>OV725079.1:81897680-83146430 GCA_928085145.1 Nezara viridula | reverse complement strand
ATCTACGGCTCCAGAAACATAAGAATACACCCTCATATGAAAAAAATCCGAAAAACTCAAATAAGTCGAAACGCGGTGGCCTAATCTTAAAATGGAGGTCGTTTTCAAAATCTATGGCTCCGGAAACATAAGAATACATCCTCATATGAAAAAAATCCGAAAAACTCAAATAAGTCGAAACGCGGTGGCCTAATCTTAAAATGGAGGTCGTTTTCAAAATCTACGGCTCCAGAAACATAAAAGTAGACCTTTATATTGGATAAATTCTAAAAACTTAAATAAGTCAAAACACAGTGGCGTAAACATAACATGGATGTCATTTACAAAATTTAGTGATCGGGAAACATAAAAATACACCCTTATATCGAATAAGTCAAAAAAACTTAAATGATTCGAAACGTAGTCACTTAATCTTAAAATGGGGGATATTTTCAAAGCTATGTACAGGACAGCATAATACTAGTCCCTAATAAATCCAAATAGGTACAATAAATCGATATCCGTAAGTGTAAATTCTACTTAGGAGAGCATAATAATAGACTTTCATATTGGAGGGGGGGAGGGGATGGCCATTATTTAAAAAAAAAATATAAGATTTACAAAAAATTAAAACATTAATTTGAAATGAAAACGGTTGAATTTGAATTGGAAAAGGTTTAATTTGAAATGGAAATGGTTGAATTTGACTTGGAAAAAGTTTAATTTGATCTGGAAAAGGTTGAATTTGATTCGGAAAAGGTTGAATTTGATTTGGAAATGACATAGAAATATCACACTGAAAAAATCTAAAATGTTAAAATAAATGGATATGCAACCGCGTTATCCAAATTTTTTTTGTATTTTTCAAAAGCTATGCCTTCGATAATATAGTAAGTGGCCTTCATTTCGAAAAAAATCGAAAATTGACAAAAATTCGAAAGTTGAATTTGAAATGGAAAAGGTTGAATTTGAAATGGAAAAGGTTTAATTTGACTTGGAAAAGGTTGAATTTGATTTGGAAAAGGTTGAAATTGACTTGGAAATGCTATATATATATATACATATATATATATGATTTTTTTTTTTCATTTTCTCACCTTCATCTGGAACAAACATCTCTTCCTCTTCTTTAACATGTATAAGCCCACCTGCCAAAAAATAAATAAAATATTAAACATGACCAGAAAATGATACCTCATGGAACATAAAAAAAATTTTCTACAAGTGATCAATTTTATCACCTACAAATCAATAAACCAAGTTTCAATTAAAAAAGTTTATAATGCATTTTTTGATGAGTTTCTAGCCGGGATTGAAAATGTTATGGAACTTTTTTAAAACTACGAATTTCAACAGTTTTTGTCATAATAAGAACCCCTGACAACATAATAATGGATCCTAATATTGATGTGGATTAAACCTGGTAGAGGTTGTCCTCAGAGAAGAGGTGTGCTTTCTCCAATACTGTGGTGCTTGGTGGTGGACTCTTTGTTCTTAAAACTAAATACTGCAGTCTTTTATGCACAAAATTACGGGAACTTCCAGAAGCAAAGCGGATTCAGGAGAACCTACAGAGTTTCATGTGTAAACCCAATGAGAATATAAATGTCTATTTTCGGAATCACATCAAAAATGAATTAAAGAACCTTGTTAGTTAGGATGATACAAACATTGGAAGAGACGAAGAAATCTGAAGACATATCGGCCCTTGTGAAACAGGTTATAACAGAAACAATGTCATCTCAGAGAGTGATTTCATAAGTTGAATCGTAGTTGAGACCGCTGGATCAAAAGTGATTCAGGGGGTTTCTAACTGACTTCAGAAACCTCCAGTGAGCCACAGTCAGTTGTTAGTAAAAAAACAGACTCAGCTGAAGCCTTGAATGCCTCTGAGCCCTTCAAGGTATTTCGCAATAAAAAATAAAAAATGAAAACGAAGGCAACCAACAAAAAGCCACAAGAGAACCAGAAGCAGCTGATGGTTCAAACAATAACCGGTGTAAAACAAAGTAAGCCTAGAACCATGGCAGATATTGTTAAGTCTCTGCAATCTAAGCCCACCATTAGTCCTAAGCAGACAAACATAACAATCAGTAGGACGGCTAACTAAGAGCCCAATTGAGATCATTAGTGGGCTATCGTCACCCTCTGAAATTGGTGTAAAAGCGGCTATTATCCGCATGAGCAAGGCAGGGTCTGTTTTGGTTCGAATGGAAGACAATTCTGACCCAACCAAAGTTATTGACTAGCAAGAACTGCGAGATTAAGGTCTACAGGCGAAGATGGCTTTGAAAAAAAAACCCAAATTGGAGATTAAGGGAGTACCACAAGCATGGGGCTCGGAGGAACTGGCAAGATTTTTGTGGGGAAAAATAACGCAAAAACTAGTAGCTATACCGCTAGTTATAGATGATGTTCGTCCACTTTTCTCATTGGTGGCTAGAAAAGCCTTATGCAGGAATCGGGTGTTGGAAGTACATCCAACAGTTCGGTTGCCTTCACGCTGGTATCGGCTTACATACCAGATGGTAAAGAAATCGACGATGACATATCATATCTGCCTTGGAGATAATCACAGCTAGCACTAGAAGCGTGATCATCTGCTCAGACACCAACTCTTGTAACACGGATTGGGAATCCAATCGAAGGAATAGATGAGGGGCTAAGCTAGGCGAATTCATAGGTAGAAACCAGCTTATGGTGCTGAGTGATCCTTCTGCTACCACTACATTTAAGTTAAAACTTCATTCACATGCTTCCTAGACGGTCCAGAATTGATTTATCCCCCCTACTATTCCTGAGCATAAAACCCCCATCCTTTTAAGACCAAATCAGTCATGCAGTTGCATTCTTGAGTCATACCACTCATGTAGTTTATTCTCTTGGTGTATCTTACTGCAGGAGACCTGGAGTGAACTTATGTAGTCAACTCATATATCCATAGTATATTATTCTGTATTTTAGATGCCATTTGTAACATTATGAATAAAAGCATTATTTATACAGTCTCCACTGCCTCCGATTCGTTAACTGGCGCCCGCAACAGGCACTGCAAGTTTCAAACTAGATTTTGATCAACTTTGCAGTCTGTACCCTTGAAGATGCTTCTAGAGTGGATCTACACCCAGGACCCAACTACAGAAGATCATCAGGTATACTTCTCCAGCCAAGGTACTGCTCAACAGAAATGTCTTGCTGAGTCTCTCTGGACACTGCAGATCCTGAAGAAACGTTAGCATCACAGTAACGTTAGCAGTAAGAACTTTCTTTGTAATGTTTATTTATTTTGTTATTTTTATGTTGAATTTTATATTTTGAATTCTATGGAATTATTGAATTTTTAAATTATATTAATATTAATTGCCTAAGAACAGGCTATTGAAGTATTTTATTGAAAATATAGTATTTGAAAATTGTTATTAATATGGCAACGCTCCTAATAGGCAGAGAATTACATTGTGACCATTTTCCTTATTATGATGGTAATCCGTATGACCTATTTAAATTTATATATACCATAAGGGAAGTACAAAATATTGCTTGTGCGGAAAATAACCTTTTAAAAGAAGTAAATGACAGAAGATTGTCAAATATCGTTCTTTCAAGACTAACCGGAAAGGCCCAATATATAAAAACTGCTTTTATGTTTGATAGCTTAGAAGAATTAATGACCTTTTTAATAAATAAATTCAGCGACAGTAGGTTTAATCAATTCCCAAAAACTAATACTAAAGATCATTTAAATATCACAGACTTAACTACCGAAAATCAATCTAAAGTACAACAAAATACTAACAATAAAATATTTAATCCAAACAAAAACCTAAGAAAAAAAGAATCTTCTGAACAATTAAATAATTTTAGTAATCTTAATAATGATGAAATAGGTAATCTGCATTTAAGACTTCCTTCACTAAAAACGGTAAAAGATAAGGCCCAAATAATCCAAAAAGGAAAAATATGTTTTAACAAATACATAGAGAATACAATTGCCTATCGAAATACTATAAATGCGGAAACAAGCTCTAAAAAAATAATTGTTAATATAGCACCTGATCAAGACCGAAACATAACTATCAACAATAATGAATTAAATACAAATGTAACCATGTTAGAAACGGAATCCCAAAAATTTAACTTTAATAGGGAAGATAGAAATCATAAATACCTTTCTAACATTAAAGAAACAAAAATATCTGAACCTCTGAACAACCAAAATGCTAATACATTCAAAAATATTTCACCTTCTAAAAATAAAAAAAGTATTGTATCATAAAAAAATTAAACAATTTTATAAATCCAAGAAAAATATTATAGGCAAGAATTTTAACAGTAATTTAAATATTAGTATTCTGCCTTTGAATGACAACACACATTCGAATAAAAACAAAAATAGTTTAAATTCAATTAGTTCTACGTTAGATCTTAAATGTTCAGAACAAACCTTTCAACTAAAAATTAGTGTTATACCTAAAGAGTCTGTCACAATTACTGGAAATATTGTTGACATTAAAAATAGTGTGCCATTAAAAATTAGTGGAATAAACTATTATTTGGTTATTAAACTAAAAAGGAATAAAAAATATATTAAAGTTCGGCAGAAAGCATTTCTAAAATATAAACAGTTTAGAAAACATAATAACGAAATTAAAAAGATTGTCGGCGCAGGAGATATTTCAAAGATGTTAAAATCCAAAATAAAAGTTCAAATAAAATATATTAGTAGATGGCCTCGTGAAAGAGATCAAATTTACTTATGGATGTTGAAGCCGTATGAATGCTAAATTTAATAATCGGTGGTCCAAGATTTTGTTAATGACAATTGCAAAATCTCTTGTTTGGCTTTTAAATTATACTACAATAAATACAAAATTTATAAATATATATATAATTAGTCTCATAGTAAAATTATAAATATAATCTTGAGTAATAATAAATAAAAATTGCAAATATATAAATAAATACCAATTAGTTATAAGTATAAATAATATTTATAAATATAAATTCAATTCGAAAAAAAATAATAAGTGAATGTAAAAATAAATAAATAATATATTTTTTTTTAATTTTATTTTATTGAGATTTACAACTGTATTACATGGAAAATACAATAAGTAAATGTGACATTGGTAACATGACATGTACAACATGAAGAGAAACTACCCATTGGTAGAACTCAAATAACTAATATTAAAGATATAAAATTATTGGTAGTAAACATAATAATGAAAAACATTAAATTAATTTAAATTCTAAAAAAGGAGGAACGTTAATAATGATATATTACCAAAAGTTAATAAGAAAAGAAATTATGACTTATTTAAATATAATTTATTTATGTATAAATAATTATAAAAATTTATAATCTTCACAAAAGATATTTCAGTTGCTTGAATGATTTTATGTTACATTTAACTAATATATACTACATCCATAGATTATAAATTAAAAGCATTTATTTTCAATTCATATTCTATTGTAATGGAGTAGGTATGACAAACAATAGTTCTAGTAACGAGTTTGTACATAATGATATCTTTATCAGTAATAATTGTAATTATAATAATTGTAAGTTATTAGAAACATTATTAATTTATGAAATTATATTTCCTGTATATATTTTAAAATGATGTCATGTAAATTTCATCTTTTAAGTGATAAACGTTATTTTATTTAAGAAAATTTAAGGAACAAATTTATAAATTTAAGAAAATATTTAATTATATCTTGATAATTAATCGGAAACTATATAATCTTAAAGATGTAAATTTTTTGTATAGAGTCATTTTATTTTAATATTATTTACAGAAATAATGTATTATTGTATATTACTATAAGGATTTTATATTATTAGCTGTTTTAGGTAATGTTATAATATTGAGTGTTATTGTAATCAAAAATGTAACTGTTCTCAATCCTATGGAACCAATCCTCCATATACCCAGACTTTCCTTTAAAATACTAAAGGAGATTAAAGACATATTCTAACTGACATACTTAAACATTGCACTCAGAGGTTTTGTGCTTAAGTGGGAGAGTAGTTATAGAATGGACTTAATCCAAAACAAATATTAATAATGATAATATTAATTTAACTTCTATTAATATATAACTTAATATTTAATATGCCAATCTTAAAAACACAAAGCCCTAGATAGCCAGGTCAAGCTATCTCTGATAGCTTAGAAATAGTTATCTAGAATGTACTGACTGGACAGAAGGCACTTATCAAGACTTAAGGAACAATAACCGATTTCAGCTAAAGGGTACTTTCTCACAGACTTCATATCAATTCTAAAAGATAAGGATATCAATTCTTAATAGTTATAATTGAATATTTAATAGTTGACCGTTGCATTATAAAGGAAGGAGATGGTCCGGGGTTGCAGTCATAAATAGGCTAAATAGTGGTAAAACTATTTAGCCTATTTATGACCGCAACCCCGGACCATCTCCTTCCTTTAATAGTTATAACTTCATTCACACGCTTCCTAGACCGTCCAGAATTGATTCATCCCTCCTACTATTCCTGAGCATATAACCTCCATCCTTCTAAGACCAAACCACTCATGCAGTTGCATTCTTGAGTCATACCACTCATGTAGTTTATTCTCTTGATGTCTCTTATTGCAGAAGACCTGGAGTGAACTTATGTAGTCAACTCATATATCCATAGTATATTATTCTGTATTTTAGATGCCATTTGTAACATTATGAATAAAAGCATTATTTATAAAGTCTCCAGTGCCTCCGATTCGTTAACTGATTGAACCCTTCAATTTGAACCGAGTTCCGGCCACCAGGCAATAGCTTTTAAGCTAGTTGAAAATACAGAAAGTTCAGAACTGCGAAAGGTTATATAACCTGAAGAGGAGATTGGAATGCTTTCCGGTCAACGATGGTGGAAAAATTAGTGGATCAAGAGTGTGATGCGGCAGAAACAAGCCATACTGATGACCTGGATTATAGAGTATCCAGGTTAACTAATATTATCTGTGATTCTGCTGAAGAATCCCTCCACCCCGGAAGGTGAGAGCTTGACCTATCCCATGGTGGACACTGGACTTAACAAACATGAAGAGAGAGCTCAACAAGGCACGGTGGTCATATCAGAGCTGCAGTTGCGACGAGAGGCGAGTTGCAATTCGAGACGAGTAGAAGTCTAAGGACAGAGTATACCGATACGAGGTGCACTCACAGAAGCGAAAGTCCTGGGACGAATACATCATCGAAGAGCCTACGAAGAATTCCTGAGGTATTCCTTATTGAGTAGCAATGGGTAAGTTCACTCCACAACAAACACTAGCAGCCCTCAAGCATGGAGATACCCAAGCAATAAACCTTGAGGAAGCAGCTGACATCCTTATTGGGACAGTGAAGAGGACAATTTCGTAAGACGCACAATGGTATACCCACCTGGAACTGATTTGTGCCCACTGTGGGACATACATGATCTCCGTATTGCCGTGGATAGATAGAAAACCAGTCCTTCTCCAGGACTTGGTGCTACAGATCCTGAAGAATAGTATCCCATATCTTGAAGAGAGGCTTTTAGGAATCTACAATGGTTGCTTAGATAGGGGATACTTTCCAAAAATTTCAAGGGTCGCCGATCTGAGACTCCTCTACAAGGGAGGGAATAGGCATAAGCAGCTCCCTAAGTCATACAGACCTATATGTCTCCTCCCTGTGATGAGCAAGGCCCTAGAGGACCTCATTATGACCAGTCTTTCATCAGTTCTTGCTAGGGAAAGGCACCCACAGCAATACGGCTCTATGAAGGGCAAGAGAACCATTGATGCCCTCTTGAGAGTGCGTGGAGACGTAGATCTGAGGATGGAGCGATACTTCGTGTTGCTTGACATATCCTCTGCCTTCGATAACGTCTGGTGGCCGCTGGTACTCCATCAGTTACAATGCTTGGCCCCACTCTGTTTAAGCTTGTATTTGACGAGTTGCTGAGAGTACTAGAAGAGGAGCGGTTCCCTGCCACTGGCTATGTATTTGGCTATGGCTATGATTTGGCCACAGTGGTGTTCTCCGACAGCAGAGCCGTAATACAACAAGAAGGAGAACGGTGTGCCAACTTGGTTGGAGAATGGTGCAAAAGAAAAAGTTGAAGATGGCTGCTTCCAAGAGGAAGGCTATTCTTTTGAAATAAAAAACAGATAGGGCACACCCAATCAATATAAAGATTCAAGGTACAAGGATACATCCAAGTGAGGTGGTCACATACCTTGGTGTCAGATTTGGAAGAGCATTCAACTTCACCCCTCACTTGGACTATCTAGCTCATAGGGTGGCCCAATGTTTGAACGGCCTTAGTCGCAGTAGTTGCAGCCTTAGGGCGCTTTCTGGAGTCTCAGATACCCGGCAACAATGACTATTTATAAAGTTACTGTTTTAGGTATTCTGAGGTATGCGTCCACTGCCTGGAATAGGAATCTCTCGCATCGACAGAAGAGCAAGTTGGTGAAAATCCAGCTAACGGCTCTGCTGAAAGTCACTAGTACTTACAGGAGTGTGTCTCATGAGACGGTGCAGGTATTAGCGGGAGAGGTGCCTCTTGAACTCCTCCTGCGAGAAGATATGTTAAAGTATACATACAAGAAAGAAGGTTCGGCAGGTCTACCAGGAAATCACCAAGTGAATATCGATGAAAACCCCAGAAAATGGAAAACTATAACCCGGGAGAGTACAATTGAAGAGTGGAATCAACTGTGAATGACAAGCTGGAAAGGAGCCACTTTGAAGAAGTACTTTCCCGCCGCTCAATCACGTTTGGAAGAGAATTGGGTCCTCCCGGATTACTGGATCTCGCAATTCCTTACAGGGCATGGAGACTTTCGTGCCAAGCTCCATGGCTTTGGAAAAGACATTGATCCCTTATGCCCTAGCTGTGGGATCCTGGAGACTGCTGAGCACATTATCATGAACTGCACCGCCTTCAAGGCTAGGGGCCAAATTGCTGAGGGAGACCGGTTTCTACATTCTCACAGAGAACGATTTCCGTCAGCTAGTAACGGAAGAAAACTACAAAGGATTTGTGTAATGGGTGGAAAGAAGCAATCGGACCAGCACACTTCAATCTCCCAAGAAGAGGACCCGTGCCAGGGAGGCGGCCTGAATGAGGAAGAGTGGAATAAGGCCATAAACAGCAAATTAAGATATAAAAATTGGTGGAATTGTAGAAGCAGGCTGTTATGCTGAGAAGTGTAACTACCCAGATCTGCAAAATCTGCATTGCCTCAATGGCACGGTAGGGTTTAAATAAATAAATAGATCCCAAGGCAAACAAGCTCAGCTCATTAACCCAACAAGCTTTCTCAAGTTCATTCAGACTGCAGGAATTATGCTCTAAAAAAATAGGAGTGACTTTAGCAGAGGCTTACAATAGGCCTCCGTGTTTGTGGACAGGGTGACTACCAAATTGTCAGAATAAAATTCCCTGACTATTCCCCTGACTTTTCTCTGATTAATGAAAGTTTTCCCTGACCAATATGTCAAGGGACACAAATGTTAAAAATATATAGTTTATAACTAATTAATTTATAACTATAACTATATATATAATTTATAACTATTTAATTTATCATACATGATTGAAAATTGACAGATTAAAGTATAATAATTCTGTTCAGTCTTTTAAAAAACAAATATAATTTCAAGAGGAAGCATTTTTTAAACCTGGTTAGGATTTTTTTTATTTTTAGTTTAGAAAACTGACCTTAAGTAATTTATTTCTATCGCATATTTACTAATACTTTAAGCACTTTATTTTCATAAAGTAAGATAATGTAAAAGTTGATACTTGACGCTTTTATCTCTTATGAAATAAACTAAACTACGGGCTATTCTTATTTTAATGTAAGGCAATTTAGTTTTCTTATTGAAATAAACAGAACAATAATTATCCATACGATGGCCGAGTAGTTCAATCAATCAATGATTACAGAAGGAAATGGCAGGGACACAAATTTGACTTAAATAAAAATACTAAAAGTTCCCACTCCTAGGTGGTAAGCCAGGTGGGGAGGAGAAGAGGCCCCTAGAAGGTCACTTTTTTGGGGGTTCCATTTATATCAGGAAAACTATCCATCGCATCAACAAAAACGTTCTATACAAAATTAAAGCTGATAAAATTATCAATATGATTGATTCTATACATTTTTTTTTGCTACGTCGTTTAGTTAGAGAGATATCTATCTTCAACTATGGCGAATTTTGAAGAAAAATATATTTTAGTCTCCGCCACTTCTTTCTATTACCCCCTTTTCGGACATTCATTGACTAGACCTGAGGGGACTAAAGCTGTGTAAAACACACGTTTCCCGGCAACCTTATAAACTCAAGTTTACATGATGAAATGATTATGAATTCGGGTCCTGGTGCCGGGAGAGTTCCCGCCTTCCACTGAGGAAAAGCTTCGTATAGTCTCAATGCCGAAGGGGTGGACCCATATAAAAAAACACTGCAAATTATTTCACAATAGTTTATTATTTCCAAACAATTATACATCTAAAGTAGCATTACCTTCATAGTTACAAAGAAAAATAAATAAAAGGTGATTCCAATTATTGGACTAAACTTTCTTTTTAATCATTAGTAATATGCTAAAAAAAAAAAAATAGCATTACTTCAGTAACACATTCAAAAATTAAAAACCAAAACAAAGGATATAATATTTACAGTATAAAATATTTAAAAAAACTAGAGACCATATCTTTGCTCCTAATAGTCTGATTTTAACGATTTTTTTTTTTTTTTTTTTGTTTTTTAGGAAACTCCGTAAACTTTTAAAAAACCGTTGGATGAAGCTTCCTTCATTTTTTAGAAAATATAAATACCTTTGAAACATCTTATCACAATATAGACAAAAAAGTGTAAACGTTTTGAGTTATTCGGAATTCAATTTTTTTAAACTAACTCGTAACTTCTTTCCCAGCTTATTTTCGTTGAAATATGTTATATAGATAAATATAAAGAGCGTCGAGAAAATGACTTTAGCGAAGTTTCATTGAAATCGGTACATTCGTTTAGGCGCTACAGTCAACAGCCGTATCGCCAACGAAGGTTTTTCGGCCGCCATTTTGAAAGTAAAAGGCGGATAGTAATATCGATGAAGGAAGATCATCCCCAGGTGACCTCTGAATTTATATCCAAATTTGAAAAAAATCGGTCCAGTAGTTTCGGAGAAAATGCGTGGACGGCGGACGAACAAAACATTTTTTATTCATTTTTCGAATTCTACGTATCATGAAACGTTAAACCTCAAATTTTGAGAGGGGGTTAAGTTTTTGAATTTTTCGGCCGATCACAATGGTTCATTATTGAAAACAATAAACCAAAACTGAGACGTTTCAGGTTTTTACATGCCCTTATAATAGTCCGGGAGCTCGTGGCAAAAAAGGTTTCATACTAAGCTTTGTCCTTATAAATTGATAATATCAACAGGCCTGATGAGAAAAGGTTTTTCTATATAGTTTAGAAGTTTAATCATTAAATTATAATTGCTCTAGCCTTTGAATGGTTGAAGATAATATCATAAAATAATATATATTCTTAAAGGAAATTTAATATTAAACAACTTTCTTACTCATGCCTTTTTCGTAAAATGAAAAGATTAAGAGTTGGCGAGTCAAATAATGATAAAAAATGCGATGCAAATTTTGTTTTGAAATTACGAGTATGGGGTAAATGACTTTGATTTCAGGCATTAAGACTGTAAATAATATAATTTGAAAGTTTTGGTAACTTTATATATCTATAAGCTCTCTCTATATATACGCATGCAACCTATGTAAGATCTCTTCTATCTTCACATGGCAGCCATTTTGTATTCTAGCGGCTTGATATCTTCTCCAGGATGAACAGGTGCTTGCCAGCCAATGCATTGGACCACTAGCGGATCCAGGATTCAATTTTAGGGGGCTTCAGCCCGAAAGATTTTTTTTCCATTAAAATAACGATAATTACTTTGGAAAAAAAGAAAGAAGCTAACTACCTGTATGAAATGGTGTTTAAGTGATTCTTAAAGCCCTTTTAAATGTAATTACACGAACAATAATACTTTAAAAGATACTTTTTAAATATTTTTTTCGATAAACCATGGTTATATTTTAGCATTTTGGGGAGGGGGCTTCAGCCCGAAAAATTGTATTTTTAGTATTAATAATTAATGTGTGAAATTAATAATGATTTTTAGTTTCAATTTATTTATCTATCGATCAATTAATGGGAGAACGTAAAAAACTATTTATTAAAATACGATTTTTACTAAGTTGGAATAGCGATGTGGTTTTATAGTTTATAACAATATTGAAGGACTTAAAATAATCACGGCTCCTGCTTACATTAAAATTTCTTCGAATTACAATATCGTATATAACGATATGACTTTTATAATGTGATTTTGAATGGATATAACGATTGGATTTACTGGCTTGATTTCTTAGAGTTTTTAAAAAAAAAATTATAGTATATTGCGACATTTGAACTTCTAAAAACCTTCGTGTTTATATCTCACTTATCGAGGAAATATTTTATTTCGTTCGTTCTCTATGTACGAATCACGTTTATAGGGCCAATTTCATTCTCACTCTTAGAGTTAAATTCATATTTCTGTTTAGTAGTTTAATAAGAATAACGCAGAGAAAAAAGTTCCAGATATAAGAAAAAGTCTATACATGTTGCCGACTGGAGACTGAATACTCTAATAATATCTTAGCTCAAGAATTCAACATAAATCTTACAATTTGAAAAAATTACGAATCTAATCGAGGACATGCTGAATCAGTTATATCCAAAAAACAACGACTAGCTATCTACTCATGACAAAATCTGTTCTTCACAATATTCAGCTATTAGACAAGGAGCTACCGACAATTTTATTTAAAGGGAGAACTTATAGCTAGCTAGTAACCATTTTAAATTCTAGATAAACCTCATCTGAACACACAACTTCGTTCAGTCACTTGAAAACTTGCTTTCTATACGAAAATTTAAATTAACAAGGCGAAATTTGACGGTCCATTTAACGGAAAAACTGACAGCTGAAATTTTGATATGACGTAAAGAATATGTTCCTAAAAGAATACACCTTGACCGACGACGTCAAAGTCATCACATTAGGGCAGTCGGGTGGTAGTCAGTTGAAAAAAAAATTAAAATAGTCGGTTTCTCTTCAGGTTTTTTTTTTTTGTTTTTTGGGATACTGATCTGAATTTAACGTTCTTGAATGAAATGTTCCATTGCGTATCGAGATATACACAAAATTTTCAAACGTTGTGTAGTTTTTTGGGCATGATTCCGAAATTGTGAATTTTATCGCATTTATTATTATATACAACGTTAAAGAAGATTAAATTTACTATCAATTTTATGCATAGCTTTTTGATGTAGGGCTAACGGATGAGCAGTAAGAGAATATCGACGGTTTGAATTTTTCACAAGAAAAATCAATTTTTGGCGGTTTTCCCCCAAAACTCATAATCTATGCATCTATTGAAGAAATTCCATATAATCAATTTGAAAGAGCGTTAAGTTTCATATATACCTCATACAGACACGTTAATAAGTAAGAAGATTAAACGGCTGTTAAAGCTCAGAGAATCGAAGTCTTATTTCCCTTTTAGTATCTACCACTCACAAACTAGGTGGTTTTTATCTTTTCAATGCTTTGTTTCCGGCTAATGTAACTATTTTATAACAGAATTAGGACGTATAAACATATTACATAGCTTTTATATATTCTGTTGATATGCATAACAATTATTACACAGTTATGGAAACGAACTATGCTGACTTGACATTCTGAGCAGCCTCCCTCTCCTCTACCTATATATACCCCCATAAAATCCTAGGCTAGTCAGTAAGCAAGATATCTGTATCAGTAGTACTTAGCATGTCATAATGTTCATTGTTTGATTTGTTTTCTCAATAAAGTTTTTTTTCACTTTTCGACGGTTGAGTTTCATAATTGGCGCCCGAACAGGGACCGCATGCATATTTCATCGCGGTTCTAGACTCGAACTCTGCAGTACCAGAAATCAAGATTTGATCTACCTTTCGAGGATATCACACCTGTAAGAGGCTGGCACCCCGCTCTGACTCTTAGATCTTGAAGAAGGACCTGCTGCTGAGCTGAAATCGTCTGATCACCCCGACAGACATTGAAACTCTTGGAAGAAAATTGTGAGTCAACTTTATTTGAAATCATCAAAACTCATTAAATTTTTTTTATTTTATTATTTTCTGATTTATTAATATTTAAATTATATAATTTTTTTTTATTACATATATATAAATTAACATTTATATTATTATAAACATATATATACTAACAATTTTATGAGTAAATTAGCTGAAAGGTTGGAACAAATTAGATCTATTCGCATTAACGATTGTAATAATTTAGACGAAATGGCAACCACTTTTGCAATTAAATCCGCTGATTATGACCATATTCCAGCATTCAATGGGGATCCACATAATTTGCTTAAATTTGTAACCGTTTGCCGACAGGTTTACAATATAGTCTGCAAACCCGATAACAACCTCCGCGAACTGAATGACCAACGCTTACTCAGTAAAATCCTAGCTAGACTTACAGGAGACGCTGACTACATTAATACGACGTGTGAATTCACTGGGGTCACTGAACTTTTACAATATTTAGAAAATACTTTTAGGGATTCTCGTTCTATTGAACAACTAACATTTGAACTCTTTAATTTAAGAATTCGTCATAAGGAACACCCTCTAGATTTCCTTCAACGATTAGACAGAAGTCGAACACTAATTATTTCCAAATACCGAATTCAGAACACTCCGGAAAGAGCAACTATAGTATCCGCGTTAGAGAAAAATATATTATACCACTTTTTCACAAATATGCCTCTACATATTAGGACTTATCTGATGACTAAAGCCGGTCTAAAAACTCTTGATGACCTACGGAATCTCATACAAAATGAAAATCACCTTCTATTTGAAGATTTGATCAATTCTGGGAATATGAGGAAGCCCGGGGAAGCTCAGGAAGAAAACAGAAGAGGTTATGATAAGAGACATGATAAAAGACATCATAATAAAAACTATCACCAATCAAATTTCTACGGATCAAGAAATGATGAGCGTCGACACTCCCCTAGGAGAGATTATCACCAAGATTACCATAACAGTAATCAAAATAACCACCATGAAAGGAGAGATTACCACCAAGATTACCATAACAGTAATCAAAATAATCATCATGAAAGGAGAGACTACCAACCTCACAAAGAGCAGTGGAAGCCCGAAGACCAAAGAAGGTATTTTCGAGGCTCTGGACAATCTAAAAATAATAAGCCCGCAGAGAAAGGTGAACCATCAAACACAGTCTCAATGCGTACCGTGAGCGGTTTTCAGAAAAACAACTCAAGACACCCAGTATATAAAGTGGAAGAAGAAGATCCGAGAGATAAAGAAATAAGAGAACTCCGTGAACGATTAGAGAGGCTCACCGCAAATACAACAGAAGATCATTTTTTAGAGGACGACCTAGATCGGAATTTCAAAACATAGAAATTCAAGAACTCCAGACAAATAATTTCCATAAACTGCCTTATGTAATTGACAAAAAGGACCGTAAATGGCTACTCGACACAGGAGCACAAAAAAACTATATAAATCCAAAAATAGTACCTGCAGGAGTCAAAAGAGAAAATGAAAATTTCATCGTGTTAACTGCCGCAGGAGAAGAAAAGGGAACAGAAACTATCACCACCGAAATCAAAAACACGTTTTTAAAATGTCCCACTAAAGTTAAATTTTATTTACTAAATTTTAGTCCAAACCATGACGTTCTGATTGGTTCCGAACTCATGGATGACCTTAACTTTAAAATAGATTTTGAAAATAGACACATTAAATCAGACTATAGTGAATTTAACTTCATATTGAATAGGGACTCCCTCCCGATTGAACTCAAGAAAGGAGAAAATATAGCAGAAATACCTAAGGGAAAAAATTTTTATATAGATTATAAAACGGACGGACTGGAAATACCCCCAGGAATATATAGGGATAAAATAAAAATTATTAGTGATAAAAGCGGAACAGTCAAATTGCCTCTAATGCATTTCCAAGAAGTGGAAATAGTGAACCCACCAATAGATAAGGAAGACAAAAATATAAACGAGCTGGTTAGAGTTGAACATATTCCTCCGCAACATAGGTCTGAATTATTAAAACTGTTGGAACAATATCCTGCCATATTTAAAACAGAAAAAGATGCATTATCAGCGACGGATCTAGTGGAACACCAAATAAAAACCAAAACGGATGATCCAATTTATTCTAGAAATTATAGATACCCGCAGCAATTCAGGGAACAAATAAGAGAAGAAATAAATAAAATGCTAGAAAACAAAATAATTACTCCCAGTAACTCACCCTATAATTCACCCGTTTGGGTAGTTCCTAAAAAAGCCGATGCATCAGGGCAGAAGAAAATAAGAATGGTGATCGATTACAGAAAACTCAACAGTGAAACGATCCCAGACCGATACCCCCTGCCGAATATTGAAGACTTATTCGGAAAATTAGGTAAAGCCACTATTTTTACAGCAATGGATCTTTGCTCTGGTTTTCATCAAATTAAAGTTGATAAGGATTCAGTTCATAAAACTGCATTCAGTACTGACCAAGGACATTTCGAATTCTTAAGAATGCCATTTGGGTTATGTAACGCCCCTGCAACATTCCAAAGGGCGATGAATATTATATTTTCGGATATGCCACATGTATTGGTATACATGGATGACATTATTATATTTTCTGAAACCTTCAACGACCACTTAAAACACCTAAAATCTGTTTTAGAAAAATTGAAAGCACATAATCTTAAAATCCAACTTGACAAAACGGAATTTTGTAAAAGAGAACTATTGTTTTTGGGCCATATAATAAGTGAAAAAGGAATAGAACCTAATCCAGATAAAATAAGAGCAGTCAAGGAATTTAAATTACCTAAAACAGAAAAAGAAATAAAAAGTTTTCTAGGCTTGACAGGATTCTATAGGAAAATGATACCTAACTATGCAAAAATAGCTTCACCTATGACAAGATCCCTACGTAAGGAAGAAAACGAAATAAACCCTGATTCCTATCGTGAAGCATTTGAACAACTAAAAACCTTAGTATGTAGTAGTCCCATAATTCAAGTACCCAACTTTGAAGAAGACTTCTACTTAACAACTGACGCCAGTAATTACGCCATAGGAGCGGTACTTGCTCAAAAGAAAAATGGTAAAGAATTACCAATTTGTTTTGCATCTAGAACACTAAATAAAGCCGAACAAAATTATTCTACAACAGAAAAAGAGTGCCTAGCAATAATTTGGGCATGTAACCATTTTAGGCCTTATCTATACGGCAGAAAATTTTTTATTTACACTGACCATAAGCCACTCGAATATCTTAAGACTTGCAAAACACAAAACGCCCGTCTTATCAGATGGAAACTGCTTCTAGAAGACTACGAATATGATATCAAGCACATCGAGGGTAAAGCGAACAAGGTTGCTGACCACTTGTCGCGACATCCAGTTGACAAGCATGTTTCAGAGACACCCGAGTTCGACATGTATCATATCGCAGAAGAGGATGACTCATCTCTAGATACCCAACACTCTGCCGAGTCTTCAGATAATAGGATCCTTATCGTCGACGATGGTCAAAGACCTGTCAACGTAGAGAAAAATCAATTAGTCATCATGAAGGGATTTAATGAGGCTAAGATAGAAAAAGTATTTAATAAAAATAGAATTATTTTAGAACTAACTTATCCATATAACCAAAACGCAGAACAACTAGAACAGAAGTTATTGGAAATACTAAAACCCAATACAACTTATGGCGTTTATTGTCTTCCCAAAATCCAAGGAATTGAGAGTGAGACCAACTGGTACGAAGGATTGTATAATAAAGTCACAGAAATTATCAGAGAAAAATTTCCGACTAATAGAATAAAGAAATACTCTTTATTATTACCAGACATAACTGACAAAAACCAACAAAAAGAGTTGATTTTAGATCAGCATATCGGAAAATCATGCCATAGGGGAATAAATGAAACATATTTAAAATTGAAAACAAAATATTATTGGCCAAATATGAAAGACCATATCACCGATATCATTAATGCTTGTGATACATGTAATTCAATTAAATATGACAGAAGACCTGTTAGACCTAAATTTATGATTACACCAACACCTGAAAAACCTTTCGATTCAATCATGATGGACACTCTCCATATGAGAAATTATTACGTTTATATAATAGCGGACACCTTCTCAAAAAAGATATTCACAAGATATAGCGAGACAGCAAACGCTATTGAATCAATGGCAACACTGAGGAAATATTTGGTCCATTTCCCAAAACCACTGGTAATCACGACAGATAATGGCCGTGAATACGACAACAATTTATTTAGAGACTTTTTAAAATATTTAAAAATTGAAAAACATGAGACAACACCTAATCATCCAAATTCGTTAGGATTACTTAATAGAGCAAGCTCAACGTTTATAGACTTAATCAAAATAATAAATACTCAAACCACCGCGCCTGAAGAAGAAAAATTAGAACTAGCAACAATCGCGTATAACAATTCAATGAACCAAGACTTAAAATTAAGTCCGAACGAAATAACATTTGGAATCGGTAGAGACAACTACAATGAAAATCCAGAAGTTCAGGAATATTTGGTTCAAGAATATCATGAAAAACTTAGAAACACCAGAGAAGCTATAAAAGCAAACATAGAAAAAAATAAAGAAAGATATATAAACAAAAGAAACGAAACTAGAGAAGATATCCCTAAATTACCAGAAGAAGTTTTTATTAGAAAACCCAGTTCCAATAAAAAAGATCCAAAATATCAAAAAGGTAAACAATCTAATGGCAAATTTGAAACCGCTAAGGGTAAAAAGAAAAAATTACATGCAAGCCAAATAAAAAGGCCCAGGAAAAAGAAAAACGATTCAGGAAAACCTACTACCATTCAAGGCACAAATCAGAATGAGTGTCTAGCAGATAATGTGTACGCACAAAAATTAAATGAAGAAATCGAAAAACGAATTCAGGATTTGAGGGTTAATCCCAATAATCTTCCTGTTGCAGATTTTGAAGATGAAGGACTGTTTCAAGTTTCTTCTGATCTTAATTCTTCTGGCTCGGACCCTCCAGGTAGAAACGTTGAAAATCCAGACGCTGTCGAATGGCCCTGGGGCTTCGATCATTCAAATGAATTCGTCGTATGTGATGACGGAATGGTACACTTTCCTACATTACAAGAATATATCTCAACTAAATGATGAAATCACAACAATAAAAACACATATTAATAGTTTGAAGACAGAAAAAGAATTTAAAATGCTGCATCAAATATTAGATAAGAGGTATGAGAGAATAACTAACCAAATCACCCACCTTATTAAGCGTAAATTTATAAAAAGAGAAAAACGTGGTATAATTAATGGTTTAGGATCTGCTCTCAGTTGGTTAACGGGAACTATGGATGCAGATGACAAAGAAAAATATGACACCATCCTACAAAAGGTTGAAAGTAATTTATATCACATAGAACATAACGAGGAAGCTAGGCTTAGCCTCAACCGGAAATTAACACAAGAATTAAATAAAGATATTATCATTTTAAATAACTTCAAAAATAATATAGAAACCAATAATAAAGTATTAGATTCCACAATCATCAAATTATCATATCATGACCTTTTAGCATATTTAACTCTCATAGAAGCACAATTACAAGAAACAGAAGACGCATTAGAACAATGTAAACTAGGCATGACACACCCCAGCATTTTATCGTATGACGAAATTAAAAACATCAAAACTCCATATAAAAATTTACTAACAAGAGACGTAGAATTAAATTGGTTATTAAGTAAAGCAATTTGTTCAATGTCCGATTCGGGAATGATTTATTTATTTATTAAATTACCACTAAGGGTTGCCCCTTCGACTACATATTACATACTGTCATATCCCATTATTTATAAGGAAAACATTGTAACTATTCCAGTTGAAAATACTTTAGTTATAAGAAATAATAACCAGTTTTATAAGGGAAAATGTTTAAAATATAATTCTAACTTTTATTGTAATTACAAAAGTCTTAGTTTAGTAGAAGATAAGTGTATATTAGAATTAAGTAACAACCAAAAATTAGAACATTGTAAAATAATAGTAATTTCACAAAAACCATTTATTAAACTTATACCTAGCCTTAATCAATATCTCACTTTTAATTTATCTACTATTGAAACTAACATAACAGAAACCATGTTATATCATTTACCAATCACTGGTTTAATAAGCCTTGACAGAAATGAAATATTTGTAAATAAATCTATAGTTATTCGATACGAAGAACATGTAAATATACCCATAATATCTATGCATAATATTGATACTGTAATTTTTACTAATTATAGCTACGATGATGTAAATAAATTAGACTTAGGAACTCTAAATATAGAACCTTTAGAAGATTATTCTGTAATTACTCATTCTGACATTATGTTATATCTTACTTTGATAATATGTATATACCTGTTTATTCACCATATATTATTTTATTATTATAAATTTAAAAACATTTTTAAAAATAAGACTAACAACCCCACACCTCTAACAAACATTGTAACTCCTGATCACCCACCTATCAGCAATCCCATCGAGCTATCATCCTTTTGCGACGCCAGGTCTAGAGCGTGGCATTCCTACCTTACCGAAAAACAAGCATCCTAGTTCGGAGGACCTCACTTTTTAAGGGGGGAATAGTTATGGAAACGAACTATGCTGACTTGACATTCTGAGCAGCCTCCCTCTCCTCTACCTATATATACCCCCATAAAATCCTAGGCTAGTCAGTAAGCAAGATATCTGTATCAGTAGTACTTAGCATGTCATAATGTTCATTGTTTGATTTGTTTTCTCAATAAAGTTTTTTTTCACTTTTCGACGGTTGAGTTTCATAATTCACAATTAAGGACCAAAATGCGTTTTAAAGTCCGAGCGATCCAACCACATTTTGCTCATTCACATATTAGGACTCTACCTAAGCATGAATTATGTGAAGCTGTCAACGTTCTCCTTCAGTTAACCAACGAATAGATGTATACTTACAGATAGTAAATCGTAAATCGTAGAGTATCGTTATAAGCAGGTATTCAATCCTTGGATATTCTTGGAATACCATTTATAGTGTGATAATGAGGTCTATGTCCATCCAACTAAGTGGAGTGACACTTAATTTAATAATGCATTAAAAGTTATAATACTTATACATATCCCATATTATTTTAACTCAAATTTATGTGCATCAAACAACACCAATACTCAAATTATAAAAAAGATAACTTACAAATAGATTCAGATTCTTCTTTAATTTCTTCTTTTATAGAAACACTACGGTTAGCCATATCTGAAAAAGTAAACAAAAGCAAATGTGTAAATGGCTATTACAAGAAACAAGCTGGGTAACATTGGTAATATTGTAATTTAAATAAACAATCCAACGAAGGGATAATAAAAGAAAAATTAAATTCAAATAGGTCAATTAAAATTGAAGAGAAGGATGATTGGGGTGATCAGTCAAAATAAAATAGTAAAAATAAATAATTGTATTTATTTTCACATTCGCCCACGTTTCGGCCCGAAGTTCAGGCTTTCTTCAGGGCTAAGAAAAGAGCTTTTTTATGGACTTGCTAAAATCCACAAACCTGGCACCCCCCTCCGTCCCATCACTTCCAATATCAATTCTCCTTCAGTCAAACTTAGCAAGTTCTTACTAACTTCCTTACAAATTCTCAGTCACAACAACCCTTATGATGTACAGAATTGTTTTCATCTCCGAGAACAGCCAATTTCCTTTACCATTCCAGACCATTTCATTCTTTGCTCTTTTGATGTTGAAAGTTATTTCACGAACATACCTATGGACAATGCATTTAGTACAATTGACGACCTCACACCTCACTTAACCTGAAAATCAGGCTACCTACCTCACCTTCCAAAGACAATTTTTTAACCAAATTTCCGGACTAGCAATAGGCAACCCACTCGCTCCCAACATCTCCAACATCATTCTTAACGACCTTCTAGACTCTATTATGTGTCTATACCCAGACGATATCATCTTCTTCTTCTTCTTCTTCAATATCATCCTCCTTAGTGCCTCTCAGCCTGGAGGTGCCCCGATCCAGGACTGTTAAGCCTTTTGATCCCGAGCCTTTCATTGAATTGATATTCCCTTTCTTTTCACCAATCCTGAAGATGTGGTCCATTCATAACAATCTAGGTCTTCCTAGAGAACGGCGTCCGGTAGGCCTGACCTCAAAAAATTTCTTTGGATCACGTCCTCATCCATTCTGCATAGATGACCAAACCATCCAAACTGTTTCCCACAAAGTTGACACTTCCAGGTCTCCTTGTATCCTTTCATTCCTAACTCTGTCCCTTCTTGTTTTTCCTGCTATTCTCTGGAGGTACTTCATTTCTGCAGTAGTAGCTCTACTCCAGTGCCTGTCCAGCAGGACCCAGCTCTCACTTCCATAAATAAGGGCAGGTAAGTATATGGGCGGAGTGGCCGAATGGGCTAACGTGTGTGCACTGCACCGCCGTTGCCCGGCAACCTGATACATAAAACTTTGATTAAAAAATAGTCACGAGTTTTCTTTCCAGTATGGAGGAGTAAAGTTTATAGACTACCGGATATAGACATATAGGCCTATAATTTTGGCATTCACTTCAGCTTCCTTTCTTTTGGATCGGTATGATGATATTGCATCCCCATTCCTCAGGCTTAGATTTAGAAGAAAATATATTCTAAAACAGGCCCTGTAATGCTTTCTGCAATTGTGGACCTCCAAATTTTATAAATTCTGGAGCAATACCATCTTTGCCTGCTGCTTTGCCAATCGTCATTTTCTTAATAGCCCACATGACATCCACCTCCCAGATCACGTCATCATATACTTCTGTAACCAGTTCAACCTCTTTGCCAGTCAAAGTCTTGATATTCCAAGTTCTAAGTCCAATATCCTTTCGAGCGCCGTGTCGTAACCATTGAGACTGTCCGAATCCGAGGCTATTTGATATACTCTGAATCAGCTGAGCTCTACTACAAGTGATTGGCCTAGTAGGAGAGGCCCCGTATCCTCGGGACAACTGGCCTCCTGAATATTTATGTCCCCTCAGGAGGAAGGGTGTCCGGGCTATAACCCCTGGCACTGGGTTTCCCCCAATCTGGAGGGCCAGTGGCTGATTGGAGTCAGATGATTGCAGATCGTCAGATGACGATATCATCTTTATCGGAAAATACATAGACAACCTCCTTGTAATCCTCAATCCAGATAAAATTCCCAATATCCTATCAGCCTTTAATTTTAACCCCCTCTTTTCTTGATCTTCTCATCATAAGGAATCCTAACAACACCATATCCACAAACTGGTACACTGAACCATCTTACACAGGCAGACTTCTGAATTTTTATTCTGAACATCCTTACCACCAAAAAATTAATTTTGCTAAAAATTCCATCCACCGAAGTCTCTCCCTCTCCGATCTCCAATTTCATGTAACCAATATCCAACATATAAAATAGATCATTTCAAATAATTATTTTCCTCTCCATATCATCAACAAACTTATAACAGAGCACAAAAATCGCTCTTCCTCAATCTCGACCTCCACTGTTTCTCCACAACCCATTTCAGCCTCCATATACAGATCTCTGCCTTATATTCCTAATCTTTCTGACAACATAAACAAAGTTTTACGATCTACTAACCCTAGCTTACAACTCGCCTTCAAATCTTACAACACACTTTCAAATTTGTACACTTCCTTAAAAGACCCTGTTCTTCTTTCACACTGCTCACATATCATTTACCGTATTCCGTGTTCTACCCCTAATTGTTTTTTATCTTATATTGCCAAAACCAAAAATCTTCTAAAAGACTGCATCACCCAACATAAATATTCTGTATCCTCTCGTAATTTTACTGCCTCCAAATTATCCGAACATTCTCTCTCTCTAAACCATACATATGATTTTGACGAAACTTCCATCCTAGCCCCCATCCCTAATCATGACAAACGACTCATGTCTGAAAATATTTATTATCTCTGCACTATGACATCTCCTCAATTTATTCTACTTTCTATTATTATACTATTTTTATCCTTATTTTATACTCAATTACATCATATACGTTTCGGTACTTTAGTTCACATTTTTCAGTTAACTGTTGCAGATAGCGCCATCTACAACCACCACTCCCCCTCGCTACAATACGTCTGTCTGTTTAGTCAATCTGTTGTTTATAGAGCAGGTTGGTTTATTTTTCTTATCTTAGTTTTCTCCTTTCCTTTCTCCTTCCCATCAGTCTATTTTTCATATCTTCATCTCTAAGTTGTATATATTGATACATTAGCTCATTCATCTTTTTTACATTATTTTAACTTTTTTTTATTTATTTATTTTATTTTATGCAATTTGCACCTGCGCAGCTGCGCATCTAGCAAATTTGTTGTATTTTTATTGTCTTGGTGTAATTGCTTGATTTTTTTTATTGTTGTAGTAGGTCTCTTGGCCATTTTCTTCTTAATCTTCGTTGCTCAGGTAACAGGGAGCAGGAGACAGAAAGAACCAGAGGATTGGAGTGATTTTGGGTTGAAGAACGAAATGTAGTGTATTTGTCGTGGATGTAGGATTTTACTGTTGGGGTGTTTAAGTCGTTACGTAAAGTAGTGTTTGAAATGTATCAAGGTGCGTTAACAATTTTTCGTATAATTTTTTATTGTGCTGTTTGTATTTTGTTTATGTGTGTTCGTTTTGCTGAACCACAAAGTTCTGCTCCATATGTCCATATTGGTCTCAGTAAGGTGTTATAGATAAGTCGCTTGTTTCGTAAGTTAAGTGAAGATCTGTAGTCCAGAAGATGTGAAAGTTGGCTATATCGTCTAGTAAGTTCTTGTCTTTTTAATTTCGTATGTATGTTCCAAGTAAGCCTTTTGTCTAAGTAGAGTCCAAGGTACCGTACATAGTTCTTTGAAGGCACTGGATTATTGGCAATCGTTATGGGTGGACATGAGGCTTTCCTAAGAGAGAAACTAATGTGGGTGGATTTTGTACTATTAATTTTGATTCTCCAGTTTTCAAACCACTTTTCAAGATCATGAAGATGGTTTTGTAGGGCAATTGATGCGATAGTAGGATTTTTGTGTGAAGATAGAATAGCAGTGTCGTCAGCGAAGCAATAAATGGTGGTATTAGGGTGCTCAGGGATATCAGAAGTGTATATAGAATAGAGGATTGGGCTCAAGACGCTACCTTGTGGTACGCCTTTGTGTTGGGGAAAGAAGGAAGATACAGAAGAGTCTACGGAAGTACAGAAAAATCTATTAAGAAAGTAGGATTGAAGAATTAAAAAATAAGTGGAAGGTAAGTGCAGTTTTAGTTTCCATAATAGGCCCTTGTGCCAGACACTATCAAATGCTTTCTCTATGTCGAGAAAGACGGCAGAGCAATATTCCTTTTTTTCAAAAGTCATAGTTGTTTGGTAGTCATCTACTATCCGATGGCACTGTTGCACTGTAGAGTGATAACAGCGAAAGCCAAACTGGTGATTTGGTATCACTTCACTATATTCTAGAATAGGCATTAGTCGGTTTAGTAATAGTTTTTCAAATAGTTTGCCCATTATTGGAAGAAGTGCTATAGGACGATAGGATGAAGGAGAAGTGGTAGGTTTTGAAGGTTTGGCAATCATTTTGATTGTGGAGAGTTTCCAAAGGAGAGGAAAATAGGTAGTGCGTAAAATGGAGTTATAGATGTGTGTAAGAAACAAAACAGCTTTTCGAGGTAGGTGTCGAAGAATGAAGGGAGTGATTAGATCATAGCCAGGAGCTTTTTGTTTGGTAGTCTGTTGATTTCTTTGTAAATTTCTTTCGGATGAAATGCCGGTGGGGGTAGTGATAAGGGTAGTGGTGTTGTCAATTCTTCTTCTATTGCGTCAGTAAAATTATTGTCCTGTATTCTGTTTGTCCCAAATACTTGTGCAAGATATTTAGCGAATTCATTGGCTTTTTCTTCGCTTGTTATTGCCCAAGTGTTGTCTGTACATCGGAGAGGGTATTGAAGGTCTTTTTTCTTTAGTATACGTCTTGTTGTTGTCCATATTGATCCATTTCTATTGTTTATTGTGTCTATGTAGCCTTTATAGCTGTCATTTTTAAATTTTAATAGTTTTTCGTAAAGTTTTCTAGTTATTAAGTTGAGTTCTGTTTTGTACGATGGATATCTAGTTCTTTGCCATAGGGCTCTAATCCTACGTTTTTCTTTTATAAGATTATGTATTGGCTGAGGTAGGTAAGAAGCAGGTTTAGTGTATGTCTTCGGTGGTCTCGTTGAATGCCAAATAGCCTCTTGTATACTTTTTGTTAGGTCGTTGACTGCATTGTCGAGGTCGTCAGCTGTACTAATTAAAGTGTTTAACGTAATTTTGTTGTTCAAAAAATGTTTAAATTTTTGATAGATCTTACAATATCTTAATTTTCTTTTTTTATCTATTATTTCCTTATTTAACTTCATATTTCTTTTCTCTGTTTTACACTTAATTCTAAGATTACCATTTTTCATTTCTTGTTACCTTATTTTGATTATGTTTATTTCATTGGTCCGTGCTTTGTTACCGTTATCATTATTTATTTCTTAGTTCTCTGTTATTGTTATTATTCTACCTACTTTATTTTACTTTAATGTTCACTCTATCTACTTCATTTTACGTTATGTTTTTCCACCTAAATTTTTATTCTATACCTTTCACTTTTTTAATTTTAATTCTTAATCATTAAATGTTTATAGTTTCTTACACCTATTGTTATCTGATTCTTTTCTTAGCCCTAAAGAAGGCATGAACTTCGGGCCGAAACGTTGGCGAATGTGAAAATAAATACAATTATTAATCACCCCAACCATTATTCTCTTCAATTATTCACTACAGCCAACCATCATACCCACATTATCAGTTACAATTATGTTATTCCTCTAAACTACAGTAATTATTTATTTATTTATTTATGCCTCCCTTCCTTGCCTTTCGGCTACACGGGATTTTGCAGGGATGGCATATCACACACGTGCATGCCATTCCTGCTATTAAATCACAAATTAATTTTCAATTTTGTTTTGTTTTTTCAAATATCTTCTTTTTTTTTTTCATTATTTTCAATATATTAGTCTGGTGGCCTTCTATTAGCAGGTTCTCTTCCTAGATTAAAGTGGGAGGGTCCCAGAGCAGCTTTCCACCCGTACACAAAATCTTTGTAATACGGGTAGTTCTGCTCCGTCACTAACTCGGGAAATTCATCCTCCGTGAGGCCATAGATTCCCATTTTTCTTATCATTTCCGCCCTTAGTCCATCAAAGGCGGTGCAGTTGACGATAATATGCTCAGCCGTCTCCGGTACTCCGCAAGTGGGGCATAGGGGATCTATGTCTTTTCCAAAACTATGTAACTTAAAGCGGAAACCCCCATGCCCAGTAAGGAATTGAGAGACCCAGTAGTCCGGGAGAACCCAATTAGCTTTCAAGCGACTTCGGACGGTGGGGAAATATTTTCTTAAAGTTGCTCCTTTCAAGGTTGTTACCCACCGCCGATTCCACTCATCTATGGTGTCCTCCCGGATAATCCTCTTCCATTTTCTTGGGTCTTCTGCAATCCTCACCCGGATATTCTCCGGAAGACCTGCTGAGCCTTCTCGTTTTAACTTAAATATTAGCGAGTCTTCTCGCAGGAGAAGGTCGAGAGGTACCCCTCCTGCTAAGATCTGGACCGCCTCGTGAGACATACTTCGGTATGATTTCGTGACTCACAGAGCCATACGTTGAATTGTCGCCAATCTGCGTTTCTGACGGTGTGAGAGATTCTGAGACCACGCAGGAGAGGCGTACCTCAGAATACCCACTATCACTCCATCGTAAATGATCCTCGTAGCTGGGTATCTGAGGCCCCAAAATGCACCCCCTAGGCGACTAAGACCATTCAAGGCTAGGGCCACCCTACTTCCTAAGTAGTCCAAATGAGGAGTCATATTAAATCCTCTTCCAAACCTTATGCCAAGGTAGGTGACCACCTCACTTGGACGTATTCTCGTTCCCTGTATACACAGATTGATAGGGTGTGCCCTATCTGTCTTTCCCTTCAGCAGGAACGCCTGGGTCTTTGATGCGGCCATTTGTAACTTCATCTCCTCACACCATTGCCCGACCAGATTGGCGCACCGCTCTGCTTGTAGCTTTATTCCGGCTCTGCTGTTGGACGCTACTATTGCCGCCAAGTCATCGACGTAAGCCGTAGCAGGAAACCGCTCATTTTCGAGCACACCCAGCAACTCATCAAACACTAGCTTCCATAGAGTCGGACCAAGGACTAATCCCTGAGGGCATCCCCTCTCTATGGAATCTTCAGTTTCATAAGAGCTACCTCTGGCCTTAACAAATCTGTCCTGGAGATAACTACTTATGAGGACGTATAGATTGCTGGGGGCATCGTACTTCTGTAGCTGCTGAAGTGCTCGCGGCCACCAGACACTATCGAAGGCGGAGGATATGTCAAAAAGCAGCAACATGACATACCGCTCAGCCTTCTGTTCAACGTCCGCTTGTACTCGAAGCAGGGCATCAGCGGTTCCCTTTCCCTTGGTACTACCGTATTGCCGCAGATGGCTAGCCCTTGCGAGAACTGGTCGTAGGCTGGTTAAGATGAGATTCTCCAGGACCTTGCTCATTATAGGGAGGAGACATATAGGTCTATATGACTTTGGGAGCTGCTTATCCCTGCCTCCTCCCTTGTAGAGGAGTCTCAAATCGGCGATCTTCCACATTTTTGGAAAGTATCCCCGATCCAGGCAATCATTGAAAATCCTCAATAATCGCTCATCAATGTAGGGGATACTGTTCTTCAAGATCGCCGCATCTATTGAATCGAGTCCTGGAGCACGTCCTGTTCTCTGCTTTTCCACGGCAATATGTAGATCATGTATGTCCCACGGTGGGCATAAGTCCGTGCCAGGAGGGTATAACGTAGAACGTCGCACGAAAGCTTCCTCCTCATTGTCCTGGGATGGATCATCTCTGGGGTATGTCGCCTTTATGAAGATGTTAGCCGCTTCCTCGAAGGTGGTTGCCTGCGCATCTCCATACTTAAGAGCTGCTATTGTATGCGGAGGGTTGAACTTACCCATAGCGACTCTGTATGGGATACCCCAAGGATTCTTCGAGGATTCTTCTGCAATAAATTCATCCCAGGACCTACGCTTTCGTGAACGTACCTCTCTTCGGTATACTTTGGCTTTGGACTTATACTCGTTGCAAAGTGCAGCGCGCCTCTCGTCACATCTGCACTTCTGATACGACCGCCGTGCCTTGTAGAGCTCTCTCTTCATTGCTGTTAAGGCCGGCGTCCACCATGGAACTGGTCGAGCTCTCGCTTTCCGATGTTGGAGGGAGTTTTCAGCGGCATCGAGGATAGCATTGGTGACCAGGGATACCCTGTAGTCCAGGTTATCTGTGATCTCCGATTCTGCTACTTCCCAATCTTCATCGGCGAGTTCTCCCTCCAACATGCAACGGAAGGCAGTCCAGTCATTTCTGCGGGTTATTTAGCCAGTGTTGATACCGTGGGAACCTTCTGAGTACTGAACCAGGCTGAATGCCAATACTTTGTGGTCAGAACTCGTTTCAGATCTGGTAGTCCAATCGACAATGTGCCCTATAAGTGTCGGCGAGGCCAGCGTGACGTCAATCCAGCTCTCAACCATACCTCCAGAGAACGTAGGTGGGGCAGAGACATCGTTTATGACGACTAGCTGGCCTCTAGAAATAAACTCGTTGAGTTTAGCACCTCTCCTGTCTGTTCGATTGGACCCCCAGACCGTGTTCCAGGAGTTGATGTCTGAGCAAATAATCACATTTCTAGAGTGAGCTGTGATAACTTCCATGGCAGATATGTCTTCTTCAATATCTCTTCCGTTAGGAAGATAGGCCGAAACCAGGGTAAAAGATACATTACCCCACCTAACATAACATGCCACACTATCTGCCATAGAGTATTGCCTCAGATCCATCACGTCGAGGTTAGGATTGTTTATCACAATAGCAGCCCTAGGCCTCCTCTCTCCACTGCCTAGAGCTATAACCCTCGACGTGAGACCAAAACCTGTGACCACGTTCCCACGGCAGGTCGGTTCCTGGACCGCCATGATATCATATCGTTGGGAAAGAGCACGAAGCTCATCTGCCACAACTCTTCGCCGGCCCATGTTTAACTGGAGGATGTTGATCTTAATCATAATATGTCCTTTTAGCCACCTCCTTGCACCACGTTAAGTGCACAGGGCACTCCCGGCTTCCCGACTTGTGCTTCATTTGGCTGGAATGGGTGTTCGCCCGCACACAGTTAATACAAGTCGGGTCAGCCATTACCTTTTTCTTTGGGCAATCATTTATCATATGACCACCATTCGAACACCAAATACATACAACAGCATCTGCCGTGCATGTTGCCTTTGTGTGGTCGTAGCTCTGACACTTTGTGCACCGAGGGGCGTCGAGGTAGTCCTTAAATGTTAAAGAGCACCACCCTCCATTCAAACTACCTATGTCTAAAAACTGGAACCTAACCATTGGGTGCACCTCCAGCACCCAATTCTTAGTAAAACCGTTTTTAGCAGTTGAGGAAAAAAGAGGTCGGATGTCGTCATTAATCAATGGTATTGGGACCGACTTCTCGGGTATTCTTTCCCAAAGAAATTTTGAAAGTTCATCTGCGCCCCAGGAGTGGGGTATACCCCTCACCTCCATCTTAGGCTTTTTCCTCAGCGCTAACTTTGCCTGTAACCTGTTCTCCCGCAGGCCCTGCCATCCTATCACTCTGGTTGCATGAGAGCTGTCCTCTATGCGGACCAAAACTGAGCCTGCTTTAGTTGCCCGAACAATAGATGCATTTACACCTATGTCATTAGGTGACGGAAGTCCATTTATGATATCTGCTGGGCTTTTACCCGAACCACTAATTGTAAGATATGTTGGTTTTGTTGTCAGGGTCGGCTTCATAGGCAGTGATTTTACGATATCTGCCATCGTCCTTGGCTTATCTCTTTTAGGGATGTTTCCAAGCACTGGAGTCTCATCTTTTTTTTCTTGATCCTGTATTTCGTCTTTTCTTCTTTGCTGCAATTTAGATTTCCTCTTGCTTCTTTTGCTTTGAACGACTTCGAAGGTTTTGTTTTCCTTCTGGTCTAGATTACAAGAATAAACATTGTTTGCCTCCTTGGAAGTTCCGGCTATGGCTGCAGGCGGATGCTGGATTGTCTTATCTTCCTCCGGTAGCCTTGTTTTCGGTTTTTCCAAAATTTGGCTACTGATGAGTTCAAGTACATATGGAGATTCCAATGTTTGTTTAACCACTTTTTGGACAGGTGATGTGATTTTATCTTCTTTGTATTGATCTCTAAGTTCCTTGGCTGTATTGTAAGTAACCTCAATAATACCAACTAATTTTTCGATTTTATCATTAATATAATTCCTCGTTGTGTTATTCATTTTTTTGTCAAAATTTTCGAGGAACGTTTTTAGGTTGCTTTGAATGCTTCTTGCCTCATGCAAGAAGCTCCTTTTACTCCCTTCTTCCGTTTCCTCGTCGGTGTCAGTCGATCTGTTTCTTGGTCGTTTGGCCGACGACCGATGATCCTGATTTGTACTTCCTTCGATAGACACTTCTTCCATTTTGGAACTTTTACTATCCATCATAAAAAAATACGTCGATTATTTGAAATATAATAATATTTCAATATTTAATTAACCTAAATAAATTTGATACGGTGGGAAAAATGTTATTGCACAATCTACTTATATAAACGAATATACAGTCTTACCTGAAGCCCGTTTATAATATTTCCCGAATTGTCTGTAGTATTCTATACTTTAGGCGTTAAACACTTCGTTGATAACCACTTGGTTACCTAACCTATAAAGTTCTTCTTATCACAAAAATCCAATTAAAAACAATAAATCATAACTGTAAACTAACGAAAACTATAAATAATAACGACAAAAACGATAAACAACACAAATATAAACACTTAAACTAATAATAGAACACAATAATACATAATAATTGGCATAAACACAAATTGACACCTTATCACATCAAGCTACAATCGATTTATAAAACTACAGTAATGTTCAACCTTACAACTGGATCATTTTTACTTCTGTATTTTCACATCTAGCCTATCTTACATCATATCTGGTAAGGGCCCCATCCCTACTGAAAAGGACCCGTTGGGAGTTTGTTAATTAAATAGTGTTAAGTATTTTTATCAAATTATTAAAATCCACCTAAAACTTCGTGAATAGCTTCATCTCAACGTAATCAACAACTTTTTTATTTATGAAAATTCTCGAAATTTTCCAAGTATTCAATCATTCGAAGTCTTCAATCTGGAAATCGGCAAACTTTGACTATTTAATACTAAAAACTCATAAGCACTAATTTGCTTCCCACTTGAGTGGTAAGATAATTTTATCACAAAATCAAGAATAAATGTAGCCTACAAGATATTACATAACCATTTAACATTACATTACTTAGTGAAGTACAAAATCAGTCGATTTTGGACTTTCAAAGCCTGGGGGTTTCTACTTCTCAAATGAATAACGAAGTTTCAAATATTGTACAGCAAGTTACACCAGAAAATCATATTTCTCAGGCATGCTCTATGTGCCACTTATCATTTAAAAATACATCAATAAAATTCATACATCAAAGAGGTACCCGCTAGAAGCTAACCGAATTAAACTTAGGACTATTGAGAATCAAAATGTAAATAAACGCGATGAACTATCATCAGAGAGTGTAATTTAACTGAAAATGAAGAAGTGGGCAACCACATTTAAAGATCAGCTCAAAGCTTCTTAGGATACAGACAACATTAATAAAATTATGAATGATTTCCATAATTTCCTAAGAGAAGCAAACAAAGCTCTTCCAGATCCGAAACGCACAGCAGTACGCTTTTATCAGATGCCTAGAAATGAAGAGCAAGAGGAGAAAAAAAGATCAGTAATCCTCAAAGACCAAACAAGGCTGCCAGAGAGAGGAGGCGAGAACAGCTACTACCACAATTGTAGAAAGGTGGTCCAGTATATAATGAACGAGGACAGCCCAAAGCAATGCCCTATCAAAATGGAGATAATTGAGACTCATCACTTTATCAGACAAAATCACTTTATAAAAAACGAAATTTTAAAGGAGAGTTATGCACCCTCTCCCAACATACCGAATTTAGGAACATTATACATAAAGGATGTGCACAAAGCAATAAAGAATATATCTCTAGGCACTTCACCAGGTCCAGAAGGAGTTCTGATAAGAACAATAAAAAAGCTTGGTATCTCACATATTATTAAAACGATTATGGACATCGTTCTGAAATTCATTATGCCCCACAGATTGCCATTGCCACACGTTGCCTTTTTTTAAGTAAAGGGTGCCAATGACGAAATTTCTTAATGGAGACCCATCACAATTTATCCAGTCATACGGCGTATCATGGAAAAAGTTTTTGACTGTGAGCTACGAAAGCAAATCTCTTTTCATCCTAACCAGAGAGATTTTGTGCCTGGACAACTGGGATGCCACATAAACGCAAGAATCCTTGAAATGATTCTCAAAGATACCAAGAGCAAACAAGAAGAGGCAGCTGTCGTGTTCCTTGATGTGACAGGAGCATTCGACAACATTGGCCAAAGCAGCCAATATCTTGAAGTCATTGGAAGCCAAAGGTGTTTTGTCTGACCTAAGAAGGGCAATTGAGGCCAATTTCTACAATTATAATAGAGGGCATACTGTGCACTAACATGGTTAGGGTAAATATTGTGGTCAACAAGACCGCACCAATTCATGTGCTGAGAAGTGTACAGCAGAGTGGACCACTTTCACTGGCATTATTCAATTTGAGTATTGACTCACTGTATACAGAACTTTGCGATCCGAAAGTTGCAATGGAAAACAGTTATAAGTTGGATCATGGCCATGACCCTGTTCTGCTTACAGGTTTAGCAGATGACCAAGCGGTTACCACTCATAATGTTTAATCGGCAAATCGTTAATACTCAAAAAACTTCTGGCATTATATTGAAGAAGGGAAGATTGATAAGGTCAAAGTTCTGCTTAGATACCGGGGAGGAAATAGGGTCAGTTGAAGAAGGTGACACCACCAACCACCTTGGATATCGTTTCTCCGGTGAGCTGGAATTGGATGATAGTTCTGTGGATAGGAAGAGTCAAAATATGGAAAACTAGTTAAGTCGAATCTTCTTAAGCTGGATCAGAAACTCAACATAGTAAACGGGTACGTATTCTCTTCTTTAATATATCCACTACAGACAGCACCATTGACGAAATTGCCTTCATCATTGTTGGAATCTGTGAATGTCATAATAAGAAGAAGTGTAAAGGTGATGATCAGTTTGCCAGCCAACTCGTGCTCTGCTATGATGTATGCTCCACAGCGCTACACAGATCTGGTTCTTTTGTGGTGTCAGCGGGAAGCTCCTCTTCAGTATTGGTCTATATTCCAAAAACTGGCAAATGTACCGGTGCTCTATTTCAGACGGTTTTTGATTTCAGGAGTGAAGTTCAAAAGTGTGTGGATTTGTTGAGATTCAAAGCAAATACTATAGCACCATCACTATCAGTAAGGAAAGTTAGGAGGCCCCTGCAGAAAAATCGTTTGAGGATTGGTGTAAATGTAAGTGGCAGTGAATAGATGTGCCACATTTTAAATCAAACCAATGGGCTAACAGATTTATGTATGACAGAAAGATCCTTATGGGCTCGGAGTAAATGAATACTTTGAAATTAAACATGAACTATGCTCCTCTTCGTGGAGTTCCAGGCAACGGAGGCCAGGCAAATTGAGATGTTGGCCTCTCTGCCGCAAACATGACCGAGAGCCAGAAACCGAAGCTCATGTACTGGACGAATTCCCGAATAACATGCTCCTTGTCACCCGCCGACATAATAATGTAAAGTATCAAATTGCCGAAATCCTAGATACGAAAAAGTATAGGTGCTTCCTTGAAGTATATTGCATAGATTCGGAAGGCTCTACGAGATTTGTTGATATCTTAGCCTTTAGTGCAAAAAGAAAAGAGGCACTGATAGTTGATCGTACAATTCGATTTGAAACAAACGATGAGGATCAAGATCTTAAAATACAAATAGAAAAAGAGGAAATTTATAAAAAATGCATTCCGTACCTGCAGGAGAAATACAGAGAGGAATTCGGTGAAAAAGAATACTCTGTTCGGGGACTGTGATTCAGGAGTAGATTAGCGATTCCATCTTCAACTGCTGTATTTTTGGAGAAGCTGGGTGTGGAAGGAACGATATTCAGAATATGGTGGAATCAATAATTTTGGACTCGGAAATCCTGCACCATCCCATATATTGATTCTGGGAAGTTCGTTATGAGCTCTACAGACAGTCTTGAGAAGGAAGAAAAGGTAACATTCGGTACTTTCAATAGTAGTCCTACAAAACTCTATCCTTTGCCCTCTCTCATTAAATATTATCTATTAGGACTGATCAGTATGCTGGGAAGTTGAGCAGCTGTACAATTGTTTTTCTTTTTTTCTCTGTATTTATAAAATTGATAAAAAGGAATTTTTACCACGGACTATAGTCTTATTATAATGCCTTTTGGGTATAACTAATATAACAAATAAGATTCGAAAGCAGAGATGTAATTTAAGTTAAATAATGCCCTGGTTTTAATTGAAAAGGGCAAGTAAGGAGTCTGCTGAGTACTGAATCACAATCTAAATAATGGGAGGTTATACTATCAATATGTAGTCAATCTTTGGCTATTCTTGGACTCCCATTTATAGTCTGATCATAAGATTTTGGTCAACTCAACTAAGTGGAGTGACAATTAATTTAATAATTCATTAAAATTTATTATAGTTTCCAGGTTATTTTAACTTAAACTTTGAGTATCTGACAACACTAACACTCACAAATTATAAAACAGATTACTTACGAATAGATTCAGGTTCTTCTTCCATTTCTTCTTTTATAGAAACACCACAGTTAGCCATACCTGAAAATGTAAACAAAAGCAATATATAAATAAATGTTATAGAAAACAACTTTAACATGGGTAATCTTTGTAAAATTTGAAAGTTAGATAAATAACACAAGAAGGGATAGTAAAAGAAAAATTAGATTCAAACAGAATTGTTAAAAATATGCTAGCACTCTTAAAAATATTTCCCTGTGCTTATGGAATAACCTATTCTCTAAATGATTTGAAAACTAGACAACCCAAAGAAGGGATAATGAAGCAAAAATTATATCCAAATAGAACAGTTAAAATCATGTTATTCCACTAAACTGGAATGTTCCAACTTGCAATATGAATCATCTTTACCTCGGTATTGTTTACAAAAACCTACAATTATTTGAACAATAGTAGTTTTAATAAAACTACTAAAGTCAATGGGCATAGCTATTAAAAAATTTAAAAAAAAAAGAATCAATAAATTCATAACTCATCTCTAAGTAAATAAAGAACGCTGAGATTATAAAATGTTAATGCATCAGATATCTAAAATATAAATCATATTAACCAATTTCATCCATCGTTACTTTAATAAGTTAACAGAAAATATTTAAAGTTGTAAATAAACTTTATTCATGTCGTTCAATTAATGGAGGGAGATGTAAACTGCATAGATATAGGTAGAGATGGGCGATATTCGATAATACTAACGTTATATTGATAGTTTTAAACTATCGATAGCCCTATCAATATTTCTAGTTACTAACGATAGTTCGTATCCTTTCCTTAGACACAAATTATTTTAAAATTTTAAACACTTAAAGGAACAATTTTAATAACACGCCTTCATACTTCTTTCCGTTTATTGATGGACAAGTTATAGAGATAATATATTAATATTAAAGTTAAATGTTTCATAATGGAAAATTGTTATTGTGTTATACAAAAAGCCACATTAAGAAAATAAATGGATGGAGGTGTGAAGACATGTTTAAAGATATCGTTATCAATTAAAAACCTTAAACAAAGTTGAACAAGAAGAAGTCATGGTAAAAAAATAATTTAATCTCAAATTACTTTCTCAGAAATATTTGTATACCTCCAGTGGTGCTGAAGGAAAAAAAAATGTTACATTTACCTCACCTTTTTTATTTTTTTCATAAAAAATATATTTGTAAAATCTACAAAGATGCGATTACAGTTGTATTATATTTAAAACTAGATGCTATTATCAAACTAAATTTAGAAACTTAGAATCTTGGAAATTAAAAGACCTAAGCATTTCTGGGCTCCTTTTTTTACTAAATATGAGGAGTTAGTCGAGGGTGCGGTCAAATAAATAAAAAATTAAAATATATTAATAATTTAATTTTTGCTGACGTTTCGATCCACTTTGCAGATCATCTTCAGGGCTACAAAAGATACAAAACATGTTGAAAATAAAAAATAAATATAAGTATATATAAAATAAGAAGAAGTTGTCAGATACAGAAATAAAAGATGGTATCAGAGATATAGTGGGTGACAATGTAGTTAAATATTAAGAATTATATATGTAGAAGATACAAATAAATGGAAAATAAGTAGGAATAAAAATAAAAATAAAGGAGAATATAGCATGTAAGTTTATTTTTATTCCTATTCATTTTCCATTTATTTGTATCTTCTACATATATAATTCTTAATATTTAACTACATTGTCACCCACTATATCTCTGATACCATCTTTTATTTCTGTATCTGACAATTTCTTCTTATTTTTTATATACTTATATTTATTTTTTTTTTAGGAAAACTAAGTATATGAGAGTTGGTGGTGAGGTGGATTTGAACTCTCCATTTGAGGTAGGTTCTTTTAAGTTTGAGAGAGTGAAAAGTTTTATATACCTTGGGTCTGAAATTAATAGCAAAAATGACATGGCTCAAGAAATACAATGAAGGATCACGGCTGCCAATAGATGTGTCTATGGACTTGGCCGACACTTAAGAAGTAGGTACCTCTCAAAGAAGACCAAGCTGATCATATACAAGACTCTTGTTCGGCCTGTTTTGACATATGGCTCAGAGGCTTGGACGATGACCAAACACGATGAGATGAAGCTGAGTGTGTTTGAGCGAGGAGTCCTCAGAAGGATTTATGGTCCAGTAAAGGAGGGTGATGTCTGGAGGAAAAGAAAAAATAGGGAGCTCATTTCTCTCTATGCATGTGGCCAGAATGAGCACCGTTGAGATACCCAAGAAAATAATGATGGAGGAGCTGCACCTCGCAAGACGGGTAGGAAGGCCGAGGACGAGGTGGTTGGACAATGTGGCCTATGATGCGAGAACCCTGCTTGGTGTACGGAACTGGAGAGCTGCAGCAGAAGACAGAGCCAACTGGCGGAGGCTCTTGGAGGAGGCCCAGTCTCGGTAACGGGATGTCGTGCCACACATGAATGAATGAATGAATATTTATTTTTTATTTTCAACATGTTTTGTATCTTTTGTAGCCCTGAAGACGACCTGCAAAGTGGGTCGAAACGTTGGCAAAAATTAAAATAATTAATATATTTTAATTTCTTATTTATTTGAACGCACCCTCGACTAACTCCTTCTCATATTATATCAACGGTCAACCATCTCTACATCTTTTTACTAAATAGTTAAAAAAATACTACTTATATGTCGTCGATGTTACTTTTTTGAATTCTACTATTAGGAAAGTAAATGCAAGTTATTTTTCTATGTAAATGTATTTTTCCGTCAATAATTTTTTGAATTATTTATTTAATATTGTTTATTAGTGCCTTATCATAAATCTTTATAGATGTATCCCATATAAACGTTAATTATTATAAAGTTTATGTAGCATTTTAAAGTAAATAAAACTAAAGAATACAGCGAAAATAAATCCTTTTTAAGTCTGTAGGGAAGTTACTGAACTATCGTTACTATTGATAGTTTTTAACAATACTATCGAACTACCGATAATGGAAAATTGTCAAGTATCCCATTTCTGTCTAGGGATCAGTGTTTCCACTCCAATTTTAAAAATTTCTCTTCTGCAAATTTTAATTTTTCATTTTTTTCCTAAATCAGAACCCAAAAATCCCTTTATTTTTCCCTTTCACCAAATATTTCTATTTATATATATAACTTTTTTTTCCAATCCCTCTTGACGTATTGACTTCCGTCGTTAGTCCTCTAGCAACTAGGAGGCTGTCCTTGGCGACAGCTGTGATCGTTTTTGTTCTCTTATACTCCTATTTTTTTTTCTGTTCTTCTCTACTTCGCTTTATTTAGGATATACGGGGTTCTCCCGAGCCGAGGGGTGAGGGCAGCGAACTCGTACTTTTTAATCTCTCATAACTTCGGGTTATCTGGTTGCCGGGCAACTCGCGGTACAGGCGGATCTACGGGGGGAGGGCTTTCCGGCTGAAGCCCTCCCCCCCAATAGTAAAATATAACAATATTTTATGAAAAAACTTATCTCTAAAAGCATTATTGTTCATCTAATTACATTTAATAGGACTTAGAGAATCACTTAAACACCATTTCATATAAGTAGTTAGTTTCTTTCTTTCTTCCGAAGTAATTATCCTAAAATATACATACAAAAAGAAATCTTTCGGGCTAAAGCCCCCAAAATTAAATCCGTTAGTGACTCGCGGTGCAGTTCACACACGTTAGCCCATTCGGCCACCCTGCCTCTCTCTTATACTTGTATAGATATCGTTTTTCATTTTTTTTTTTTTTTTTTTCCGTTCTCCCCTACCTCGCCTCTTTAGGCTATACGGTTAGGGAGCACGGGGTTTATAATAACCGTATACACGGGCGGATCTACGGGGGAGGGGGTGCTTTCGGGCTGAAGCCTCCCTCCTGCCTCTCCCCCCCCCCCCTCTTCTCTCCCCCAAATGGTAAAATATAACAATGTCTTATGAACAAAATATTTAATAATTACCTATAAAAGTGTTATTGTTCGTGTAATTACACTTAATAGTATTTAAATAATCACTTAAACTCTATTTTACATAGGCAATTAATTCCCTTCTTTTTCTTCCTACGTATTTATCGTTATATATATATATTTTAAATCTTTCGGGCTGAACCTCCCCCAAAAACTAAATCCTGGATCCGCTAGCCACCGGACGCGATCACTAATCACTCCCTCTTCATCAGGATGGTTAGTAAACTTTTTTTTAGACTTCTCCATCCTTGTATTTTACGGAATAGGGTTAATGACCCTGTACCCAACCCCCAATCTGGAGGATCAGGAGCTATGTTGTTGAAAGACGCAGGAGTCGCTCACCTTTCTGTGAATCTCAGGGTGGGGACGATATCATCCCCATGCGGGAATCGAACCCGCGCCGTAGTGGTCTAAGCAATCGAGTAGGGACTGCATATATTTATTTTTATTTTTATTTATTATTAATTATTTTTAGCTAATTTTTTTTTTAAATCCCCCAAACAGGATTTAAACTCAAATCTTAAATTTTTTTGCACGGGCCTCAACTCGCTGAACGACCGCGGCTCCTGATTTGTATACCGGTCCCTACATGTATATAATATAGTATATAACCATTATTTATTAAAGTATTTAGGCGTTTATATTTTCATTAATTAATTGAGTTCTTAATAGATTAATTTACGGGCTTACCACTTAACAATAGCTGAAGTGATAGAAAAGGAATCACCGATACGCAATATCGGCCCTAGTATTTAATTTAAAAATCACATGAAAATAGAGGGAGTCCACGTCGGATTGAATCATCAAATCCTTTAATATGCAGATGGTATAGCTGAACTTTATAATTAAAACCAAACAAGAAGAGTACAGAACAATGCTGGAGAGCCGCCTTCAGTTAATAAATGGAGATAGTGAGTGAATTGGATACTCTTTGGAAAGAAATTAAGAATTGCATCATCGATACAGCTAGTGAAGTATGTGGTATTAAGAGAATGAGGCCGTCTACCAAGAATACAAAATTGTGGAACGATGAGGTGAAAAGAGCAGTAAAGCTCAAGAAGGATACTTGGAAAACATGCTGTAGAACGAAACTATCTATCCACCGGGAAGAATATGTAAGTACAGAAATGAGGCCAAATGAATAATTAAATCTGCCAAGACGAGGGGGAGCAGTTCGGTCAGGAGCCAGAACAAAATTATAAAGAGAATATAAGGAGATTCTGACATATTGCAAAAGCTCTGAAAGCCAAAAAGTCAAAATCGGTCAGAAATATAAAAGATGCAAATGGCAAGTTGGTGACTGAAGAAAAAGAGGTATTAGAAGTCTGGAGACAGTTCTTCCAGGAAAAAAATAGTATGGAAGAACACTGACGCCATAATCACAGAGAATGCAGAAGGAGAGTGATGGTGGAAGAGGTTTACCCGGAAGACTTGGGTGACACAATAGGCGAGGATGAGGTGGAAACGGCAGTAGCCAGAATCAAAATGAGAAAAGCACCAGGACCGGATGAAATAGCTCCAGAATTAATTAAATATGGAGGCAACGAAATGATCAAGATAATTCAAACTCTTTTCCAAAAGATTTCGGAACTCAAGCTGATACCACGAGAATGGGAGAACAATATCATAATCCCTATTCACAAGAAAGGCAGCCAAAGCGAATGCGAGAACTATAGGCCAATATGCCTCTCGTTAGTTGTGTGCAAGATATATACAAGAATTCTTGAACAGCGACTAAGGCATATAGTAGAGCAAGATCTAGAGGAGGAGCAAGCCGCTTTCATACCAGGCAGACAGACCCAAAACCATATATTCTCACTACGTATGATTGAGGAAAAAGCATGGGACCGTGGAAAATCGGTTTATCTAGCATTTCTGGGTCTTAGGGCCGCATTCCACTCAGTTCTGAGACAAGAGATATGGGACTCACTAATTAGAAGAAGAGTACCTTCAAACTTGGTGAGTGCTATTAAACCAATATACCAAGACCCAAAATGTGTAATAAGGCTCAATGGACATGCATCAGAACCATTCCACTTTTATAAAGGAGTAAAGCAAGGGGATAGTCTTAGTCCTCTGCTTTTTTATCCTTCTCATGGATGAAATTTGGAAGAAAGTGTGTAAAAGAAGAAACCCAAGGGCTGTTGTAGGATATTGGAATTTGACACCAGTGTTGGCTCAAGCTATGTAATATGCCGACGATATAATTCTTATAGCGGTCTCACAAGAGGCTCTACAGACATCATTGGTCGAGTGGGAAGAAGAATTGAAGCTGCGAGGGCTGCATATAAACCCGTCTAAGAGCAAGGTTATGTGTGTTGGAAAAGATAATGCGGAGCCTATGATGTTAAGTAATGGCGAACCACTAGAGATAACAAATGCATACACGTATCTGGGGACAATCATCAATGAAGATGGTAAAATAGACCAGGAGGTACTAAATCGGTGATGAAGGCCAATGGGATATATTACCAGATAGCTAATACAATCATAGAAAAACGGGAAGTAAGCAGAAAGGCCAAACTCACGATATATAAGGCGGTGTCCCTCCCAGTACTTCTCTATGGATCTGAAAGCTGGACAACCCTCGATAAGATCGTAGGCAGGATCGTAGCAGCGGGAATGAGATTCCTCCGAAGAATAGCTGGCAAAACTAAGAGGAACTGTGTTAGAAATAACAGAATCCGTTAGGAATTGGAGGTGACATCAATTCGTGGTATCCTGGAAGAGAAGCAGTTGAAATTGTTCGGGCACATCAGCAGAATGGATGACACCCGAATCGCTAAGTGGTTTATGGAAGCTAGACCGGAAGGCAGACGACCTCTTGGCAGGCCGAAACACACTTACCATGATTATATTAGAAAACTGGGCACAGCAAGAGGACGCACCATTCCGGAGATGAGAACACTATCCAGGGACAGAGACTAGTGGGCAAGATGGTCTGGGACTGCAGCTCCATGCTTAACGGCACAAAGGAGCTAGAGAAAGAAGAAGAAGAAGTATAGCTGAACAAATATAGTTTCTATATACAGATGACCCCCCGCGTCCGTATCCTGGATCCGTTCAGTGGCTTGATCTTCTTATTCCGTAAAAAAAGGTTTTAATGTACCAACTGGTAAACAATAATGAGTATTTGAATAATTAATTCTCGAATTTAACTGATTGTGATATAAATATAAAATAGTTTAAGTCCACTATTATATTTTTAATTTTTAAAGTATTTGAAACTGTAATCGTTTGCGATGAACTCAAATACTGAAAGTAATCATGATTAGATAGAACGAATACTGATGCATTAATGGATAACCAGTACTGAATATTATCGCATTTTTCACCGTGTACTGCCCAACTCTGAGACTTAAGGGGATGACCTAATCAAATGTTAATACATATTCGTGCTGTAATGTTTTGCACCGGCATTCACAAAATGCCGACATCTCTGTATCTCTATTTAGTAAAAATTAGAATTAAATTAATTTATTAAAACATGTCTTTATTGAGTAATATTGCATTCTATCTCATTCAAGGACACTAGTAAAGTAATAAGGATGAAATAGCTTAATTTGGAATTTAAAAGACAACAATAAATTATTTTCTGTAATATATAAATAACGAATTTTCTTCATTTGGCTGTTGGTGATTGTTGGCAAAATGACGATTTTCGTCATGCGGACGAATATATGTTAACATTCTGTTACATTAAGTTCAAGATGGGTGATCTAAGTTTACTTTCGGGTACACTCGGATTGTTTCGAGATTTCATCAACAGCTTATACTGTGACAGTCGATTTGAAGGGGGATTGCAAAGATGATGGTCATTAGCTTACCTAAGGTACACGCGGATCTACGGGAGAGGGGGAAGAGATTTCGGGCTGAAGCCACCATCCTCCCCAAAATGGTAAAATTAACCATATTTCATGAAAAAAATTATCTCTAAGATTATTATTGTTCGTCTAATCTAATTACATTTAATAGGACTTAAAGAATCACTTGAACACCATTTCATATAGGTAGTTAGTTTCATTCTTTCTTCCGAAGTAATAACCTAATATATAATTCAATCTTTGTTATCATTCGTTCCTTACTGAGTCCCATAAATTACATATCCTATCATTTAATTAATAAAATCTAAATAATCTGTAATGAATCGTAAATAATTATCTGTATCAAAATATTTACTAACATGAAAACACCTGTTATCGTAGTTTTTATTTAAACCGAAGTATTATACATAGATTTTTGTGATGATGAAACCTTCTGGAACTATAAATTATTCCTAACAACAAACACAAAAATCATATTTGTTAATTAATAAAATTTATCAGAACTGTTAACACGAGTTCAAAAAATGGGTGTAGGGAACATAACCTTAAAATAAATAACAAAAAAAAAACACATTTAGCCTCAACCTCTTCATTTATTTTATTGTATCAAACTGAAACATTATTGTATTATTAAACATATTTTTGTATATAAGAGACCTTGCCAATTGGATAATCCTGTCTGATCGAAAATGACTTCTGAAAAACATTTTCTGAAAAATATTTCGAAAAAAATCACTTTTTCAATCTTCACAATCGAATAGTGAATGTGAAGATTTAAAAATTTTATTGACTTGATGAAACAATCAAAAGGGATCAAAGTGCTCCAAGTGAGGTGTTTATTGTGTCATGAAGCCTTGAGATATAGCAGGTTTGTGTTAAGGGAAAGTCGACAGCCACACTGCAAAAGCCTGTAAGTTCAATTTCTGGCCTGAAATGCTAACCAAAGAGGTTATTTAAAACATTAAATCCTTGTCTTAACCATTGAAATACTATAAATACAATTTCTGGCCAATCTTGGTATCGAACATCTTCGCAAGTGCTAACCAAATAGGTTATTTAAAACATTAAATTTTTGTCTTGCATTTGCAATCAAAATCGAACGAAATACCCAGATAACAAAAAATTATTTTATCTTATGAATAATATGACCTTTGGCACTTACTAGCTTTTGCAACATGGATGTCTTGTTTTTTTTAATTATTATTCGATGAATTATTGAAAGAATTAATATTTATCTATATCATATATTTTGGTAATTAGTAAAGTAGAATAAAGTAGAATCTATTCTGTTCTAGTAGAATACAAGGAACATCTATTCTATCACTCCACAATGCATTCCAATACAGAGCTATTAGAGGAAAAACTCAATAAATCAATAACATTTTAAACATATGTTTTTCAACAAGTACTGATCAGAGAAACTAGTCTCCTAAATTGGTCTTCTGGTCTTGACGACTACCTCAAGATTGCCACCTTGTACTTTTTTTTTTCTTTAACCACCTACCAGGCTATTTCTGGCATACGGGAGGGGAGAGAGACGGATATTATTCTACAGGTATGATAACTTAATCTAACTAGAGTGGGAAGCTCCGTGATCCGTCAGAATACACATTATACTCCCAGAGCGAATTCGTATATGCGCAGCTTTACTTTAGGATTGTTAAAGTTATGACGGCTCAACACTCTCAGCCACCACTTGCCCTTTCCGCCCTATACTCATCTGAATGAGAGATTCATTTCTTAAGACCTACGAGAAATAAATGCTATTAACATTTATTTCTCGTATTTATTTCTCGCCCATGTAGAGAAACAAACCCAATCCGTTCCGTTCCATGCACTTCGACCATCGAAACCATCACTCCGACGTGTTAAGTCGTCACGAAACGTGATCAATTAATATATGTTTGAAAGTTAAAAGGCATTAAAAAGTATTTTGAAGAACTTGTATATATAGTCCATTTATATGTTTAAATTTTCAGTACCTAGAAAACTTAGAAAGGTAAACAATAAAACATTTCTAATATTATAATTTTTTTTATCAAGCTGGCGCTACAACTTAATGTCTGTAAACTGAATCTCTCCAGGCTGGATATTTCTTCGTCCTAGAAACTTTAAGTTTCCCTTTTTTATATTGTTGCTATTTCATCTGTATACATTATAAATAGCCACGGGCTTATACTGTCACCTTGTTTAACCAATTTTGCTGTATTTAAGTAACTGGACTCCTGCCCATTTAGCTAAACTTTTGGGTGTTTGTATTTTGACTTTATAGCATCCCCAGACTCTTTGGAACGATCTTAACTCTGAGTGATTCCCATACTTCGTTTCTTGGAACATAGTCAAATGCTGGTTTTAGGTCGAGGAAGGATAAGTACATTTTCCTAAATCGGTCTCAACATTTCTGTATAACATTTCTCATAGTCTGGAGTTCGCCGTCCCAGCCAGGAGGCTTTGTTCATCTCAGTGGCTTATATCTCAGATATAAGATGTAAGACTCGTCTTACCATTATTTCTAAAATGGACTTTATTTATTATGTAGACAGCTGGTGAAAGATGCATGGACCTATAATTAAACTATTAAGTCTGTTACCCTTATTGTGTATGGTAATTACATTATATTCTCATTTTGTTGGGATCCTCTTCTTGGTTGGGTGTTGTATAGTAAAGGCGTAAAACCTGTTGGTCTTCAACGCCGTTAATTAAAATTATATATTATTATACCTTATGGTTGTGAATATTAGGAATTAGATAAATTTAAAAGATATAAAATGCACTTTAAGGTGAAAGTTGTTTTCGGTTATTACAGTTTAGTTATTTAAAGTTGCCACGTTAATAAAAGAAAAGAAAAAATATATAATAAAAAAAAAAAAAAAGGTAAAAGGATAAAAAGAGGTCGGAAGTGCTGCATGAGAGGTTCAGAGATTTTCAAAAATTTCTTCTTCGGAGAGAAAACATATGATTTTGCTTAAGATTTTTTACTTCCTCACTACCGAAGGTAGGGAAGCATTGTGTTCGTGCGAGAGATTAAAAAAATTTGTTTGCTCAGAATCGAAAATTTTCACTCGCGTTTTACGTTTCAGACATCAAGGATCAAATTTGGTTCGGTGTCTGTCTGTCTGTCTGTCTGTAGTCAAATCGATGTGACGGGCATATCACCTAGTACCGTTCATCCATTCTTCATGAAATTTTCAGGGATTATGCTGATTGGTGCCTAGATGGTCCCATATCAATTTTATCAAATTCCATCCAGCACTTCCGCTTACGCACGCGCAAACGTACATTTTTAGATATGTCAATATTTCAGAAAGTGCTCGTTCGATTTGGCTCAAAGTTAGATAAAAGGTAGACTTTGGTGAAAAAATAATGTAGTGTCAATTTCATTGAATTTTGTCCAACACTTTCTCTTATATGTGCACTACTAGTCCGCCGTCCGCCGTCCGCGCATTTTTTCTGAAACTACTAGACCGATTTTTTTCCAATTTGGATATAAAATCAGAGGTCACCCGAGGATCATCCTCCTTCAACGACATTACTATTCGCCTTCTAGTTTCAAAATGGCGGCCGAAAAACCTGCGTTGCTATAGACTGTAGCGCCTAAACGAATGTACTGAATTTTATGAAACTTCGCTAAAGTCATTTTCTCTACGCCCTCTAAATTTATCTATACTACATACTTCAACGAAAAGAAGCTCAAAAAAAGTTACGAGGCATGGTAAAATTAAATTCCGAATAACTCAAGAAGTATACACATTTATGTGAATATTGAAATATGTTTTTTAGAAGTTTACGGATTTTCCTAAAAAATCAAAAAAAAATCGTCAAAATCGGACAATTAGGAGCAAAGATATGGTCTCTAGTTTTTTTTAGATGTGCTATTGCAAAAGGTTTATCTTTTTTTTTGATTTCCGAAAGTGTTACTGAAGTAATGCTATTTTTTTAGCATATTGCTAATGATTAAAAAAAATTTTAGTCCAATAATTAGAATTACCTTTTATTTATTTTTATTTATAACTAGGAATTTAATGTTACTTTATATGTATGATTGTTTGGAAATAATATACCAAAGAGAAATAATTTGCAGTGGTTTTTTTTTCAAATTAATTATCGTTATATGTATATATATATATATATATATATATATATATATATATATATATATATATATATATATATATATAAATCTTTCGTGCTGAAGCCCCTCCTCCAAAATTAAATCTTGATTCGGTAATGTATATAATATTATTAGAGCATAAGTTCGTATGTAATAATTTTCAACTTTAATTCTATGTGTATTAAAGGTGATATTTTGTAGTCTGCAACTGATATAAGTAGTCTGCTACTATGGAAAATAGCAGATGAAAATAAAATATGAAATTATTCTAATAAAGCATAAAGAAATATTGAGTTTTTATGCACTCTAGTAAAACAATAAATAAATTTATACATAAGACCTTTTGAACCAACAGTATTGAAATTCATGTTCAGTATGCATTTTTTTTTATTTATTTATTTTTTTATTAAGCATAATCAAGTATGGAATATTCAAATACGACCCTCTGTTGTTGAATGTTGAAGGGTAACTGTAATCGGCTATTCCGATTCTGCTTCTCTCAGAGATTTTATTCTCATACGAAAAATTGTATACCTTGTAATATACAACGGAAATGGTGAGGAAGCTATACTGCCCTTCCTTGGCAGACGTTTTTTCATCATTCCCCAAAGCAGCCGATGTATTTGCTGGTATTCCTCTTTTGTTTAATTCTCTGATGTAAAAGCACTACTCTCGAAGATATGGACCACTCTCATTCTCTCTACACACTTCTGACAAATGGGCGGGATTTCTTTCGTAATTAAGTGAATGTGCGTAAGTCTGGTATGGCCTATTCTTAGTCGCGTAAGGACAACTTCCTCTCTGCGTTTACTGCGACGGGCATTTTAAACATCCATCTGCCGAATCCTTTTATTAACTGAATTATGTAGATATTGGCGAAGTCGTACCACAATCATACAATACACCAATAAAAAAAAATATTTTAATTCATTTTTCAACTTTAGGCCATGTTTTCCTACATTCTGAATTAGTTCATCCTCGATTATAAACCACTGTTTTAGGACTTTGAATAATAATTAATTGCAAACTTGACGTAATTAAATATGAAATAATATTTGCAGAGACTATACCCGACCCCTGATTGAGCATTTGAAAAGAAGACATCCTTACATAAACATTGCGAGGCTACCATCACTTCCTGATTCCAGTGACCGTTTGTACATGAGAACCAGCGTCGAAGGACTCGCGAATCCTGTAAGTGTACTGCCCATTTATTCATCTGATGTTTTTGATTAAGTAGAGTTGTCTATAAGAGCACTTGAAACATATAAATAAGAATTTACAAATGTCTGAAACATTTTGAGTTGTTTGAATCTGTAGAATATAATGTTTACTCTTGCTCAGAAAAAAAAAAAAAAAAATTGTACGAGATTTCCTAAGGCTCTATATTTGTCCAATCGGTAATTTTGTATATCTTAATGGTTGATTAGAGTTCATTGACGTTAAATTTAGGGTTAGCGGAAAATAAAGTAATAAGAATAATTAATATTAATACGCGATGGCGCACTTCTTCTCTCCTCAGATGTTTTATTGCTCCCCTCTTCTTAAAAACTGTGCAAGCGAAAATAGAATTAGAAAAACTGTAGATCATATACAATTACACTTCATGCAGTTTGTTTCGTGCTTCTTTGAACTTTATAAAAATTTATAACCTTATTGAAATGTATATTCTTCAAACATTCAATACCCCGTCAAAATGTACCGTCTCAAAATTATTGATGGGGCTATTTTCGCCATGAAACCCATCTTGGCTTCCTTTCTATAATGGACTCCTCCGGCTCATAAACTTGAATGGTTTTGATGTCGGTGGATTTTTTTTTTTTGTATGGAATAAGAAAAAAAAATCCATGTTATATTGTATCATGAATTAGAAAATACAAATGATGCTACCAGTTAAGTAGGTCGCCATTTAACAAAGAAATATTAAATAATGCCAATGATACCATTAATGAAAACCGCGTTATATTTACGTAATATTGTCGGAGTCCGCATCATATTAACCTCATGCCAGGTATTTATTTATTTGGCAGAAAATACATGCTTTTTTTTTTTTCCTTTTACAAAAATTTTCTTCTTCACAATTCCATTTACCTTAAAATGGTGCTACATTCGCCATAAAAGAACCAAAAAACTAAGACTAAACAATAAGCATAATAGCAAAACAAAATATAAAGATAAAGATAAATCCTGGGTTACAGTCCCCCATGTCTCACAAGCATTAAGAGTTTCTTTAAAAGCTATGCAGATATTAATACAATAACTTGCGTCATAAATATTTTTAATATATATACAGACCCAATGTATGCAAAAATCAATAAAAATAAAATTAACAATCAATTAGTTAAATTTACTTGATTAACAAAAACAATAAAAAATAAATAAATAAATGGACACGCATACATACACAAAGTCACACACACATGCCCACTCATACATACACTTATATGCATGCCTACTTACACCCGCATACACATCCACAATATTCATAAAATAATACATAGTTAATAGTATACACATATTTTTTTTAGGTAATATATCTTATTTAAGCACAAGTGGGATTCAATATTGAACGTTTTATATTAAATCGGATTAAAATCTAAATTATTATAACATAACAGTTTCTAAAAAAGAATCAGATTAGGGGTGATGAATATATGGTATCGCATCCAACTAAAAAATAACCCATACATTATTTCTTATCATTTTCAACGGGGTAACAATTTATGCCAACCATAATAATTCATTTTCATACATTTAACAAATACTTATCCCAACATTGATTAGTCACTCAGTCCAATCTAGCTATCCCTATAATGAGTAACGTATTGAAACAAATTGTCCCTACCGACGTAGCAATTTGAGGATAAAATGTTTTGCACAAAATGTGTCCGTAGTTGGATAGACACTTCCAAGTTTTTTGAATACCACAAAAATTGTGATAAATTCAAGGGGATACCACTGATCCACGTGAAAATTTTCAAGCAATTATAGGTCCCCTTACAAATGGCACGAAATATTACAAACTGGAACTTCGTTAGGAAATTACAACCAAAGATATTAAATGAAAACGTTCGAGAAATTTGTCTTTATTTCTACCATGTAGACATGAACTCTAAAAGTTATTGATATGGTTGAAAGAGCTGTAATTCAGCTTAATACTGTTGTTTTAACGTTGAATTTGGATAACATCGTGAGCAGTTATGTGTACTTTAGTTGAAGGCCAAAAAAAAACATCCTCCGAGAAAATCAAGAACTGAATTTTGTATTTTAAATGTAAATCAGTGATCCACTGACTGTGACCTCCCATTTCAAGTTATTAAAAGCAAAGGTCTTGTAACAGTTATCTTAAAATACCGTTGTAAGCATTATTCCAAATATACATTTCAATAACTTACTTATTTTCTTTATGATGTCCTAAAATAATTTAATATATTTTAATTTTATTTATATGCTTATAAAAATAATCTGCAAGTTTATAAATATTTTTTTAAGACTATCAGCTCCTATATAGCTATGGAAAAGGAACGATCTTGGCAAGTCCTTGAATCGAAAGAAAACGAACAACTGGCCTTTGATTCTACTCTCAAGAAGGAATATACTACCCCTATGCCTAGTAATGTATTCTATTCTAACCATTAGGTCAATTAAACTAGTGGCTAACATTCAACTATAAGAAAATAAATATTGTATGAACCACAAAAAACTTAGAGAATTATTAATATTTGTTATTAAAAAGACTTGATTACTAATAACTAGGAAAAAAAAATTAATAAATTGCCCAACCACAAAAATTCAGAAAATCAAGATTGAAGTTACAATTACTGAAACAAAAAGTCCTTAGAGCTTAGTCCTTAGATATGAAAAACAAAACAATTAATTAAACCATTATTTCTCAGGTATTGTGTTTAAAAATAATCTTATTTTGTTTTAGTCATTAGTGCAGCGGGTTTTTAACTTTTATTTGTTTCTACATTAAATTACATTTTTATTATTATTTAGTTAACTTTTGAAGAAAAAAAATTCGGTTTTTGATTGTCGAATCTTAATATCCATATGTCGATTTATTTTATAAATTTTACCGATATTTCGATATTTTTTTCAAAACATCCAAAACCTCTGCCTCGCACAGGCGGATCTACGGGGGGGGAGTTAGAGGGAAGGGACTTTCGGGTTGAAGTCTCTCTGCTCCCCCCCCCAAATGGTCAAATTTCGGTAAATGGTAAAATATGATCATGTGTTATAAAAAAAGAATTATTTTTCGTGTAATTACACTTAATAGGATTTCAAGAATAGAATATTACCGGCCTAAAAGTTTGAAACAATAAAAAAAATTGATAAAATATACTAAAAAGTAATGAAAACCTTAGGTGAATAAGCTATATACAATACAGATAAAACTATGTACATAGTATTTAAAACTATGAACAAATCACTTAAAACTACGAACGAATCACTTGAAATTATCAACAAAACTATATATAAGGGTTGAACAACATAAACATACACTTTGAGAAATGAAGAACGAAAAAGAGATAGAATAAGTTCATTTCATAAAAAAACTTTACTTGTGTATATTTATAAAAAAAAAAATTAATTATAATTGAATAAAATAAAAATAAAAAGTGTATGTATTGAAATTCCTACGTAGATAGTAGGAAATCTCTTACCAAGTATTATCATATGATTATATGATTGCTACACAATACATATATAGCATTAATAGTTAGCTATATGAAATGGTATCTGACTGTTTTTGGAACAGGAATTGGAATAGGAGGTTTTTGAATGTGTATAGGGAGGGGCCATGACGTATTTTGATCGGGAGGGAGTTCCAAAACCATCATCATGGGAGTTCCATGAAGCTATTCATAAGTCTTTTTAGTCTATCACGGAGTTCCACCGAGAGGCCATCGTACACCACACAACTGTAGTCAAAGTGGGAAAAGATGAGAGAGGAAAGTAGGAGTCTACGGGTATTTAGGGGTAGAAGATGGCGGAAGTGATGGAATAGTTTGAGGGTAGAAATTGTACGACGGGAGATATGAGAGATACGGTGATTCCAGGAAAGGGTTTGATCTATGAAAAAGCCTAAATGTTTAACAAAGGGGTAGAAGGTGATGGGGTGGTTGTTTAGATAGAGTGAGGGAAAGTTGGTATGGGATCTAAGAAGGGACTTGGAACCAATGAGAATGGCCTGAGTTTTGGCAGCATTTAGCCTTAATCCATTTAAGTTGGTGCAGGCACTAATTCGATCTAAATCTTATTGAATTTCGGCAAATACCACCAATAACTCAGCGGGAGAAAAGGATTAATAGATTTGAGAATCGTCGGCATAAAGGTGATGGGAACAATGGATGATTGAATCATTTAGGTCATTAATATAAGAGCTGAAAAGAAGAGGAGACATGCTAGAACCCTGTGCAACTCCAGAAGATAAAGGAGGGTAGGCAGATAGTGGTTGAGTGGGTATGGAAACTGCTTGAGTTCGTCGTGAGAGGAAAGACTGGAACCAAGAGATGGAACTATTGGAGAAGGATAATGATTTTAGTTTGTTGAAAAGGATGGAATGGATAATGGAATCGAAGGCTTTGGAGAAATCAAGAAGTATAAGTATAGTTAGTTTTTTGTCATCTATTGCAGTCTGAATATCACTGGTAATTTTAATCAGAGCAGATTGTGTAGAGTAGCCAGGACGGAAGCCAGATTGGAGAGGATCGAATTGGTTGGATTGTTCAAGGAAGTTGGAAACTTGGGATTGCACTAACCTTTCAAGGGGTTTTGAAAGATTGGAAAGAATTTATATTGGGCGGAAATCTTCAGGAGAGGATGGATTAGGCTTTTCGTTTAAAGGAAGGACAATGGCTTTTTTCCAAGAGGTCGGGAATATTGAATTCAGCAGAGAGAAATTGTAGATGAAAAGGAGAGCTGGGAGGATTTCAGGGCGACATATTTTTATTAGTTTGATAGGAATGCCATCTGGGCCTACGGAATTGGAACGGGATTTCATTATAACGGTAATAAGGTGTGTGGAAGAAATGGCGGAAAAATAAAAACTATTGTTGTTAAAAGATGCCTCTGGAGAAAAGCCGGAAGGGGAGGGTAAAGAAGAGGTGGAAACCGGATATAAAGTGGGAGTTTAGGTCATCAGGTGATATTGGGAAAACTGAGGAAGGGGATCTAGAGGGTTCACAGAGGGAAAGCTTACGAAGCAGAAGCCATTTTGATTTGATATCAGGAGCTGAGGAAGGGTCTTCATGAAAGTATTTTGCTTTCGCTTGTCTGTGTCGTGTTACGAAGCACTCTGAATGTTTGATAATCATCTGCAAGCCTAGTCCGTCTAAAGCATCTGCGGGCAGCGTCACGTCTCTTCTGCTATATATACATAAAAAAAAAAGCTTTTGCATTGAATCCTCTCCCAAAATTAAATCCTGGATCCGTTAGTGTTGCCTTTTACAACTAATAAATATTAAGTATTATTGAACATTGAGAATTCTCATGTGATTATTATAAAATGCATACCTTACCTGAAGGAAAAGTACAGGGGTGAATTCGGTAAGATAGAATACTTAGTTAAAGGACTATGGTTCGGAAGCTTGGGAAGCATCCCTCTAAATACGAGCAATTTCTTGCAGAAATTACATCGAAGCAGAGGCTTGGAGTTGGAAGGCAGCAGATGCAGACTATGACGGAAACAATTATTTTATACTCGTTAGAAATCCTCCATCACCACATATATTGATCTAGGCTTTCACTTATTTGATTCTATAAACCGTTCTTGGCATTTTCGATAAGTATTCCAATGGTCCGACCTGATTCTCTCTTATATTTTTATACAGTATTGTCTTTTGATTGATGAGCATGCTGTGTTATTTAGTAGCTCAACAAAATTGATCAGTCGTATTAGTGAATACCGTCTATATGTAGTGCAAGCTAAAGAATTATATAATTATAGAAATCATAGGTCATATACAATTACACTTTTCAATTCAAAATTTTCATTTCAAAAATTCATGACCTCCTCGAAATAAGCTCTACTCAAAAATTCAAAACCCCGTAATAATATGCCTTCCTCAAAAATTTTGATAGCTCAACTTGCGCCAATAAACCTCTTTCTTGGCACCCCTGATAATGAATAATAATAAAATTCATAAAAAAAGTTAATGAAATCGATAACATTCTAAATCAGGGTGTGTTCAATTTTTTATTAATGTATACTATATATATATATACTATATCGATGAACAGAAGTATGTAGCCAGTGATTGATAGGATCGGCACCAAACATTTTCTTATGACATATCTGTTTTGATTCTTAAGAATATATGTTTCTCTTCTAACCTATATCAGTCAAACGATAATTGCTGTAATAAAATGAAACATAATTTTAATTAATCATTCATGATTTAAAACTATTTATTTTTTAAGGCAAACCATGGATATTGGGTAGTGGCCGACTTCTGTGTACCAGGTGTGGCTGTCAAACGGATCCAATGCTAGAGAAAAAAGATTCAACTTACAATTCTTTTGGAAGGACGTGTTTTTTGTTATGGTAAAGGAGTTTGAATTTTTTATAATTAAAACTGTTTAATTTTTAAAACGAATAACCTATCGTAATTTCTTATTCATATAGGTGCTGGCCTTTTTCGTTTATGACGTATAACTTTTGCGCAGAGAAGACCGTAAAGCTGTTCTGTAAGAAATGCTCATCCTATTTGGCTACTTATGACCTAAAAGAGAAAAGATTGGTGCATCGGCGACCTTTTAACCATTCCCGGCAAGCCTCGTCTGTCGTCGCTAAGCTGTCAACATCTGCCCCCAGCATCAGCATCCACTCTAACAGTTGGGAAAAAGTGAAAAATGGCCAACTACCCCTCAGCCATTCTTCCATCAAGTAGTGATTATTATTGCGAAATAAAAAAAGCACTTTATAAACTAATGTTTATTTGTCAATATCTTTATTTGGTAGATGGAATGAGTGGGTTGTTTCATTCCCAAAATTTGTTCCATTTGTTTCCATACCCAAATTCCAGAGCTCATTCTTAACCAGTCTTAACCACACACACGTACAGTCTTAAACACAAAAACATCCTAATTATTTTGTCTTAGAATTTCTCATTCAGATATACACGGTTATCAAGCATCAAATATGGCTGAAAACGTTCTGGTTTGTAAACGAAAACCAAAGAGAAATGTGAATTATCTACATTTATACCATGCGAACATTGGTAGATTTATAGGAACGCCACAAGGGCTGCCCACCCACTAAAGAAAAAGAATATTTTATTTTTTGTTACCATTGTAATACATCCTCCAAATGTTTATCCTTTAGTGACTTCATATAGGATTATATATTATGATTTTATATTTTGAAATTCATTTTTACTAAATTGAAACACGAACAGTTTATTTTATTTTTATTTTATTTTATTTTATTTTTCCACCCTCCCATGCCACCAGGGCAATATGGGTGTATGCAGTAGTGTGATGTTTTGCATTAATACATAATAACACACTACTGTCATAATATCGGTTTACATAATTCAAAGCTGTGCACACAGCTAGCTCTTCCACTTTTCCTCCTTCTACACCAAATTAGGCCTGGCTTCCCGAATCCGGAGGTCTTCCTGGGACTGGTCCTCTTCTCCTTCTGCGGGCACCTATGGTGAAGTGAGCTGGACCCACCGCCGTCTTCCAGCCATTTATGAACTCTTGGAACCGCGGGAAGTTTTCCTCACTCACCAGCTGAGGAAACTCCTCCTCAGTGAGGACATAAATTCTCATTAACCTGGCGCTTAATCCGTCGAAAACAGTGCAGGCCGTGACCACTTGCTCAACAGTCTCCGGAACATCGCAAGCAGGGCAGTGGGGATCTATATCCTGTCCGAGGCCATGAAGTTTAGCTCTGAAACCACCATGCCCCGTGAGAAATTGTGAAACCCAATAGTCCGGGAGTATCCAGTTCGCTTGTAGCCGAGATTCAACGGTGGGGAAGTATTTTCTTAAGGTACTGCCTTTCGGAGTCGTCACGCACCGTCTGCTCCAATCTTCAATTGTTTCCTCCCGGATATTCGTTTTCCATTTATTTGGGTTTTCAATAATTCTCATCCGTTGGTTGTCCGATAGACCTGTTGAGCCCTACCTCTTGTAATCGTACTTGGTCACTTCTTCTCGCAGGAGGAGATCGAGAGGCACCACCCCCGCTAAGACCTGCACTGCTTCATGCGAAGGTGACCTATATGCTCTGGTGACCCGAAGCAAAGCAGTCTTCTGAGTCTTAAACACGAACAGTTTAAGAATATTGCTTGATTCCGAATAACTTTTTCAATCGTCTTCAGTAGTTTTTCTAAAATAAATAAATCCGCTACCGGAAATCCCCCATTTTGGATTAATTAAGCCACTGGGCGCAATTAGGGTTGATGTTCAGTTTTGCTTAGTTTGTGCATCAATCGAAACCAAGGTTATATTTCTCACAGCTATAATGTCATAAACATTTTTAGACTTAAATATTTCTTGCATTATCATTCTTATTAAAACAGTCAAACCATTCCTTCATTCTTTCTTTAATGGCGCGACAGACGCATAAAGCGGTCTTTGGCCTGCTTTATCATTTTTCTCCAGAGAACCCTATCTGCAGCATGCGCTATGGTCAGCCTTGCTTGTCTCATACTATTCTTTCAGGACCGTGAACACTATTCTTTCAGTGTGATCTGCGTCTTCCCTGGTCTCATCTCACCTGGCGTGTTCCTTTACACTTTTAGAGGGCGCCAGCAGTCTTCCATCCAGAGGATGTGGCCAATTCAATTTAGTCGCAGCAACCTGAATTTGAGATGCTCAATTCTTGATATTCGCCATACTCATAACTCCGCTATTCGGCTGAGACGCCACGTTTCATTTACTTTTACAGGTCCCAGAATGAGTCTCAGGATCTTTATCTTGAAACTATCAACTCTTTGTGCATGCCTAAGTTGATATTGGCCTTATATGACATTTGTACAGTTTTATTGTAGTAGCGCGACTTAGAAGTCTGCTCCTCATAATTTTGGATAGAAAAACATATGCTCCGTCGGTTGCTGCTCATCTATATCCTATTTCAACTTCCTCTTTCATCTTCTCTGTTATTGTAGATCCCACATATTGGAAGCATTGAATAACCTCAAAGTATATTCCCCCATTCCAAGTTGTTGTTGTGCGGCCTCATCATGTTTCCTTGCGCACATCATTTTTGTTTTATTTTTATTATTAGTTTTATTACCTTTAGTCCCATATTTTTCTCTTCCTGTTCAATCTTGCATAAGGCTGCCTCTACATTAGGTTGTGATTTCTCGACAATTGCGGTGCCATTACCATACGCTAGTATTTCTACCATTCTGGTAAATATTGTGCTGTCATCGCTCTGTCCTATCCTACTAACAATTCTGTCCAGTACTAGATTAAATGGAAGAAATTGAATAGCAAAACAAATTATGTTATCAAAATCTTATGAAATTATAATATGAATGATATAGAAAACATAAATGTTGACCGCTGTATATTTTAGAGGAAGAAGATGGTCCGGGATGGCAGTCATAAAGAGACTAAAATAGTGGAAAAAATATTTTATTTCGAGCCAACGTTCGACTCGACATTGCAGGTCTTCTTCAGATGGGTGCATGCAGCAGGCAGTTTCAGTTGAAAACTGAGGACAAAAAAATTAAAGTAAAACGTCATAATAATTTTAGTTTTTGTTTTGTTTTGATAACACCAAAATGTCGCAGTTAGAGTAGGTAGTATACGCTGACACTAGGCAGCCATATTTGTTGGGCTCTGACTAATTGTACAAGTTGAGATTCAATAATCGGTATAAACTGTACTGTCAATAATAAGAGGTATTAACTGTATCAATTTCACAATTTTTCACTCAGTCCCTTTTGTAATATATAACATCAAAAATCGCCGAAAACGAATTTTTTTTTTTTTTTTTGAAAATTCATAATTAACAAATGACAAGGTTTTCAATATTGAACTTTCACCAGCAAAAAGTTCAGTGTTAGGACTACATATGAAGAAAAAACTAGAGTTGAGGCTCTTTTCTTTATTACACTTTTGCAGCCTTAAAAGTCACTTTTTTTGTCTATTTTCAAGATTTTTTAAAACAAATTTCCATATTTTTAAGTGATGTATTGATCAACAGAAATGTAGAAAAAAATACTCTAAATTATTTCAGTTTTTATTTTGGCTTGATGTCTACAAAATAACCAGATTTACAGGAATTTTCCAAAACATATTTTCAGTAGAAAAGTAAATTAAAAATAGCCGCCGAGAAAAAACTGTGAGCCTCAATTTTTTTTTTAACTACGGTTTTCAACTCTCAAATAAATATGGAATAACTGGTAATAAAATTATAAAAATCATAAATGTCGAGCAACATGGTCTGGGTGATTTCAAATATATTGATCCAATATGAATGATTTGCATTAAGTAGTGTTTTGTTAATTTTTTTTTTTTTATCAATCTATTAAGGATAAGTATAGGTGCAACTAGTAGCAGACAAATGTCGAGGAAAAATATTTCGAACGGGAGTATAGGCAACTAATCAAACTCAAGAAATTACCTTCATTGATATCAATGAATAATTAATTAACATCAAGTTAATTTTGGGTATTCGCGAAGGAAATTGAAGCTCTTTTGAGGTAAACTATTTATGCAACAATTATGTGGAGGGAAACCTTTAATTTAGTTAAATATTAAGTATTCTTGAAGGGGTTTGTATCATGAAGCTCTCCTAAAAGGTTAGCTCATACCTCGAAGTAATCTATGAATGATAGTAATAAAATTATATATTCATATGTTTCTCTGTGTTTATATACACATATAGATATATGGACAGGTAGATAGATAAATTTTTAATGATGAATTAAATTACTGACACTTTTGTTCAAAATGTAAAATGCAATTTTTGTTTAAAAGCTACTATTGTACATATGAAATATTAAGGTGCGTTTAGACATTTCACAAACTGTAGAGCAAATAACTATATAAATGGTTATTTTACTATGCTAGATTTTATTTTATTTTATTTTTTTTTTTTTTTAATATTTTCCATCTACTGTCGGTATCTAGAAAAATAAAATAAATAGTTTGGTTTAACAATAGCATCGCTGTTAGTTTAGTTAGATAATTTTGTTTCCCATAAGTAGTTTATTGAATATGTGATCGTACCTTAACATACACAATGGCATGCTGCACAGGGCTGCAGTACTATAAACTTTTAGACAATTATAATCTGGAACGGAATGACTATTTGCATATTTAAATATCAATATATTATATTTTAATACATAATATATATACCAAACTGAGATCACAAAATTGATATTGATAAATACGCAACTGCTGTTATGGATCATGGTATAGAAAGGCAATAATGATCTATTGGAACTAGCAAAATTCATCCTGTCTACTCATAATACTATAAATATTTCCATTGACTATCGAAATCACAATACCAACAAGATTTTGTAAAATTGGTATTATGGTATTGGTATTGGTATTGATATTAACTATGTAAAAAAAAAAAATAATCATAGTCACTTTATGTTCAACGTTCGCGTGGTAAATTCTCTATTACCTGCTATATGGCAAGTTGAGACAAGATCTGAAACTGTTTCTAGAAGTTTAAACCTTTGTTAAAACCACGTCACGCCTACTTTTCCAGACCTTTGCAAAATGAAATATATTTTTTTACAATTGTTTGAAGCAGAATAAAATTATATACATTTTTTAAAACCGGCATGACAGATGTCATAACATTCATTGATTCAAAACGGTTAATTCTGTTCAGATTTAGGCAAAAATGTAGTCCAACTAGCTCTTAAGAAATAAAATGTGCGATTTTTCTTCCTTCATTATTATTATTATTATTATCAAAATTAAACGACAAAAATTTCTAAACATGACGGAGAAATTACATTAGTTTGTCGCTGCAATGAGACTTTTAGACATGAACTTTTGTTTTTGCTACCGAAGTCCAACAAGAATTGGCGTTTGCCCCACTATGCCCTGGATCCCGATGTAAATTGAGCTTGAGCTTTATCATAGGCTAAAATATCAATCATAATATATTCATACATATGTTTCCTTACGTCATTGATATACAAGTCACTTATTTTTTTTTTTTAGTTAGGTTATTATATTCATTTTAATGATGAATCATTAATTGATCGAACCGCAAACTCATCGTGAATCAATGATGAATGATTTAAATCAAGAAGGATGCGAAAATGACACTGAAAATTCATCTATTATTGACGAATTTAGGAGAAACAGATGCAGATTACATGAATACTCTGATGCAACCGGAGTGTACATCGACCTTCTTCGAAGATCTGGTCAAACAGTAAGAACAGCAGAAGGAGCTGTAGTCAATGAACCTGGACAGAATTTGTTAGCTGATACTAGTTCTGCAAACACTAACAGGTTGAATAACATCGGAATTTAATCTACAAAGTAGTAAATGAGTATATAAATATTATCTCTTCTGTTCATTTTTCCTACCTTTGGTGTCTTGAAGTTTTTTTATTTGTTACAATAAATTAGGCCATTTTTCACCAACCTTTTATTATTACGCATCAATTTAAAGTTTCGACCATACTAAAGGTCATTTTCAAAACTTGATGAGCCCTCCTAATATGTTCATCCTTAATGTTCTAATTAATATGTTCAGTGAACATTAACTTGTCAATTTTTATAGGTGCTTCGCCTAAGTCATTTCTGGACCAGAAATGACTTCAGTCCCTCCAAAAATGACGTAGGCGAAGCACCTATAAAAATTGACAAGTAATGTTCACTGAACTTATTAATTAGAACATTAAGGATGAACATATTAGGAGGACTCATCAAGTTTTGAAAATGACCCTTAGTATGGTCGAAACGTTAAATTGATGCGTAATAATAAAAGGTTGGTGAAAAATGGCCTAATTTATTGTAACAAATAAAAAAAATAAATATTATCGTTAAAAGTTTGTTAGCATACTATATACTTTCTCAAAAAATCGTCTGAACCAAATCATTACTAACAATGACAGTTAATTTCATCAATAGTCGTTTTACTTTTTAGACTGTTTTAGACCATGTAAATCATTTGTTTTTCTTATCCACCAATATGTTGTAACAATTTATATTTGATCCGCTTAATACCATGCAAGAGTAAATCAAGACAACTGTGGAGAGAGAGGGCACTCAATGGTATGAATTTCGGGACCCGAATTCCTCAGTACAAAGATAGACGCAATAAATTTATATTCCTAATTCACTAAGATTATTTTATGTCTATTTTTGCTTCCTCGCTGCCGAAGGTAGGGAAGCATTATATTTGTGCGAGGGGTTAAAAATAATGTTGTGCTCAGATTCGAAAATTTCCACTTTTCACGTTTTACGTTTCAAACATCAAGGATCAAATTTGGTTCATTGTCTGTCTGTAGTCAAATCGACGTAACGGACATATCACCTACTATCCTTTATCCGATTTTCATGAAATTTTCAGGAATTGTGCGGGTTGGTGTCTAGATGGTCCCATATCAATTTTATTAAATTCTAACCATCACTTTCGAATAGGCGCAAACGCATTTTTGTAGATATGCCAATATTTCAGAAACGACTCGCTCGAATTGGCTCAAAGTTGAACAAAAGGAAGGTATTTGTGAAAAAAATATGTTGGGCCAATTTTATTGAATTATGTTCATTGCTTTCTGTTATATATGCGCAAAAGTGTTTTCCTTGATACGTCTATATCTCTAAAACCGCTAGTTCGATTTGGCTCAAATTTGGAGGGAATTTAAGGATTGGTAAACGTAAAATGAAATAGGCATCAAATTATATCTAATACTAAAAAAAAAAAACTTCCGCTTTCAGATCAGAAAATGTGTTATTTGATATGCCTATAGTTTGAAAACGGCACATTCGATTTGACCCAAACTTGGAGAAAATTTGGAGAACAGTATCGAAATTACTTAGTATCAATTTCATTTCATAATTAACATTAATATAAATAATTGTTAAAAATATAATGGCTGTGAAATGTGGAAGGTACTGATTATATGGAGTGGGAGTTAGGTTATTACAATATTGTTATGGGGTTATTAAATGTTAAAATCTTATTTATGATTGTATTTATTTCCATTGAAGTTCAACCAGCTCATCTTGGTCTCGATTTTCTCCTTTAATATCAAAATTGTGTCAAATTCATTCATACTTTTATATTCCAGCTTAATTAGTTTTGTTCTGAATGAAGAAAAGTATTGGTCTCGTTAACTCCGAACAAACAAAAGGTTGAATTTTTCTTATGGATTTTTTTTCATACATTTTTTTTTTTCATACAGTGAAAACTATTAAGTATATATCACTACTATTAGTACAAAGGTGGTATGTAAAAGTTTTCAATTTTCATTCGATTTTTGACATTATGTAGTCTGCAATTAATATAAACAGTCTACTACTATGAAAAATAGCAGAGGGCAATAAAATATATAATTACACAAATGGCGGTATCTGTTCCCATGGGTACAGACTTTCCATTTTTATTGGGGGTCCTATGGATAAAAAAAAACACGAAGATAGTTAATATTATGTGTAAAAGTTATGTAAAATGATAGAAATAGCAATTGAAAAATAAAATTATTCTGGGATGAAGTCCCTCAATACTAACAAAATGTTACAGAAAACAGGAATAACTTCTGGTCAGAAGAACAGTTACATTAAAAATATAAAAAACCTTATGTAAACTAACAAAGTATACCAAACCAAATGAAACTATATGCAAAAGTATAACCTAGTTCATGAGAAAAAAAATATATAAAACATTGATTTTTTAAATAAGGCAATAAACTTAACACGTTGTTTACCATTTTCTGACTGTTTTGTAAAGGAGAAATAGAATAGGAGGGTTTTAAAAGTGGATAACGAGGGAGCATGCTGTTTTTTTAAAGGAGGGAATTCCAGAAAATAGCAGAGCGGGTATATCTCTATTTATATATTTTTTTTTTCTTCCCTACCTCGCCTTTTAGGCTATAAGGAGGTTTCCCAGACCTGGGAGTGAGGGCGGGGAATTTAAAATCCCCTCTGGTACAAGTACTTTTTTAATATCTCATAACTTTCTTTTCTGGTTGCGGGGCAACTCGCGATGCTGTGCACATGCGTTAGCTTATTCGGCCACCCAGCCCCTTAAATTCAACATAATTATTGTGAAACGAACAGTACAATACTGAATATTTCTAAATAAATTTAAATGTGTTTAAAACGGTTCCTATTCATAAAGGAGTCCATATCTTGCAGAAGGTCGGATAATTCATAATTTGTTTTTTTATATTACCAGAAAACATCAAACTAATTATAATTTTTTTTCTATTAAGTTCCATTTTATTTTTTATTTCCATTATGTTTAATTTTTTAAAATGGTTATTTTTTAATGTGTTGTTTGAAAATGCAATCTTTTTATTTATTTGTGATATCTACAACTGTATTAATAAAAAATACGTTCAGTAAATGTGATAACAGAAAATGAAAACACTTGTTGAGAAACTATTGGCTGGTAGCACTCTATGAAATGTTAATAACTCTGATAACAAACCTTATATAAATTACATTAATTATTTTAATGCTAATATTTATTTTGTATAATTTTATATTCCAGCATATACATGTTTGAGTGAATATGTGTCAGCTCTAAATTGATAGACCATCTCTATCAAGAATTAAAATTTCTTTAATGATTTTTTTAGGCATAGCTCATGGATTTCCTCAAGTACACATAGAGACAAATTTCTCCAAGCCATGATAGCCAAGTCATTCATTAATAGAACCTATAATTTTTTCCTTTTTGAATTGACCCACCTTTTCTTGGAAATTACATTATACAGAGTGTTTCAGGGTTAAGTGGCCAAACTGAAAAAATGATCTGAGGATCTCAAAACATCAACAATCAACAATGTCTGCAAACACTTTGTCTAGGAGATATTCATATCTAATGATTTTCATTGTTATGAATTATTTACGTTATATTGAGTAAAGAAAACTTACTTATTTATTCCAACTACTTTATTAATTAAACATAAACATAAAATTCATATGAAATGTTTCTCAAAGTGATTTCCTTGAGCATTAAAACAGACTTAGCACCTTTCTTCAACAGCAGCAGTGGCAGAAGGCACTGGATATGTGTTATTGTTTCTCAAGAATCAATAATCCTTCTTCGTAAGAAATTAAGGTCATTGACTGGAACTAATTAATAACGTAGTTAGAATAAATAAATAGATTTCATTTATTTCATATAATGTAAATAATTCATAACAACGAACATCTTTAGGTGTGAATATCTCCTAAACAAAGCGTTAGAGAACATACCTTCAGAGGAAATTTTTTTCTTGGTTTGAGGTCCTTAGTTCATTTTTGCAGTTTGGCCACTTAACCCTGAACCACCCTGTATATTGCCCCTTAATTGATAGCAATCTCAAGAGGTACGACAACTGCACTAATAGGCAACTATGAGAGGCTATTCATACTAAATGCATATTAATGAAAATTATACTTTTTTTAATTTTGGCCACAAGTATGTTCCTATAAAGAAATCTCTTACTTTTTTAGATAACTCTTCAGCACTATAATTACAAAAAGTAGTTTGCCTCCAGAGTCTAAATAGCCATCCATCAACACATTCTTAATACTATTATTGTAGTAATACCAACACAACATAAGAGGAAGTAATGAACACTTCATGCCCTCTGATTTAGGTGCTAGGTATTGAGAATCACTATCACCAAAAACTGCCATAGCCAAATCTCACAGCAGACTTCCATTGTAAGTGTTTACCTGTATATTTCAAAGTTTGACATAAATGGGAGTTAACCCATCTTCATAGTTAATACCCCAAGCCATCATTCTATCTGCGATTGATCCTACTATCATCTTAATTGTAATTGTTCTCCGCAATTACACTGTGTCAATTTTAATGAGTTTTGAATCCTTGTCACCAATTTCAGAATATTTGCAACTGCATATCATTTATTTATAGCTTTTAACTGTCAGACAATAATAACCTGCAATTAAAAAATAATTTATTTAACATACTACATGGCAAATAAACGGATAAACACTACAAAAATAAGCACCGAAAAAATGTTTCTAAAAAGTAGTGGAATACCAGAGGTCAAAATAGAGTATAAATTACAATAGCATTTTGATCAAATTTCAATCTGTTCACATATATTTCATTTGGAAAGTTGGACGGGCTCTAAAATAAAATTTAGTTCTATTATAATTATTTCTAACAGCCAATTCTAAATATTCTAAAAACCCTGTAGTTTTCAGAGCATCAATTTCACAATTGATTAGAAATCAGGAAGCCAATGAAAACAATGAATCAAGACTAATACCTGAAATTGAAACTGATCATGGGGAAAATTCATTGATACTAGAGCCATTTACTGTGGTAAGTTCTGTTTTTATTTCCTCTAGATTGGTGATTGAATACTTCATGTTTGTTGATATGATGTTTAGACTAATAAATAATAACATTTGATAATAGTGTTAAAACAACAAATTGAATATAACACAATTCTTTTCCTATTTTTCACTTTTCCAATTTTCTATAATTATATTTAATGTCTGGGGTGAATACTAAACCAGGAAACTATAATTAAACATCTTCCAAAAAAATCCAATTTTTTATCATGTTAATGTTAATTTTTTATCAAGATTTTGGGAGAAAATGTCAGTTACTGTCATTACACAACTATTTCTAAATTTTATATAATTAACACACTTTACATCCTGATATACTAAAAAAAATATAAATGTGAACTTGACTAGTTAATAGTGATGCAAAATGAGAATTTTAGTACTAAAAATAAATTTAACTATTTTGGGAATTTTCAAATGGCACCTGCGGATGTCCTATATGTGTTACTATATCCTGTATGTGTTAGTTATTGTATCAGTAGCATAAATAACCTCAATGCAATCTATGTGAAACAGTAGGACACAGTACCTGTGGGGTGCAGTACTTAAATAATTGGAAAAAATTTAACCAAATAAAAATGTAAATAATTGTGTGTAATTATGTTCTGTTAATTATATTTAGGTAGAGAATTTATTAAGCCAGTTATATTTATAATTTTTATAACATTCTTTTTAAATGTTAAACATTATGTTTAGTAAACTGTACAATGTATAACAATGTGCTAATGATGTTTGAGTTTAGTGCTCCATTTCATTATCAACGACATTTAAGAATGTTATATACAGCCCAAGCAGCAGCACAGGCTCTAAAATCATAAATAAAAATGGAAATTTTGCTCCTAAAAGCAGATACATTTTTTTTTTTTTTTTTTTTAATGAAGTTTATTAATCCATCAGGTTTGTTTCCATTGTTAGTGCCTCATACGGAGAATGTATGATATTGTTTGCTCTTCTTATTAACTCTTTAATGTTTAGTGGCCTAATCTGTAGGCCACCCTAAAAACTCCGTTTTTTTTAGTTACCTTGCTGCTCCCTTCTTTAAAATCGATTTTATCAGATAGCCTACTACTATTCATGTGTCGACTAGGGTTTTGAGTGAACATACGGCACTGCTTAGGGTTGCCTGCTACGAAGGTCACTAAATGTTACAAGCAAAATTTGTACTAAAGGCCCAGAGCATTAAAGATATATCAATAACATATAGATTATGATCCAGCCATTCCATTCAAGTGTAGTTCTTAGTATTTTAAGTACTGATTTTGGTAAACATCACACTAACTATGGATCACTGGTAAAAAAAAAAAAAAAGGTTAAATAAACGTGATTAAATTTCAGATATCAGTAGATGATGTTAACAGTACACACAACCAGCCTTGTGTGGTTCAGAATGGTCCACCACCTTCCTATACATCTTTGCCACCACCCATTCCAGCTATTGGGCTGCCACCAATTATTCATCCACTCCCTCCTCCAACCTATGAACAAACATTTGGTTTACGATATCTAGACAGGGATCAGCCTGTTCTAGTTTTTAATACAGAGAGTAAGTTTTTTTTCTTAATTGTTTAAATTCATTAGAAAATATAATTTAATTTTTTTATGATAAAAAAAAATTTCTAATCTTAGTATGAAGTTATAAAATGTCTTTATTGTAATATGTTTTCATAGAATAGTTCTTTTAAAGCTATTGTAATCTAATAATTTTTTCAATGATATTGGAACTTAAATTAACATAAACAGTAAAATTACTCCTTGAAATTATAGGATTTGTTATAAAAGTTAAATACTTTAACGAAATAGAAGTTAAGAAAAGTATGTACTAAATTTATTTCTTGTATTTATTTAAAATTTATGATGCAGACAATGTGGTCATCAGAAGGTACTCCTAATTGACAAAAGCATGGCCACATCACTAAAAAAAACAGTGATTGATTTAATATTATATTAATTAACATATTAATATTTATAATCTGTAAAACTGTAAACATATAAGGAAAGGAACAAGACATTAGAAATAACTGACACGGCAATAGTAGTTTGTACGTAGATTTATATAATTGTCAAATATAAAATAAAATACTTTATATATCTAAAGTATTTATTTAAACTTTTCTTTATTTATCCTCATGCAGGCCACATTCCTTTCAACTTTTTTTCCGTATTTTCCCTTTCAACTTTTTAAAATATATCAACTTGCAATTCATTTAAGTATTCATTTTATTCAGTTAATATTTGGCCACGTCATAATATTTAAAAATAGCCAAGAATGGGTTAATTCCAAGCATTAATATTAAACATATACTAATATTCGTTTAAACAGTTACGTAGTTGTATTAATTATATAAATTATTGAACTATGTATTGACCATATTAAGTATCTAACAACACATTGCACACTGATCTACAGATAACAGATATATGGGACCTGATCTGCTGATCATATTACACAGCAGATCATAACTCTTTCAACAATATCAACTTGGAAATATTTGTTACTTAGTCTTAAGCACATTATAGATATTAATACATTTCTAATTTCAGATATGTGGGGTTACAGACCACAATTAGCTTACTGTATGTCATGTAATGCAATGGTACTTACGAATGTTAATACACAGTATTGCCAAGCAACTCATCTTGTTGCTATTTTATCTTTTGTTCTCTGGTAGGTTATTGTGTTTTTCTTACTATTTTTCATCATTTTACACCTAATTAAACAATCCTTTTACTTCAATTTATTTTAGAAAATCATTTTAGCTGCTGGCCTTGTTGTGTTCTTCCATACTTCATACCTGCTCTAAAAGAAGCTCGCCATCATTGTCCAGCCTGTAATAGTCATCTTGGTACATACCATCCTTTCACAAGGACTGAATAAGCTATATTATTTATAAAAAAAACAGGTATCATTTTAAAGATACCAGACGATCATTAAAAACATCCTTGAAATAAATCTTTAATAACTGTATAAGTGTATTTTATTTTTGTTAACATACATTATAGTAACTCCATTTTTCTTTTCATTATCAACTGCACAGAAGTCCATTTCTGAAAAATGTATATTTCTTAAATAGGTATTTCCTAATAATTGAATTTACACTGCACAGCAAAAATACCAAAAAGGCAGACCCATGTATTATTAATTTATTCTGTCAATAGCAATTTTTTTTTCTAGAGTGTTTGTATTTCTTTTTTCTTTTTTAAAGATTTAGAATTTGTGGTTATTAAAAAAAGTATATTCAAGACCTGTATTCAATTATTTAATTTAAAAGCAATGTCATAATCCTGATGATGCCTGAATGTGCGAAGCATTATCTGGTAAGTTATATATTTACATATTTTTTTCTTAGTCTTGTTATGCTTCCTTGAAAGTTTGTTTAACACTTCATGCAATTTAAAAGCAAATAAATCATCTTCTATTTTACATATTTTTATGTATTTGGAGCATATTCACATATTATCATCTATATTTATACAACAAAGGAAATTCACATTTAAAAGTAAATAAGCAGAATATATTTTTACATATAAATAAGAAATTCAGTGAATTATGGGGTTGAAAAGCGCCCTAATTGCATGAGCTTGAAATTTTATCTAATTAGAATTATCTTAAAGGTCTTTCCCCTATCAATTTAATTTTCACCATTCAGAATTTATCAGACTGGATGTCAAGAGGTATCCTAGCTAACTTATTTTGTTTAATCTGTAAAATGCCCAAGTCAAATGAATCTGTAAAGTCTTAGCGTCAAAATACATTCATAAATTTCTCATGTAAAGAAATAAATGTAAAGTAAAAAACCACAATATTTAAGAAAATAAAAACAATTTTGAAATCAATAAATATAGTGCAATTTTTGTAATTAATATAACTAGAAATTTTGTTTCAACTATTGATAATGTTGAGAAACATTGTCTAATTACTGACGTTGAGATTTTGTTTTATTTTTCTACCCCACAAAAAAAAAAATGCATTAATGTCCCTTTATTCATAGTTATTAATTATTGTTTCTACATTCAAATTGAGTAATAAGAACATAAATACATATGTTAAATTATTAAACAATTTTTAATGTTAATTTATATAAAAGTTTTGCAATTTTTTTTCTTAAATATTTTTCTTTTGTATTCATTTCAATTCTGTCATTTGCATCAAGTTTTAGGATATCTTAAAACGCACAGTTCTTACATACTTTTCATATTTCTTTTTACAAATTTCTGTTATATATTACATATTTAATGTCATATTCATCTTTTTTTTTTTAATCCTAGTTACTTTTAGAATTTTTTAAAATCTGGATTCCAGCTATTAATTATAATCTATGAGATTGCTTTTATTTTTTTAATCTCTAAAAATATTCTAAACCTAGGAATTTTACTTAAAGTAAACTGATTACTCAAATATTGCAATATGAATCTACAGTCATTGTTTTATATTAGCGAAACCACATCAATTTTCAAATGTTCAACTATCATTATTATTTTACTTCTCTTATGTAACCAAATCAGGAAGTAAAGACATAAAAATAAAGGTCACCTGATATGAGGTCATATAAATAGAAATAGGCCTTTTCAGAATCCATAGAGTGCATGTTTTTTTTAATAAGTTCAGCGATTTGATCTATCTGACCACAATTACTCTATTTTATACCTAAAACTGCCTGCATAATAATTTATAATAATAACTTTCATCTATTGAAAGAATTTTTAAAATTAAAAGGCACATTTAAGAATTATATCTGTCAAATAACAAAGGTTAAAAAAAAAAAAATTCATAATTTATTATTTTAATATTTACCAAAGGCAAATATTAATTATATTGTAATAATACACAAATTACACAGCTTAATGAAAGACTTGTGCTTTTCTAAATGCTTATATAAACTTCTTTGGGTATACAATGATGACATTTTATGAATAGTAATATTATATACGTAAAAATTTTGATTATAGTTTGGTTTAACACTCTTGCTATTATAAAAATAACTACTATTGCCAAATTTAGTAGATAATTACAAACTTTACACATAAAAATATACATAGTTATTAAAATAATTCTCAAATACTTCCTGCTTAAGTATTTACAGAAAAATAAGTGGTATTAAGTTATACAGAATAATTTTTTAAAATAAAATAAGAAATATAATATAATTAGTAAACATCAATAATCATAATAATATCAATTTAACTGTAGTAGACACCGAGCCTTGCTGAACAATTAGGGCAAGTATGTTCTACACTTTCAGGATCACAGCAGCAATATGGCAGACAAGAACACAATGTACAGATTCTGAAAATGAAAGTATTTTGATTATGGGTCAGTAAAGTATCATTGTCAACATTTAGTAGCAATTTTAATCAGAAATATATAATTAAAAAATATGAACTAAATTAAACGATAAAAATTAATGTAACATAGTTATCCATAAGGAGAAAATGAAATAGCAAATGAATGATACAAAATTTTGAATCACTTATGGCCAAGAATAGTTAATTAAGGTTTTTTTTGTTTTAATAAGTAAAGAAATACTTGATAAAAATTACTGAAGAATATGAAGTTTGTTTTATATTACATTTTTAGAATCACTAAAAAGAGAATTATAGTGTCTTTTCTTTAAAAAACTGATTTAAAAATTATCTGAAAAGTATTAATTTAATTGTTACATGGTTACTGTAAAGTATTACCACATTTTTTTTTTTTATTTAAGTTACAGGAATATAACCCTCCGAGGGGTCTGATAAGAAGATGGCTTCGGGACTTTCTAATATACAACTTTAATAATGGGTAGTTTCTCTTCATGTTGCACATGTCACGTTACCAATGTCTCATTTACTTGTGTATTTTTCATGTAACACAGTTGTAAATGCCATTAAAATAAACAAAATAATATAAAAAAAAGTTATAGAAATATAACTTTAATGTGGATTTATGTAAAACAAATTGGTTTCCTCCTATCTCAAACGAACAGTGGAGGTTGGAACATACCAAGATAAAAGTATAATTGCAGTATTATTTGATTTTAAATACATAGTTGTAATCTAATATTCATATTTAATTAATGAAGGTAAACATGAATCTCAGCACCCATTCTGGCCTCTTGTCATTCAGAACATTAAAATAAATTTATTTCAATAGCAAATTATTTATGAAAGGTGCTAAAATGTGTTTCATCAAGAATTACTTCATTGGTGTTTTGGACAATGAATCCTACGAACTAAGATAGAAATAAAGCTTTTATTTTATTTTAAACTTTACACTTTTGAGAAAAAAATATTGTAAAGGGAATTCACCAAAGTCAAATCTATGACCTTTTCGAGGACGTGGATATTGAAAGCTTTGTGAAAGTTAGAAGGTACAGATAGCTTTTCTGCAGCATATTTCGCGAGAATGGATAACTGAGAAATCGGATAAAAATTTACTACAGAGGTCCTTCATTTAAGCAGAACAGTGAGGAATTCAACCTTCAATAGCCTGACCATGTCTACACAGATGGGAGAAATCAACTCAATAAATCTGAATGGATGGCTGCAGCACACGACAGAAATCCTGAATCAATGATTTATCACTGCGCCATATATGGTGTTGTATCATGGTAATTTACGACAGTTTATTTATACTATTTCCTGTAATCAGTATATACTAATCAAAGTTCCTAACTCTAATTAAATTTGACAATTTTCTTCCTAGCATTATATATATGTGTGTGTGTGTGTGTGTGTGTGTGTGTGTGTGTGTGTGTTTTTGTGTGTGTGTGTGTGTGTGTGTGTGTGTGTGTGTGTGTGTGTGTGTGTGTGTGTGTGTGTTTGTTTTTGTATGTGTGTGTATATAAAAACTACTACCAGAATAGTGAATTTCGATAACATAACAATAACCATATCATGTTTTTACTTACACACTAAAAAACATGCAGCAACAACACAGATGTGTACAAGTCTTATTTGTTCTGGTTGTAACAGTAGTAATCCTCACGTTACAATGAGGGCAAGTCATAGAAACATTATCAGGCCCAAAAACTGCAGGACCTAAAACAAATTGTGTTGTTGACATTAAAGCAAGTTTAAAGCATTAAACAATCATAATAAAGAACTTTCTGTTATATTTAATTAATAACCAAATCCAATTTTAGAATAGATGCCAATTCTTTCTGTTCAAACTATTAACATTGTGGCTTTTAGTTCTGTCAGAAAGATGAGCATGGTAAAGTTATAAATAATAAGCTTTTGATTTCTTATTCTTGGATACCTTATCAATATCCCACATGATCTAATGATCCTAATGTCTATTGGCCCAAAAGTTTTGCATATTTTTAAGGTAAATCATATAAGTTAACAGCCAAGAGTATGTCCATCTCTTTTAGACATTTTTGATGCAGAAGGGGGCTCCCCCACTGGTTTTACTAGGTAAAAGATAGAATGACATACAGTTTCTTCAGACCTGTATAAAATAGAAAGCTACTTCCAAACCTAACATAAAAGCTGGAGTAGGTTAGGGAGCAGGCTAACATGTTGTGTAAAACACTTGCCCAGAAACATGATAAAATGAAGATTCAAATCCAAGTTCCGTGGAGACTTTTAGCCCTAGCATTAATCTCCTGCCCTCTCCTCTGGCCTGAGAAAAACTTTGCATAGCTGAGATGGGAAAGATGGCAAGAAAAAAAAACATAAAATCTGACAAAATACTTCTTATTCCTTTTCTTTTTTTTTTTTTTTTTTTTATATTGCTCTACAGCCTGAGGTGGGCCTTGGCTTCCTGGATTATAGCATGCCAATCATCTCTATTCTTCGCCCTATCCTTCCAGTTTCTCGCATCCTGTGTTTTAAAGTTCCTCTCAACATCCTGTAGCCATCTTTTCCTCGGCCTTCCTTTCCTTCTTGTGCCATACATTGTAGAAAACAATATTCTATAAGACAAACTGCTGCTCTCTAGTCCAGCCATGTGGCCTAAGCATTCTATGTGCTAAGTTTTAACAAAATGAACTATGTCGCTGCTATTATGTAGCTCATTTAGCACTGAATTTTTTCAATATTTCCACATAACCTCTTCACAAACAGCTCCATAAATTCTTTCAAAAATATTCAGCATACTAATTGTGCTTGTACAAAGGGTCCATATTTCCGCTGCATAAGTCACAATAGGTCTTACCAAAGCCTTATATAATCTTATCTTTGTTTTTCCTGACAGGAGCAATGATTGAAAGAATTTTTGGTTGGTATTGTACGCCCAGTTTTCAGCCATGATCCTCTTGCTTACCTCAGCAGAAATTTTATTTTCAAAATTCACCTCCACTCTCAGGTAAGTATTTTATATATTTTGATACACTCGAAGATGAGACCAAATATTTCAATGCTGTGAGGAGCAGCCTCATTGTCGGCCTTGACATAAATGTATTTTGTCTTCTTTTGATTAATTTCCAGCCCAGCATTTTCACTTTCGGATTTCAATATTGCAAAAATTTTCTTTATTGACCTCAAATTCCCGGTAATTAGGTATATATCGTCTGTGTAAGCACATATTTGCACCATTGCGTGAAGTATGCAACCAGATGAATCCAGTTTTTTTTAAAACATTATTAAGTGCAATATTAAAGAATGTAGCAGACAAAGCATCCCCTTGCCTAACCCCAGCTGTCATTAAAAAAATATTGCTTACATTGCCATTAATAATTACTTTTACATAGCTATTATTCATTGTCATTTGCAATAACCTTATTAATTTTTGTGGAATTTGGGACTCATGTGTGGCATTTATTAATTTGCTTCTTATCACTCTATCTAAAGATTGCCGGTAATCTATAAACAACATATGCAGGTCAATCTTATATTCCCAAGTTTTTTGCAATAGCTGCCTCATTACAAAAACTTGGTCAGTTGGTCCTCTCCCCTTCATAAATCTACATTGGTATTCCTCCAGTATGTTCTCAGCAAATACATTGAGCCTGACAGAGAGGATGTTTGTAAATATTTTACAGACTACAGCCAACAGGAGATTTCCTCTGTAATTCTCTCATTAGAGTTTATCTCCTTTTATTTAAAAGTTTATATCGGGCAGATCAAACTGGTGTACCACTCCTGAGGCAAGATTTCACTACTACAAACATCCTCCAACAGCACATGTATTTGGCTTATCAATTCTTCTCCTCCATATTTAAAGAATTCTGCAACCAGCATATGTTCCCCAGGTACTTTGTTATTTTTTAATTTTCAATTGCATACTCTTATATCGACAATGGCTCCGGATCATCAGCACACCCTTCCTCATCACTGCCAATCATTCATTCATTACCAATGGAGTTAAGCAATTCTGTGTAGTTCTCTTCCCATCTACCTAGAACTCGAGGCTCTCAACTACCACATCATTTTTATCTTTGCATCCGTCCATTTTTTACAGAAAACTCTGACTCATACATACACTTAACTGCTCCATGAAATTTCCTTCTTTCATTTGTTGCTCTCAATTCTTCAATCTGTTCTATTTTACTTTTCATAAATCCTGTTTCTTATTTCGAATAACAATCTTTGGTTTTTTCCTACTTTCTCTATAAGCTGCAGAGGTTTGTCTTGTAGAGTGCTGCATCAATTCCTCTTTGTATTTCACTTAATCGTTAGGTCTGTTAAGTATTGTAAACTTTATGGTCTTTTTAACATTCTATAGACAACCTTAGAACTTGCTAAATTGGTGGGTTTGATCAGAACTGAGTTCTGATGTCCTCCAGCTTTGAGCATGTCTAAAGAATATGCCCTATGTTTTATTTCCCAGTTCTACATCTGTAAAGAGAGCTTTTTCTAATACTGAATTTCTTATAAGATGCACTCAGCGTGTTATGACCAATCTTAATTCATTACAGGACAAATTGCTCTTAAATTTAAGTTTATTATAATTTAAGTTTAATATCAAATACAAGCCTAAATTACATTAAAAGCAAATGAAGCAATAATGAAATTTGGATTAAATCCTTAATAGCTTTCAAATGTCTCTTAAAATTAACAATAATGTTAGAAATAAAAATAAAATGTCAGAAGAAAAAATTAAAATAAATACAATCTATTCTCTCTTTGAATAATTGATTTCAAGTAAATTAGTCAGAATTTAGAAAAGTAATTTGCAAGATATTTCTGAAGCTACATTTATTTTGAAGTTAAAACAAAATTATTTTTGTCTGTTAAATGTCTAAAATCAGACTATTAATAATTTAGCTGTTTCTCTATAGAGACAAATTTACAACTCAGCCACAAAGTTAATTTTTTGAAGAGGTTTTATTTGCCTAATTAGTTATTATTATTTGATTTCATTTTTTTGAGGGGAGAGGAAGTTTGTTGGGGTGCATTCATAAATGAAATTAGATACAGATATCTTACAGAAGTCCCTTTTTATTGTGCTGATGTTTTAGCACCTCATCAGAGAAAAAATGAATAAAGATATAGGAAAGATGTAAAGAGAATATATACTATTACAAGCAATGATCTGCCTACTGACTTCAAGTGATATATTGTTTTGTGAGATCAACTTGGATCCCAGATATAAAGAAATCTATACAATCTAGACCTCACAGGGGATAATGTCAAGGTATAAGACATGATTTTCATTATTACCAATTCCTACATATTTTGTTTTTGTTATTATTTTTTTTTATTTTACAGCCAAACTAAATTCTATGGAATGGATGCTGTTTCGAATTCCTTCTTTCATGCATGCTCAGGCCATGCCATAATATAGTTGATAAGGGAACACAGTAAACTTCCCATTTAAATTTAATTTAAATAAAAAGCAACACAGCTGCGATATCGAGCATACTGACTATATATCTCAGATGCTAGGGAGAGTCTGCCATGACTGAAGCGTAGACACTCACACAGAATAAAAAATTCACTAGGCTAGCCAGTAAGAAAATTATGAATTCAACTGATTTCCTAAACATGGAGCAAAAAACTACAGCTGCCGGCAAGGAGCCAAGAAAGGAAGAGAGAGAAGATGAACAAGAACACTGACCAATATAAGAAAAGAAAAAATTGTAGGTATCCCAACCCACCTATATTCAAACAGTGTATAGATTCCAAAATTAACTAAAATAAAGCCATCAAGTTTATATTACCACATATTTAGTCCACTAACTTTAATTTTACAGTCCTAGCAATAAATTCTATTACCTGTATAATTATTATGTCAATATCCCTGACAGCTGTTGAAGGGAATGGCATAATAAATTAAATAATAGTCATATGCTAGTAACTGTATAACCCAATATATGTTGTCTGTGTCGATCTAAACACATTTTTCCTCTAAATTTAATATATTTGTTCTCCATTTTGAGCAGAAAGCATGTTGAAAAACTTAATTGAAGTATTAAAGGCTGTTAACTTATTGATGATACCCAGAGGAAGAAGATGGTTTTCAGCATCCAATCTACCCACTAGTTAAATAATGACTTACCTAAATACACTGCCTCACAGTAATTCCACTTGTTTTTATTTCAAGTTTACTTTTAAAATATCTATGTTTCTTTAATTTTATGTAAAATCCTAATGAAATGGGTTCCAAACATTACCAAAATGCTTCATGTCCTAGGATTGAAGATTTTAAAATAATTTCATTAACTTATGTGTTTTAATCTATTTTCGTTTTGTTAGAAACACCAGAACTAGGCACCATTAATTTTTATCTACTAATTATCATAATTTTTAAAATAAAACTTGACTAACCAGTATCATCTAAGTGTTTCTGTCAATATTTGTTGTAAATTTATTATTTAATCACGAACTTGTGAGTTTCTAAGAAAAATCTTTTATTAGCAACTAATTCAACAGAACAATTTTTTAATTTGTGTTATTTAATAATAATGATTATGTTATTAGGTAAAGTTTTGGTGTTCTAGAAGATGAAAATAAACAGAGCAGGATTTTATAATTTACAGAATAGTCTTGATAATACGAGCCCCTAGTAATCTAAAACCTCTGGTAATTCGAACAAGAAAGAAAAAAAAGTTAAAGTTGTGTGTCGAGAGACAGAATGGAAATGGCCCTGCTTCTCAGTATATGTTACTGGAATTGCTTTGTGTGGTTGTGTCAAACTCATATTGTGGTGCCTTTAAACGGAAAACATTAAAACTATGCTGTTATCTAGAAGTTGAGAAATCTTTTTATATGTGATTTTTGCAGCAGATGAGATCATGAAGGTGTTCAATTTCAGAGAGTAAATTAGATGAAAAGTCAAAGATTTTCTTTAACTTTTTTTTTAAGAAGGATGACAAAGCAGATTTTAATGCCAGTAAGATTTCAGGCTTGATAATTTCAAAAGCTGGTTTGGAATAAGATTTTTACATTTTTTTTTTTTTTATTTCACAGAAAAATTTCTCTACATCCATTATATTTTTCATTATAGATAATTCATAGAAACACCATTAAGGCATTTAATATTTTCTTAGAGAGGGCAGGATACAACGTCGGCTACCGAAGCCTGCTACTTTTAAAGAATTAGTTAAATCAGACATTTTCTTTAACAACAATATCAGAGACTCAATGTAAACTTTGCAATCATTTTTTGAAAAAATGTTTTTATTATAATTTTTTTTTTTTTTTTTTTACAATATGTTTATGTTTAATTGATAATAGAACTTTAACTTTTGATAATCTGAACAGGCCATTATCATGATCGTCCTGTCCTATATTTATTTTTATGATTCTAACTTGTTTTTAATTATTAGGATATAATTAGAAGATTTCAAATATAAAGATTAGAATCTCTAAAATATTGGTAAACCACCAGCCAGTAAACATTTCTCAAATTAAAGAGCCATGGGACAGAAAAAATCAGAAAAAAAAATCAAAAGGAACCACCTTCAGCCACTAAATTAACAGTTTTGATTTACAAGGCAAAATGGACTAGATAATCATACAGTTGAAATTGTCTGTTTCAGCAGAATGTTAGTTTCATAACAGAATAGCAAACTTAGACCTCAGTTTGCCAAAGCTCTGGGATCTACCGAAGAATATTAGGAAATGATAATCACATCTCTATAAAGGATTAAGCAATTATTCTTATTTTCAAAATTCAGCTGCATTATTATTTAGATTGAATGAGCTAGGAAACAGAAATACGAATAAACCCATGCCCACTTAGACAAAGATTGTGATAATAAAGAATTGCCTAGTAAGGAATAAGTAATAGCTTTTCCTCGTGCAAGAGGTAGAATTTGGAAAGGATTTCCGAAAAAATCTGTCGGAATAAACTTGAAGGATTGGACAAAGAGCAGACATTTTTCAGAATAAAGCCTTGACCGGAGAGATTTGGGAAGGCATACATCATAGACTTTTGAGTAGAGAAATTAAGATTTCAGCAGACTGCTTCACTTCCTAAGATATTCAGAATCTGCTAGTACCTTGACTTAATGTTAAGTTTAATGTTATAATATATGAATTGATATCGTAAATGACGTAATAATCATGTTAAAATATTTAATGTCAGTTTTCTAATCAATCTATTGGAATCATTTCTGTACATGTTTAACAAATTAAGTTTTTATGAAATGTTGTTACTTTTATCTTTCAATATAGTTTTTGTCAAAGCAAAGTAGCAGATTTTAGCAATCTACTAATTAATAAATTTGAATAACACAAAAACATCTTCCATATTGAATATTTCATACCATTTTTCATTAATAGCATAAATTAAAAAAAAAAAAAAAACCTGTACCACTACAATCCTTGAAGGGTCTTGCATTCAGTACTTTTTAGGGAAAGCACTATTTCTTGGTCTATGGTTGTGGAAGGATGTGATTTGACAGAGATCACTCTCAACCGCCAGGTTTTTCTCCTTAATTAATTATTATAATTAAGGGTACCCACTTTATAGAGGCTGGGTGTGCCCCAGGAGGATCTACCTAATATTTTTTCTGCCATGAGCCAGGATTCGAACCTGGGACCTTTAGCATTGGAAGCACAGTACCCTACCACTGAGCTATCCCAATCCCCAGCATAAATTATAATTAACTATAAAATGAATAATTTTGGATAATTATCCTCAATAATTATTCAATGACATATCAAATATTGAATACTACTATCATGGATATTTTAAGAAACCTTTTACTTATATTCATACCCAAACCAAGTATGTTTAATATCCTCGAGAGAGTGATCATGCAGGATAGTGCAAGGCTTGAATTTGATCCTGTGATCTTTACATTACTAAATCCATAGTTCTGCTACAAAGTTATTCTAAAACTCATTTTAAATAAATAAACTTTTGTAATAATACCACATTCCTACCCAATCTTATTAGTGGTTTACACTAAACTAATTTAAAACATAACTCCTCTAGTTATTTATTTTCCAATATTTCCTATTTAATTAGAAAATTTCTGCTGTCATTTATACTATTACTAATGAATCATAACAAGTATTTAAAAAAATAATAATGCTTTATTATATTAAAATTTAATTGAAAACAAATATTAAATACAATAACTTTCACTAAAATCTTTGGAACGATACTTCATTCATTCATTACTATTTTTGAAGATTTAAAACAAAACAAAAAAAAATTAAAATACATTGTCACTGGAGTCCTTAACTCATTCACCAACGATTTTATTATAACTTCAAAGTGTTACAAATGCTGCACACTTATTAAAATATTTAAGCAACAATTTCTTAGGTGTCATCACAAAAAAGAACATGAGATTTCTTTATATATTGAATGAAATACATATATTTTATAATTTTGCCATTGAGTTTCAAAAATATTTACCCATAAACCCACTTAAAATAAAACTTAAATCAATTGTTTTATAGAGAGAAGTTTCAAAATGCAATATCTTCTATTAATACTGGTCCCAACTTTCAGAAGCTGGCATTGCTGGCATAGCTGAAACATACATTATATTGTGTCAGTAGCTTTATGTTTTGCTGATCAGGAAATAAAATGTCTTAATACACATAGTTATATGTTCAATATCTAACAAATATTTTGAACAAACACAATTTTAAAAATATTTCGAAAAGGGAAAAAGACAAATTAGATTAATTAAAAGTAATAATAAACAAGTTATGAGCTGTTAGATGCATTAATATTATTCATTCACTACTGCAAACCTTTGGAGCAAATAAAATGTAATAAATATTAATATTACATTAAAGCAATGTTGATAGTAAAAACAATACCAGATGACATTAATTATCACTATCCTCTAATACTTTGGGTAAAATATATATACTTCATTTAAATTTAAAGGGGACCTAATTAAAGAATTATAATATTTTTATTAGTTTTTCATGTTTGACAAATAAATATTTCATTTGGAAACACATATTAAATATTATAATATGTGAGTCCATATACTAGAAATTATCTAGGATTATGGGAGCTCTACATAAAGAAGGAACAAAAAACACCTTTTTTTGGATTTACAACTTTCAGATAGCATTAAAAAGTTGCCTTTTTATATAAATAAAAACTTTATGAAATTTTGTTGTTCTACATTTATATCTTTAGGTTTTTGTTCAAAAAATTTCAATTTTTCTCTTCTTTAGTTTTACATTATTTTTATCAAATATTGGGTTAATAACTATCAACAGATCCTTCTTTATTATAATAACAATTACATGTAGTTTGGATGTTATAAATTTACACATGAATTTTTTACAAAATTTTAATTAAGGGATTTTTATCTAAAGATCAAAATGTTAATTTTGAGTTGAATTAATCTCTTGTAATTATTTTTCTTGCTTTCAAATTGTTGTTCAAACATAGTCCTTAAAATAATAATATTTAAAACCAGGGGTTGAAACTTTTATGGAACTTTATTAAAAGGTTCCATTTTAATAGTTAATGTGAAACTTTTTAGGAAAGAAGTCCTTAAAATAAAATTTCAAAAGAACTTTTTTTATTAAAGCTCTAGATTTACAGTATAAGTTTAACTTTTATTTATTTAAGTTCTTAAAAAAAAAAAAAAAAAGGGTTCCTTTGCATGAGAAATAAACAGTACTTGGGCTTAGATTATAATTATAATTTGTGTTAAGTTAATTATAGATGATTCTTATGTGTCATTAAGGTTAATCTTATGTGTCATCAAGTTAATTATAGATGATTCTGATTTGTCATTTGTTTGAATAGCTAATAAAATAAAAAAGTAAATAAAAATCATTTTATTGATCGATTTTTTAACAAAATCTGCAAAAATTTTAAATATTTTTTTTTAGAAATAAAATTTCTGTAAAACCTTTACAGGAAAAACCTCAAAGGAAGAAGTTCTAGTTCCAAAAGAATTATAAAACTATTGACAGTAAAAGTTGCGGTGATACCAATACTTTTTAAAAATAAAAGTTTTTTTCTGTTTCAAGCCATATTTAAAGCTACTTAAAACAACTTAATAATAACCATCAACTTACCTATCAATCATTTTAGGTTGAACAATGTAAAATTGATTGAGTATAAATATTATTTTTATAATACTTCTTTTGTTTTAATTATTAATTAGGACATTATCTTTTTTTTTATCATAGTGAATTGGTGTTCATAAAAAAACTTCATTTAAGTGAAATCAGTGAAACATTTAAAACAAATTGTTTGTTGATTGTTATTATTACTAAGTTGTTTTAGATATTATTTTAGTTTAGATATTATTGTTTTAGATAGCAGAACTGTGTTTGAACAACAATTTGAAAGTAAAAAAAAATAATCACAAAACATTACTTCATGTTATTCATATAAAGCCTATTTCTTTCAACTTTTCAAAAAATTTAGGTATATATTTAAAGCATCTTAACTTCATATTGTTGTTGTAGTAAAGAAGAATCTATCGATAGTTACTAAAATAATATTTTATAAAAAAAAAAAAAATGTAAAATAAAGTAGAGGAAAATATAAATTTTTTGCAGAAAAACCTTATTTCTACCTTTTCTGAAAGATCAAGATATCAGCATAGAACAGCAAAATGCAATGTTTTCATTACCATAAAAAATACAACTTTTAAATGACATCAGAAAGTTGTCTGCTGAAAATTGATTTTTGTTCCACCCTACTCTACATAGGTGACTTTCATACATGTCTCACCTGATTTTTTTTTTTCCCACAGCTATAGAATGAAGTAATAATTCTTTATAATGAAAAATTAAAGAACAAATTGATTTTAAAATACTTAAGCTACTAAAATCATTACTATTACTGCAGCTCTACCTATTTTCAGACACCATCGACCATTTTTGGAATTGCATTCACATTGTGATCATGTGATATTGTTCCCAACCATCACTTGTGAAGTATTACCATATTTCATTCATTATAATTATCATTTGCATTCATTGTAGATCATTGGATGCTGCTAGATAGTTTACAGACGGTTTGACCAAGTATAATATAGGGAAATGAAAATGATCTTGCTATTTGCAAACTTTTGTGCCCTTATTTATAAGACAATTATGACTTTTAGAATTTAAAAAAGTAAAATAAAAAGTTCTCACTGTTTTATAAAATAACAGCAATTATTATTATTTTATAAAAGTTGAAACATTTTTGATTAGATAACTATTTAAGATCTCAAATAACATTCGCTTATTACATACCAACAACTCCCACTTTGCCCACTACTTCCTTACCTCTCCTCAATCATTCTCTCTCTCTCACTCATCCTTCCCTCACACCATGCCATTCCTAGGAAAGGCATTATGCCCTGGGCTCCATTTACCAATAAATGGGACCACACAGCAGGAGATTTTATCTTTTAAATTAAATAATAACTTCATGGCAAAAAAAAAAATACGAATATTTTACTTTAATAAGATGAAAAATAAATTAGTAGATTTTTTAAATTAATCGTATTTATATACTTCAACTAAATAATAAATATTTATCGACTGTAATCTGAAAACCACCTGCTTAACTCAATAAGACAATAAGGAGTAGGGGTTCCCAGTGGACCCCCTGGGAACTTCCCACAGGGAGGTTTCATGGCGCAAGTTGTGCATCAAAATGTTTGAGGGGGGCATATTTTTACGGGTTTTTGAATTTTTGAAGGAAGCAAATTTCGATGGAGTTATGAATTTTCCGAGTAAGGGACAAGAGAAAAACATGGAACATACTGCAGTAAGTGTAATTGTATATGATCTAAAATATCTTGGTAGGTGGGGGGGAGGGTTAGGTTCTTGCGCCATCGACCTTGGGGAGGATGGGCACCTCTGCTCAGGGGGCACAAAAATGTTCGAGAATACTTGATTTGAATAAATCTATAAGCATAAAGATGTTTGTTGCTTCCTCCTATCTAAACGCAATTTCACAGAATGTTTGTAATTAGCTTTTAGAACCAGGTAAATAATCGTTTCTCGGAAGAGGTTATGCAATATTCTCCTCAAGATATTAACACCTATTGAGCAAGGATTATTCCATTTGCATTTTTTATTTTTCAATTATTATTATACAACTTTGCCAAGGTTTAAAAACAAATACGCCTAACATATTATACAAGACTGTAACTATAAATAAAATTACGACTAAGATAAGAATATTGATGTATACCAACCAGATGAAACTTCGTAAGCTGGTGCGGCTGGGGCTGAAAAATAAGATAAAATATGTATCAGATATTTATTTTTATAGTACTTGAAACAGTCTAGCTATTGACTTAATAGTAGCTTTGTAAATATGGTATATTAAAATACAGTCCAGGATTGTCACTAGTTTTCGCGGTGTCAACTATATAAACAAATATAATTTATCTACAATATGAATTAATAAACGAAATTTATCAACAAAACACTAAATAGTGCGTATTTCTACAATTCAAAATCTCTTCTTGTCTCATTTGCGTAATTTACTCAGCTCACGATTTATCTTCACCATAATTTAAAACTTCATTATTTGAGGATCATAATTTTAATGAGGGTAAAACTAAAATTCATTAAAAATAGAAATTTTCATTTTCAATTCAATTAAGTGTGAGACAAAAATAAAATAATGAAAATAGTAGATTAGTACAAGCTCTAATCCTGTAATAGCATTGTGTAACTGAGAAATAAACCAATTCAATTTTCCTCAGAATCGGACACTTTTATTATTCTAAAAAAATTTCATTTAAAAGTATGACTAAATATTTTCATAAGATGTTATGTAATGGGCTAAAAAAAATGTAGTATTAATTAAAGATATTAGTTAAAAGTGTTTTTAGAAGCATGTTGTATAGAAAGTCAATTAAGAATTTATATTTATTTATTGATAATTATTAATTAGTTTATTTTTTTCTTAGAATGGAATTCTGATGATGGGAGAGATTGAGATGAGATAAAAATGAATTTTTTCACAACAGAGAACAACAATATTTGGACGGCTGCTAAACTGTGCTGAGTTGCCAAACCACACAGTATATTCATCAGTCAACAAATGTTATTTATAACCGACAATAAAGTTAAACGAGAGGCAGGAGGGGCCATTTAACTTAATATGTCGAAATGAGTACAGAGTACAGAATAACACTTGCAAAAGCATAGATCAATTATGCGATGATGGAGGATTTCCAACGAGTCTAAACCAGGGGTCTTCAAAACTTTTGGTCCTCGGGTTACATCGAGACCTCCAATAAGTCCCGCGGGCCGCTTTGTGACCTCCACCCATGCTCCGCGGGCCATAACTTGTGATGAAAATAAAAATATTAGTCAATAAATGGCATTTCAGTTGTGAAATAAGCTTTCTAAGAGAAAAAATATATATACAACAGTTGTAGTAGCCTCGTGTATGAGTAATTTGCTAAATTTAATATATATTTTTTTTTAATTTTACCATGTGATCAAAGAAACTTTCGAGGGCCGTTGTTTAGATACCTCTGATCTAAAATATTAGTCTCTGAAAATTGTCTCCATCTGCTTCCTTCTAACACCTAGCTTCGGTAAGAAATCACTTGTAATAAGAGGGATGAATCTCCTAATTCCGGACCAAAGACCTTTAATTAAGAAGTTTCTGTCTCCGGCTTCATACATAATTTTTTCTTTTTAGTAGGGTATGCATCTCTTATAAATTTTCTCTTTCTGTGCTTGCACCAAGATAATATCTTGATCGTTTGTTTCAAATGTAATCGTGTTATTAACTACAAGCCCTTTCTTTTCTGTTTGCACGCTAAAATGTCAACGACCTTGCAGAGTCTACTGTATCTTTACAATAAATTTCGAGGAAACATGTAAAGTTGTTCATTTCTAGGAGTTTAGATAGCTCTTTCTTTATATAATTATGACAGCGTGTTATAAATATCTGAGTATATTCAAATATACTCTTTGAATCCTTCCGTCTATTTGACGTGACCACTCAATTCGAACTATCTCTTCGAACAGCCATGATGAAGGCGTGAACTTCAGTTCGAAACGTCGGCAAATGTTAAAATAAATATTATTAGTTATTTTTGCTTTTTTATTTTCTTGTTTGTTTGAACCTCTAATAATTATTCATTAGGCTTATGCGTAATATGAAAACTACATTTATAATGAATAAATTATATTAATTATTAATAATTTACTGTTTATTTTTATCCATTTTTTAGTGAATTGAAGTATTTCTATTACAATTTTAACTTTCCAATCTGCATAATCCATTTTTCAGGTAACGAAAAAATTAAGCTGTAATATTATGCATATTTATTAATTTTTGGCAATCTGTTCTGAATAAACGACATTCTATTGTTATTATAAATTAACACAATAATGCCTATTATAAATATTATGTATTAAGGTCGTTAAATATTATAAATTAACGACATTCTGGCGACCTTTTTAGGTACAAGGAGCTCAATGCATAGGCACAAACTGTCCAGTTTGGTTAGGAGGACAATGGACACTTTAAAGAGTTGAAAATTAAGTATAAAAATTATGAGTGATAATTAATTTAATCAACATAATTATTTTAAAACTAACAATAAACTACTATCTATAACAATATGTTTATAAATTAGTTTTTTTTTTTTTTTTTACGTAGTCATGTAGTGTTGAAAACGAAATAACTGCAAACTGGCCTACATTAATGACCATCGGTCATCCCTAAACATCATCAGGTACAAAAGTAATTTCATTAAAGAAATATGGCAAACGCAAATTGTATATAATCTTTCAGTTATTCTGTTTTGTTTTTTTTCTCTTAGAGGTAGAGTGAGTATATTTATCTTCTTTGTGTTGGTTATATCGTAACTTTCAAAGAACGGGACTTCCTGAGAGATACTGATGAAGAGCTTCATAAATCTTTCTGAAAAAAAAAACCTTAGAATTTGGGAACTAAATATTAAAAAGAAGGCAAGTATACCTCTTTGAAGAAAAATACAGAAAAACTAAAATGATGATAGCAGGAAGAAGCTCTACAATTAAATTATTGGTTTTATTTTTTTACAAATTTTATTTTTAATTGAATGGAATTTTTCAAGCCATGAAAATTGTGATTGTAACCATCATAGACGCTCAAGATAAGATTAGATAACATTAACTGTGTTTGTTATGTTTATAACGCAGATCATAATTTTGCAATGTAATATAAATCAAGGTGTAATTCCTCAATAAAAAAAGTTTAGTAATTTTCAGTTAGAATAATATAGATCGTATTTTAAAATCTATGCACTGAAATAGAACTATGAAAAAAAAAAACTACTGGAAAACTTTGTACTTTGTAGAGTATGCACGCTGATGTTTCAAAAATTAGCCACGAAAGTTACCAAAAAAAAAAAAAACTATAGTGACTTTGAATATTTAACTCACCAAAGGCTGGTTGGGCACTGAACGCAGCTGATGCAGGGTAGGCATCAATGATGGCAGCACCTACAAATCGGTTTTAGTGATTGAATATAAAAATATATATCGAAAAAATAAGAATTAATATTTCTGGACATAACTATGGACGCTAAAAATCTGATAAAATAGACCAAAACAATCACAAAACGACAAATGGCACATTACAAAAAACAATCAATATTCAATAACAAAGACAATCGACAATTACAAAGTTGAAGTAGGTAAATGAAGACGACAAAAGGTCAATGATGGCTGCTGTATAATTAAAATAATAAAAAAGTAGGTGCTATATTGGTGACCGTGGATAAGTATTACAATATTCATCCGGATTTTTAAAAAAAAATTCCGTGTATAGGATGTAAGATGTAAGAATGGAAAGTAAGATGCGATTAACAGAAAAATATATTTTATATGAGTGACATTTATTGACATCCACCCTTGCGTCTTGGCAAAACGGATATTGTTGGAAGTATCGCGTCACTTCTATCATTTATCCTATTAATTCTTTGTTCTTCAATTTCTATTTATTTATGAGGAGGTTGAAATTATTAACCCCCACTAATTCCATCCGAACAAGATATCTTCGTAGTACGGGAAGTTGTCTTTGTTTACTAGCTAAGGAATCATCCCCCTTCGATTCCACTGTCAGTGTACAAAGGTGTACTCTCGTATAATTCTTTTACCTTCAGGTGAATCTAAAGCAAAACCTTCCTTAGAAATTTTCCTGAAGACTTTTTTAAAAATGTACCTTGTCTTATATCGATATGTATGACATATGATTAAAGGCTGTCGAATTGACATTTATGGTTTGATAGACGAGTCAGGGATGCATTTATTTCTAAAATACGTAAATTAGTTAAGGAATAAACTAGGATGTGTGGACCACACTTCAGATCAATCTATCTCCTTATTACATCAATAAGTTCAGGATCTCACCAAGCTTTCGTGGCTGTTGCAAGATTGACAATTATTTAAAATGAACAACCGATACCAATGACTTTTTTTTTTAACTGATCATGAATTTTAACTGAAATATTGTAATTAATTTTTTACCACCCACTAATACAGCATATTAGAACCCCTCAATGAATTTCAATTTGCTGTTTTAAGAATCTCACAAACAGCATGACCGAGACATTGACCGAATCTATTAAATGTCTAATGTAACATGTCAGAACCACTCCAGCCATCTTAACCTTTTAGAACATCCTTATTCATCCCACCCATTCTCTATATTTTTCGAATCACACACATTGAGAAGCATTAATGGGTTTAAGGTAGTATCTTTATGATTAGGATCTCCAGTAATATCTTTGAGAACCCTACGGCGAGATAAAGAAAATAAAGAAAAGAACCGTACCATGGTAGATTCGAACAAGCACATTAAAGCTCATTGACTTGCGACAAATAACTCACCATTCCAAGATGCAGCAGCAAAGTAAGGTTTTACATAAACAGGAGAGGCACTCTGTATCGTCTTGATAGGCGGGACCTAAAAGTAGTTTTTAACAATTTTTGTTAACTTTGCCTTATGTACATAATTTAAGCCTTAAAGATTTTTTCTATTGGTGAGAATTAATAAAAATAACAGAAATTCTCGTCAAGTTGCATTCTTTAAATTCACCGAGCATTGTGACAAACATTTATTTTATGTTACATTAATTAGGTAATCAAAAAATAGACAAGTAAACAGTTTACTTTTTTAAAATGTTTATCAGTATTTAAAACTGCGGAATAAACATTCATAATATTGCGATATAAGTGGTTAGAAATGGAACATGTAACTAGATTGAACGATATCATGTTATATATTTCTTTCATATACCAATTGTGTCCTATATCAGTTAGTCAGGTTGTAATTAATAATATACTGATTTCAAAGTAACACAAATTATTAATATTTAAACCTGTTTTCGCCAGATCTGAACAAACTTTAGTTGGTTAATAAATAGATTTCAATCATGGATGTCTAGACGGACTAAAACATGAAAAGGTGACATATTCGAATCCCTTACTTCTTCTTATTGTTTTCTTTAAATATTAAATAATAAATAAATAAGTTTAAAAAGATCCCACAAAAGAGAACTCTGGTTTTTTTAATAAGTTTGGTCAATTGTATTCCAACACCCTGGTCTTACAACGAGAAACCCTGGTTCCTATTCTAACAAAGCCCCGAAGTTCTTTTCCCGGGCGAAATTGTTTTAAGGTTTTAATACATTTAATTTTACACACTCAACTATAAACAGGTTACTCAGGGAACAACCTCATGAGGGGAGCTTAAAATAGAAGATTACTCTCAAATCTAGAAAAATATACCACCTTGATTTATTCTAACAATCAGATTGCTTATTATACAATGTGTCCCGTAAGTAGAAGGAAATATTCAAAGGGTTGATAGTAGAGATCAACATCTACAAAAAAAAATCATATAAACAATCTCGCGATTTCTAGCAGAAAAGTTAGAAATTTAAGATTTGTGTTTTTTTAGCGAGCCACGTTTTTTGTTGAATAGGAAGTGATAATTTAAAAAATATAAAGAAACCTACTGATTGCTTCAATTGTTTTCATTAAAAAGTAAACATTACGGCTAGAAACATTAAGTTTGTCACTTATAAATAAGGATCAATTCCTATAACGGTAATCTGGGAGAAACAAATAATTTCACAAGCATCTTACATGGAAAATCATTATTTTTAAATTTTTATTCTTATAAATAAAATGTATTTCTAGACATTTATGTTTATTATAATACATACCATAACTCGGAAAAACAATAAATAAACCGTTATTTATATTGAAAACATGGGTATTTTCAGGTGACAGAATAGATAATCACATCATTTCTTTACACAACTTGAGATGAATAATAATTTTTTCTCTAATAAACCTCAAATTAATTAATATGTACTTACAGCTTATTAAACAGGGAAGTTTTTCTAAGAGTGGGGTAAATATAGTTTAAGGGTGATTAAAAAAATCACAAATAACTTATGACTTTTTTTAAACGGGACTTAGCTGTGTTTGTCCCCCCCCCCATAGTCCTCTTTAAATAGCTTTAACAATGACAAACTCTACTTTCGTTTAAAATAAATTTTGTCTAGTTTACTATGTAGCAATGTTTAATTACTTAAATAGAATATTTTTTAACTTATCGCTTCCTATTCAACAAAAAACGTTACTCACATAAAGAAACACAGATCTCAAATTTCCTTCTTTTGTGCTGGAAATTGGGTAATTGTTTATATGTACTTTTTTGTAGATCTTGATCTCTACTATCAACCTTTTAAATATTTCCTTATAATTTTATTGACGGAACATCCTCCATATATATTTCCAATCGCGAGCTCTAATTTGAAAAAAAAAAAAAACTTGTACTAGCACAACCCAAAGGAGGTCTTGGATCCAATACTTTGTAAAAAAAGTATCGTTTCAGGGATAACAGTTTTCCAGAAAGGTGATTGCTCCGAAATCAGGTTCAATCACCATGTTTTTCTCCTTAATTAATCATTTGATTGAGAATTCTAACTTTATAGAGGCTGGGTATGTCCCAGCAGGGTCTCCTGTTGCCAGGGTCGATTCACGGCTAATGTAACAGAATAAATAATTGCTACAGCCAGATTCGAACCCTGGACATTGAGCATTGGAAGTTTGTGCCTTACTGAGTTACCCCACTTCCTTGCTAATTTGTTAGTTGATTTTAATCTAATTAACTATAAAGAGTTACACTAAAAGATTTCCCCAAATTCGTTTTCCTATAGCTTGATCCCCTTTTAAATACTATTTCCCATTCAATTATATGTATCAATAAAAGAAAATTTTACATAGATAATCAGTATTTTTTTATATTAGTATAATATAATCGAACGCCTCCTGCTGAAATTTAGATGTGCATGGTTTTAAAAATTATAAATGGCTATGTGATTGGGGATCCCGAAAGATTAATCTAGTTTATAGAAGTTATTGTTTTATAATCAACACACATTATGAAATGGCTACTTTATAATAATAGATAATATTAAATAATATTAATACTTCATAGGAATGTACCTTCAAATTAAGTATTCAATTAGTATTAAGTAATTATTTAATTACTGTCATAGTTCAATCTGAAAAATTATCATTTGAATTAACGAAATCTTTAAAAATTAAAAAAAGTCAAAAAACATTTCTCTATTTATTTATATTAGGTTCCCACAAGTAAAAGCGTGTTTAGTAACGATCCATATCGACCTGCATATTTAATGAAACATTGCATGACTAGAAACAGTAGAAAGAAATTTAATTACTATTTAGGTATATAGTATGTGGGAATTTAGCAAGATATTACCCAAATCTTCCATATAGATGTACACTGCACAGTTAACTTTTCAAAATTGATAAATTACGAAAAAAGATAAAATAAAAAAAGTGACAACCATAACGCCTTCCATTCCTTGGAAGAATAAAAATGGAGTTCTATCTCTGTTTTGATAAATAAGGTTTATATTTCAGTGTAATCTACAGGTAGCGTTCTGTAACAAAATATCTGACTGAAATATATTGCAATAATTTTTTAATTAGTTGGCTACCATAATTGAATAATGGAGAAAAAAAGAAAAATGCTTATCCAGGTCGAAAATGAATCTTCGGAAATAATAGTCAGAAGGTATACGTATAATATATCGTTGGAAAGCAGAGAATTTTAGAAAAAATATATCAAATAAATGAAGTTGTAGAAGGTAACAGAGAGTGACAAAAAAATATATAAATAATAATTTCTGAAAACTAACATTATTTAATGTAAATCACATATTTCCAAGGAAATTAAATGAAAGTTTCTTACTAAATTAAAACTTTTGATTTTTTTTATAAGTTTGAAAAAAAAAGGACTTAAAACATTGTATAAAATACTATTTCATTGTACTTGTGTGAAAGAAGAACTGAAATATAAATATATTTCATGGATATGTTTATAATCTTAAATACATTTACTGTAGTTTAATAAATCTAGATCTGATATTATATTTAAATAATTAGGTATCTATCCGCCGTTTATTCCGAAAAATCATCAAGTAACTTTTAGAAAATTAAATTAATAAATAATTTGATGTATTTTCCCTTTGTGAAATCCCAACATTATCCACTTAAAATTAGTGTGACAACTTGTGACCTATCCATGGCAGGCAATGAAAATCTCATAATTTCATTTTAGTAAGTTTTACAATGGAAAATAACAGTTTAATAACTAATAGCCCTAAAATCCGTAACCATTTATAGATGAAATATTCAGATATACTTTCAAAGGCATATATGAGCCTTTCAGTTGGCAGAATGACTAACTCCAATTTTAACGTTCTTTATTATTAATTTTATTAGTGCTTCTAGTGGGAAAATTCACACTTGCTACTTACTTGAATTGAACTGAATACCAGGTGAAATGACATATTAACAAAAACAACACAAATTCACATGCAGGATTGTGGAAAGCAATAATTCGGGTTACAATGAGCTAGAAAATAAAAATTTCCTGAATTCACAAAGGAATGAAGAACCATAAATCTTAAGCACTGCTTCACTAATTATAGACAAATAATAAGCCTCACAGGTGAAATAGGACTGCATCTAGTGCTTGGAATATTTTTTTTTTGACAACCACAAACTACCTTGCGATTTTCAACACATAACTCACCATAGGCTGGTGTAGCATCGTATGTAGCTGATGCAGGGTAGGCATCAAAAGCGGCACCTACAAGAGGTTTTTAGTATAAATATAAATAAACAGCTGTCCATGGAATATTGTTCAATTAAATATGAATTACGACAATCGATCAGTGGTCAGATAATGGGTATCTTATATACATTATTAATATTCCATTAGATTATATTTACATTCGATTGGAAAATTGAAGTTCGATTAGGTAAGGTAATAAGGTTGATATTTAAAGAAAGAGGCATAATAGATAGTTACAGCCTAGAAAGAAGAAGAAAGAAGAAACAGATAGGGATAAAATAGGAGGAACAAGACGGAAAAAAATTTAAGTGAGTCAGGGGTGGACCAGATCTCATGTCAGGAATTTTTTTGACAATCACAAACTACCTTGCGAACTTTAAACATAAAACTCACCATAGGCTGGTGTGGCATTGTATGTGGCTGACGCGGGGTAGGCATCAAAAGCGGCACCTACAAGTGGTTTTTTGTATAAATATAAATAAACAGAAATTAAAGAAATATTGTTTCATTTAATAGCAATAATAATTAATTATGGATGCCACAATAGCTGGCAAGATACAGTGAGAAAGATCAAAATTCGAATAGATAGAATGAGTGAACGAATTAGGACATTATTTTTTTTATTTCCGCTACGAAAAGGAATTTTTTTATAATACTCTATTACATAATAAAAGACCAAAATATTTAATCATAACTATATGTTTGAATAGTCCTGAATTAAAAAAAAATAAAATAATATCCTATGGCAAAAATCCCTCGAGAACGTAAAGTACGATTTTAGACTGGCAATTGAACATGTGGAAAATGGACACTATACATATTTCATTATTGTTAATTTCGATTGAAAGATTTAGATTGGACTAGCTACGGTAATAAATGAAATTTATGAGGAAGAGGTTTAACAGAAAGGTAAAGACTGGAAAGAATCTAATAAAGAAATATGTTGAAATTCCAATAGAAGGCACTAGACTGGATTTTCTCAATGAAACTATTTAAACCAGTCAGGAGCAGACCAGATGTAGTTTTCAGGAGGGGAACTACTAGGGCGACCACAGAATTTGGGAGAAATATTACCTTATCTATAAGAAAAACTGTAATAAATCGATGGACTACCTATTTTAAACATCGAACTCTTTTAAGATCGATTATCATTGACACAGACATGGTAATTGATTCACGGATGCGTCTACTAAGATCGATTTCTTATATTATATACTATCGGTACTAGTAGATATATTTGAAGCAGATTTTTCGTTCCCAAGATTTATTTTGGTAGGGACAATTTTTCTCTTCTCGTGGATCCACCCATGATGTGGGTGAGTATTAAAAAAGATTGGTCGGGTTCCGATTTGCAAGTATTTATATTCAAAGTTCAAGTCAAGTTTAAGCTTGAACTACAATCAATCATTCATGATTTTCGTGGTTAACTGTAGTTGAAGCTTGAACTCTAATTGTACAACTGGTCCTTCGTGGTTTGAAGGTATAAGAACAAAGACAGTATTGCCATTCCAGGAGGAGGATAAAGCCAATAGAGAGATATGAGTGTGTACTCAACATAATCATATTTATTTATATCAAATACTTAACACAATATACCAAAGATGATTCTTGTACAATTCATCATTCGCTTTAATCCAATTTCAACTTCATCTGAAAGTAATCAACGACTAGTAAACCTTAGTCAAAGTGGAAAAAAAGTAAGAGAGGAGACAAGATGCTTCAGAAATAAAAAAAAAAACGAATGGCAGGATTAATGTTTAATATAACAGCGATTAAATACCAATCAATTTAATGTAAATTATTATAAACTGAACTCACGGCGTATTGAGATTTACTAATACGCGGTCTTGTTAGAGCATTAAAGTCGCCACTAGTTATGTAAGCTTTTGCGTAATTTATCATTGGAAACTAATATAATGCGGTAATCTTGTTCGATGTAACGAAATCTACACACTCTTAAATATTGTATAAGATATTTTATTATATTTACATACTTGTATATTGTAGCCGGACATACTATTTTGAAGTCAGTTCATTTTCGTTTTTATAAACTGCTTTAGCAGATTCAAATGTTCTTTAGGTTACTTCTAACTGATTAATGTAACATATTCCAAAAACTAAGAAAGATAGTGGAAAGTATGTATTAAGAATTTGGTGAATTAACTTTTATGGAATCAAAAATAGCGTCGTCAGTCAGAAGTTTTCAAACGCTCTGAAACTATAACAAAATTAAAAACTGTTTTGTCCCACGTATGACATCGCTTATTTCCATAATGTCTGATTATTATCTTTGAATGATTAAATATGATTCATTACAAATATATTTCAGATACGAACAGACTAATGCCTTATTGAATTGTTGTACAATACAGAACATTGTTTTAGTAATATTCTCAGAATGAACTTGATTCTAAAGAAGTTGACTTACAGCTATCTACAGATTAAAACTAAATCTTTAAAAATATTTTTTGTAATAAAAAATTACCAAAATTCAAAGTATAGTATTTCTATAAAATTTATTATTCTTATACTATGATAAAATTATTAATAATTAACATTATTGTATATAGGTATACCTTTTTTATGTGTTTTTTTTTTAAATTTACTTATTAAGTTATTTTCGAAGTAAAGTAGCTCAGTGGTAGGGTACTGAGCTTCCAATGCTAAAGGTCCCAGGTTCGAATCTCGGCTCATGACAGATAATTATTTATTCTGTTTAATTGGCCGTGGTCGACGACCCTGGGTAGGTAGAACCCTCCTGGGGCTCTATCAGCCTCTATCAAGTGGGTACCCTTAATTGAAATTAAGGGGAAAAATATGACGGTTGAACGTGATTACGGTCAAATCACCTCCTTGGAATACCTTAGACCAAAAAATAGTGCTTTTCCTATATAGTACTGAACCCAAAAAAACCTTCATGGGTTATAGTGGTACAGGTTTTTTTATAAGTTATTTTATTTTTATTTTTTATAGGTTTTTGATTGTTATTTAGCTGTTATTTTGTTTTCTGTATACATGGTGTGAATGAGTTCTTACCTCACTATAATTATTGTCCGTGTGACATAATTTTATATTACTGACTAAAATTTTTAAAAATTTTGTTAATTAATAAAATTAAAAATTAATAATGCTGTTACTATTTATATATATATATTTCTTCATAGACATTCAGAATTACTAAATGTTTTCTATTCGATTTTTTTAGATATAAGCTATATACATACATAGTTTACTATCAAATATTATTATACCTATATAATATTAGGTAAGTATACTTATTAGAAAAAAACCGTTAATGTTTTCAGGTTGTTTTTAAGAAACTGTGTCCTTCGAGTCAATAGATCAGTCATGGACAATGTCTACCTTGAATCAAAGGTGTCCCAGCTATCGTTACCAAGTTTAGATAATCTTTTATTTGCCATTTCAAATTTTATCTAAATTGATTTTATAAGTTAAATTTTCGCCGTGAATAATTATTAAATCCATTAAAGTTTAGTATAAAAACAAATAAACAAACTTTTTTATTTAATTTTTAGTTTTCATTAAATTAAAAATTTGACTAAATTATTTTTTTTAAAATTAATAATAACAATAATATCCAAACAATTTTTTTTCGTTACATGTGGAAAAATGGTGAAATTCCATTTAATTTTTGTATGAGTTTTTTTTTAGAAATTAGCAAAATCCTTATATCAGAAAATGAAAATAATAATTTTTAAGCTTTCAAATGTGACAATATAATAAAGAAATATCCTGAATGAAATAAGACAACAAACGATCTATTTAAAAGCTGTCCCGGAAATTAATATTAAAATATATATTTGAATTTTATTTTATATACTTTAAGAGTAGTAACATTAATTTTAGCTTTATCAATATATGATTTTGCAATGTAAAATGTAAAACTATAGATAAACAGCTTTAAATTTACACTTACTTGCTGGTGTAGCCATTGGCATCGGTTGCTGCATAGCAGGCATAGCTAAAAAAAAAACACATTAATTACAAAAAAAATGGAAAATAATATAGCATATGTTAAAATCCTACAACAACAAATAATAATCATCTACATACCATAAACATCAGGGGGCGGTGCCGTCGCGTATGCTGGATAGGCTCCAGTCGCTGGATAGGCCGCGGGCGCTGGATAAGCCGCAGAAGCTGGATAAGCAGAAGCCTCGTATGGTGGAGCTGCTGGATAAGCTGGAGATGCTGGGTAGGCAGACATATCTGATGGACTGGAATCAAATAAAATATTATTAATTAATTTAATAATTAAAAATCTAATTACAAATAAGAGATAATTATTATTATTTAAAATTAATAATAATAAAATGAAAAATACGTTATACGCCATCACCAAGAAGGTCTATAAAAGGAGCCCTCGAATATTCGAGAACGGAAGATTTATTCCTTCGACAGGTAGCTACTCAATTGTGATCATTATTCAGAGACCTAAGAAGTATTTCTAGCAGAGAATAATATTTAATTGCATAAGTGTAACCCTTAGGTTTGTAATGTTCAGATTATTACTACATCAAAAGATAAACATTTTTCGGTTGGTACTATATTGTAATATGTGTACAATTTTTATCTCATAGAGAAAATATCACTAAAATAGGAGATCATTGTATGAGGTAATGAAATAAAATTTAAATATTCCGATAGTTCTTCACCGATCGCTTTAAAATATTGATACATCATTTTTTGTACAGGAGTTTTTTTAAATGCATTTCATTGCCACAAGGACTTCCGTTTCAAACTGGCAGCCGAAAAACGTGTGTCGCTAAAGATTACAGTGCCAAAACGGCTGTAACGATTTTGTCTAAAGTCTTCTTGTTGAAGTCCTTCAACAATGAAAAAATATATAAGAGAAGAAGAAAATGTTGAAAACATGCAAATTCATACATATTTTCTGTAAATGTTCAATAATGATTACAATTGAATTTCGACCACAGGACGAACACTAGATAAATATACTTGCTTTAATCTTATTGTATATTGTTGTAAAGCCAATGTTGTTTTATACATGTAAACAGATTATGGTTTAAAATTGAAAAAAAAAATTTAATAATAATATAAAATCAATCACGCTTTGACAACGCAATAACAGATCAATTTAATTTTGTGGAGTATTTTACACGTGATCTGTAAAGCTTAAACACAGGAAGATGTCTGGTTTCCAAGAACTCTACTATATCATTGCTCGAATTATCATCGTCTCTGATAATATACTTGTGTGATAGCAAATACAGCTAACAAAGAAAGTACAGTAAATTTTTCGTAACACTATATTTTTTTTAAGTTCATGTTTTAAATTTTGTATTTATTCCTATGTACACATTTACTTGATGTATTCATACTAATACAGTTGTAAATATCATAATAAAAGTTAAATAAAAAAAAATTTATATTCCTATAACTGACAGGTTTCGTAATCGGATTTTTAGACTGCTGTGTGTTTTCGTACCTCTTGAACGGTTTGACCGATTTGATTATATAAAATATTTTTCCTTGAAACATTTGAACTAAATTCGACAAACTGTTCGCAATAGGACCGAAAAACGTGTTCTTTTTTTTTTTAGACTGTAGAGACCAACCAAAACTTTTGACGAACATACATTTTTTAAGACCATTAAAATTTCATTTATAAGATTGCTCGAATAAAGAATCAAATAAATGGATTGAATAAATGAGGAGGAATTTCATGAAGGAGTGACGAATCACAGTCACATCCTCCGAAATTTTATAGTTGATTGGGATCGATTTTAAAGATTTCTAAATACCCAACAAAACAAAAACTAAAACCACCGAAATCGGACCATTATTAGCAAAGATACAACCTACAATATTGTACAAATTTTATGGTTTATTATAATGAATGAACAAATGTGATTAGACTGAGAAAAAGAAAATAATTTTCTTTATCTCATAATACATCGCATTAACTTATTTCTATATTAATTTGTCAATTGTTCAGTGACCAATACAGTATGCGAATTATTCGTACGTATCAGCTGCAAATAATTAAATTATTTACAAAATAATATTAATAATACCAGAATATGTTTTTAAAGTACTTTTGAAGCATTTTGTGCATATTCATATGGAAATGTTTAGGTAATCCAAAACTAAACCTAACTATACGTTACCTACATTGAATATTTCAAAAGCTCGTTTAAAATAAAATTAAATGCTTTACTAAATTAATCAAGAAGAAACTAAAAATAAACAAGTCGGTAATGAAGTCGTTTGAGCGGGCATATTTTAATTTAACGATATTTTAATTTAACAATAACCTTTATATTTAATTGATTTAAAACATGGATAATTATTTTTACTGAATAATGTAATACTTGCTATACCTCGAAGGACGATCTGATGAGAGACTAAATAGTAAACTAAAAATTAAAGAACCTTATGAAGGTAACCAGTTACGAGTGTGTCGAAAAATCAACTGGCTTAGTTTTATTACTGATAAGTCTTTTATGGAAAAAATCATAACTTGTTATCAACACATGAGAGATAAGATACAAAGCATGCCATACGAGAGGGCTCGAGAGGATGAGACAGCCATATAAGTATTTACAATCGAATAATGAAAAACAATTAATTAATTAAAGGAAAATTTAAAAAATAACAATCATAATAATATTTGATTCCTAAATGTTAATTTAGGTAAATGAGTAAACAAACAAAACACAATAACGATAATCATTTATTAAATAACAAACTAAATTATACGCAATGCAATATTTATCCGATCAAGAGACAGTAACAATTTAAAATGTCGGTTCATTTCATGAGGAAAAAAATATAATTTTCTAGTCATATCTTTTAGGTTCGGTGCCATTTTAAAGATTTTTTAAAAATTAAAGCGTTATTACACTATGTATTATTTATTCGACGTTTCGGCTTCAAGAGCCATTTTCAAGATCCTGCAAACTAATTTCCTTTTTTCCTGCTTATTTTTTTTTTTTTTTTGTAATTCCCATTAGTGTGGCCCAAATACGAGACCGAGTCTTGGTCTTGCAAACTCAGTCTTGGTCTAGGTCTTGGTCTTGCGCAAGACTCTCATAACAGTCTTCCAGTTACCTATTAGCTTATTACTAGAGAGATTTTACTGTAATTTTTAGATATAAGGAACTTAACTAAGTCTGAATGAAAAGTTATAAGAGTTAAATGCAGTATATTGGTTACACAAATTCTTTACATATTGTAACTAAAATTTTCAAGTATTAGTAACTATTTCGCCCCAATTTTTGTTTAAAAAAATTGATTTTTTTAGAAGTCTTGGTCTTGGTCTTGCAACAGATAGGCGGTGTTGGTCTTGGTCTTACAAAAAGCGCGAAACCAAAACCTATTTTGGGTAACACTAATTCCCATATTCAACATTGAATGCCAAACGTCGTTTGCATTTTAACTGTATAATTGATCTAACACATGAAATAATTTATAGTTTCTAAAACCGAAGTCGAGAAACGGTAGACTATCGATGTATAAAATCTTAGTAAAAATCAAAATTATCTCCGAATATGATATCGATGTAGCTTGATAAAAATTATATCTATTTAAAATAAACCTTCTTCCTTTTTATAAAAATTTTTACATAGGTAATCATCATATAAAATTTATAACATATTCTGTTTAATATATTTTCTGACTAAATTATTTTCTGATTTACTACAATTGCAATGGTAGACCGCAAATGATTAACTAACGCGATAATCTCGTTGTTTTCTTTTTCTTTTTTTTATACGAAATAGTAAACGATTGAACATATTGAAAAATAATAGATGTATTCATTGAAATATTTATATGTTTTCTATCACTTTTAATAACCAAGCTCACCTGTGCAAATTGAATACGATGGAATTATATTCTTATGGTATTTTTGATTGTTATTAAAATATATATTGCAGATTATTAGTATAATATATGGCCAGATGTTGATGAAAGAAGAATCCCTTTAAACATTTCCTATCATCGTATTACTAAATAAACATTAAGAAAGAAAATTACCTTGTATCAATACTGCAAAAAGAACAGCCCATACAAAAGGCACAGTTGCGATTTGATCCTAAGTATTAATCTATTGATCAGGACCATAAAACCTATTCTCCTTATCAGCGAAGTTTACTGATAACGGATTCCATCGCACCGATTGGCTGGCTCAAGTGTTTGCGTCTGGTTTGACTCGACGGGGACAATATCCAACGCGAAGGAAACCGGGCGTTATCTAATAGATAAGCGTACACTTTCTGGAAGTTTTATTTTTAGTTCTACCATGAGTAGCCTGTGGAGTATATATTTCTTTAAAGTATTTATCTAATAATATAATGAAATCATCAAGTGTGTAACAGAGGAAGGAGGTCAGTCGGTTGCTGAGATCGGTGACATGTGAACAGTCAAACATTTTTCTGCATTCATTATTTCAAAAAGTATTTCTACGCTGTCATTTCCTTTCGGTTGTTCTTCTGATTGCAGCTACGATTTAATACAAATGACGTTAAAGCTGCAACTTGGTTCCAGGCTAGTCTCTAGCTGGTAGGACATTGTTAATGATCTTCGGACAAATGAAGTGTCATACTATTTTAAAAATTTGTATGACCACAATATTAGGTCGACATCAAAAGTTAAGTAAATTTAAAAGAATAAATAAACATTCAAATAAATTCTTACAAAATACAAATTTAAGGATAGTTTTAAGAAATATTATTTCGATCGACAACTGTTATAAACTTCAACGCACCAAATCAATACATACACTCTAGCAGAGCGGAACTGCCTCAGCGACCTTAAAATAGAATTACCGCTTGATTGCCGAGGAAGCAGGCAGAATATTAACCAACCCTCGTGACAGAATCCCAACAGAGAATTGGAGGCTACTAAAAATAGAGCAGCTGACGTCAGGTTAAACAAGAGAGAGTCCTTCACGGTACCAGCGGACAACCAGATCGTCAATCCATGGTTCGACTGTTTAAAAAAATACAGTACGATAGGCGAAATATGAAATAAATTCAATTCTTTAACGAACTATGTCTTGCAAATTATCTTTGAAAAAAATGTATATCTTTAGCTACTACCGTAGTACTTTTCAAGGGCAATTAATTTTCTTATATATGGTGTCTTCAAGGAATACATAAGCCCTTATACCTTCAATTTTTTTTTCTACTTCTAACGACGTTAGTCAATTAAAGGAGTTAAACAATAGAGGGAGGTAGAACTTTAGGGGAGTGACAAGCATCAATAAATGCGCAAACAATGAAACAGAGAATATGGCTATTGTGTGTACTACAAATAGTTTTTAAATTAAATTATAACATGGAAATACATTTTATAAGATAAAAACAATTTTTGATGACGAGATAATGAGCTAATCAGCTCGAAACGTCGTTGGAAGTAGAATAAAAAATTTGAAAATATAAGGACTTAAAGACAACACATATAAGAATATATATTGCCAATTATTACTAGCTAGAATCAGTATTTGTTGACGCCAAATATTTTCAAATATACCAGGGTTTCAATACAGATCCCTCTCTCTCAGGGAAAATACTTGATCAAAATTTCATTCAATAATAAAAATTTAAAAATCAATCTGCTACTTGAGTGTAACTGCTGTCTGCACTCAACTCCCAACATTTCAATCTCGCTCCCCCGAACTCTCCTACCTACTGGCCCACTGATCCTAACCGTAATCCCGATATCCTTGATTTCTTCATCCATAGTGGTTTAGGTCCCCTAAACTATTCCATTGCACGCCTTGATGAACTTTCCTCAGACCACAATCCATTAATATTCCAAGTATCACTAGCTCCTATTCCTAAACGCTCTCCACCGTCCTTCATCAGAGGCCCAGTCAACTGGAAACTCTTCCATCAAATCCTTTCCGATCAAATTGACCTCAGAATAACTCTGAAAACCCCAGAAGACCTTGACAATGCTGTACATTCCTTAACCACCATCATTCAACAAGCAGTCTGAACTGCTTCCTCTCCTAATCATTCCCCTAGAACTCCAAAGAAAAATAAATTACCTCATCACATCCTCGACCTAATCCATACCAAACGCCGTACCAGATTGCTATGGCAACGTACCAGACATCCCACTGACCGCAGCTCCTATAACTATCTCTGTAAGCAACTAAAGCAAGAATTATCCAACTTCAAATCCCAATCCTTTAACTCCTTCCTTACCTCCCTCTCTGCTCACGACAACTCCCTCTGGAATATCACCAAAAAATCCTAAAAACCCATAATATTTCCCATCCCTCCGTCGAGGTGATGGCTCCTGGGCGGCGTCTGATGAAGACAAAGCTGAGGAATTCGCCAAACACCTTTCCAGTGCATTTACTCCTCATCCCGGATCCAATCTGACCCACACTACAATAGTAGAAGAATTCCTTTCTTCACCAATTCCACTCTCTTTACCACCAAAAGCACTTCATCCATCTGAGGTTAAATATCATTTACAAAAACTATCTTCCCGCAAATCTCCTGGATACGACCTTCTAACCCCACAGATCCTTCATCAACTACCACCCAAAGCAATCATACTCCTCACATACATATACAACTGCATCCTAAGAACTACCCATTTTCCTCTCTTATGGAAACAATCCACCATCGTCCTTTTCTTGAAACATGGCAAACCTTCCAATAATACATCATCATATAGACCAATTAGCCTACTCCCAATCCTTTCTAAAATTTTTGAAAAAATCCTACTGAAAAGAATCCTATCCATAATAGAATTCCAAAACCTTCCAACCCACCAATTCGGATTTCGCTTCCAACATTCAATTGTCCAACAAGAACTCCGACTTGTTGACCACATATTCTCAGCCCTAGAAAGTAAAGAGTATTGTTCGGAGGCATTCCTGGACAATGCTCAAGCTTTTGTTCGGGTATGGCACGCCGGACTGCTCTTCAAGCTCAAATCCCATCTACCCCATTCCTTATATCTTATCCTCTGATCATACCTCTCTGACCGCTCCTTTCAAGTTCGCTATAGTACAGAATCCTCCAACTGTCATTCAATCAAGGCGGGAGTTCCTCAAGGCAGCGTCTTGGGTCCCGTCCTCTACATTCTGTTTACCGCTGATATTCCTACTCATCCTGAAACACTCCTGGCAACATTCGCTGATGACACAGCCATCTTATCTTCCAATCCAGATCCTGAAATAGCATCCTTAAACCTACAAAGTCACCTCTCTTTTATTGAACACTGGTGTAATAAGTGGCTAATCCAAGTAAATGAATCCAAATCCAAACATATTACTTTTACCCTTCGACGCAATTCCTGTCCACCAGTCTACTTCAACTCCATACCACTTCCTCTGTCAGACACAGTCCGGTATCTTGGCTTTATTCTAGACAAAAGACTAACATGGAACCCACACACCAGGCTTAAAAGACAACAACTTAACAGACGATACGGACAACTATATAGATTATTGAATAGAAAATCTCAACTTTCAGTCTACAATAAACTATTAATCTACAAGACAATCCTGAAACCTATTTGGACCCACGGAATAGAACTGTGGGGGACAGCAAAACTTTCTAACATCAAACGCATTCAATCCTTCCAGTCTAAAATCCTCCGAACAATAGTCGATGCTCCCTTCTATTCATCCAACAAAACCCTCCATAACGACCTTCATATCCCATTTGTTATTGACCTAATCCCAGAAAATTTTTCCAAATTTCACCAGAAACTCACTCATCATCCAAATCCTTTAGCACAATCCCTATCTAGCTCCAGCCATCCCTACAATCCTCCCCGGAGGTTAAAACGGCAGTGGCCCCGCGACCTTTTGTAAATATGTATATATTGGCGTACTGACAATGGCCAGATTCTCCATTCAAGATATGAGCGTCTGTTGCTATAGTGCCCTCCATCAATTTCCACTAGTTTCAAATAACAGTGACGCGGCTGAGAGAGAAGCACTGGGATCTCCTGGAGTCCTGCCTTGGCTTCCACGTAGGGGAATAAGGCATGACTCAGAGTCCCCTGGATGAATGTAAATATTGTACATAGGTGTGAATGTGATTTATTTACTTTAATTTCATCTAGCTTTTATCTATTATTTCATTTTTTTTTTTTTTTTGTACACAGGCACACCAATTTACTTATTTTATTTTTTTTATATTTATTTTTCTTTATTATTGATATTAATTGTATGTACATATTGTGTGAATGAATCATGTAGCCTTAATATTAATGCCCTTCAATGTGACAGAATGTATTAATATTCAATAAAGAAAGTTAAAAAAAAAAAAAAAAAAACTTGAGTGTAAAATATGCAACACAACGGAAAAAGAGACACTTTCTCATTTATCATTTCAATATATAATAGTTTGAGAGGAAGAATTTGTTATGGGTTTATTTAGTGTGTAGTTAATTTACTACGATACTTATTTAGAATCGGAAATCTTAATGGTACAGAAATATTTAGGCCAACCACCACGGAAGATATGAGTAAATTATATATGTTTCATCTTTAATGTATCTAATTATCAAGAATTGGTGTTTTTTTTTTTTTTGTTTGTTTTTTTATTCAGAAATATAATAATCTGTCACACGGACAATAATTATAGTGAGATAAGAACACATTCACTCACACCTACCTATAAAAAACAGAAAATTAACAAAAGTAAAATAATAATCATAAAAACTATATACAATAAAAAATAAAATAACACAAAAATAAGTAAATTAAAAACACAGTCATACCAATATACAATATAAACAATCAGACAGGGAACCCAAAGCTAGGCTTATCCCTCCAACTATAAAGACAAAAGCAGAATTCCAAGAGATCTGCAAGAGATCCAAGCAGGAGGACCCCTGCGTTACTCTCTCAACTGCGTCACTGGTGCTAAAGCCAGTGGAGATTGATCGAGAACGCTTTCGCTACATAAACTTATGCCTTGAGTAGAGAATCTGGCTATTGCCAGAACTCCAAGATATATACTACAAAAGGTCTCTGGGCCACTGCCGCTTCAACCTTCGAGGAGTATTGTAGGGATGAGTTGAACTAGATAGGGATTGTGCAAGGAGATTTGGATGATTCGTAAGATTCTAATGCAATTTGGAATATTTTTGAGGGATAAGGTCTAGGATAAATGGGATATTAAGGTCATGATGTACGGTTTTGATGGTTACATAAAACGGACAATCGACTATTGTTCGGAGGGCTTTGAACTAAAAGGATTGGATGGGTTTGATGTTCATAAATTTTGTTGTCCCCAAAGTTCCAATCCGTAGGTCCAAATAGGTTTCAGGATTGTCTTGTAGATTAGTAATTTGTTGTCAATTGAAAGTTGAAATTTTCTAGTCAGTGGTCTGTGTAGTTGGCCGTGTCGTCTGTTACGTTCTTGTCTTTTAAGTCTAGTATGTGTGTGACACGTCTTCGGTCTAACAAAAAGCCTAGATACTGGACTGTGTCTGAAAAACGTAGCTGGGTGGAATTGAAGTGGACTGGTGGACAGGGTCTGCACCGGAGCGTGAAGGAAATGTCTTCGCATTTGGATTCGTTTACTTTAATGCACCATTGCTCAATCAGGGAGAGGTGTCATTGTAGATTTAAGGATGCTATTTCGGGATCTGATTTGATGAAAGGATGTCGGTGTCTTTAGCAAATATTGCCAGGAAGGTATCGGGGTGGACAGAGATATCAGCGGTGAAAAGCAAATAATGGACGGGGCCCAAGACGCTGTCTTGAGGAACACCGGCTTCAACTGGGTAGGAATTGGAAAATTCTGTACAACTGTGAACTCGCAAGTAGGTAGGAGAGGTAGGAGCGGAGGATTAGGTACAAGGACTGGGGTAGGTGAGTTTTCAGCTTGGAAAGAAGCCCGGCGTGCCATACCCGGTAGAAAGCTTAAGCTATGACCTAAAATGCACCCGAGCAATATTACTTGCTTTCCAGTGGTGCGGAAATATGATCGACGACTCGGAGTCATTGTTGGATTGTGGATTGTTTTGAACGAAATTCGTAGTGATGAGAAGGAAGATTATGGAATTTGGTGAAGGTAGGATTCGTTTTAGGAGGTTCTTTTCAAGATTTTTGAAAGGATTGGAAATAGGTTAATTGGTCTATAGGACGTCGAGATGTAAGGTTTGTCAGGTTTTGGAAATAGGAAAATAGTGGAGGTGGGGTAATCTCAAATATTTTCATCTGAGTTTTGTAGGAAAAATGTAGATTGGATGTTGGAATGGATTACGATAAAAATAAACGGACTTGTTTGAGTTTTATGCTCTTGTTTGTTTATTTTATTAATGTGTTACTTTTATTTTAGAACATGATATAATTTTAATATTTAAAAAATAAAAGGTATTTATTGATTTTATTGTTGTTTACGTTTTCTATTGACAATATTATATTCTATATTAATGCTAATAATTGGTATTATTTAATCTGTCTGATCTTTTAACAAATGTGATTAGTAAGTTATCCTTAAGATAAAAAAAGGTGGAAATTTATATCTTTTTATACAATGAAGAAACAAAATAGTGTGATCACTTTAAGCAAGTGAATTTATTATATAAACATTATTCTAAAATAATTAAGCCTAAAATGTATTATATCATCTAACAAGACATATTTTCTTCCAATTTTCCCTATGATTATATAACTAATTTCAAGTTCAGTATTAATATTAGCAATATTGTCGTAATTTAATTTTGCCTTGCTACGTATATCAGACCAAACCTATCAATTGTTGAGTACAATAACTATATTCATCTACAGCTCAACATTGTAGTTGAAGAAAGAAAATAAAAAACGTAATAAAGTTAATTTAGTTGTTGGAAATATAAACTACCTGAAAATTCACGAGTATGATTTTTTTTTTTTTTTACTTGAAGCAATAAGCTCACATATTAGTCGAATTTATTATTATATTATTTTCTGGGAGGAGAAAATTTATAAACAATTAATTGACATAAAGTACCGAACAATGGAATATGCAAAGAATTATTCTGATCACAGTTGTTTTCATAGTTACCCAATAAAATATGAAGTAAGTAATGTACAATAATATTTTACTGATTGTAAATTGTCTATCTGTGAGTGAACGCAAGCGTTATCAATTTTATAGGGAAATCATATGTTCCTTACCAGACAAACGTCATTGGATGCCCGATCTCTATGACTCACGAATCAGCTATTCAATTACAGGCTATTCTTGGTATTATTATAAGGAAAATCTCAAATGCGTCATATAATATATTTTCACTCCAATAAAGATCAAGTTAGAAATACACAGGGAAGAAGTATTAAAACATAATTTCTTATTCATCTTTTTTGTACGTATTCGAAACACTAAAAAATTAAGGTAAATGAAGTTGGAAGAATTTTTTTTTTTTGTTTATTGGCTTTAGAGACTTTGTCGATCTTTTACGCCATAACCAGCCTTCTCCATCTCTACTTATCTTGGACTTTTTTTTTTTCAACTCTGCATGCAGCTCTGATTCATCTTTGTTGATTCCATCTACCCATCTGCTTTTTGGCTTTCCACATTCGTCGTTGAGGAGAGCCTACTTGAAGGATGGCTCCAAGCTATATGTACCGCCCATCTTAACCTCCTTGCCTTCATATCGTGTGACTGCGAGCATATAACCCTTCAAATAATTCTATTGATCTTGGCCTTCGTTTGTTTGATTCTGTGAACCGTTCTTGGCATATTTATTATATATTCCAATGGTCCGACTTAACTCTCTTTTAATATTTTTTAACATTATCAGTTGATTGAAGAGTATGCTGTGTGGTTTAGCAACTCAACATAGCTGAGCAACAGTGCAATATTATTATACCGTGCAATGTTCTCTCTCTTCCAGGCCTTTTAAATTTTGCGACTCACGGGCAGATCCGGTAGGCATTTAATAAGTTTAGAAAATAATTTTATTGCATTTTGGTCAAGTACTACATCTATCTGCCGAAGCACTCTATCTTTGAAGCGTTAATAGAAGAGCCTGAAAGTCGGCAAGGAGGAAGTCGAATTAGCAATCAGACATTAAATTTAAAAAACTGTCGTAAAGGGGTGTAAATCCCCCCCCCCAAGATCGATGGCGCTTGAACCTCTCCTCTCCTCTCCCATGATATTTTAATGCTTTTCTTTTCTGAAAACAGTGCAAGCGAAAGTAAATTTTTTTAGTATTCATAGTTCATATACAATTACACTTTCAATTACACTGTTCTATGCTTTCCTCTATCTCCTGGTTTGAAACTTTTCATTTTGCAAATTCATAACCTCGTTAAAACGTGACTCGCTCAAAAATTTTGATGGGCAATTTTGTGAAATTGGTTGAATCCTCCTTCTGGGCGCTCACACTTGGACTTCTTTAATAAATATCTTATAAAAAAAAAAATGAGGTACATCATAACTGATAACCATTTGCATCAGAAAACATAATCACAACGTATATCCTAAGTATACCTGCAATCAAATAATAGGAAATTAAGTAAGATGAAAAAACGCAAACGATGGTATCAGATACAATCAATGCTCTTTCAGAAGGAACCACCAACTATTGCCCAAATATTTTTTCATAATCAAATATCAGATTAGATGTTAACAAAAAAAAAATATTTACTTCACCAGCTTATATCGACTTCAAAAGAGGTTACGATACTATTGGCCGCGAATGGTTATCTTCATAAGTTCGATAAGAACACATTTTTTTTTTAATTTAATAATTAGTTTTCTTTCTTTTTCTAAAGATTTAGCAAAATTTAATATCCTATTTCTAATCAAGATAAAATTTATAGTTTTTAATTAACAAAGTAGCTGACTCAAAGTTAAAAGTTTAAACCAGAGTACATCATCATAATGTTTTTTCTTCTTCGTTTCCACTCCGCCTTTAGCCCTTTTGGCAGGAACATTGGCTACTACTGATACGAAATATTAATCAAATTTTCTGAATTCTAAAATTTTGCGGATTGGAACATTTAGATATTTCTTTTATATTTCAATTTCATTCCATTGTTGCATGTATATTGTGTCCAATTCTTACTTCAATATATTTTGGTATCTATGGTGATCGTTTTGATCGTTACGATTTGATGAACATTTACAAATATTTTCGTAGTTCCTACAACAAACATAGCTCATTAAAAAGTGAAATGCTGCTGAATATGATTTATTAAGTGGACATAAATTACGATTTTATGGTTTAAAAAAAACGTTTCTTATAAAAAAAACTATGCTACAAAAACTGTTACTAATGGACTGTTCTAAAAGGATTTCAACTTTTTAAAAACTGTTTTCTGATTTTTACGACACGTTATCTCAATCGTTCATATCTGGCTCAATATCTAAATTCAGAGAAATGGAGGGAGTCACCGTGTTGCCAGATACTAATCGTGACGTCAGGAAATCTGACTTCATTCGGGGTCAACGGCATGTGTTTACCCAAAGGGCGTACCAGGGCATAAGAAGTTTCCGTTTTCATAACATAATTCAAGTAAAAAAAAAGTGATAAAAAACCTAATAACACCAACTGTGTATAAATCGTTTTAAACAGTATTAATATTGAGGTGAAACGGGTCGAGAGCACATCGATATGCCCTCTTCAGTCCAGCCCTTCATTTGAAATATATTCATTTTACTAAGTAATTTTGGTATTTTACAAACATGCCTAATTACATAGCAACTCTTAACACATAAATAACATAAGACACAAAACCACAGAATTCTTACCAAGGTAACGTTTATGTTAATAAGGTGTTGTAGTGCCAATATTAAATATTAAAATGTGACCAATATTAAAATCTCTAATTGTCAGTTGGTTTCCAAAACAAAAAAAATGTTATTCTCTTTTATGAAGTAAGCATATTTAGATAGATTTTACAATATCTTAATTTTTATATTTACATCTATGATTTTCTTAATATAACTCCATACTCATTTGCTCTGTTTTGCATTTTATTCCATGTCAATCTCACTTCTTATTACCACTCTAAGACATCATATTTTAGCAACTGCGTCACACTATTTATTACGTTTTTATCTCATAATATTTCATACATTTTTTTTATTCCTTTTGTTACCTAATTTCATTATGTTTATTTCATTCATCATGATTGTTTCATTAGTCTCAACCTTTGTTGCCGTTATTATTTATTTTATAAGTTCCTCTCTGTTACTGTTATTTTTTTTCGTAAGTTCCTAACTTAGTTATATATCCTAACTTTGCTTCCACTAATTTCCATTCCTAACTTTTTTATCGTTATTTTATATTTATGCCTCTCCACTTATTTATTAACGTTAAGTTTATCCTACCAGCATATTATTAGACTATACTTTCACCTACGTATTATTATTTTCTTTTTAATGTTAATGATTTCTCATACCTATTGTTATCTGGTCTTTTCTTAGCTCTGAAGAAGGCCTGAACTTTAGGCCGAAACGTCGGAAAAAATAAATATCATTTATTTATTTTTACTCTGCATTTTTGACTGAACACCCAAACCAACTTCTCTTCAAACGTCCACTACAGTCAACTATCAATCCATTGTTAAAAGACGTGTTACTTTATAAAATCCTAATAATACAAATAATAAATATCTTATATAATGCTGAAACTAATGTTTATTGCTGGACAATTTCGGTAGACAAGTTACTATTAGATGGTCAGAAGAGGAGCAACGCAGGGATTAATTGTTTTCTGAAGATGAGAACATAATTAAATCCATTAAGACAGGTAGGAATGGATGGACAGACAGTATAATCAGGATAGAAGACAGGTTAAAGAAAAGAATGCTAGAAGTGGATTTCAGTGGCTAAAGAACAAAGAAAAAGATGGTAAGATGAGGTGGAGAATGATTCATGGTACACGAGTGTCCGCAACAGGTATATGAGACCCGACAGAGAATACAATATAGGATTATTCAGAAAGTCGAGGATTTCATAGACCAAGCCGAGAAGTAATTAATTAAGAAATCAATAATACAATGCAAGTAAGTGGCTTGAGAATTTAAGATAAATAAAATAAAAACATTTATTACATAAATTGCATCGAGCCAATTTTGATACAAAGCAAATGAGCCTCGACTAACTTAATACAATTTTTTTTAATAATTTTCATGATTTTAATATTGCTGTTTGTTTTTAAATACTTGATGAATTTTATTCTTTATTAACGTAACAGAATAAAAGATAATTTTCACGATAGATCTGGCTATGAATAACGATTTAATTTAAATTTACATAAAAGACACAGCAATTTAAAATACTTAAAATTGTAAAAAGGAAAATTTAAAAAATTCACACCGAGAAAAAATAGGAATCTGCAAGTTTAGCATTTAATTAGATGTGTTCTCCTTGAACCGTCATCGTCCAATGGATTAAACTTTAATTGTTTATAACTTTGGTAAGGATTTTTTTAAAAATCATTTTATGCGTTTCATTAGATCCTGAAACAATATTTACGTTTCTAATTATTTTTAATTATTCATTATTCTTTTTTTTAACAGTTCAATAGTTCAGCAGGAGATGTGCGATGAGAGAAATATGGTACGAAAGATTCTTAAAATCACTTATTTCTATATCAGAAGATGTATTAAGAAAAAAAGGCTCAACAGAGGTTAGAAAAACATTTTTCAGGCAATATCATACTCATTCTAACTTAGGAGTCGTAATTTAATATGTTTATTTTATTTATTTATTGAATATTACAACATTTTGTCACTTGGACATTGGTTATAGTGAGGTAAGATCACATTCACACTATATGTACAAAAAAATATAAAATATACAGAAGCAAAATAACAACTAAATAATAATCAAAAAGTCATTTGTTTATTAATACGAAAAAAAAATTGTTGTAAAAAAAAACTCTAAACCTAACCATTTTTATAATACATTTTGTTTTGTTTTTTAAATTAAAATAATCTCCGAGGCGGCTGAAAAGAAGATGGCCTCGTGATCTACTTATGTAAATATATTATTAAAGTGCTAACAATGGGAAGTTTCTTAACAAGCGTTTTATTGTGATTGTATTATTACCGTGTGCACATTTACTAGTTGTATTTTTTTTTTATAATACAGTTGTAAATATCAATGAATAAACAAAAACAAAAAAAAATTAAAATAATAAAAACACATTTCTAGTAGTGTTGCTCAAAATCGGTCTTGGTGTTGCATTTTGCAAGACTAAGACCAAGACCAAGACTTGTAAAAAAAAAAAATCAATTTTTTGAATTAAAATTAAGACAAAATACTTACTAATACTTGACAATTTTAGCTACTATTTGTTAAGAATTGGTATAACCAATATACTTTTGCATTTAACCTTTCTGATTTTTTATTCAGGCTTAGTTAGGTTTATCTTATCTAAAAAATTACACTAATATATCTATAGTAATAAGATAATAGGTAACTGCAAGACTATTGCGAGACTCTTGAGCAAGACCAAGACTGAGAGCGCAAGACCAAGACTCGACACTAATCTTTAGTTTTGGAGAAATTTTGGTAATTACAAACAGGTCAAAGTCTCCATGAACTACTACTATGGTATTATACTTTAAAATTGGTTGCGCACAAAAATGTGTTTTTATCTAACTGATTAATTATATAAGTGATAAAACTTCATATTTTTTATTCCGAAACTGTGAATTATATGCTCATTTTTTTAAAAAATAGTTTCAATCAAACAGAATAATACACACCAAAGTGATATTATAAACTCCAAGAAATCATGAACCTAAGCTAAGGAAAAATCAGAATTGTGATGGGCTAGTTAGTATACAGGAAAGAAAACGCTCAAGTTATTCTCAACATATTCTAAATATGTTAATAACTGACGTCAATAAGTGAGGCTCATATTTACATAGAAAATCAAGGCTTCATAATGAAATTTAATATTAGGGTCTGGATAAATCGGATATTTAACAAATAATTAATCAACTACATAAAAACAGGGAATCCGATCAATTCACTCCTAGAATTAATATATGTAATCTCGAATAAACAATGTGACAACACGGATGAGTCAATTCTTTTTCGGTGGCCTGTTCTCAGGATGAATCATTGTCATTTCAGCGTCACACCTTAATGATTTTCACAAACGTCATATAATTAATACTATAATTATAGCGATTAGATATATGTCTATATCTGGATGAAGGACGTCCTTTCAACTGCGAAAAACGTTGATCCGTGCCACGTACGTGCTTAATCAAATCCAGTAATCTAAATAGACGGGTAATGGTCCACTTCAATATCAGCTATTCGAATAAGTTTTTGTATTCAGAATAATATAATGATTCACTTCAATGTGAGCCATTTTTTACTTTAATGTCCCTATAACAGTTCGCGGTACAGACTCCTCCTTATCGAATTATTAACATCCGCCTGAACCTTCGTAAATAGTTTAATCTCATCGTAACCTACAACTATAATATTTACGAAAACTCTTGGAATTAGGGCGTTTTCAATCTGGAGGAGGACAAACTTTGTCTATTTAATTACATACTTAAACTTGATCACAAATTCGAGAAAAAAGTGGCCTTTAAAAATATTAAGCCGTTTGGCGTGACCTACACCTCCAAATTTTCAAAATAACAAGATTATATAGGACAAACAGCCCAATATTTTTGTGGGCCACCTTTTTTATTTTATTTTGTGATGAAATTATCTTACGATCCAAGTAGAAATCAAACGGTTACTTACGAGTTTTTAATGCGTAATTAAATAGACAAAGTTTGCACCTCTCCAGATTGAAAACGCCTCAATTCCAAGACTTTTCGTAAATAAAACAGTTGTGAGTAACGATGAGGTGAAACTATTTATGAAATGATTAGCGTTCCTCAAGGTGCTGAATTGTTTCCAATGCGTCAGATATATTTAACAGTGTATGATTGGTAAACATAATAAATATTACTAAAAAAAAAAAATACCTTTAATTTTCTATTTCTGACAAAAAATCAAACAAACAATATATTTTCTCTGATGATTGAAGCCAGAAAATATAAATTCTTAGGGCCCTGAATGTCAGAAGCGGAAACTGTTACGTCGAATTCCTATTTATCAGGAATACCTAATTTGTAAACACCGTGGAAAATGTATGTGATGATTGAAAATCAATAGCCTTGCTTCAATGATGGTTGGAAAATCCTTCCAATAGAGTGTGTTCCGTTTTATTTAAGGGCGATGTCCGGTGACAGGAAATCGATGAGGGTAGCTCAGGGAGACGGGAATTAAGCCACGAGGAGTTAGGAAATTTGAGATTAATAAGAAGCCACATTAGATTAAATATAGTGGTTGAGTTTGCTTTATTTTAATAGTCTTTGAAACAATTAAATAACCAACAGATAACAACAAAAGCCTTTTTCAACAAAAAGGCTTTTGTTGTTATCTGTTGGTTATTTAATTGTTTCAAAGACTATTCTGATCTTTCTGTTTAAGTGCAGTTACGTCGGATCAGTTGTTATCTATAAGTAAAACAATACATCTAAATTACAATTGATGATACCGAACCTGAATGGGCCCGGTCTATGGTTGGTTGAGGGCACCCTTCCCCTCCCCCACCCTTCAAACCCCAAAATGGATTCTTTTCATTGGTCCATATTTTTAATCATAAGTAATCTAAGCTAAATAGTTTAATAATAATATTTGGATTTTTAAATTATTAATGCTCATTCAGTAATCAAATACAACCGTCTAAAAATAAAAAATCTCTAAATATCTTATTGTTCGTGTAGTTACGTGTTTGATAGAATACCATGAATCACTTAAACACCACGTCATATAGATAGTTCTATCTTTTTCTTACCAAGTAATAATCGGTATATTTATAATTTTTAAAAATCTGACGAGCGCAACACACAACTTTCACTTACATTTGAACATTGCTCAACTTTGAAAAGAAATTATTTCCTGGCCATGTTGGGCTACTATTAAATTTTTGAATTGCATTTTTAACTGAGCTAAAGCTAAAATATTACAGCTAACGAATCATAAATACTATAAAAATAACAAAAGTCCTATTTATTATATCACCGGTAGATTATGGATTATACGATTCGTTGATTATGGATTGTACGATTCGTTGATTATGGATTGTAAGACTTTTAGTTATTAAACTGTTATTTTCCATTCCAAAGTTTTCTAAAACGGAATTAAGAGATTTGCATTGTCTGTCATAGACAGGTCAAAAGTTGTCACACTGATTGTAAGTGGATGCTGTTAGAATATCGCAAAGGGAAAATTTATCAAATTATTCACTAATTTAATTTTCTAAAAGGTTACATAAAGATATTTCGGAATAAACGGACGATAGATAACCAATAATTTAAATATAATATCAGATTTAGAGTTATTAAACTACAGTAAATATATTTAAGGTTATAAACGTAGCCATGAAATATTTTTATATTACACTTTTTCTTTCACAGAAGTATAATGAAATAGTATTTTAAACAATGTCATTGCCTTGAATTCGTGGGTTTTAAATAATTTTTCAAAAATAAAAAAAAATTTAAGTTTTTATTTAGTATGAAAATTTCATTTAATTTCCTTGAAAACACCTCATTTACGTTAATGAAGTTAATTTTTAGAGCTTACTAATTTATCCTTTTTTCGCCACTTTCCGTTACCTTCTACAACTTTCTATATTAGATATTGTTTTTTTCTAAAATTCTCAACTTTCCAACGATATATTATACGTATACCTTCTGACAAATATTTCCGAATATTCATTTCCAACCTGGATAAGCACTTTTATTTTTGTCTCCTTTATTCAATTATCAAATTCTTTGAAAAGTTATATTTAGCATTTTTTCGTAACTTTTATTAATGAAAGATTGTTAATTCTTTGAAATGAAACACATTAAAGGTACTTTAGAGGAACACGTATATGAACATTGGGCATTAAAGCCCCGTAAAAAGACCTAAATGATATTATGGTCACTTAATTATACAATGATCCACCAATTTTTATCAAAATCGTTAGAGCCGTTTTTGAAAAATTGTAAAAATGTGTTTCAGCTTTGATATGAAGTGGCACTTCCGGTTAGTCGATTTTAGGGAAATAGTTGCTGCCATATCTAAGGCATATACCTATCTTAAATACGTAATACGTCTACGTATTAAATACGTCATACACTCAGACACACAGACCATTTTTCGGGACTTGGTTATATGGGCTCAGGTGACCTCAAATTTTAGGTATTTCCGTTGAAAACTGAGATTAAAAAATGTTCACAATCGCAATACTTACCAATACTATATATTACATACATAAGTAAGTGAAAGTAAAAAAGTTCTACCTTACGGAAGTAGGTTTTTTTTCTTTTAATTTCCAAATTGTTAAATGTTTCTTCCGAACTGTGTAAAACACTTGCGTATTCATCTTTTAATATTAGTCTTAAAAAAAAACGTATTTTTTTTTTTTTATTAATTTCTACCATATATCTCGAACATAAAAAAAAAATAGAAAAAATAAAATTAAGCTTTTTAATAAAACATCGTGGCTATTCTTACCATACCGGTACATTGTGGTAACGCAATATCAAATCATATATTATTAAATAACTAGCTGTGAATCTCAAATTATTCCATAAAAAACTTTAACTTAATTAATATGAACTTAAAGCTTATTATACGCTTATTAAGTTTTTTTTTTTTTAAATAATAGTAGTCGAGTTGCAGGATCTTTAAAGAAATCGTGAATAACCAATATATTTATGAAAGGCAGGACTTTGCATTATTTCTCTACTTAAAAGTCTTCTTTAAATGGAATAAAAAAAGACAAACTCAACTTGCATTTAAAGTTAATTTTGTCTAATTTACTCTAAACAATTACAATATAAATATTTTCTTTTCTTGATATGAAAGTGTATTGTCATTATCACCATTATTACTTATTACTAATGTTTCTGACAGATAATTTGTTGATCAACAAATGAGACTTACAATCCCAAGTTGGATTGACGAGTATCAGTATTTGTGAGAGAGATGGAACGTTGTCAATATTTTATCTTTCAAATCTTCTTACAATTCGTGACTTATATTTTAACAAATATTCTCAATTCACTTTACAAAAATAAACTGATGTACAACAGTAATACGCCCTATAATCACTTATTCTGTCCCTATATGAAGTTATAAACATGAGTCTAATTACATAAAAGTTGAAAGAAATATGCATATGTTTGAGAATTATAAATTATAATATCCACCATGTTATTGGAATTGCAGCAACCAACAATAAAATAGTACTTTTTTTACATACAAACAGAATGTTTCTGCTTGCGACAGTATTTAAAGCTCCATGGTCCAAACAATATAATAGGAAATACGTTATAATATAATTAGGAATAAAAGGAAATTACGACAAGAAAACACCAAATCGTTGCACAGACTAAACTAAACATATACTCTTAAACTCAGAATTATCATGTTCATTAAGTATAATTTAAAAACTTCCCAAGTTATTGACAAATAAACTGTACAAATTCTTCCACGCTAATTAGTAAATTATTTATGTAATTATAAGATATATATAATTTAACTTTTTTATACATTATATTTTTTTTATTTACTTTAATAATAGTAATTTAGTATCTATTTTTATCTTATGTAAGTTTTATTAGGTCATCCTTACTCTTTAAAATACGCTTCTGCCAACTAAATAGTGATCGCATAAGGTATAAGATAATTATCATCAACAAGTCTATAATAATCATTATGACTTAATGTATTATAAGGATTTGAAATTAAAGAGTTATTTCAACATTAGATATTATCTAGATTGTTTTCGGTACTTGATGGTTGATAAAATCTGAAGTGCTGACAAGATGCTATTTTCTCTGAAATGTACAGTAGCTTTTAAACAAACCTTTCCTTTAAAATTACCAAGATTGTTTTCTAGAAAATCTCAGAACTTGTTTCTATTGCAATATTTTGTAATAAAATATTACCAATATATTTGCGTTCCAAATTCCAAGGTCAAAAACATATTTTTGAGTTGATTCCAAGTGATTAATTTACCATTTAGAGGCTTATCGACTTGTTATGTCTTGTTTATGATGTTTCTTATATAAGGATGTTATTTTCATCTTTAACAACAACAGAATCAATCTTATTACAGGTGTATTTTGTCAGTTCTGTGTAGCAGTACCAGTACCAGTGAATTCTAACACGGCTTAATTAAATGATCTCAAAATATTGGAGGAGTCGGCCTCATCCTTCATAAAATATAAAAAATGAGATAGAGAGTGCCTTCCTTCTTCTCCTCTCTCCCTCCCCCCAATCTCTGATGCAGGCGCCTATGATTGTATTAATGTATGACACACAGTCAAATCTTCAAATTTTGAGTAAGGAGCAAGCCTCAAAATTTGGCTACCATGGGCCACCGAAATAGTGTCGACCAAGTGCAAGACCAAGACAAGACTTAGTCTCGGGCTCAGTCTTGCGCACTTAGTTTTGGTCTTTGTCTAATCCTTGCAATTACCTAGTAACCTATTGCTATTTATTATATATGTTACAACAACATAACAGTTTGTATGATTGATTATGTTTATTTTATATTTACAATATTTTATATATGCATTGTATATTTATATGTAATATTGAAATATATGGAGGCTTAAAATACGGGCCTATACTGCTATTCTAAAGTAAGGCTCCATGTATGAGTGTAGTAATTACAGAGGCATAGGACTTCTTCCGGTTTAGATAATGACAGGACAATCATGACTGAACTGGGAGTTCTCAGGAAGTTGGTAGATTGATAAAGGCATGTACAAATGGCCCTAAATGTCAAGTCCGAATATAAGTAGAAGTTGCGGAAGCTTTCATAGTTTGAACTGGCTTACGGTAAGGAGATGGACTCACTGATGTTCAAAATGTGCTGGGGAAGATGATAAGAACAACATGAAAAGAGAGGTGGACACATCCTAGCCTCTACATAACAATGGATGCCAGGAAAGTGGAAGGCCAAAAAAGCAGAAGGAGCTGTATGGATAACTGTAAAGAAATAACCCAAGTAAGCAGACATGGGGAAGGCTTGTTAAATATCTACAAGGTCTGTAATTGCAACAGAAAAAATCTGGTGCGCGCAACACAACTTTTACTTACCGCTCAACTTTGAATAGAAACTATTTTCTGGCCATGTTGGACTATTATAAAATGTTTTAATTGTATTTTTAACCGAGCTAAAGCTAAAAGCTTACAGCAAACAAATCATAAATACCATTGTTTTGATGATGTTTCGAAATAAACGGACGAGAGATACCGCTTTATAACGCTATATTATACGTGTACTTTCTGACCATTATTTTCGGCCTAGATATGTATTTTTCTCATGCATTCAATTATTAAATTCTTTCAAAAGTTATATTTAGCATTTTTTCATAACTCCTAACAATGAGAAATAGTTATTATTTATAATAAACCAAATTAAAGGTACTTAAGAGTAAGACACGATAAGTTTGAGATTTTACAAAGGGAAAACTTAACAATAATTTAGTTTTTTTAAAGTTTACATGACGATTTTTCGGAATAAACGGACGCTGATACCTAATTATTTAAATATAATATCAGATCTAGAATTATTAAACTACAGTAAATGTATTTAAGGTTATAAGCATATGCTTTACACATCCATGACATGTTTTGATATATCACTTCTTCTTTTACACACATACAATGAAATAGTTTTTTAAACAATGGCATTGCCCTGATTAGGTGGATTTTAAATACATTTTTTCAAACTTAAACGTATATTAAAAGTTTACATTTAGTTAGTAAATTTCATTTAATTTCCTTTGAAACATGTGATTTCCTCAAATAATATTAATTTTTCAAAAATTATTATTTATAATCTTTTCGCCACTCTCCGTAACCTTCTACAACTTTCTATATTAGATATTGTTTTTTTCTAAAGTTCTTCGCTTTCTAACGATACATTATACGTATACCTTCTGACTAGTATTTCCGGAGATTCATTTTCGACCTGGAAAAGCATTTTTATTTTTTTCTCCTTTATTCAATTATTAAATTCTTTCAAAAGGTATATTTAGCATGTTGTCGTAACTCTGAATAATGTGAGATGATTAATTATTTAAAATAAACCATATTAGAGGTACTTTAGAGGAAGACGTATATGAACATTGGGCATTTATGCCCTGTAAAGTGACATCAATGTGAATAAAACCTAATTGATATTAAATACCACTTCATTATACAATGATACACCGAGTTTAATCAAAATCGTTAGAGCCGTTTTTGAGAAAATTGTAAAAAATGTGTTTCAGCGTTGATATAAAGTGGCACTTCCGGTTAGCCGATTTTAAGGAAAAAGTTGATGTCACATTTAAGGCATCTACCTATCTTAAATACGTAATATCAGTTTCGTACAACTTTTCATTTCTGAGCTAGACTGCTAACATACAAACACACAGACCATTTTGTATTGTCATTTGGACTCAGGATACCTCAAAAGATGTATATTACATATATAGATAAGTGAAAGTAAAAAAATTGGAACATAGTAAAGTCATAGATGGCATGGAAGAGTTATACAGTAAAGTCGTTCTATATAATGTTAACATTTGTATAAATACAAAAATTAAATTACAGTACAACAGCTTTGACGTATGGTTACTTTACCTACTTATATTGATTCTTTGACTGATAAGTAATACGAAGTAATTAATTAACCTACTTATCAATTAACCTACTTCTATATTTTCTATACTTGAACACCCTACATTATACTACAACACCCTCAATTGTACTTGAGCACCCTCAGTGCTCAAACCACGCCCTGAAGGATGACCCACATGTTTGGGTTGAAACGTTGGCATTAATAAAAAATTTAAATTTTATTTTGAAAAAATGACTGCGACCTGGATATTTATCACCCATGATATGTAGAACAGTCGACTAACTTCCTTCAATAATTCTATTTCAGAAAAGGCTATGTTTTTACTTCACCATATTGATTTCATTTTTAAATGGGCTAAGTTTCGACTATTAAGCCATTTTATTTAATCATAAGCATGATTAAATAAAATGGCTTGAAAATGGCTTACTAGCCGAAGCTTAGCCGATGTAAAAATGAAATAAATGTGGTGAAGCAGAAACACGGCCTTATTTTAGATTTTAAAAATCGGATATTTCGTAACTAATCTCAATTGGGTACGAAATTCAATTAAATGAATTATATTGGAATAAAAGCGCTCTTATTTGTAAGGTTACGCCGAAAGATAGAGTAAGGCTGGTTCGGCATTCATTGAGAAAACAACTACAATATTCCTTGCGAGGACAGCATAATCTGTCGTTACAAATCATCAACCTGTACGGTAATAATGATATGATGAGGCAATGAAATCCTGATTGAATATAAATTACTTAATCGATTAACAACGATTACTTTCTCAATTTCTTCACCAATTTTAAAGAGTTGTTAAGGTTCACTTTTTTGGAGGTCCACTCTACAGTACTAATAGTATATGGCGAAGACCTTGTTTACAAAAACCTGTATCACTAATTTTTGTATTTTATTATTATATTATATTCTGTATCACATAAGAGGTTTCTAGTTAAAGTAAAAGTATATGCTGTATGTTTGGAGATACTGGTTCTTGGACAACGGTTCTGCAAGGAGGTGATTAAACCGAGATCATACTTAACCGGCAGATTTTTTCCTTAATTAATTAATTTATTAAGAAAGAGGCTATTTTATAGTGGCGTGTTTCCAAGAGGAACGTTCCTTAGATCATGTTAATGAATATTAAATAATTAGTGTCATACTCACTGAGCTTCGACTATATAACTGTAACGACTGTATCATCACTGTACCCTAACGCATAACTTGTACCTATGTCCAGAAAATGAATCAATATTGCTTGACGTGTGAAGTTAAGCACCTACAAAAAAATTGATCGACCACAAACTATAGAGTGAACATCCAGCATAGTCAGGGCAGTAGAGTTCACTAAATTACAGAATACAAAATAAATGGAAGTAGGACATCCTTGTGCCGTGAACACTAAGGTATTATCGCCAGTTTAATACAGAAAACTTATCACTTGGAAGTTATTTTTTACAATGCTATTTTATCATCGTTTTTGGAATTTTGTTAAGATAAATAAAGTACGTGTCATATATATTACATACTTTTTAAATATTAAGAAATTATTTTTAATATAATAAAATATTACTAATTATAAGAAACATGCTAACACTGCAGCTTAATATTAAAAATTTCGTGCAGGAATCACTGAAGAAACGTGAAATAGCACTGAATGATGGACCCAATTGTTTTATTTTTTTTTTTAATCTTATTTATTGAAAAATATTACAATCTGTCTCAAGGACATTTATAGTAGTGTTCACAGATCACATTCACACTCTATGTACAGTAAATAAAATAAATTATACAGAAAAAGTAATATACATACAATAAATAAGAATAAAATAACCTAAAAATAAATGAATAAAAAGGACCCAAATTAACTCTCTGTTTACAAAACTTTCAGATATAAAACACATACACGAACTAATCACTGGCGTATCCAGGATTTAATTTTCTGAGGGGAGGAGGGGCGCTTTAGCCCGAAATTTTTTTTCATATAACGGTAATTACTCTGGAAAAAGAAAGAAAGATGCCCAACTACCTATATGAAATGGTGTTTAAATGATTCTTGAAGTCCTATTAAATGTAATTACATGAACAATAATACTCTAAGAGATAATTTTTTACACCATAAACATGGTTACGTTTTACCATTTTGGGGGGGGGCCTTCAGCCGGAAAGCCTCCCTCCCCTCCGTAGAACCACCTGTGACAAGCATCAATTCTCATAATTGCAGTCTAGGTAGAAAGCACTGGTTACAAGTAACAAACATGGATACTCAATATAATCTTAATTATTTTTAATTGATGTTTTAGTATGACCCAGCGATACGCTAAAGCTTTTGGAAGTAAATATTTAGGCTCAGTATTTCAGTAGTTTCCGATTTAATCCATCATTATTGCAGTTACACGATAATTACACGCACAATATTTTATAATATTCATATATTTTATATAACACAATACAGAGTTAATTTTTTCCATAAAACATGGTTACATTTCACAATTTGGAAGCCCACGTAAATCTTCCTGTGGAACTAGTTGCAGGATCTTTATTTATGGCATTGCTTCTTATACTAAGCCAAGAAGCACTAGCGGATTCAGGTTTAATTTTGGGGTGGGGGCTTCAGCCCGAAAGCTGTTTTTTTTTTCATAAAAATGACGATAATTACTTTGGAAAAAAAGAAAGAAACTAACTACCTACATGAAATGGCGTTTAAGTGATTCCTAAAGCCCTATTAAATGTAATTACACGAACAATAATACTTAATGAGATATTTTTTTAATATTTTATTCGATAAAACATGGTTATATTTTACCATTTTGGGGGGGGGCGTAGATCCGTCCGTGCCAAGAAGAACGGCTTGAATTACTTGAAAATTTTGCATACAATATTTCAACTTAAGGAGAATGAGTCAACTGAAAACTTTGGAAACTGTATATAATTTCATGAATCGCATCTCGTAAGTATTATTGAGAGGATCTGTTCGCACCGGTTGAATTGGATAAATCAAGTTGTCGTTGTAAGGAATCTTAAAAATTAATCCCTAAAACCTGGCGCTGAACCGGCTGATAAAGGTCAGATTGGTACACCGAGGCGTAGGTGGGGGGATTGTTTTATCAGACCATGCTTACTTGAGTTTTTTCTCGATATAAGGTAGTGAAGGGAGTTGTTCCTTAATGTTACTTGTTTACTGTTTTATTTATTTATATGTGTTTTCGTAATTTAAAGCACTGAACCCTGGACTTATAAATTCAAATTAACGGAGGCTCCAGAAATTACCCTCAGCCTTGGCAGGTCAAACTAGTTAAAATCCTACTTGTTACCGACTGCAATACCAGCCTTTACGTAATAGCCTGTTACATCACTTAGCAAGATGTCTCATCACCTAGCCTCATTACAAATGAGCTCATTTAGTTGCAAATGAGGAATGGATCTACATTCATAACTGATTGTGATGATTGGTTAGCTATAATTAAAATTAATATTATATATGTAGAGTGTGAATGTGATCTGTGAACTCTATTATAAATGTCCCAGAGACAGATTGTAATATTTTTCAATAAATAAGTTTAAAATTGTAAAAAAAAAATATTATATATCAATAACATTTTTTATAGTTCAGTAAGATATTCTATTTTTAACGTCAGTGGGTCAACCCATGTCGATAATTGAATATCAGTAAAACAACAGATCTTAAACGAATGGGGAAAACCATAGTGACGCAGACGACCTCCTGTTGATCCTGGATAATACAGACGGAACCACAGGGGCTTTCGGACCAAAGTCACCATTAAAAAAAAAATAGAATATTTCTGTTTATTAGTTCATATCTGTTTCTGTTGATCATTTTTTGTGCTAAACACTCAAAAAATCATAATATGTTCTATTATTACATTTCAATGTCTGTACCTCTGCTGTTAAATTTAAATACGTATCTATAAAAAAGTATTTTAAAATTTATATCTAAATTATGGTGTTTTTTTTTTGTTTTTTTTTAATATTCATCAAAGAATACTTAAACATCATTTCGTTTAGTTTCATTCTTTTTCTTCCAGACTTATTACTGTTATACAAAGTAATTAAGTAAATAAAATAAATATGTGTTTCAGCGTTGATATAAAGTGGCATTTCCGGTTTACACACACACACACACACACACACACACACACACACACACACACACACACAGACCATTTTGCGGAACTCAAGAGACCTCAAAACATGAATTTCCGTTGAAAACTCAGATTCGAAAATTTTCACGATCGTAAGACTGGCTCTTACTATATATTTCATATATAAAGTTAAGCGAAAGCTAAATAGCCTCTCCAAAATTAAATTTTGAATCTCTAATAACATAAAACGTTTTTATGTTTTACAGTACATTTAAGCAGTACCTATTCTACGACAATCGTATCACAACATATAAACGCATATTTAATTTAATCAGAATTTGGTGGAATTTAAAATGTCCACTACGAAACGTCCTAACTAAACATTATATTATCAATTAAAAGTTATTTTGTCAATGTATTTGTATGGCGTGCATTCCGCCGAAATTTATTTGTATAAAACGATTCGAACAAAGAGCAAATAGTTAAGATACTTAAAAATTACTCAGGAAACCTTAAAACATTTATTTCCTTTGAGAATTCGTATTTATTTTTATTTTATTTTTTCAAAATCATAATACTTTCTCTCACTGTATATTTCACATAGTGAATATTAACAATTTTTGTTCTTATTTCCTTCCTTGCATTTAAGGCTATACGAGGTTTTTCGGGCAGGAGATGGAGTCGGAGAGGGGGAATCAAGCCGAGTTAAAATTCCCACCGGGCACCGGGATTTGAACCCGTAATTATTTCTCCATCCCTAACTTAGATTGCCGGGCAACGCGCGGTTCTGTGCTAACGCATTAGCCCGCTCGGCCACCCAACCCCACATTAGGAAGAGTAAGGGAAAACTCGCGACATCGGCTAAATATATTATTTTCAATTGAAATATTCAATTAAAACAGTAAAATATGTATATTCTATCAACTAGAAATATTCTCGGGAACTCCACAAGATAAAAATAAAACAGTTTATCTAGTTTTTGGAGTTCTAAAAAAAAATACATTTAGGCGATGTCACGAGTTTTATCCCACTCGTCGAATTGCGCGCCCCCGTGAAGATTAAAACTGAGTTAGTTATGAATTTTTTTTTATTTCCTAAAAGTGACAATGATGGAACGATTTCCTTCTTGTAACTGTAATGTATCTCTCATTTAAATATAAAGATAAATTTTAGAATCTAGCGTCTACAATACAACAAACGAAAGAAAATTAATGAAGAAATATAGCCAAGTTTGAAAAAGAGAATACGTATTATTTTATTGATACAAATAATTCAGTACTTATCACTTGAGGAGCTCGAAAATTATTGAAGGATTTGAAAAAGCTACGCGACTTTTGAAGAAATTGACTTAAAAACATTCAAACTCAGATTTATTCAATTCTCGCTCATTTGAGCTAACTGCTGACGAACAAAATTGTTGTACGAATGGAATCAAATGGAAAGGAAATTTGAAAATTTATGTATATATACATTTATATATATATTGTATTTATAACCAAGAAATTCCTGGGGGGTAGGAAAAAAAAAAAAATCAAATGGAATCACTCAAGCCTGAGGTGAGCCCCATCACCTGTTATATTACAGATGAAGAACAAAGTACTCATAAACGACAAAAAATCAAAAAATACACCTTACAATGCTTTTAAGCAGTAAAAGGACTACTATGAAAACAATGAAAAGGTTCCAAGTGAAAAATAAATAAAAAGGGTATATAAAAAAAAAAAATCAAATTAAAGACAAATGTATACATGTATATATTTTATATAGGTAAATATATGTATAGGTATATATGTACTGTAATGGAGCACAAGAAACAAAATCAAATTAAAACAATTGTTTAATCCACTTAAATATAAAAAGTGGATTCGACAATTTATTTAATTAACGGTAGTGTTCGTTCATAGTAATGGTTGTTTAAATAGTACTATAATGTTTGAATAACGAAATGCAAACTAGGAATATATATTATAATAACAACATTGCGTAAATGCAAGACCCAAGTAAATAAACAGATTACCTCACGAAATATTGTGTTTATTCCTAACTCTTCCATTCGATCGTCATGAAATGACATAATGAAATTGTTTTTATATTATTAGTATTATAATACTTGTTCTTGTAATATTAGTTAGGTGCATAAATTCATTCAGTAAAACGAATCTGATTTGGTTTTTCGTGATAACAGATCAAATTTACTGTAAGCACCTTTTTGTTAATTTTTATACAAATAAATCGTTATTACTATAATCAACAATATGTTTTCTTATTGTATACAAAAAAAAAAAGATTGATGAATTATTACTTAGGAATCTACAGAGAGTAAATACAGAAAACAAAAAGATTAAAAAAATGCTAAATGTTTTATTTAAAAAAATATTCTTGGCTTCTAGGATACATCGGCAAGAGCCCTCGGACATGGGTTTGATATTTTTCGACCAAGTATCGCCAAAAAAAGTTTCTTCGAAATCGATGACCCCATCTCCGTCGCCTCTCCTTGTTGGTGTATAAATCATTCAATAGTAAAATTATATCAGCTTATAATATCTAATGATTGTATTGCCATGTTTATTATTAAGCCGAATCCAATTCTCATTAATCATCAACGATGTTTTAAATTTATCAGAAAGTGATCAGTTCATTAGAGATTATCAAGATTCTTTTAGGAATTTTAAATAATATAAAAACATAAGAGCTGTCTATTTTCTTAATCTTTCCACTGTGTGAAAAGCTTGAAATAATTTTTTCCTTGTTTTTCTGAAAACTAAGAGGAAAATCTTCTAAGAAAAGTTTGCTCATCGTTGTTTATTATCTTCAATCTTATCAAAATTTAAAAATGAAAATTTCCATTAAGGATACAAATACAGGTGTACATATCTATATCTATGATAGATATCACAAGAGTCTCATCCCAATCATAGTTAAATACTTTTATGAAAAGAAATCATGATAGCAAAATATAAAAGTATTTCCAAAGAATGTGAAAATAATTAATAAGTTGAAATATAATATTTAAAGGCATTAATTATGTTTGATTATTTTCACAAAGTATGTGAAAATTATTTTTTAAATGTTTTTTTAATCCTTTTTTTAGAACATTTTTTTTAGAATTTAACTGAGCTTGGAATGAGATTTCTCATATACGAGGTGCCTACTAAAAACAATGGGTGACTTTATTTTAACATTTTTGAACATCAATTTTTGAAAAGTTTATAAAATGGCTAATATAAATATTTATCAAAAAGTTACTTTGCACAACAAAACAACAATCTACAAAGAAGACTGTGTAAGAATTTCAATCTCTCCATGTCAATACATTTTATATGATTTTTTTTTACAAATCTTCGTAATTAGAGACCTTATATAATATACTCAAAGTAGAAATTTTACAAGATTTCAATTTTTATTCGAAAAACTATTTTATATATATATATATATATATATATATATATATATATATATATATATATATATATATATATATACATATACATATATACATACATACATATATAGTATATTAATTTACGAAAATCTGTCAATTCTTCAGTATATATTATAGTTATATTTACTATAGTTTAATGAAGATTGTAGTATTAATTTAATAAACTGAGTCAGAAGAGTTTTTTAAAAAAACAATTATACCAATTCCCTTTAGCAACAGCAACAGGTCACCTTCGAAATAAAATTTAGAAGGTTCAACAAAAAGGTCATATATTTTACGGTTCACGAAATTTCAGAAATAGTCTTTTAGCTTTTGGGAGAATTATTATTTATTTTTATGTAACATTGTAAAATCTTAATAATTATGAACCACAAATTGACATTTTGTTATCAAAACACCTGATATTCGATTGTTAACACTGGCCATCAACGTGTTACAATCAGTTAACAGTTGATAAAGTGATATTGATGACTCTAGCTATGACAGTAAAGACCGTTTATATTAAATGAGCCTTTCAGCTGACAGAATGACTAATTTCAATTTGAACATTTCTGAGTAAAGTCATTATAGTGATATTATTTTTAGGAAAATTTATAATATCTGTACAGACAGTGAGTAAATTGATTCCAGAGTTGGTGATTGCAGTGTTGAAATGTAGAACTGTGAATAAAGGTATACACTATCCCAATAGAAATACCAATAAAATAATAATCAAAAATGTTGAAATTGGAGTTCCGTCAACTGAAAGGCATAATTAAGGTATGCAAATAGTTGATCATTAAGCTATACATTAGAATTGAGAAATTGCAGTTTAGTTGCTTTCAGGCTGAAGCCCTCCCCTTCCCCCAAAATGGTAAAATATTACCATGTTTTACAGAAAAAAATATTAAAAACTATCTCTTAAAGTATTCTTGTTCGTGTAATTATATTTAATAGGACTTCAAGAACCACTTAAACACAATTTCATATACGTTGTTAATTTCTTTCTTTTTTTTCTAATTAATTATTCTTATATGTATATGAAAAAAATCTTTCGGGCTGAAGTTCCCCCAAAATTAAATCCTGGATCCGCTAGTGAGCCTAATAAACACGAGTTAAACTAGAAATACAATTCAAGAGTACACTACGAAAGCAGCGTCATAAAATACCCAATTTTTAATGATTAATCAGATTAAAATATTAAGTTATAACTGATTAATATTTACCTCAAATTATGAAGAAAACAATAACCAATATTTATAATAAATACAGATCATCATTCCTTTGATAAGATCAATAGAACAGCTAAAAAATTAAGCTAATGTTAGAATGTCGTTAACAACTGCAATATCTTTTGAGTAACAGTGAACGGTGTACTTTCGCAGTCCCAAGGCCGCGGGTAAAACCATGGAAAACTTCCGGTTTCGACATCGACAATAACAATCAATAATAACAATGAAAATTAACTTATATAATGCTAAATAATAATAATCACTACTTACTCAACCCTGGGGTACATGCCGAAATGAAGCAGCTAATACAGCGAGAGAAACACGGTTCCGCACAGAACTAAACCCGGACTGAGACTAAAGAAAGGAAGCGATCTGCCCTGCCCCCGCTCCTATGTACCACCGCAGTAGTTACACCAGCTGATGTAAATTGTAACATAAATTTATTTTTTATTTTATTGCTTGGATGGATCTATTTACTCAGTGAATCATCGGTTCACAAGATGGTCGTAATCTATAAGCTTATTTTCAAAATACATAAATGAGATAACACATCCACAACTGATACGGAAATAGCTGGTGTGTCATTAGTTCTGGGACCGAAATCTGAAGAACTCATTGACTAAATTTTGGATATAATTTATGGGTATCATTATTTCGAAGTAACTCTTATTGATCGTAACTACAATAATAGAAACATATTTATAATATTGAGTACTATTATTACGTAATAGATAGATAAATATTATTAAGATTATTAGCTGACATAACAAATAATTATGTCTATGTTTTGTTGAAAGTATACATAATGACTAGTAAATCTTTTAATACTATTCCAAAGAAGTGAGATTTGATTGGCGTCTTTTGATAACTTTATGTGTTTCATTTCTAAAGACTTCTGAGAAAGTCCTTTTATCGGGCGATCAAAAAATCAATTACAGTAGAATCTTCCTCATCCGTCTTTGTCGGAACAATGAAATCGATGGTGAAGTTGGAGAGCTGGTTAATCTGGAGTAAATATATAAAAAATCCAGTTTTCACTAGGAACAAATTAAAATACAATGCTAATATTATACCCTATATGAGTGGTTTCATATCATAGGCTGATATCAATCATTTTTTAGAAATTTGAGAAAAAGACAATTTTTGTCTTAAAGTTTCAATATATACCAATTAATATATATTTTCGTAATTAACTAAAAAATTATTTATTAATACTGTAAAAGAAGGTAGATCAATATCATTTTCGAAGTTATTCAAATACACTTTTTAAAATGAAGATGTCCATTTTAATTTTAAAGTTTAAATGAAAATTAGCAATTGGCTGTCGCTTTAGTAATATAAATGAGTTCTAATCGTTCGATTCAACTTGATATCTAACGGCGAAAACTAAGTTTAGACTTAACTAATATATTTATGTTTATTGTTGAAACAGTCGATAAAATAAATAAAAATGTTCATCTCATTTCTGGTTGGAAAAAAAAATGAAAAGAAACTAAATTCTTTCATTCATATTTAATTGAAAAAATTTATTAGAATTTTAATGCTCTTCAACTTCCTACACATCGGTTTATTATTTTCTTAAGGAAAGATATGGTCCCGGGTGACGGTCATAAAAAACTTAAAATAGTACCAATTATTTTATTTAAGACTACGTTTCGACCCAATTATACAGGTCTTCATCAAAGATATGGTCGGAATGGAGTTCCGTGCGAAACAGGATTTTTTTTTTTGTTTCAATATTTTCAAGACAGAGGTAACTACAATAATATTGCACAGCTGCTCAATTGTGTTGAGTTAGTAAATCACACATCATACTAAATCAATCAACAGATAATTTTTTTTTTAAATAAGCTAATAAGCCAGTATACAAGATCGAATAAGCGAAAGCCAAGATCAATCAATATATGTGGTGATGGAGGATTCCAAACGAGGCTAAAATAATAGTTTCTGCCTTGGTCTGCATCTGTTCTCTTCTAACACCGAACTCTTCTGCAACAAATTGCTTGTAGGAAGAAGGATGGTTCCAATGTGAACCCCTCAAAAATTCAAAACAAATGTCCCTATTTCAATGATTCGTTTTTTTTTTTTCAAATATCATCGTGAAAATAAGCACATCATTGATCAAAAAATGTATGCTTCGGAATTGTTCACAATTAAAATTTTGTAGTCATACATTTTTTCCCATTCCTTTCCCGGAGAAGTAGGTTATATACATAAATTTAGACAGTTTCAAGGAACATATTTCAGAAAAGTTTTGTTTAAATCGTTCCAGCCGTAGAAAAATGTTCTCTTTTCATCGCCGCCATCATAAAACAATAGACAAACGTCATATCGACAAATCTCTGCGATAAACGATATTATTTCAATGATCTTTTTGTTTGTTTGTCTTCTTTTGAAACACCATTATTTTAAAAATAAACATATCATTGACATGCGAACTTTTTGAATTGTTCACAATCCATCAATTTTTTTCTCGTGTTAAACGAATGAACAGAGGAACAAGGAGTAAACAAATAAAGGGGGTAAAAGGAAAAGGAATACACCTAGGGAATATTGCCGCCGGAGAGCTGGATAGAGTCACTTCAACTCGGCATACCAACCGGAGATGTGGGAGCGTCTGGGGGCCAAAGATGAATCGAATGAAACAATTCATTAATCTCTTCGATCTGATCTCAAGCCCACCAGGCAGTCCACCTTATACAATGCAGCCATACTTGAAGTAAGGAAAGTTGAATGAGGAAACTAGGAGTTGAGGGTTTTTCAGGGACATGGAATCACGAAATCTCAGAAACTGTTTTAGGGTAGCAATGGATTTTCCGATAATTTAGGAAACATGATTATCCCAGGAACGGTATTGTTTAGGCAACTTTTCAATTTCTAATTAAGGCAAGGCAAATGACTCTCATGAGTTAATTGCATTGAATGAGGCAACATTCAAACTATGGGCAACATTCTATTTGTATGCAGTGGACTGTATTTTAATGTATTAGTAGATTATACTGATTGTACAAAAAAAGCTTACCATCTTTATGCCAGCTTACAACATTTTTATACCTTTTATACCTTGAGGGCGCCCTCGGAGCATCTGCCTGGCTGACTATTTGTGCTGGTCTGAGGTCAATAGAAGCATCGCTCGTACGGATTAAGCGTTATCTTTTAGATCTTCTGATCTGCCCCAACCACTTGCCATAACGGGGAAACTTGGAACCATTTTCGCACAAACAGGTATTGATCGAGAATTACTTCTAAATTTCTAACAGAAGTATAGAAATGAATAGGTAGTCCATTGAGGTAGAGAAGAAATTGATATGTGATGGAATAATTAAGGTGCTTGGAACCAATAAGAATGGCTTCGGTCTTCTCGACGTTCAACTTTAAATCATTATCCGATCACCTGCTCCCATTACCTACTCAAAATTTCCTACAACCCACCGCTGTTGTAATCAAAACCTCCTTTCTCGTCACCCTAGCATCAGCATATTGCCCTCCTAACATATCCATATCCAATAGCCAGTTCAGTTCTCTCCTTAATTCCTTAGGACATCACTTCATCCTGCGTGCAGACTTAAACGCCAAGCATCAAGAATAGTGTTCAAGAACCACGAATCCTCGGTAGATCCTTGCTGTCTATACTCAATTCCCAAAGTTTCAGCCTTCTTCCTCCCAACTCACCTAACTGCTGGCCAACTGATCCTAAACGCAATCCTGTTATCCTCGTTTTTTTTTTTATTTTTTATCCACAGTGGTTTAGATCCTCTCAATCGTTCCCGTACCCGACTTGATAAACTTTCCTCAGGCCATAGTCCATTAATACTCCAATTATCTCTAGGTCCTTTTCCTAAACCCTCTCCACCGTCCTTCATCAGAGGCCCAGTTACCTGAAAACTCTTCCATCAGATCCTTTTCGATAAAATTGACCTCAGAATAATCCTGAAAACTCAGAATACCTTGACATTCCTTCACCACCACCATTCAACAAGCAGTATGGGCAGCTTCCTCTCCAAATCATTCCTCAAGAACCATAACAAAAATAGTTAACCCCAACACCTCATAGACCTAATTCACAGCAAACGCCATGCCAGATTATTATGGCAACGTACCAAGCATCCCATCGATTGCCGCTCTTACAATTATTATCCTTCAGATCCCAATCCTTTGATTCATACCTTACTTCTTTCTTTGTTCATGACAATTCCCTCTGGAAAACCAACAAACAAATCCTAAAATTCTATTACATTTTCCACCCTCTCCGTCGATGCGATGGCTCCTGGGCAGCGTCTGATGAAGACAATGCTGAGCAGTTCGCCAGACACCTCTCCAGTACATTCACTCATCATCCAGAATCCCAACCCATATCACAAAAGTAGAAGAATTCCTCTCTTCACCGATTCCACTCTCCTTACCACTTAAAACTAGTCCATCTGAGGACAAATACCATTTACGCAATATCACTCCTCGTAAATCGACATGACCCCCTTACCCCACAGATCCTTCAACAACATCCATCCAAAGCTATCATATTCCTTATATATATTTGTAATTGCATCTTAAGAACTACCCACTTTCCTCTTTTATGGAAACATTCCACAATCGTCCTTTTCCTGAAACCAGGCAAACTTGCCAACAATACATTATCCTATAGATCAACTAGCCTACTCCCAATCCTATCAAAAAATTTTGAAAAGATCCTACTGAAAAGAATCATATCCATAATAGAATCCCATAAAATTCCTACATATCAATTCGGATTTCGTTCCCAACATTCCACTGTCCAACAAGGACTCCGAGTTGTTGACCACATATCTTCAGCCCTAGAAAAGAAGCAATATTGTTCGGGTGCATTGCTGGACATAGCAAAGGCTTTTGACAGGGTATGGCACGCTGGACTGCTCTTCAAGCTTAAATTCCATCTATCGCAGTCCTTATATCTAATAATCCGATCCTATCTCTCTGACTACTCTTTTCGAGTTCGCTGTGTTCTGAATTCTCTCACTGTTATTTTCTTGAGGCGGGAGTTCCGATGTCAGTGCCTTGGGTCCCATCCTTTACATTCTTTTCACCGCAGATATTCCTGTCCATCTCGATAACCTCTAGGCAACATTTGCTGATGATACCGCTATTGGTGTAAGAAATGGCGCATTAAGATAAACGAATCCAAATGTAAACACATTACCTTCACCCTTTGTCGCAAATCCTGTCCACCAGTTTATTTTAACACCATTTAGCTTCCTTTCTCAGATACAGTCCGGTATCTAGCTTTCTCTTAGACAGACGACTAACATGGAACTCTCATACTAGACTTAAAAGACAGGAATTTAACCGACGATACGGCCAACTATACAGACTACTAAACCGAAAATCTAAACTTTCTATTGAAAACAAGTTACTGATATTCAAGACAATACTGAAACCTATTTGGACTTACGGACTAGAACTGTGGGAAACAACAACATTTTCTATCATTAAACGCATCAATCCTTCCTGACAAAATTCCTTCGAACCAATGATGCGGTTGGGAGGGTAGCGCAGGGTTTTCCTTAAGTCCGGGTTTTCCCTCCACAGTTGGAGGGACAAGCATGTCTAGGAGTCCCCTCGCCTGATTGTAAATAGTGTATATAGGTATGCATGTTTTTTTTCTTTGTTTTAATTTTTTTATTTTTAAGTTATTTTAATTTATTTATTCCATATACTTTTGGATTATTAATTATTGTTATGTTGCTTCTATTTATTTTTATTTTTTTTATATATACATATAGTGTGAATGTTATCCTACCTCACTATTACTAATGTCCAAGTGACAGATTGTTGTAACACTCAATAAATAAATCATTATTCGCTGCCCAAGTGGTAATACTGTTATATCTTCTTGTAGTCTTCGAATCGCCTCGAGCATATCAGTAGGATAAAAAATTTGGTGGATGGAATTGAGTTTTTCAAACTGTATGAAAAGATAAATAATAATAGAGAGAAAACCAGATTGAATGTACATATGTACAAAGATAAGTAGGAAGATAATGTAAAGAAACAAAACTCCGAGTATTCAGTTAAACAAATATATAAAATAATATTCCTTGAGGGAAAAATTAAATATTCATATAAATAAATTAAAATAAGAAATATAGAAAATTTGATAACTATTGTGTTTGCATCATTGGAATACATCAAGTCTTTGGATTTGTTAATGACAACCGTCGTCTTTTCTGCACCTGACACGCCCTCTAGAGAACCATACATGTCTGATTTTTCCTGCTTCCTTTCTCTGTAAGTAAAGATGGTGGTTGTACGAAGCCATTTCTTCACCGATATATATTCTTTCATCGGTATCCCAGCCGAGGTGCCTGGTAGTGAAAACCCTTTTAACCTTTCTGAGTCAAAGCACCTCATCCCGGATCGTCTGGCGGACAAAACGCACGACGATCGCGGTGGCCGGTTGTGCTCTCCTCTACGACGCTTTCTGTCCACCAAATCCAGGTCCTCAGTATTATGACGGACAAAACAATCCCCTCGGGCGTTTCCTCGCTCTTTGTGGGGATCCCTTTTAACTCCAGCGAATGGGAAGACTGGGCTTGCTCTGCACAGTTTAACTTTATCTCCATTTTTGTAATTTCCTTATTTAAGTTATTATTTTCTGTTAATAGTTTTTCTATAAGCTCCTCCTGTTTTTTGGAACGTTCTTACATCGCCATGAACCATTCGGAATTTTCAAATGATATAGTTTCTTGTTTGTCGACGGTGCTTTTAATATCATAATATCATATTTTTTCTAGCTCGGCTAGAATTACTGAGAAGTTGTCCTCCATGATTGTTGTAACACACAATCCTAAAAAGTAATCTGATGTAATCTGGAGTAATCTGCTTCGTTGTTTGTTTGATTTGTGGCTCACAGGTGCGACAAAACCATTGTTTTCTCTTGAATATGCTAAGATCAGACATATTAACACACTTAAAGTTCTATATAGTTTTACAATTAAAACACACTGTGGTGGTTTTATCTTCCCTGGTGACTGTTAATTTGCATAATGGACAGGGTGCCATTTCGAGGTATAAAATAAAACTGAAGCAGAGTGGCGGTAGAGAGTGATTGGTGGATAGCGCCAGTAGCAGTGGGTTTTTGCAGAAAGGTATTCTCTTATCAGAACTCGGTATTAATTTCTTATCACTAGCTTAGTTGCGGTTGTAAACTGTTTAACGCCGTATTATCTGTAGATGCTGTAAACACACCACAGAGCAATTTTAATAGTGAGAAAAGTACATTACTCACAAAATTAAATCCCTCGTTATAAGATAGGTTAAAATAGCACAAAGAAACAGAGCGGATAAGCACAGTTTGACGGCGGAGGCCAGACTGATTTTTGATATATGATTTATTTATTCATATTTTCCAACTACAAGTTTACAATTGCTGTGAGTCTGTACCCTTGTATAATACATTTTTATACATAAACAATATGTTACAAATAAGACATGTCAAGGTTCGTGGTTTTTCCTATGAAAGCGAAGTTTGGTTAGAGAGGGGATGCTCTCAAGGATCTTACTAGCCCTATGGAAGCTAGTTTTTGATTAGTTGTTTGGAGTATTAGAAGATCAACGGTTTCCTGCCACTGGATATGTTAGCGGTTCCCCGCCACTGCTTACGTAGACGATCTCGCAGTCGAGGTGGCATCGAACAGCAGAGCCAGATTAAAGGAAGAGGCTGAACGGTGCGCCAACCTTGTAGGAGAATGGTGCGAGAGAAAGAAGATGAAGATGGCGGCTTCAAAGACTCAGTCCGTTCTTTTGAGAGGTAAGACTGACAGGGCCCACCCTATCACTCTGAATATACAGAGAGAAACGATACGTCCAAGTGAGGCGGTCACCTATCTTGGGATAAGGACTGGAAGAAAGTTTAACTTCACCCCTCACTTGGACTATCTGAGAAGTAGAGTGGCCCTGGCTCTTAATGGACTGAGTCGCATCGGGGGCGCCTTTTGGGGTCTCAGATACCCAGCCACTTTGGCTATTTATAACGGAGTTATCTTGGGTATCCTGAGATATGCGTCCCCTGCGTGGAGTCAGACTCTCTCGCACCAACAGAAGAAAAGGTTGGCGACGATCCAGCGTATGGCTCTGCTGCGTGTCACTAGGGCGTACCGGTCAGTATCTCATGAGGCGGTACAAGTCTTAGCCGGAAGTATTCCAATTGATCTTCAACTTCGTGAAGACTACTTTCGGCACGAAATGAAGAGAGATGGCTTCGTGGATCTACCGGCTAATCTCCGAGTGAGGATCAGTGAAGACCCAAGCAGATGGAAGAGGATTCTCCGGGAATGCACATTAGAAGAATGGAACCGGCGTTGGGTGACAACGCCAAAAGGATCAACCCTAAGGAAATACTTCCCCACCGTCGGTTCAAGAATGGAAACTACATGGCTCCTCCCGGACTATTGGGTCTCGCAATTCCTCACGGGGCATGGGGGATTCCGAGCAAAGCTTGTTCAACATGGTAAGAACATTGATCCCCTATGCCCAAGTTGTAGGGTACCGGAGACCGCGGAGCACGGCTTATTAGCATGCACCGCCTATGAGGCATTGAGGGCTAAGTTGCTGAGGGAGACTGGGCTCTATGTCTTATCAGAGCGCGATCTACCTCAGCTAGTGACCAGAGAGAACTACCCGCACTACAAGGCCTTTGTGTACGGGTGGAAAGACATCATTGGCCCAGCCCACTTCTATTTGGGTAGAAGAGAAGAAGCTCCACCACAGAGGATGGAAGAGCCAAGCTAAACAGAAAATCTTATTGTATCGATTGCAGTATTGGCTAGTTATGCACACACGTCTAGCTATCCAATACTGCAAACACTCGTATTGCCAAACTGGCAGGGCAGAGATTTAAATAAATAAATACACTGGATATGTTGATGGTTTGGCCGTAATGGCGTACTCCAATAGCGTTATCCAACTTGGTTGGAGAATGTTGCGAGAGAAAGAAGTTGTCAGTTGTCAATAGCAGCTTCAAAGACCCAGACAATTCTCATAAAGGGAAAAACTAATGGGGCTCACACTATTAATATTATTATTAAAAGAGCAAGAATACATCCAAATGAGTTATTCACTTATCTTGGCGTAAGATTTGGAAAAGGGTTCAACGTTATCCGTTACTTAGAGTACTTTCGAAAAAGAGTGGCCCGATCTTTGAACGGCCTCAGTCGTGTTAGGGGCCCTTTCTGTTACCTCAGATACCCAGTAATATTGAAAATTTATAAGAGAGTGATTATGGGTATTTTGCCTGGAACCAGAACCTTTCGCACCGATAGACGAGTAAGTTGGCGACAATCTAGCGAATGACTTTATTGCAGGTCACCATGGTGTATAGGAGCGTATCACATGGTTTTAGAAAAAATAGATCATGTCAGGAACAAATTTTGAGCCTTAAGCTATTAATCAAACACTACAGGACTAAAAGTAAAAAGAACCTTTTTATCTCTTTCGTCGATTTTAAAAAGGTGTATGATTCGGTAGATAGGAAAACACTACTTGAAGTACTAAAAGAATACGGAGTTGACCAAAAAACTAGAAAACTGATGGGACTAACGATGACAGGGACTGAATCTAAAGTCAAATTCCAAGAAAATGTCAGTGAACCATTTCAGATCACAACGGGACTTCGACAGGGAGAAGAGTTGTCTCCAATACTGTTTAACGTAGTACTCGACAAGATCATAAAGGAACTATGGAAAATCAACAATTCAGGTGCAACGCTAGGTACTAAGAACAATATCGTCAAAATTGGATGTCTCGCATACGCAAACGACGTTGCTCTTTTATCACAAACTGAAGAAGAGGCGATTGCCCAAATAAACACCCTCTCGAAAATAAACAGGAAAACAGTCTTACAGATATCTTTTGAGAAGACGGAATTGATGACCACGGACGCGAATTTTAAGAAGAAAGCAATTGAAACGAAATACGGAACGATTAAAGTAACTCAGAGATTTAAATACCTTGGAGAAATCATATACAGCAATGGGTCAGAGAGAGAAGGGTTTAAGGAAAGAATCGCCAAAATAGAGAAATTAAGCTTCGCCACCAGTGAGCTTTATAAAAAGAAAAACTTGTCTCTAAAAGCCAGAATACGACATTATAACACGGTCGTCAAGCCAGTGGTACTCTACGCAACAGAAACTTCTTGTCTTCCCAGCCTAGAGAGCCTTCTGAAAATAGAAAGAAGAATCTGCGGACCTAGGAGAACAACTGAAGGATACTGGTTGAGGTCAAATGAAGACATATATAAGGAAACAATAGATCTAAAAACTGACGCTAGAGTGGAAAGGCTGTGGTTCTATGGCCATATGATGAGGATAAATCCTGAAAGACTTAACCATAAAATCTTTCAGCACATCCACAGTCATGAGAATTTAAGCGGGTATTTTAAACAGCTTAAGGATGATATGGAGCAAGTGGGTCTAATAGGTCAAGATTGTTTGGACAGAGATGAGTACAGGAAAACGCTCAAGGGAATAACGGTTCTTGCGGGAAAGAAGCGCTCTAAAAAGGGTGTTGCGTGGTCTGAGGAGAGAAAACGTAAGCACGCGGAGCTCATGAGGGGCATATGGGAGAAGAGGAGGCAGATGAAGAGGAAGCATTAAATTCATGATATTCGCGAGGTCTTTAAGGTCTGTTCGTGAAAAAAAATGGTTATACCTGTTTTTTTTTTTTGTTTTTTTTTTTTTTTTTGGGTCCTTCCCTTCCTCGCCGTTAAGGCTATACGGGATTTTCCCGGGCCAGGGAGTGTGGGCGGGGATTTAAAAGACTCCCCCGGCACCGAGACGCGAACACGTGACTATTTTTATATCTTTGATTCATATGTCAGGTTGCCAGGCAACTGCGGTGCAGTACACACGCTTTAGACCATTCGGCCACCCCGCCCACGGTTATACCTGTTTTATGTTGGCTATTAAATAATAAGACCAATTGTTGTAAACACATGAATTAACATGTAGCATATACATACGACTGACTGGCTTCACGCCACAGCCAACTATAACCAACATGGAGGTAACAACAGTGTCGCCACAATATCTTACACATTATAATATCCAAACAATACCATCTGTAACTACCTACTGCTAGTCATAGTGAGATACTTTGTTTTATGTTATGTAACTGCTATATAAAACTTTTGATCATGAGTTTATATATCTATATTTATGTTTACGGCTACTAGGTAGGCAAGTATTGTGATTGGACCAGATTTTCGATATGTGGTTTTCAACGGATCTTTACGTTTCAGAGCTCTCTGAATTATAAACATTATTTGCCTCTCTAATGGATGGGCCTATTTCTTTTTTTTTTTTTTTTTTTTTTTTTTTGTTTGTTAGATTTCGGACGCATCTATAAATCAAATCGAGCGCTCCCTGCGCTAGAGGAGAAAAACGTATTTTTCCATTGGTAATAACTTGTATAAGGATTTTCTTCACAGACGTAATACAGTTGATAAAACTAATAATATTTTAACTTAAGAAAATTGATGTCAATGAGATATCAAAGTACGTTACCAATGTATATCCAAAAATGTCATGCTTCCCGCAACTGCAAAGTTCTAGTAGAAAACAGATTCATATTAAAACATATTAATTTTATTCTTAGGAATAATATAATAAAAAAAACACATTATCAATGTGTTAGTATAGTTTCAAATTTTATTATTCTTTGGCCTGGAATTATTGAATCTCTTTGGGCTATCGATAGTTTAACCTCACATTATAACAGTTCTAAAAACGTTTGTTTATAAACTTACCTTTATATTTTTTAGTGTATGATGCTCAGTGGTTGATTGTTATATTTCTGATATTCTTTCTTTCTATTTACTCAAAATAAAATGGATGACGATTATGATGATGATAGACCATGGGATGGGGAAATGGGAGATGATGTGAGTTTTATTCAAATAAAATTTTATAAAAATTGACTATATTTTTATTGTATCCGACTTTATTTATGTCTTAAAGTCAGATGCTGGCGAGGAGGCTATGGATAATCCCCAAGAAGTTTTAAGAGAATGTTTAGAAAAGTTTAGTACCCCTGATTATATTATGGAACCTGGAATCTTTTCACAATTAAAAAGGTTTAAAATTTGTATATTTGAAACATTCATATTTTAAGTGCTAATGGATCTTGATGATGACTTCATCTTTTCAGATACTTTCAAGCTGGTGGAAACCCTGAACAAGTCATTGAGTTATTATCACATAATTATAAAGCTGTAGCCCAAATGGCAAATCTCGTTGCTGAGTGGCTTATACTTGGAGGTTGGTATATCTTCAGATAAGCTATCTGCTACTTTTTACTTTTACTTACTCATATGCAAAATATATAGTTAGAGAAAGTATTGTGATTGTCAAAAACTATGTGAATATGAGTTTTCAATGGAAATACATGTTTAAAGGTTCCTTCTGTCCAAATAGTTAAGTTTCAACAAAAAGGCAGTCTGTATGTGTACGTGAAATGTGTAGTCCAAAAACAAACAGATCTATGACTCTGAAAATATATATTTAAGTTAGATACGTGCTTGGAATGTTACAGCAACGTTTTTGCTGCAATTGACTTATCAGAAGTGGCATTTTATCATAATCATCAATTCTCGTGGCGGAGCTGGACTCCCATGTGCTCGAAGCTCAGGCATTGGTCCTCCTCAAGAGGAGCAACCACTATTGATGATAATGAAGGATATAATTTTAAGATTTCTAAAATTTTCTCGAAAATGGCTGAAATGATTTTGATTTAAATCCTTATATTGATGTAAAATTTAATAGCCTTTATTATCAATTAGGCCTTATCCTCATTGAAATAGTTTGACAGGGCTTAAATTCTTTCTCCATAGTACCTTTCATTTTGATTATTACAAATAGTCAAAGAATTTTCATTGTCAATAGTAATGAAAATTGAAGACAAATTAACTGAAGATAAAATGGTAGAATTATTTTTGCAGATTGAAAAAGAATTTCTAGAAATAAAATTAGTCTTATAAATGTATCATTGGAAAACTTTAGATTTTAGAAATATCCTAATAAAATATGTTTGTCAATGATATACGAAAAGAGATATAGTGAGAAAAAATTTTTTTTCTTTTTTCATTCATGATGGTGAAAATCAATCTCAATTATAAAGAATACATAAAATTCTAGGAGATGTTGAGTATCGTTCTCGGAAAATATCAAAATTATGTTTATTCCCAGGGAAGAAGTGAAATATTGACAATCATTGTTGAATTATTTTAGTTTCTTTTTAATTTGCTGTTCTTAAAAAAAAAAAAAATACCGCTTTTAGTTCGAATCAAGGTTTCTCACTGTCTTGGTTGTCCTCTTTCCTTCTTCCTGGTATGTTATATTCTCAACTCTTTTTTTTTTTTTGGAACATTACAGGCCTGATGCTTTTATTAATGATTATTAATTAATTTTATGATTATTAATTGGACTATAAATTCTTCAAATTACTTTATTTTCAACAATTTACTGACAGAATTTGTGATATAGTCAAAATTCATGATTCGTGTGTAATGCTAACATTTTTTTAATTAATAGCAGAAAATTTGTTTTTAATATATAATATGAGAGATAAAACTAAATTGATCTCTTAAGTATTTTGCTTATTTGAAAAATCTTAATGAAATATTTCTTGTTAACACATTATTATTCTTTAATTGGGTAGTGTTTAAAAGTGGTATGAAATAAAAACCTAATCCATTCATATTTATCTTTAATACGTGTACGTTTAATATTTTCAAAATATAATCATTACATAGAATTGAAAAAATAACTAAATTTTTAATCATCATTTATTTCCAAGGTGTGAAAGTTCAAACTGTTCAAGCTATGGTGGAAAATCATTTAAAGGAAATGATATTGAAAACATTTGATCCTAAGAAAGCCGATACAATTTTTACTGAAGAAGGAGAAGTTAGTCTACGAATATTTAGTTAAATTTATGTAGTTTATTGTTCGAATTAATATTTTTAATGTTTAATTTATATTTTTAGACGCCAGCTTGGCTTACAGAAATGATTGATCACCCAACATGGAGATCACTTATTTACCGTTTAGCAGAAGAATATCCTGATTGTTTGATGCTAAATTTCACAATAAAGGTACATCTATAAGTAGTAACATTATACTGTAAATTTACATAATTTGTATTTGTATATTTATTTTGTTGTCAAGGTAATATATGATGCAAGCAGAGTCAATATTTTGAAGTATTATTATATTTGTCGTCCAAAAATAAATGTATGACAAAAATTAATATAGGCCAAGTGGGCTTAAGAAAGGTGCAATAGATATTTGAATTGAAAATTGTGGTCAGGACGTAGTAATATATTTTATGGTGCTCAATATAATTTTTTATTTTTTCTTGTTCAACAAGTTTCTCCTGAAAGACCTTATGCTTTGCAAAGAGTCAAGAGATTCAGTTATTCAGGAGGGACCAGTTTATTTCCAAATGTGACCTGATGGTGAAGGAATACTTGGAGAATCTATATACCATTTACCAAATATTAGAGATTTATCTCAAATATTCAAGTTTTTTATTAAATTAAATTAATTTTCTTATTATTTTATTTAATTTGAGGAATGTGTTATTTGTAGTTGATTTCTGATGCTGGCTTTCAAGGGGAAATAACTAGTATTTCTACTGCTGCTCAGCAAATTGAGGTATTTTCAAGAGTTCTAAAAACAGCAATATCGGGATTTTTAAATACAAGTGATGACTGGCAAAAAAGTATTGAAGAGTGTGCTGTAAGTATTATCGAATAAATGACGTATCTTATATCTATATTCTATTTTCAGTTACATTAAGGCACCCTTAATGTAATAGCTCGATCACCCAAATAGAACAATAGATGATGTAGTGGAGCGAATTAATTGCAAGGAAAGAACCCAATTTCATTGGTACTCCACTCCATCATTCCATTCACTGACAGGCTATGAGTGATTCGTGCTTCTACAGGCCATTTTCAAAACTATTCTGAACTCAAGAACACTAACACACTTTTATTGGGGCATTAATAAAAATATTGTCACCAAATATTTTTTATGAACATTCAGAACAGTGGAGTTAGTAACTTTCCTACCAACAATACATGATTGATAATTTTAGTCGCCTTTTTTTTTTTTCAACAAAATAAAAAAAGTTGGTAAACACATATTTACAGTTTAAAAATATTCAGTGTACAGTTTAATATAATTCTTGAAAAATAGTTCTTGGAATTGTAGTGTTTCTAGAATAGCTATAACATTAAATAAGTTAATCATTACTCAAGAAATAACATAATAGTGGAGATTTTAAATTATAATTTCCGTTTAAAATTAAATTAATTTTATTTTTATATTGGGTTCTTCTGAATAATTAGAAATGTTTAGGTATTTTAAATATAATTGATGATAAAAAATGAAGAAAAATTGTGAGTTATTCATATAAACATATTTTTAGTACTAATATCACAAGTTTTAAATTTACTGTATTTACTGGTCAATAATTTATTAAAAGACTTGTATATAGATTTATTATATATATATTTAGATGCATTAGGTCTTAAGGTAGAACTAATCTTTACCCTTGTTGGTCTTAATGGATTTTGTCACAGAATAAAATTATTTTTTCTACCCTATTATGTTTTATTATACAAAAACAGGCGGTGATTCATTGTGTTTGATGAAATGTTTGCGATAATTAATTTAACATAATTTTAAACTCTACTTGTGATTGAATATAACTTTTTATAGTACCTTCAGTTATTTTTCTATTAAAAATTAAAAAAAAAACATTTTTTATTATTTTGATGTTTCTATTCTAAAATTATTTGAGGGTTTTTTTCTCATATCTCAGTCTCGTTGAAGCAGACTTACTTAAAATCCAATGAAACATATTTCAATTATCATGATATTCATTGTTTTTATCTTTATTTACTCCAAAAAAGTATATTACATGTAGTACAACAGACATGAATGTTGGCAGAATGGCGTAAATATAACAACTGAGTTTGAACTTTTTTTTTTTTATTATTTTATATTGGTAGCCTTATCACCTTATATATCTTCCTGATACTTACTCTTTATGAATTTTGTTGAAACATTACTATTGGTTGTCTTCTAAAATAGTTTTCATTGCCACTATCATCTTTTTCTTTATCAATCGATTATGCATTCTACAAAAGGTTATTTTCTAACTTTCCCTTATCATTGAATACACTTTTTCCTTTAATTGAATAAAAATTACTTTATTGATTTTTAACAATGTTTTTAACAATTAATATTTTATATTTCAGAAAATGGTCTGCCATGGCCAGCATACTTATGTTTATTCTCAAGTATTACTTCATGTACTTTCAAAAGAGAGCAAAGGAGGTTCCATAATGAAAAGATTAGCTCAAGAAATCACTAAATGTGCCCAATCTCAGTATGTAATCTTAAATGTATTTTTTATTTTATTGTATTGTTGAGTTGACCTAATTTAATGCTTACTATTTTATTAACTGTAGATAAATAATTGACTGCCATAGATATATTTAACAGAAGTTTGTTAGGATGTTCAGTCAAAAAGTAAAAATAAATAAATTTTATTTATTTATTTTTTTGTTGACGTTTCATCCCGAAGTTCAGGTTTTCATCAGGACTTAGAAAAGACAAGATAACATAGATATGAGAAAATATTAAGCATCAAAAGTAATAATATGTAGATAAAAGGTGTAGTCTGATAACATGTATATAGTAAAAACGTAAAAGTTATGTACTTATGAAATAAACAATAATAAAAATGGTGGTAACAATATAATGAAATTCATATAGTAATAAAAAATGAAATAACAAAGAAATGTAATGAGATTAATAGATATAAAATAAAAAGTATTAGTAAGACATAAAATAAATAGGATGACATAGTTGCATGAGTTTATGCACTAGTATATTAAGAGGAAGTGAGATAAACATAGAATAAAAAAGAGAAGAAAAAAAAAAAACAGAGAAGCGGAATATGAAGTTATGTAAAGAAAATAATAGATGTACATAGAAAAAGTAAGATATAGTAAAATCTATCAAAACATACTGTATGAATAGAAGAGAATTACAAAGTTAAAATTATGTAAATTAAGAAGACAAGATGCAATAAGTAAATGTATCAATATAAATGAAATAGTGGCATGGATAGGGAAAAGAAAGTAATGGTAGAAAGGTAAACATACAAATCTAAAAGATAAATGGAAAACCAACCTGTTGTCCTTACGAAAGGCTCTGGAAGACAAGATTTGACAGTAAGAAAACAACTAGAACTAACTTAGTGCACTGTGTGACGGTTAACGGAAATAAAGTACAGAAACTTATATTATGATTAAGAGGTTGATTATAGATAATATTTCATGTATATACTATATTAATTTGTTAAATAATAATAATAATAATAATACGGCTTAGCGAACCCGAAGGTTCGATGCCGACACCACCAATCGCTTGTTACACACCTCCCTCCACCGTTCGCCGTCCAAACCTAGTCCCTTCAGATCGGCTTTAATGCAATCTTCCCACCTTCGCTTCGGTCTACCCCTCGGACGCTTACCATTCGGCACAGCAAATATTAACCTTTTAGGAATTCTCTCGTTACTAAGCCCAACAACTTTACAAGCCCATTTGATTCGCCGCGATGAAATTACCTCAATTATATTACCCGGATACATCTCACGCAATTCGGCGTTGTGTAACCGTCTGAACTCTCCGGTTAACTCATCCTTCTTCGGTCCGAATATTCTACGCAATACTTTATTTTCAAAAACCTTAAGACGCTGCTCATCGCTTAATGTAAGCAGCCAAGTTTCGCATCCATAAAGAACTGTAGGCAAGATAATTGTTTTATAGATTCTAATTTTTAAGTTTCGGGACAAGAGGCGCGAACTAAGTAGTTTTGTCACAGAAAAATAACAAGCATTCCCCGCCTTCAGTCTAACCTTAATCTCTTCTTCAATTTCGTTTTTTCTAGTTATCGTAGAACCTAGATACCTAAATTTATCTACCTGTTCAAACATATTACCATCTATATCGATATCACCAGTAGTATCGCCATTTTTGCAGCTAACCATATATTTTGTTTTATCCACGTTTATTTCGAGTCCTAGTTCTTTACCGGCTTTCATTAACGTTGTCGTATTTAGTTTTATAGTTTCAACGTCTCGCTTAACAGTACCAGATCATCAGCATAGCCCAGCACGGATGTTGTCCCGCCCAGATCCAACCCTTTCTCGGTTCGCATTACCTCCCTAATGGCATGTTCTAATGCCAAATTGAACAGGACAGGCGAAAGAGAATCCCCCTGTTTTAAGCCCGAACGAACCTCAAATTTTTCGGACAAATTATTACCGATTCTAACTTTATTGAGTGTCTCTGTCAAGCACATCCTGACTAGATTTACTAGTTTTTTTGGAATCCCCTGCTCGATTAGAATATTATACAGTTTCTGGCGGTCAATAGAATCGTAAGCCTTTCTATAATCTATATACAGCTGGTGAACAATACCGTTATACTCCAATTTTTTCTCTAATATTTGCCGTAAAGAAAATATTTGATCAATAGTCGAACGATTCAGTCTAAATCCGCATTGGTAGTCTCCGATAATTTCCTCGGCGTATTCCGTGATTCGACTAGTTAAGATTGAAGTGAATATTTTATAACATACCGGAAGGAGTGAAATTCCTCGATAGTTATTACAATCCGTCCTCGGACCCTTTTTGTGAATCGGAATAAGAATAGATTCTTTCCATTCTTCAGGTAATTTCTCGTTCACCCAGATCTTTTTAACCAACCGATGTATTTTAGAAACTCCAGCTTCCCCGCATGCCTTAATTAGTTCAGTAGGAATATTGTCGGTTCCCGCTGCTTTATAAGATTTTAATTTTCCGATAGCTAATTCAACTTCCTCTTTACTCGGTCCTTCTATCAACGGTTCAGCACTCTGGTACTCAGAAGGAGGACACAGATCATAATTTCCCGTATTTAAAATATTGTCAAAGTGGTCCTTAAACTTATTCAATATGTCAACCGGATCGGTCAGAATATTGTTATTATCATCCCTAATTCCAGACGTTACGGGCCCTACATATTTACGTGATCTGTTTATACCTTTGTACATGTCTCTTACGTTATTTTCGATTCTATTAGTTTCTATTTCAATTATTTTATTTTTAAGATACTCCCTTTTTTTATTTTTGAGCAATTTTGTCGTTTCGTTCTTTGAGGTTCGGAAGTATTCCAGATTGGCGTCGCTAGGATTATTTAAAGCTTTTAATTTAGCGGCTTTTCTTTTTTCACACATGATTAAGCAATCTTCATCAAACCACGGTTTGTTATTCTTATTTTCCTTTTTTCCTAGACACGAGTTACCGCATGCTTTAATATTATCTCTGATCTCTATCCATAACTTGTCAATATCCTCGTGGTCCTCGTCAGGAAGCTCTAAAGCTTCAAACCTATTCTTAACATCTAGCTCGAATTGGTTTCTAATTGATGGATTTTTTAATTTTTCCAAATTAAAATTCTCAAAATCGAAACGGTTTTCTTTTCTCTTTTTTATATTAAGTTTTTGTCGAAGTTTCGCGATTACTAATTCATGATCCGACCCACATTCTGCTCCGCGATAAGACCGTACATTAATTATACTGCTTTGCCAGCTGTGTTGTATCAAGACATGATCGATTTGATTTCGTGTTTGCGAATCCGGTGATGTCCAAGTATATTTATGAATATCCTTATGTTTAAACGTCGTACTTTTAATTATCAGATTTTTCGAGATGGCAAAGTTTATCAGACGGATCCCATTATCATTACTATATTCGTGCAAACTTTCTTTACCAATCGTCGGAATATAAACTTCTTCCCTTCCTACCTTTGCGTTCGCGTCACCTACAATTATTTTCATGTAGTTTCGTGGTAGTTTATCATAAACCCATTCGAGTTTATCGTAAAATTCACTTTTGACTTCATCGTCACTGTCTTCGGTCGGACAATGTATGTTTATTAATGCGATTTTAAACCAACGTCCCTGAAATGTAGCTACCGAAATTCTATCACTAAAGAATTGTACGTCCCTCAAAGTGGATAGTAATCTACGCCTAATTAGAAACCCGGTACCTAAACAATGATTCCCGCTTCCTCCGTACCAAATAGTGTACTTTCCTTCCCTCATCGAGCCCTCCCCTGGCCAGCGAACCTCTTGCAGAGCCACGACATCCAAATTGTACCCATTTACCTCATTCGCGACCGATTTTAGCCCCCCTGCTGTGTTTAAACTCCTTACGTTCCACGTACCAATATTTAAATCCCTACATTTCAACTTGCGCCATGAATCCCCTAAAGCAGTCCCCACCCGGAGACCCGAACGGGGGACTAGTTTACCTCCGGATAATGAGCGTTTCACCTTAGGGAGATCCATGACTTTTTGTGGTGTTTGGTGAACTAAAGATATGTGAGTAGGGCGTTCAATCCTACGTCACACCCTCCAGCAAGTCTGGTGGGCCCCTACCTCCAGCAAGTCTGGAGGTCCCCTCCCTCCAGCAAGTCTGGAGGGCCCCTCTCATTGTTGGTCAGCGAGTCCATCGGACTTAGCCGGGAGGAACTTCCAAGGAATTTCCACCGACCATCCCCACATCCGCCACCCGTGGGACGCTCCCCATACGCGGTAATGAGCCCGCGCGAGGATATATTAATTTGTACAGAAATAAAATATCTGGAGATAGTATAGTACCGAGGCCATAAATATTAAATTATTTAATAATTTAATAAATATTAAGTGCCAGGCAATGCAGTGCTGTGCACACGTGTTAGCCTGGTCAACCATCCTGCCCTTCATAAAACAGTTCACCTTTCTAATTTTGGTGTTTGTGGTGCAAAACTCATATTGAAAAACAAACATCTAATAGATATGTTCAGGAGCGGGGTAGCTCAGTGTATGAGTACTGACTTCCGGAGCTCAAGGTCCCGGCTTATTTCAACATATGCTATTAAAACTTGATATTGTTTCTCGTTTATATAGAACTATTAGATCCTCTTTATAAAAAAAAGTATTATTAGTTGTTCATATAATCTACATGAGTTTCTGAGTAGTTTTGTTATACTAAGCTCTAGAGAAAATTTATTGTTTTTATAGGCATGACGTTACACCCATCACAATGGCTTTAAACAATTCAGCAGGTTTTCCACAGTCTTGCCAAGCTCTGTCTTCTATGTTGTCAAGAAATGCACTCAACCCTGCTGATATCACAGTTCTTCATCGTAATTACTCAGGATCTGATCCACCGCCAATTGATCTCATTCGTAATCCTCAATTTTTAGGTACTAACCTATTCCATTTGCTTCTTGTCTTTTATATGTATTATCTTTTCATCCATGCATACATATTTCTTTTAATATATTTCAGAGTTATTAGTGGATTCCCTTTTTCGACCTGGAGTAAAGTTAAATCCAGAACATAAATCTAAGTATATGTTTCTACTTGCTTATGCAACAAGTGTTAGTGAAAGTGTACCGTCGGGTAGTAAGAGCAAAGGGAAAAGAGGTTTAAATAAAGAAGAATTAAAAGCAACTTCTCTGGCCATTGATAAAGTACATAACATTTGTTGTACTGGCAAAGGCTCAACTGAGCTAATTGCTGATTTATCTACTCTCTATAACTGTATCAGGTAACTTATATTTAATTATGGTATAAAACTGTTTTTAGCTCTACGGTAAACATATGAATTATATTATTATATTTTCAATAAATATATATATATATATATATATATATATATATATATATATATATATATATATATATATATAATTTAAACATTAATAGAAAGTTAAGCAAAGTAACCTTTTATTTTAAATCTAAAAATTAGAAAAATAAATATAATGAGTAAATTGTTGCTAACACTATTAAATAGATATCTATTGTAGAAAAAAATATATATGGTGATTTATTTTTTTTAAATATGGTTCTTTTCCAGATTTCCAGTTGTTGCCATTGGAATTGTAAGATGGGTTGAATGTATAGTCACTGAGCCATCTTATTTCAAGCTTTCAACAGAACATACCCCGATTCATTTAGCATTGCTTGATGAAGTGGTTACAAACCATCCTCTGCTACATCACACTGTACTTTCACTTTTCATTCGACTTTTCGAATCAAAACAAGATGAATTAGAAATTTTGGTGCAGGTATTTTTTTTTTTTTTTTTTTAATGTTTATTGTAAATTTTAATTTTATTTAAAATAAGCCACTTTAGCCACTGGATATGTTTTTTTTTATATTATATTAGTTTTAAGTAAAACAATTTTAATCTAAAAAACTGTGCCTCTACAACCCATAAAGGATTTTCTTGGGCTCAGTAGTGTTTCAATATCAATGATTGTGCAGGTTGATGACAGAGATCGTATTCAACTGCCAGGTTTTTCTTTAATTAATTATTTAGTTAAAAGTGGTCACTTTATAGAGGCTGGGTGTGCTCCAGAAGAGTCTCCTGATCCCAGAGTCGATCCACGACTGGTGTAACACAATAAATAATTACCTTCAATAGCCAGACTAGAATCCGATAACTTAAACATTGGAAGTCAGTGCCTTAAAATAAACCCACTGAGATAAACTACTCTCAATTCTGAAAATAGATAAAATAAAATAAAAAAACATTTTCCTGAAACACAACTTATCATTTTATTTTAAAAAATGAATATAATAAAAGTTGTGTTTGAGGAAAATGTCTTCTGATTTGATAATTATTTCCATCCCTACCTAGCCTGCATGGCAATATGGGATTCACCAGCAGTAGAACGTAGCTGAATGCATAACACCACTGCTGCCAATTATCTTAGCTTCATTCATGGTTTCCTAAGATCTATTTTCTTTATCCATCTTTTTATTATACTTTCTGTGGATCTACCTGTTGTAGGGCCTTATCTTCTTCAAGTTCCAAGGTGTGGTTGTCCCACCCTTCTTTTTATCCATAAATGAATTATTTGAACCATGGGAAATGGTCTTCACTCACTATTTGAGAAAACTCATTTTCAGTGTAGATTCCTGTCGCTCTTGAGGACTCAAATGGAGTGCAAATCCTGACCACGTGCTCTACAGTTTCCGAAACAGCACAAGTTGGACTTAAAGAATCTACATCATTGCCAAGACTGTGAAGCTTGGCTCGAAATCCTCTATGCCCAGTGAGGAATTGGGGAATACAGTAGTCCAGAAGAATCCACTTCGCCTTTAGCCTCAACTTTATCTTGTATTTCCGTAATGTACTAGCTTTAGGAATAGTTCCCCACCACCGGCTCTATGCTTCGATCATGTCCTTTCAGATTATTTTCTTCCATCTATTAGGTGCATCCATAAGCTTTACCTGAAGATTTTCAGGGAAGTCCTGTATAGCTTTCTCCTTATATAAATATTTCGTCACTTCTTCTCGCAGGAGTAGGTCGAGTGGTACTGCCCCTGCTAAGACTTGCACTACTTCATGTGACGTATTGTAGGCTGTGGTGATTCGCAGCAGAGCTATTCTTTGGATCGATGCCAGCCTGTTCCTTTAACACAGTTTGAGTTTTTGGTTCCAGAAAAGTCTGATTTGATATGTACAAACATACATTTTTTTATTCAATTAAGTTACTATGCTATAATTGTCTTTTATGAATATTTAATTGTTGTTGAAATAAACTCTGTTACATTACATAAATTGTTTTTTTTTTTAGCTTGAAATGAAAAAGATGCTAATAGAAAGAATGGTTAACTTACTTTCAAGAGGATGTGTGGTGCCAGTTGTGAAGTACATTAAGCAGTGTTGGCAGAGAGGAGATACCGACATATCTCTAATTAGATACTTTGTCACTGAAGTATGCCAATATTTAAATTGTTCTGACTTAAATAATTAAAGATGAAATCACTTAAACATTTTTTTTCTTTGTTTTTATAGGTTCTTGAAGCTATAGCTCCTCCATATACATCTGAATTTGTCCAGCTGTTTCTTCCAATCGTGGAAAATGAAGAGATAACCGGTAATATGAGAAGTGAAGAAAGTGATCCTGTTTCTGAGTTCATAAGTAAGTTTAATTTTTGAAAGTTGGCTGAGTTTGATTTATTTGATGTTGGTATGGTATATTGCTTTCTTAAAATATCTGGTGAAGTGCATCACACAATTTTCACTTAACTCCCTACTTTCTGTAGACATTAATTTTTATAAAAGTTAAATAATCATAAAAATGTTACTTTTATTAACAATACAAATTCATGACAATTAATAAAAAGTATGTCTATTCCTGGCCACTATATATTTTTGATTTGTCTAACTGAAATAAATGTCCAAGTTTGCCATTTATTCTTCATGGAAATTCCATTTAGTTTCCGCTAAATCATTTTATTTTATATTCAGTAATGTAAAAGTAGACATTTTTAACTACAAAAATTAAATGTCATTCATTTTTATCACTCTCCCTTATTCCTATGACTTTATATGTTTGATATTTTTTTTTTCTCTAAAATCTTAATTTTTCCAACAGTATATTATACATTTATGTCAGTGTTCTTATTTTCAAACATTCTATTTCAGCACATGAAAATATTTCTCCCATTTTCTCCTTCAATGGCCTAAAGCTTAAATGGCTAATTTTCGAAAAATTTTCCTCTGAAGTACTTTTACTTTTTTTATTTGAAATAATTAACCATTTCACATTTTAACCTAGTATACAAAATGGTTAAATACAACTAATGAAGAAAATTTATTGGTAACTAAAGGAGAAATAAGCATTAATTTTTATATATAACTTATCCATAATTTTTAAAAATGATTTTCATGAGAAATGTTGATGATCTACTAATATAAACTTAATAATATACAATTTTTACTAAAAATTAAGTTCTTTTTTTTATGAGTTTTATGATAAATGTTTCCAATAAAAAGCAGAATTTTTCAAAAGATCCATTTTCTTCCACAGTCATTAGTATTGTTTGATACTATACACAGTCATAATAGGAAGTAGAAAGTGATGCAAATGTATAAATTTAACAGATTTGATGGGTGAGAAAACATTGTAATTAATTGTTTTAAATGAAATTATACCATCGTTTTCACTTTGATATTCCTATATATGAAAATACCTAACCACTCTAAGTGAAAGTTATGTGATGCGTACACCGCACCAGATTTTTACTCAAAGAACCTTAAAATGCATTCATTGCATTATATATTTTTTATTGTGAATCTTAAAATAATTTTTTTAAGTTACCATTTATTTCCACAGAAACATTTAGGTAATATAAAAGTTGAGATTATTAGTTTTTTATTGCTCCTTTATATCTTCTATGTCTTTATTAAAATATTGTTTCATTCTGGAAAAACCTTTCTCCGTAGTGAAATGTTACCACTGGCATTGAAATATCATTATTTATTTTAAATAAACCAAATTGAAGGTAGCTTAGAGGAAGCCTTTTAGAATATTCAGCATGTAAGCTCTGTCATACTATTTCAGTAAGAATTAAAACTAGCTATAAAATAACATTTAATTGTACATTGATTTAATGAAAATAGTTTGAGCCATTTCAGAGAACATTGTAAAAATCTTAATTTATGCAAAAATGTTTGCTACGATCTTGTCAAACCACGATAATGAATTAGAGGTTATTTCTTTAATTTACATTGTTAATTAATTACATAGTTTCTACGATCAAGCTATTTATTATAAAGATTTCTTTAATTTATTTTAATAGATTGTTTTTTCTATTTTCAGTTCATTGTAAAACTAATTATGCGGCAACATGAGATTTGTAGAACAGGTAATTATATAAAATTATTAAATCTTTTTCTAAAAATGAACATTAATGTACTTGCTATTTCAGTCTTCAGTTTTTTTTTTTTTTTCATAAATGAATTCACTTTAATCTATAGGGTAATATGAGTATGTTGATTTATCTAAGACTATTTTATCCTAAGTTATAATTTTTGATGAATTTTCGTTTTTTTTTTTTCTGATGATTTTAAAGATTAAACTAACTTATGACTGAGTTGTGCAAGAAGTACCAACTATGCATATTTGTTTCAAGGCTAATCTGTTTTATTTAAATCTTATCGAGAAAATAAAAGCCACTATCTGTAAGAATTTATCTACAAACTAATCTGTGAAGTTGACACAATAACAGAATAAATTTAAGAACAGCAAATTATATGAGAAGCTAAAAAAGAACTAAGGTAAGAATTTCAGAAATATGTGTTTGACCTTTTGTGCATAACACAGCCAATATATTCAATTCAGATGACATAAGGTTTTTTTTACTCTTGTACCTAAACAGTACTCATCAAATTTAAAATATAACTCCATTTTTTTTAAATTTTGGTGAAAAGTCTTTCCTCAATAACTGGAAATGTTTTTTCTAAAACAAAATAATCATAAATATTATTGAGGTTTTTTTTTTTTTTGGCTATAAAGACTTGCCGAAATCTGTCCTATTGTTGATATTATTTACCCATACCTTCTCTAATGTTTCTTTATTTCTCTTCAGCTTTCTGTTGCTTTCTTCAGTTAAATATTAGAATAAATTCTTTCTAAATACAGTTAATTCTTAAAATATGCTGCTTAGTATTATAAGAACTATTAAAGACATATTTTAGGATTTCAGATAATTGAAAATAATTATTATTTATTTGACAGAAATTTTATTGAAAATTAAATATATTTTTGATTTATTTTAACATGTTTAATTTTTATAGTGTACAAACAACACTTTCAAATTCATTTATATCTACCAAATCTATAAAATATTGATTCTAAACTATCAAAATAATGAGCATTGAATTCACTTTTAAAAGTGAAACATACTAAATGAGCTTTTAGCTTTTTGTTGTTAAGATTCCCTATTTTGAACTTTCTTAAAGCACTAGATATTAACATGTCTCTTAGTTGATTGGATAATGGAAATAGGTTTGATGATGGATTCTCTATGAGCTATATTTATGATTTTTACATTTTTATCCAAATTCATACTGTTTATTTTATACAAAAGTTTATTTTTCTTTTAGTAGTTGGATTTATGTAACATAAAGTTATGTTTAATTTATGTCTATTAATAAAATGTCTTATTCCTTTGAATATAAATATATAAAATAATGCTATTATTGATGTATTTTGTCTTGTAAATTGATTTTCATTATCCAATCGTTTCTCTTTTCTGATTGACTACATGTCAGTGCTGATGTGATAGTATACTTTGGTTTTATTATGAAAATACATCAACATCAATTCTAATAATGCAATGGGCCCGGATTTTTATGCAGTAAAAACCGACAAAATATGCAATAAAAAAATGTCAAAAATGCAGCAAAATCTTTACTGATAAAATCTCTAAATATGCAATAAAATGTCTTAAATATTCGATTACACTTATGCTGTAGTGTATCCAGTATTTAATTTTTTTGAGGGGGAGGGGCTTTTTATTTATTTTTTTTACTGCAATTAATTACCTTGGAAGAAAAGTAGTAGCAGGATGTATATTATAAATTTTAAAAAGTACATTTTGTGATTCTTTAGGTATTTAGCTTAGAACACCAACATAAACAAATGTGAAACAATGAATATATATATATACGTATATAGGGGGCTGGGGTAGCCGTACGGGCTAAGGTGCTTGCAATAGGTAATCAAAGTTAAGCAATGTTGAGCGTGGTTAGTACTTGGATGGGTTTACCAGGATGTTAATAGCCGGGGAGCGGGGTGACCGAATGGGCTGAAGCGTGTGCACAGCACCGCGAGTTGCCTGGCAACCGGAGAACAAAGATTTGAGATGATTAAAAAGTACGAGTTCGCGTCCCGTTGCCGGAGGGGATTTTAAATTCCCCGCCTTCACCCTCCGGCCCGGGAAAAAACTGTATAGCCTAAAAAGGCGAGATAGGGAAGAAAAAAAAAAAAAAAAAAAGGAGCCCCCCTGAGGTTCGGTCTATGGACGGTCTGTTTCGGGGAAAAAAATATAGGTCCTCGTGCGCCTGCTGACTCCGAGCAGCCATAATCCATGGATCTAGACCGATTTGTCACTGTACTTGAACCCGAGAGAGTCGGTGGGGAGGACACTGCCAGATTTGGCCCCAAAGGGATCGGCTATGGAGCTACGGTTGGCCTGCCACTGCACCATGGAAACCATGGTTCGTAGCAACGTGAGGTTAGGTGACCCCCTCCAGACTTTCTGAGCTCCCGCAAGTATCACACGTCTGTAAGGAGACCACATCTCGCCTCCAAAGATCTTCATGGTCTGTAGTGCCAATCGAAAAAAAAAATATATATATATTACCATTTTTGGGAGCCTCAACCTGAAAGACCCTGTCTCTTTCTCCCCTCCCCCTCCACAACATCTTGTAGATACCCCAGTGCCCTAATGTGTGTACAAAATTTTTTGAACAAAAAAAAAGTTAAAAGAGATGAAAACGTGATAATGAAAAAAATCATATATTCTGAGAAGTCAATAACTGAAGATAGCTTATTTTGTAATAGTTTATTGAAAATCAATCTAGAATTTCTTGGAACATTATGGAATTATAATGGGACATTATTTGTAATTATGATTATCGTTATTATTATTTTTTTATTTTAAATGATCAAAATATGCAGTTATATGCATTTATCATCCAACATGTAATATAAAATTTGACTAATTGCGTTTAAAAACTGCATGCAAACAAAATATGCAATTTCATAAAAATCCGGGCCTCGGTGATAATTTTCTGGTAAATTTATAATTGTACTTTTCAAATACTTGTATTATCCTGAGAATTAACATTTAAAAAGTATGTATACCCATTATAGGACAGCTATAAGAGGGCTATAAATATATTGAAAAGAAGGATGATTGGGGTATGATCAGTCAAAATAAAAATAAATAATTATATTTATTTAAAATATATATATAATAAAAAATATTTTTAAAAATAAATATAATTATTTATTTTAACTGATCACCCCAACCATCCTTCTCTTCAATTATTCACTACAGTCAACCATCAATCGAGGGCTATGAACATATATCATTTGTGACACAAGTAAAGCTCTAGTGTTCACAACAAATCTTAAATAATTGACTTTTTTGAATATACATACTAGTTGTTTAAATCTTTATAATTATGTATACTTATAAATAATCTATTATTTATTTGACACAGTGGAATACAGATTTTAGTGTTTTAGGTAACTCAAATATTCTTCAACTTTATTAGATATCCTTGTTCTGGTGATAAAACCAGAGCATCTAATTATTACGAAATTTTCTTTAGTATAGAATCTAAATAGGTCAAAGAACCTTAAATACTAGAGGTTTATAAATTCCACTGTATCTAAAACAATTTAGTCAAAATGCATAATCTATTAAAATATTCTTAATTTGGTTATTCATTGATATATTACATCTTAGAACAAACTATTGTAAAATTTCATCTTAAGTCACAATTTTAATTTCATCTTAAGTCACTAATTTCATCTATTTAATTTATATCGGCCCTTTTTCAAAGCAATTTTTATTTGGAATACCTTCAATCACTTTATAAGATTCACTTATTTTCATGATCCCAGATACAATTTCAGTGTTTGAAAAATTTAATGATTGCTTATAAACATATATATTATTATTATATTTATGAGTTATTAATTATAAATATTTGGACTTTATTGTACAAGCTTTAAATATATTCATTTATTTTCATGTAATAAAAATTTTAAATTAAATACTACTTTTTGTAACCATGCTCTTTTTTAAATTTAAAAATTGCAAGTTTCATTTAATTTGATTGTAGATTAACTTTCTTTGCTTAAATATACTGAGTGTTTCTGGATTAAATGGCTAAACTTGAAAGATGAATTAAGGACATCAAAACAAAAATCGCACTGAAAACCATTTTGGTAATGAAATTAATGGATTGCTTAAGGATTATCAATGTTATCAGATCAATTGAGGATCATGTAAAATATGACTATTTCATATATTGAAATTGCCTTATCTGTTAAATATGGCTTCGTCTGTACACAAAATATTTGCATGTTATATCGCCTGGCACTAAATGCTGGACATGTTAAAGATGGTATGGATGATGTCCATCTGCAGAAAGTGTCTTCCATGTGATTGTGAATGAATTTCGTAATTCATTACTTGATCTTTGGACACTTGTTGCTTCAGCATTGCAAAAACTCTAACAGTGAGGTATAACATATTAAATGAACCAGTTTCTCTCATTCGCTGAACTGTTAACGAAAATACTGATTTATTCAGCAATCTTCCATTGGAAATCAAGTGGCATATTTACAGTAAGCATCGTTAGAATTTCAATCACAAAACCCATAATATTAATTCTCTAACTGAATATGTATGAAGCATCATGATTTATTTAACAAAGGCACTCAACGAACTAACAACTTATACTTATGGAGATAATTGATGTTTTTGTTTATAAACAAAAGTATATTATTGATCTCCTAACAAAATAAGAGACCTTTCGACTTTTTTTTTTTTCTATAGTTCTGAAGTTGCTCTAGTGAATACATTTTTTTTTTTTATTTTGATGTCATGAATTCCGGAAGCTTGATCATTTAATCCTGGAACATCCTGTATAATAGATTGAAAAAAAAAATATGAAAATTAATCATCATTGAAATTAATATACAATTGAGGAACTGCAAATGTAAGGCAGTCAATCATTTTAAGAAGGGAGTGATCTATGATGTTAGTCTTTAAACAATCCTCAGCCAGTGTGAATATTCACAATTTTTTATGTAAATTCATTAGTCATTAAATATAATAAATCAGCTTATGAAATTTTTTTAAACTAGTGATTAATAGTTTGTTCATATAAGTTTTTTTTAGTATTTTGAGAACTATTATTTCTATACTTAATAAAATATCAATTTAAAGCTTAAGTTGTACATCTTTGGTTTTTTACCTATCAGTTCTTCTTGTATTCTTTACAAATTCTTGCTGTCAATATACTATTAAAGTAGATATTGATTTTTACTTAAAATAATTAACTTACTCTTAATCTTTTTAATTGTATTTTTTTCAGGTGCAGTATATTGAGCATTAATTTTAAAATGACGATTTTCATCTTAGAGCTTCCTCTTAATTTTAAATTTGTAGTTGTAAATAATGATTCATTCTATAACAAAAAGCAAAATTAGTTTTAATTCAATTTAAAAAACCTAATTGCTGCAAAATATTGATTATACTGGTACGTTATAAACATATTATTTTTTTTAGTCATGCAACTTAAAAAGGAAAATTTATTACTAAAAATAGCTTTTTTTTATGATATGATGAAAATAGTAATTTTCTATCATTTCCATCATGATAAATTATTTCTATATTATATATTTAAACAAAATACATATATATATGTACAGATGTATATTTAATATGTGTGCATTATTTATTATGGAATAAGTTATAAAATTATTTTAAAGTAAAAGTGTTATTATGTCTATACGACATTGAATATTTCTTTTCATTATATTGTTTTGTTTTGTTTTATAATTTTTTTTTCTCTCTTTCAATTAAAGACTGAAACTATGCCAGTAGTTATGGCTTAAGAGTTTTTAGAAATGTTTATGAAGTTTGTTAAAATATTTATGACAAATAAATATTGAGTTTTTATTTTTAGAAAATAAATTTATTGTATATATTTTATTATATTTATTAAATACTTGGATATTTTTAATTCATTATTTTTTTACCAACACCTTTTTCTGAATAAAATATGGAAATAGTTTGGTTTATGATTAATTTTATTATCTTTTTACAAACTTCTACAAGTTTGGAAATTGAACTTCTACTGTTGAAATATCCAATTCCTAAAACCATAAATTTTTCACGATGATACAATTTATTGAGAAGTAAGACTGTTTTTACTGTTCCATATTTTATATTTTATTTTAAGATGTAGTGAGTTTTTTGCATTTATCAAAATTGGGGTAAGAACACTTAATCTGTTCTTCAACTTTATTAATTAAAAAAAAAAGTTTCCCAAGTATATCATTATAGCTTCCTTATTGTTTTTATTGACTACTTAAAAAAATTCACTTCACTAAGATTAAAATTTTCTAGAAAACTGAATAGTATAATCCAATAAAAATGCATCTAATAAATCGTTTTAAGTTTAATAATTTATATAACTTTCCATTATCATATGTTGACTGCCTTATCACATCTCTTCTTCTTCTTATCACATCATCCTCCTTAGTGCCTCTCAGCGTGGAAGTGCTCCGATCCAAGACTGTCTAGCCTCCCGATTCCGAGCCATTGCCTTCCTTGAATTCATAGACTTCCCCTTCTTTTCACCAATCATGGGGATGTGGTCCATCCATAGCAATCTAGGTCTTCCTCGAGGATGGCATCCAGTAGGCCTGGCCTCAAAAAACTTCTTTGGATAACAGCTCTATTCTACATAGATGACCAAACCATCCTAACTGCCTCTTTTCAACTGTTTCCCCGAGAGCTGGCACTACCAGGTCTCCCTGTATCCTTTCATTCCTAACTCTGCCCCTCCTTGTTATGCCTTCTATTCTCCAGAGGTACTTTATTTCTGCAGCAGTAGCTCTACTCCAGTGCCTGCTCAGTGAGACCTAGCACTCACTTCCATAAATAAGGGTAGGTAAGTGTATGGACTTAAGGAGATACGTAATTTTACACTGTGCTGCATAGCTGGTAATATGTGCTGTTAGCTTTCTTAATCCTGTTTGAGAGCTCTTGGTTCATTTTCCCATTTCTGCTTAGCACTACTTCGAGATAAGTGTACTCCTGCGCTGTCTCCAAGATTTATCCTCCGCAGCGAACCAAAACTTCCTCCTCTTCAGGACTAATGTGCATCACCTTGCTCTTTCCATCATTTATTATCATGCCCTTTCCTTCTAGCTCTACCTCTCACTCAGTAACCGCCTGCTGTAGATTTTCTTTGAAATCGGCAATGAGGACAATATCATGTTTTTTTTAATTTAACGAATGATTCCCAATTTATGAAATGAGGAACCATCAACCATTTTTAATTAAGACACAAATATAAGACAAATTAAAAGCTTTACTGCTGTTTTTGTTTAATTAGGTTGTAAAACCAATAGTGATATTTTAAATGAAATATTATTATAAATATTTTAAATATATTACTTTGCAATGGATGTTTTAAACTTGTGATTTGTCCCCTTGATAGATATTTGGTATTTATAGGTTAAGTATTTTAATAATTTGTTACTCTAAATCAAAAAAATGTTTTTTCTTCATTATACAGTAATGAGTAATTTAGTGAGTATTGTGATAAATGAATACATACCAAATTATTCACTGGTGTGCCCTTTGACAGGGACAGCATCCTCAAACCCAAAACCTAGCTTGACAACATCTAGGAACATTGAGATGGTACTACACGAAACAACTATATGGCCTAAGTTTGCAATGATCTTGCTTTGATCTGCATTTTCGACATCCATCCTTGCTAGTGCAATTGCAACAGCTGCTGCTATTACCTAACAGTTATAATTTAAATATATTTATATGCATAAACTTTTTTTTTTGTATTTAGTGATTATTGAAAAACAAACAAAATTAATATTGATGGTAAAAAAACATCTACAATTCTACTGATCACTTATGAATCTTTGTGTTCTCTTAACACTCAGAACAGCCAGATTCAAATAGTAGAAGATTGCAACCTATTGGATATCTATGTGCTATTAGAGAAACCTAGGAATGGGAAACAATTTAAGCAAAGCACAAAGTAAATATAATGGATTTCTGTTAGCAGACTGCACTTCTCTATAACAGACAAATTTATAAATCCCATAAGGTATTCAATAATTTTATAGTATTAAGGACTTCCAAATAATCGATACTCTCTAAAATTTGGAATGCCTTGATGCAAGGATTTTGATTGGAAAGTTTCTCTATTACAGACAGCAAGAAACCAGTGAGGTTCATATTTTGAGAACTTTAATTTTATTCAAAGAACAAATAAAAGCCACTAAACTGTAATAGCGAGTAATTCTTATTTGGGAAATTCTGGAGAGTGATCTGCTGAATCCATGCCCCTAAATGGGTTGTAATGAAACAGATTTTTTTAATGATATACAGCTGTAATCACAGGCAGATCTACGGGAGGGAGCTTTCGGGCTGAAGGCCTCCCCAAAATGGTAAAATATAACCATGTTTTACTGAAAAAAATATTAAAAACTATCTCTTAAAGTATTCTTGTTCATTTAATTACATTTAATAGGACTTCAGGAACCACTTAAACACCATTTCATATAGGTAGTTAATTTCTTTCTTTCTTTTTTTCAAATTATTTTTATGAAGATTTATGAAAAAAAAATCTTTCAGGCTTAAGCCTCCCCCAAAATTAAATCCTGGATCCGCTAGTGGCTGTAATTATGTGATGATTGCAATACTGTAAAACTTCATTTAAAAAGACTGATAGTAAGGGTGAGTAGCCATATATATTCAAACAACATTGTTGATAGAATGAATATTTTATTACCAATGTGTACATTTTTTAAGGGCCATGAAAAGAAAAAATATATTTTTAAAGATAAACAAGTCTTTCTTATCTTTTATATCTTCTTCTATAATGAACTACCTAGCTCTGTCTTCTTAACCGTGTGTTTTTTTTTTTTTAAACTTTACACTAATAAGTATACACATAGTAGCAATATAGTTTTAAAGTGTCATGGAGGATAATATTGTTAAAGTTTTGTTCAGTTTCAAATGAATAAAAATAGTCTAATGAATAAGTTATTGTTTGTAGGAAAACTATTTTTAATACAGATTTATTTCATTCATATAATGAAATTAATTTATGAAAAAAAAAAATCAATATTTGATAAGTATTTCTGTAATAATTTAAAGCAAATATATAACCAAAATACATTCTAATGCCAAAATAATATTTTACAAAAGAATAAAAACAATGCTTCTTCAAAATTGAGGAATGTTCAAAATTTAACTAATAGATATTCAATTTTAAGTATATAATCTAATTAAAATTATACTCCAATTAAAAAATAATTTGTTAATGAGCTATGGCAGAATGAACTGTGTGTTGTTTTTTTTATGCTGCTAGTGTGGTTAATCTAATAGTAAATATAAAACCGTGATTTTACAGAAGAATGAATTCAATTTAGCATAGCATTCAATCTGTCAATACTATTTATTAATGTAATAGTATTTCGTGCTGGTCAACTAAAGTTATAAATCAATATCTGATGGCATTGACTGATAACTTATATTGATCTAGTTTTGTTTAGTATTCAACCTTTTGAAGGCTGGTAGGAATAAAAATATGTCACATTATGAAAGGGAAGAAATCAATAGTTTCTTATAAAAGAATAGCTTTCTTTTTATAGTTTTTGGTCTACATTTTTAAGGCATAACTTTTTTAAATCTTGAAGTTATCATTGATAGATTTATCCTTGGCAATAACAGTTTACATTCTAAAAATGAAGGCACAACATAGTTATTTTAGGTTCAAAGATATGAAGATTATTTTAAACATTTTTTATTTAACATTAATTAAAATATTAAACAAAAAAGCAAAACCTGAAAACATTAAAAAACTAAGGAAGAAAACATTCATTTATCTTTTAATATAAAAATATTTTATAGTTTTCTTTTTCTCTTGATATATAAATTAAATTACGTAGTAAAAAGAAATTGAAAATATCTGTTAATAACAACAATTTACAATAAAATTTTTATTTTTAGAAATTTATTGTATTTTAAGTTTTAAATAATATCCTTTATTGATAAAACTGTTGAGACAAAAAGAATGTTGAATTTTTCCTAAACATGCATTTAAGACTTTCATTATAATTTCATATACTTTGCCAATTAAATTTTCCTTAAATTGTAAAGTATGTGAAACTCTAAAATCAATTTGTAATATAAATATTTCTACCAACTTTATTTAAAATTGAAATACAAAAGATAAAAAACAGATTGTATTGAGAAAGGATTTCCATTCTTTTAACTTAATAACAATATCCATAAAATATTTAAAATGGGTCTGATAATTCTGTTACATATCATTCTACAACGGTTCTGTCAGCTTTTGAGTAATTAATCCTAAAATAAAAATTCCAATCTTTTTGTCTCTCACAATTTAATATTACACACTAAGTAATACCATATAAGGCCACTTTTTTTTTTATCTCGTACTGATTTTTAAAAACTATTATTTCCATCATTTACGGGGTGTAGTCATAATGTCTGAAATAATTGCTCTAAAGTCATAAGAATACACATATATATATAATATTATAATATTGATGACATAATTTTCTTATTAATTCTGACCTGGTAGTTTCTTATCAATGTTCTTATACTTTTAAAGAGATAATGACAATTTTTATTGTATATATATTTATAATGTTATACAGTTTTAGTGGTATCTAAAGTCACAAATATAAGTACATATGTACTTGACATAGATTTCATTAGATTAACAGTTACAGAAGGAAAAGATAAGACAATTGTGCATATGAATTTTACAGAAATTTTATCTTCAAAGACATTGATAATACAAACCTTTTAGTGTACATTGGGGTTTTGTTAAAGATAATGACAATCAGTAAATATTTATATTATTTTTTTACTGTTTTATAGATAATTAATCATTTTTATTAATACATCAACATAACTATAAACCATGACTAATAAAACCTTATTTCATTGCAACAACAAAGCAGTGGACAGTATTATTGAATATTCTGCAACAAGGCATTCTCATTTTCTAGATTTTTTTTTTATCATTTTCCCAATTTTTAATATCTGTCCAAGCTGGAAACCCAATGTAAAGAGGTTGAGTATAATTTTGAAGGGAATGCTACTCTAGTACAGATAACAAATTTAAAAAAACAATTTTACCATAATTAATTCTTAAGAAAGCTTTATTTATAACTCCATTGAATGGAATACAAATGCTTATGCTTGATTTCATTTTCAAAAAGACCATTAAAACACAGTCCTTTGGACATGATAATTTATTTTTAACAGATAAATGAAAATATCAAAGAGCGAGTTCTCGACTATAAAGTCACAGAGCTAGAGTATTATATACCACAAAATCTTGAAGTACTATCAATGAAAAAATAGAAAAATAAGTCTGGCATGTATTTTTGTAATGAATAAAAATGATATAGATACATTTAACATGTTCTTGCTACGATCTTTCATTTTTAAAGAACAGAAATTGCTATCTCCTCCATCAAGCTACTCTTTCCTATTTTTCTCTCGATTCTGTTAGTTTTATAATTATTATAACATAATCAGATCTATGTTATATATGTCAGTCATGATCGTTTACAATTAAAACAATTCTCTGTATATGTTCTTGGCATTAAATTTCCAGTAATGTTACACTTATTGTTAAAATACAAATACATCATGTTTGAAACCTCACTGGAATATTTTAAGAGATAAATTCTTTGCCGTTTGAAAATGGATTTTTTCATTACAATAATTTGCTAAGCTGTTTGCGGTCTAACTATTTCTAATGGTTGACTAGAATGTTCCATTCCAAAACCAGAAATTACAACATTTACTACAGATATTACAAAAACTAAAACTAGTATAATATCATTAATAATATTTGCAGGCAGATGATCTCCTGGAATGTTGATGTCCAGTCCACCAATTATAAGAAACAGGATACCCACGCACATCTTAAAACCAAATCACTGAAATCACTCACTTTATACTTTTAAGAACTTAGACAAATAAAATATTATTATTCAAGAGGTCTTGTATGTACTTAATGGCCATTACAAGCCACAGGAAAGCTATAATTAAAAAATGTGTTTTGAAAATAATGTGATAGTTTAGGATTGTTTATTTTATTATTTTTAAAATAAATGTTTATTTATTTTATTTTGATAACAGAAAAACAAATTGTTATAAATAAGTACACAGAACCACCCTCAATAATTTTTAAAACCAGTAGCGGATCCAGAATTTAATTTCTGTTTTGTTTTTAATAGTCTTAATCACTGTGGGAGAAAAAAGAAAAGAACTATCTATATGAAATGATAATTTGGTTTGGTATGGTTGAAATGATTTGCTTTTAAATGTACTTTAAAGGCAAAAAAAAAAACCTGTCACAGGAACAATAATGCTTTTAAGGATAAATTTCTTCTGTTATTTCTTGGCACATGTTTATATTTAATAGCTAAAAGATAATATATTGTGATTATTCTCTTATAAAAATGTTTACTCTGGAAAGCCCCTTCTCCCAAAGATTCGCCAGTTTTCATAAATACAATAAATTTTAAACAAGATTAATTTGAAAGATTATATTATAATGATTATATTGGTCCGTGTTTATGATATTCTATGATTATATCTTACCAGTACGGTATCTTAGAGAAAGATTATTTTTTAAACAATACATAATGTACCATGGGTAAATCAAGTTGAATTTAAATACTTACTGGACTAGCTCCCCCCCCCCAATAATACTAGGACCAGTGCCCCTTCCTCAGTACTTCCCTCATGACAAGGGAGCTCCATTTCAATTACTAGCCAAGGGCCATTAAAAAAGTCCCCTGTTCTAGCACACTAGCTTTGGCAAATGATTGAAATGGGGCTCCCTTGTTATGAGGGAGGTACTGGTACTAGCCATAGTGGGGACGACTAAGAGTCCCTAGAAACTGCAAGGGAATTTGTGTTTGAGATCAATGTCCAGATGACAATGTATATGCAGACTTCAAATGGGTGAGTACAAAATACAATGTTGTCCAGAATTTAGGTAGCTTGATAACAACTGGTAATTTGACAGAAGTCGATATAAAAGCCGAAATCGCTGCATATGGGGTTTGCAGAAGGCCCTTAGGATAAAGAACTTCTTAAGAAAGAAAAAGATCTTAATCTATAAGACAATAGTAAGACCGGTTGTCACCTGTGGAAGCGAATCATGGACCTTAACAGCAAAAAATGAGAGTTTCAAAAGTCTGGGAAAGAAAAGTTCTTCGCTGGATATTTGGTGCAGTGGAAGCGGGAGATGCCTGGTGAATTAGAGCAAATAAGGAGCTGCGGGAGTTGTTTGGAGAAGGAGACATCGTCTCTTATATCCAGCTGGTCCGATTAAGGAGGAAGGGACATATGGAAAGAATGGACTCGGGTAAAATTCCTAAATTTTGGCTCTACAAGAAGCCACCATGTACGGCTCGAGGTGAGGCCTCGACGAGTTTTGTCACAGAAAAATAACAAGCATTTTCCGCCTTTAGCCTAACCTTAATTTCCTTTAGAATTTCATTTTTTTCTAGTTATCATAGACCCAAAATACCTAAAGTACTCAACGTGTTCGAATATATTCCAGTTTATGTCGATGTCAGCGAAATCGTCTTCGTTTTTACAGACAGCTTACCATATATTTTGTCTTATCAGTATTTATTTCTAGCCCAACTTCTTCAGTGGCTTTCATTAACGTTGTATTTAGTTTTATAGTTTCCGTGTCTTCCCTAAACAGAACCGAATCATCAGCATAACCCTGCTGCACGGGTAGTGCTCCACCCAGATTCAAACCTTTTTCAGTACGCATTACCTCCCTAATGACATGTTCCAATACTAAATTAAACAGGACAGGTAAAAGAGAATCACCTTGTTTTAAACCCGAATGAACCTCGAACTTTTCGGATAAATAATTACTGATTCTCACTTTATCGAATGTTTCCGTCAAGTACATCCGAACTACATGTTCCAATTTTTTTTTATCCCCTGTCCAAGCAGAATATTATACAGCTTCTGGCAGTCAATTGAACCGTAAGCCTTTTTGAAATCGATAAATAGCTGGTGAAAAATACCGTTAAACTATAATTTGTCTCTAACATTTGCCTACTAAGCAATCTTTATCAAACCACAGTTTGTTCATTTTATTTTCCTTTTTCTCAAGACAAGAGTAACCGACCTCTTTAATATTATACCTGATCTGTACCCATAACTTGTCTGTACCATCGCAATCCTCATCAAAAGATTTTAATGTTTCAAATCTATTTCTAACTTCTAGCTCGAATTGATTTCTTATTGATAGATTTTTTAAATTAAAATTTTCTTGATTAAAATTTTCGAAAACGAAACTATTTTCTTTTCTATTTAGTTTTTTTTTTTCGAAGTTTAGCGATTGCTAATTCATGACCTGACCAACATTCTGCTTCGCGATATGACCGTTATAAATTATACTACTTTTTCACCAATTTTGTATCAAGACATGATCGATTTGATTTCGAGTTAACGTATCCGGTGATGTCCAAATATATTCATGAATACCTATATGTTTAAACGTAGTACTTTTAATTATCAAGGTTTTCGAGATGCAAACAATCAGCCGGATTCCATTATCATTACTAAACTCGTGCAAACTTTCTTTAACCGATAATCAGAAAATAAACTTCTTCCCTTCCCACCTTTGCGTTCGCGTCACCTACAATTATTCTCATGCAGTTTTCCGGTAGTTTATCATAAACCCATCCGGTTTTATCATAAAATTCGCATTTGATTTCGTCATCACTGTCTCCGGTTGGACAATGAATGTATGTTTATTGAAATATTGTTTGTATGGGTAATGATCATATTTGAAAACATGTTACCAAAGCAATAGAATATATTACATATTTTTATTTTTATTTAAAGATTTGATGCAGTGAGATGAACTCTCAATTCTTCTAATGCTTCAAAATCACCGGGGGAATTGTTATAAAATCTTGACCTAAAAATGGAAGCATCCACATCAATAAATCATAAAACCCTAGGATATGTTGCTAATTAACTTTTAATATTAACTAAAATTTCAATAATAGGAGCATAGGTCGTGGTAAAATACTTGCGTAACTACTTCTGGGCCTTAGCTTAGCTATCTAGTCTAATTTTCCTATTTTCTTAATTGATTATTTTATTGTTGGAACATTTAAAATAATCATAAATCTAGTGGAGGTCTTCGAAAGTATTTTACTACGAGGAAATGTAACATTCTTTATTTATACAAATATACAAAATGATTACAAAGCATTGGGTGTTTTGTTAGACTACTGCACTATCATATAAACTTATTATAAAAACCTAATCTCTCTCACTCTAATCAAAATAGCAGTCTTCAGTATCGAAACAAGATGGAAAAATAATATTGTACCTTAAGAAAATTGATATACATGTAACAATAATATTATAAAACAATATGAAAATATCCACGAACACAAAAGGAGTACATTTTCTGAATTTGCTTTGAACTGAAAATTGACTAGAATTTGGATTTTATTGGAGATCTGTGTCAACCGGTACAAAACGAGCAAGATTTGAGTCAAAAGCAGAAATGAGGAGGTTGAGACAAGTTACAGCGAACGCCCCAGCAACTGCTAAATTATTTATTATCAAAGCTGAAGTCTTGTACTCGATGAGGTGCAGGCGGCAGTCCCTCATGAGGTTCAATGAAAGAAAGAGAACACCCATCCCGACCTGAAATAACAACTAAATTTACATTTTATCCTGGGGTCCTTAAAGTTTCCAAATAAAACTACACATCGTAGACTACACATAATATATAACTTTATGCTGAGAAGATTTTAAATCGAATCCAGCTACTAGATTAGTATTTAAAATACATAAATAAATAGTGAGTACGTAGTCTTAACTTTGATCCAACTGTAGTATATATAATTAAATCAATTATGATATTATGTATACATTAAACAGCATTGTTATCAATGACTATGACGATTTATAAATGTCAACCAATCAGCAAAATGTGAAAATTACGATGTCACTGCTGCGCTTGAACTCGCGGAGCATATATGTTCATTGATATAATAGTCATTAAATAATAATAATTGAATATTTTTCATTTCCTAAGAGCTCTTATGACAAAATTACGCCTCTTCAAATAAATCTAGAAATGGTACCGAATCCTGTGATAAATGACAGGATGGACCAATCCAGATACTGCAGTTTCAAAGATTGAAGGATTATCAAAAATTAATTAAATGAAATATTGTGAAAAAAAACTGTGAAGTAATTTTCTTCACTTCATAACACTACGTTTTAAAAATTAAATCACCAAGACTAATCCAGTTAACTTCATAGATTCTTTATCAGAGGCGATTTCTGAAGTTGTCATCAGCACGAAGAAAGGAATAGCATAATTTTCTTCTCTATTCTATCTTTCAACTAGAACGAAGTTAAAAAAATTATATATAACCACATCTTATGAATACTGATGTGGCGGGAGTTGGATCAATATTTGCTGACAAAAGGCTTTGCAGTTTGAGTAAAGTGTCGCACTCAATAGTTGTGTTAACATTGTCTTGTGAGAATATAATGTATCTTTTAATTAAAACGAATTTACACAAAAATCATCGAATTGTGGATATTCTAATTGAAATATATTGATATCAGATACACTGAATATATAAAGAGAGAACACACATTGTAACATGGACACATCATAGCATAGAATAGACAGGCAACACGGCCGCTGAAAGCAGAAGTTGGTACCCAAACGCATTGCAACACATAGATATATTTACACAACTTGAGGCTGGGATGGTTGATGATCTGGCTTCAGTTGAAGATCAAGGTCTAGCTGAATCTAAGCATAACTATGTAATGTTTTCTGGACTTCTCCAAATAGTCAATTTTCCTTATTGTTGATATAACATTGAATCTGGACTCTCTCCCCCACTGGAAGAGTTCTTGTTGGAGGGGCAATCAAAACAGGACTACTAGCAGCAACCATTCTGTTTTGTGTGGGAAACTTCATTCCCGACTCCACAAGTTGACTATTTATAATTTGATAGTTCATTCGATCTAATCTGAGCTTGCATTTGCTGTTGATTCATAGGTTTTGTAAGCTGGTTTTTGTGTTAAACCTTTGTTTTCAGTATTTAGTGAATTAGTATCTTCTTGACTTTTCTCATCTGATACATTATTTAAACTTGTTCGAAGGAGATTTATGTCAATGTTGTTCTGCTGAAGTTCAGTATCAAGTCCTCGTGGCTTGAATGGTTCGTGGCCAGCTGGGACAATGTGTAATTCACCAAGACATTTTCCTCTAGCTTGAATGATGTTACCTGAATATGACCGGAAGGCAATGTGAGAAGCTTCAAGAAGAGTATGTAATTTAAGACGTTTGAAATTAGACTCCGACAATAGGAAGTACTTGGCACCTGAATCAACGATGAACTGCTGCAATTTTCCATTGATATGGATAGCAATGAGGTATTTGTGACTATCAACTATTTCGAGTTAAACAACAATTATCAAGAGTTTGTTAAGACCGTAAGTGCATCAGGAAACATGGATAACACATGGAGAGTATTGAGTTGAACTGGACGCAGTCTTTTTTCTTGATGCTCACATGAGAGTTGAAATACACACTTTTGCACAATGTCCCAATTTACAACATGATCTACATTTGATTTTGGACTTATTATTCCGGCACTCTTTAACTTTATGATTAGTTCTTCCACATCTAATACGAACATTGTCAATACCTAGTGATCGATAGTTAGGCTTTTAATTCTGTTTTGACTGAAAGATTTTGAGTTTAAATGATTCATAGAATTATATATTTAGAAATATGATGTGCAGATCTTTCCATCTTATTTATACATCAGAAATTAAAATTGTAATTCCAAGAGCTTTGACGTTGACTGAGGTCTTAACTTTCTATTTTTGACGCTTTGAGAGCTGTGGATCTTTCTAGAATTCCATTAAATGTAGTGGCATTAGATTTTAATATCTGTTCCTTAACCAGTTCCCAGTTCCCACGCAAAACTCGAATTGGGCTCTTAAAAAAACATCAGAAATCGAAACAATATGATTGCATTCATCGGTTGTACAATTAACAGAGCTTACATTCAGCTAAGTCTTGCTGAAGGGTAGCGACTAACTCGGAAATACTTTTCTTTTTGAAAATCATTTTAAAAGTAGTGTTGAGCCACAATATTTACAGAAGAGTGTAGTCGAGTAGAAAGTGTTGGCGATCGCTCTGTCGCTCTTTTCTAACGCACATTTTCGGATATTCTTGCCCTCTTATATCTTCGAAAATGTCTTTGTGGCCACGAGCTTACTTTTGTTCCAAATTTCCTTTGCAATTTTCGGATTAGAAACTGAATTTAAAAAGGATTATTTAAAACCATTTTTAGCATAAAGGTTTTTCGGTGTACTAGAACAAAATATCGTTCTATTCAAAATATTGCTATCGTCTTTTATTTAGAAAATCTATAAGGCTAGTTTGCTTAATAATTAAAAATTTAATTATTTAAAAAAAATTATTTTAATTTATCTGGTCAATAAGCATTTTTTTTTTAAACGTTTTTATAATTCCTTTTATAATTCATTTAATTTATATCTATACGTCATTTTATATGTTGGATCCGGCAAAATGTTTTAGCTAAATCTAAACTAATTTTAAGTTCGAGTAGTTTGTCAAAATGTGTAACTTTCTTGATAAAAATTGCCACTTCTGGTTAGTCGATTTTAGCGAAAAAATGGTGTAATATCCTAGGTACATGTACATACCTTAAATACTAAAGCTTTGTGGGTTTCTCTATAATATAATTACCAGTCATCTAATTGTTAAATTTATGCTTTGTTCACAGGCCATTGCTTTGTACAACTGCATATTTCAATTATTTATTTAATTAATAATAATACAGATCATTTTGCGATACTTCATTATTTAATTTTTGAATTTGCGACTTTAAGGTACAAGATGTGACAAATTCAGAACAAATAATTAAAAATATGATAGTAAACAGCCTTCATATGTGAAGGGGGTGAATACATAAAATGAGTAGAGGAAATGAACCTATATTATTATGATAATAAGAAATATCTTTACTAAGAAGATAGGTAGGTAAAAAAAAACCAATTTCAAAACCCTGCTGACATTTGTCTTTCTGCTAATAACTAGGATTCATTATTGATTACAGTCTCTATATTCAGTGTTGAATACAGAAAACAAGTGATAACAAAGTCTGTTATTATTTCTCCAGAATCCTTCAAAAGCAAAAAAAAAAATAATAATAAAAAAGCTTTGAAACAAATAAGGTAAATTGCAGCTATTTAAAAATGAGCTTGGATGTAAAGTAATTGGGTAAGTAATATGTTAACATTACTTTGACATTATTAGGTAAGAAATAGAATATCATAAGTGATTCTGACATCTAGGACCTTTGTTGGCAAGATGTCAGATGTACTGATGCAGGAAGGGGAGGTCAGACCATTTAACTATGTCAAGGCTGCCAGTGCCCTTGAGTCTCCTGACATAGTTGGATGAAAGACCTGATGAAGACTAAACTAAAGACCTACAGCATTAGTCATAAATATTACACCAACATAATCTATGATTATTGACTGCATCCCCTGACTAATCATTACTTAAATTAGAATTACGGGCAATCATTTCCATAACATAGAGAATAAAATACAATGCTTCCCTACCTTTGGTAGTGAGGAAGCAAAAATGGTACAAAATATAATATTATCTGCGTGTCATGAAAAAATCTTGTAAAAACAAAACAAAATGGTGGAAATTAAGAGGTTTAATATCCTGGTAGTTCATGATGGAAACCTTGATCAATGTTTAATTTAAAAAGATATTTACTGCAAATCGGTGATGGAGAGGAGAGTGAAAGAGCTATATAATTAATTAATATTTGCTAAAGTGTGTAACCAAAATAATTTCATTCAATTATCAATAAACAAATACAATACCACTACAGCGCATGATGAATGACTACAAACAGGATATTAATGGAAGAAAAAAAAATTAAATTGTGGGTTTTTTTAATTCAGAAAGGAGAGATTGCGTTTATAAAAGTAATTGGGAGTAAAACCATTCAATTAAAAATATGATTGTATAAATATATCTTTTAATTAATAATTATGTATAGTTAACAGGACTAGCAATATTCACGGTTGGATGCTGATAACCTGGAATCTATAAATCAATCTTGATTCAAATATTTTGCTACACACCTTACTACTATTGGTTCAGATCACCTGTGGCATTGGTTGTCATGGTATTACCAATCAAAACACAAAAAAACAAATCAATCCTCATTATTAAAGAACTCCTCAAATTCAAATAAACTATTAGATCAACATGAATGCAGTTTAGATCCATGAATAAAAAAATGAGTAGTGTCAAAGATGAAATTGCAAAAATAAAATCTAAAAACAAACTCTAAAGGTTTGAATGATTATTTGTACCTGTAGAATAATTGAAGTTGTAATGAGACCAAGCATTAATGAATAAAATTCATGTTTGTCCCCAATCTGAAGTATATATTTGAGCTGCGATGCATTTGCAGTAAGAAGGGCAATATCCAACATTCCCTGAGCAATTGTCTTTTTTGTAGCATATCTGTTTGCGTCAAGAGGCTTTCTTGGTTGAAGCTAGAATAAAAATTTAATTATTTAATCACTCATCCACAGAAAACCAACTAATTAATTAATATGAATTCAGTTAAATTAAAATATATATCAAAATTATAATATTTACAACAAATGACATGGCAGAAATCCTCTTAATAATTACTAGCTATACATTTTATAAATTACTTTATAAATTTTATGTAGGCAACAGCTTTGTTTAATAACAGTTTTATTAAATAATAAAATATTTTTAAATGTCAGATAATTTAAAAAAAAAATTTTGAATCATGACATTCGATGTAAAATTTAAAAAAAAGGTAAAATAAACTTTTAATAATATAAACATTATCAAAATATTTTGTTTTACAAATCATACTACAAATTAAAAATGTTTTCCTATCATTAAACTTAAGTTATAAAAAAACCTACAGCTGTAGTAATCTCAGGAGCTATTGCTGAATTAGTGATCATGATGGATCAAGAGGCAAAAGTATACTGGTCTTATCATTGTATGTTAATCAATAACTCGCTGTTGTCCTTTGACAACAGGAGTACAACTTTCCCTAGCAACCAGTTAGTTACTATATTACAAATTCTCTTAAATAGATTTTTCGTTCTTGGAACAAAACATCTTTAAATCCTTTCGATTCATTTTATAAAATAATAATATATGAAATCGACATAGATATGAACAAAAAATTAGAAAGTATATCAGTTTTACCAACAATATATAAAAGGTAAAATTTTATAAATTGTATCAAATAAAAGCTAATTCGCCCATTTAAAAAAAAAGAAGTTTTAAATTATTTACAAAAAATATGTCATGATTGTTTGTAAAATATGACTTACTTTCATAATACTCGTACAACTTTTACATAAAATGAAAACATCAAAGTACATTTCATAGATCTATATAATCAAATTAGAAGCAAAATTATGACTATTGAGAAATTAAAAAAAAAAAAAAAACTCAAAGCTAATTCAATTTTATTTAACATATATATTTCTTTCTTTTCATGCTACAAATGAATGTTTGTTATATAGAAAAGTAAAATAATGATTTTAAAAATTTGTATTCACTTATTTGTTCCTTACAATGGATAAAAAGTATTTAATGTTTTTGAAGAAAATACTTGTTCATAATTTTTAATTTTGACAAAATAAAAAATCATTTTCAACTTTTGTCAGACTATGCCCATGACTATGACCTTTTTAGAGTCGAAAAACCTTTTTTTATTTTAAATACTTTAATTAGTTTCAAAACATTGAACTCGAAATTTTAAATAAAGAAAATTAATCATAGTTCCAATCCTATAAAATTAATTTATTATTTATCTTATATGATATTATTAATCTATACTAAACAGATACAAGTATCTACACAAATGTGCTTTATCAGTATTAGTGGAGGAAGTCCAATTTTAAACAATTGTCATTTTCATCCAGGATTATTTTATTTCATGATTATTCCATAGTCACATCATTATCTTCTCGATATAAAATACATTAATTTATTGCTTCCTTGTTACCAAAGGTAGTGAAGTTTTGTATTGGTGCTTAAACAATTTTTTGTACTCAATAGTGAAAATTTGTTTTACGTTCCAAACATTAAGGATCAAAGGTGTCATCCTGTCTGTTTTTTGTGTGTTTTTTTCCCCCTTGTTCTCCCCTTCCTTGCCATTTGGGCTATATGAGGTTTTCCTAGCCAGGGGACGGGGTTGGGGGATTAATGCCAGAGTAAAAGCCTCCATCGGCTCCGACATGCAGACTCCTATTTGATTTATCATCCGTATAGTCTAGTCAATGCTCGAATGCTTGAAAAGGGAGTACAGAAGGAAATGGGAGGGACACAATTTTTTAGTTTGGGACATTGTTTGGACTAGTAAGGAGGTATACTAAAAGTCCCTACTCCTTGGTGGTGAGCCAGATGTGGGGAGGGGAAGGAGGCGCTAGAAGTTCACTTTTTTCAGGTTTTCGCTTATATAAGTATTTATTATATAGTACATATTCTTGGCTTATAATAAATTTGCCATCTACCTCGGTATTCATCAAATATTCAAGGAGAAGAAATAATAGCATAAAGAAAAAAAAAGAATAGTAATAACAAAATAAGAAGACAAAAAAAAAAAAAACAGTTGTAAGATAACACATAATAACACACAAACAAAAAAAAAGATAATGCAGCAAGTAGCTCAATGCAATAAGTCTCTTGGCCAGCGCCTCAGCAGTCTTCTGGGCGGATTATATGGATTTGTGGCAGTAGATGGAGCTTGAGTAAGTAGATTGGAATTTAGAGTCAGTCTGTCATGAAAATTATTAAAGCAGTCAGTGGCAGTTGCCGTGATGAAAGGAATGTTAAGGTCAGTGTGTAACGTGAGGTTTGAAACGTAAAAGGGTGCGTCTACAATTTTCCAAAGGACTTTTGACTGGAGTGACTGGATGATTTTTATACTTGATTTTTTAGCTGTTCCCCATAGTTCGATCGCATATGTCCAAAGTGGTTTAATGAGGACTTTGTAAATAGTTAGTTTATTAATCACAGATAAGTAAAACTGTCCATGTATATAGCATTTCCAAGTCAATTTCAACCTTTTCCAAATCAAATTCAACCTTTTCCAAGTCAAATTAAACCTTTTCCATTTTAAATTCAACTTTCAATTTTTGTAAATTTTCGAAAGAAAGGTCACTAACTATATTATCGAAGGTATAGCTTTAGAAAAAAAAAATGTGATAACGCGGTTTCATATTCGTTTACTTTTACTTTTTAGATTTTTTCAGTATTATATTTCCATGTCATATTAAGGTTTTTCCAAGTCAAATTCAACCTTTTTCAAATCAAATTAAACCTTTTCCAATTCGAATTCAACCTTTTCAATTTTAAATTGAACCTTTTCCATTTCAAATTAAAGTTTCGATTTTTCGTAAATTTTGATTTTTTACTTTCACTTACCTAAATATGTAATATATAGTAAGTGTAAGTATTGCGATCGTGATAATGATCATGGACCTTCGGATTCGATAAGCCTTATTATTACTTTCACTTACGTATATATGTAATATATAGTAAGTGTAAGTATTGCGATCGAGAAAATTTTTGAATCTGAGTTTTCAACGGAAATAGAAGTTTTGAGGTATCCTGAGTCGAAATGACCAAGTCCCGAAAAATGATCTGTGTGTCTGTGTATTTGTATGTTAGCAGTCTAGCTCAAAAACGAAAAGTCCTACGAAACTGATATTACGTATTTAAGATAGGTATATGCCTTAGATGTGACGGCAACTTTTTCCTTAAAATCGGCTAACCGGAAGTGCCACTTTATATCAACGCTGAAACACCTTTTCACAATTTTCTCAAAAACGGCTCTAACAATTTTGATTAAACTCGGTGTATCATTGTATAATTAAGTGGTCTTTAATATCAATTAGGTCTTATCCCCATTGATGTCACTTTACAGGGCTTAAATGCCCAATGTTCATATATTTTTTTTTTTTTAAGTTTATGGAATTTCCTAAAAAAATCGTTAAGATCGGACAACTAGGAGGAAAGATATGGTCTCTAGTTTGTTTCCCTGAAGAGGCGAAAATTTGGATAAATTTAAAATATACTATTTTAATTGTTGAGACTGAAAACAACTTTTTTTCTACAGATATTTAATAAAGTATCTTTCCTAAGAACATTTTTCATAAGAAATAAGTACCTAAATTTATACCTTTATTTTCTGTTCTATATCTCAACATTGCAATCATCTCCTCCGGAATCAACTTACTCATATTCTGCATAGATAACTTTTTCAACTAAAAATATCACTAAAATGACTTCACTTAAAAATATTGAAATTGGAGTTAGTCATTCTGAAGTTTATAAAAGCAAAGAAAGTTGTGTGATTTATAAAAGCAGATGGAGTGACTAGATTTTTATTGCCTGTTGTCGATATATTAAATAGACATTTTGTAATTATAATGGTCTTAATGAATTGTTATCTGTAAGCTTTAAGCTTTAGCTCCGTTTAAAATGCACTTCAAAAAAATTTATTATAGTCCAGCATTGCCAGAAAATAATTTCTATTCATAGTAGATCGGTAAGTGAAAGTTGTGTGTTGCGCGCACCAGATTTTTATTATTATTATTATTAGTTTTAATATAAAGAGAACAAAATTCTACAGTACTAGCATGTCGACCACCAGTACTATCAACAATCATTATCTACATATGAAATTTAAAAATGAATAATTAAGTTCTGAATATCACACCAGTTGTTCATTCTAGTGTATTGCACATCATACTAGAAGTTTTCCCAGAGGTGTTTGTGTATATGAATGCGTGAGAACAGTTTAGCTCAAAAATGAAAAGTCGTAAGAAACTGATGTTACCTATTTAAGAGAGATATATGCATGAGATGTTGCAGTAACGTTTTCCTGGAAATTGGCTAACCGGAAATGGACACTTTATATAAACGCTGAAACACATTTTTACAATTTTCTCAAAAACGAATCTAACGATTTTGATTAAACTCGGTGTATTATAGTATAATTAAGTGGTCTTATAATTAATAAAGTGTCTTCCTCTAAAGTACATATGGTGTATTTTAAATAATCAACTATCTCTCACAATTAAAAGTTACGAAAAAATGCTAAATATCACTTTTGAAAGAATTTGATAATTGAATAAAAGAGAAAAAAATAAAAATGCTTATATAGGTCGAAAATGAATCTCCGGAAATATAAGTCAGAAGGTATATTCTATTATATATTAGGTATATTCTAAGGTATACTTATAATATATCGTTGGAAAGCGGAGAATTTTAGAAAAAAAAACATATCTAATATAGAAAGTTGTAGAAGGTAACGGAGAGTGCCGAAAAAATTATAAATAATAATTTTTGAAAACTTATGATATTTAACGTAAATCACATGTTTTCAATGTTGATGGAGAAGTCAAAGCCATTTCGGCTGCATTGATTGAAATAGATAAAGAACTCACCTATTCTCAAGTTGTGATCTTAGTTAATTCACAAGCAACCATACTGTCGACCTGCAATGGCCTGGACCATCCTGATGTCACTCGTGCCAGAAATCGGATTAATAACTTAATTAAAAAAGGAATCCGAGTGCCTTTCCAATGGGTTCCAAGCCATTGCGGGCTACCAGGAAACGAAAAAGCTGATGAGCTCGCATGGGTCGCCTCGGAAATGCCACAAACTAATCCTCCGCTGCCCTACGAATCTGTTAAAAGGATTTTAAAATCATTTTACAAGGAAGAGAACAAGAGTTGGCAAAAGCGACAGGCAGCGGGGAAAAATGGGAATGTCTTACAGAGGAACGGATGAAACAAACCAAAAATAGGAAAGAATCGGTGGTAAATTTCCGCATGGCAACAGGGCACGATTACCTGCAAAGGCGTTCACATAGGATTGGAGTGATGGAAGGTCCTGTGTGCCCTCTTTGCCAACAGGACGAGATGTACGACCTACACCTCTCAGTTTGCCCCGCTCTGTCAGATGTCCGCAGTACTTCTGATGAGATCGTAACAAATGTAAGCAAAGGATTCATGGCGGAGTTGTATAGGGCTGCCAGGAGCCGAATTGCCTAATAGCCAACGGCAGAGGCGTTTAATAAAAAAAAAAAATGTTTTCAATTAAATTTACTAACTAAATGTTAACTTTAAAAAATATTTTTACGTTTGTAGAAAGTATTTAAAATCCACCAAATCAAGGCAATGGCATTGTTAAAAAAACTATTTCATTCTACTTGTGTGAAAGAAGAAGTAAAATATAAAAGTATTTCATGGATTTATAAAGCATATGTTCATAAGCTTAAATATATTTACTTTTATAAAATTAAATTAGTGAATAATTTGATGAATTGTCCCTATGTGAAATCTCAACATTATCATATCTTCCTCTAAAGTACCTTTAATTTTGTATTTATCATTTATCATTATAACTATTTATCATTGTTAGGAGTTATGGAAAAATGCTAAATATAACTTTTGGAAGAATTTGATAATTAAAGGAGAAAAAAATAAAAATGCTTATTCAGGTCGAAAATTAATCTCCGGAAATACTGGTCAGAAGGTTTACGTACTATATATCGTTGAAAAGACGAGAATTATAGAAAAAAAATTATAGAAAGTTGTAGAAGGTAAGGAAGAGTGGCGAATAAAATACAAATAATAACATATTTTTAAAGAAATTAAATGGAATTTTCTTACTAAATGTAAACTTTTATAAATTGTTACAAGTTTGAAAAAGTATTTAAAACCCACGGATTCCAGGCAATGGCATTGTTTAAGATACTATTCCATTGTACTTGCGTGAAAGAAGAAGTGAAATATAAAAATATTTCATGGATACGTTTATAATCTTAAATATATTTACTGTAGCTTAATAACTCTAGATCTGACATTATATTTAAATCATTAGGTATCTATCGTCCGTTTATTCCGAAAAATCATTATGTAACCTTTTAGAAAATTAAATTTAGTGAATAATTTGACAAATTTTCCCTTTGCGATATGATTTTTTAGCTGCAATCTTTTAGCTTTAGCTCAGTTAAAAATGATTCAATAAATAAAAATTCAAAAATTTTATAATAGCCCAACATGGCCAGAAAATAATTTCTATTCATATTTGAGCGGTAGGTGAAAGTTGTTTGTTCCGCGCACCAGATTTTTACTTTCACTTCTTCTTCAATGGGCGCTACAGTCCTTGTAGAACCTGGGTCTCTGTCACCACTCTCCTCCACTCCTCACATTCTTCAGCAAGGTTCCTCCAATTTCTGATCCCCAGCCTCCTCAAGTCTTCTTCCAAATCATCCAACCATCGGTGTCTGGGTCTACCTCTTTGTCTTTTCTCTCCTAGAGTACCATTCAGCATCATTTTTGGAAGTCTACTGAGATCCATTCTTTCAACATGACCCAGCCATCTGAGCCTGCCTTTCTTAATGAAACCAAGGATGTCTGGCTCTCCATATAACTATGTGTTGCTTCTTATTCTCCATCTATGCTGCTCTCTGACAGCTCCAAAGATCTTTTTTAGCACTCTTCTTTCCCACACCTGTCTTCCTTGGTTATAGTCCACGTCTCACTGCCATATAAAACGACCGATCTAATCACCGTTTTATACATTACTATTTTTGCCTTCCTGGACAGACTTTTGTATCGGAGTGCCTTTTGCAAAGCATAGGAACATCTAGTTTCTGCAACCATCCTGCCTTTTATTTCTGCTTCCATATTATTGTTTTCCATCACTACTCCGCCCAAGTACTTAAATTTGTCATAGTTGCGAAACGTGTCTTCTCCCAATTTAATAGTATCTCCTCTCCCTCTAGTATGTCGGGATGTTTTCATATACCTTGTCTTTTCCATGCTTATAATGAGTCCTAACTCTTGAGCTGCATGCTTGAACTCTTCTATAGCGCCGGCTAGTGCTGCTTTAGTTCTTCCGGATATAACGTCCTCAGCATATGCCATGTGTTGCATGAGCCTATTATAGATGGTACCACCAGGGTTCGTCTTGATTTTCCAAATTGCAACCTCTAAAGCGAGATTGAATAGTACAAGAGATAACGGGTACCCCTGTCTTAAGCCACTGTTAACCCCGAAACTATCTAACATACCCACTGGTTTTTATCATACAGCTTGTCCTTTCTATGGTCATTCTGGTCAATCTTATTAGTTTACAAGGAATCTCCAGTAACTGTAAGGCTTCCAATAGCTTACTCCTGTTAACACTGTCATACGCCTGCCGGAAGTCAATGAATAGGTGATGCAGGTGTATATTATATTCTTACGCTTTCTCCAGCATTTGCCTGACAGAGAAAAGGTGGTCAGTAGTCGATCGTCCTGGGCGAAAACCACTCTGGTACTCTCCCAGAATTCTTTCACTCCTCTTCACAAGCCTTCAACATATTGCCACTGAAAGGATTTTATAGACTGTGGGTAGGAGCGCTATTCCCCTGTAGTTCTCACATTTGAGTTTATCTCGCTTTTTAAGTATAGGGACTATGATAGCCTCTCCCCATTCATCTGGCATTTTTTCTTCTGACCATAAGTCCCATATCTCCTCCACTCCTCACCGTTTTCTCACTATCCTCTTATTGGCATTATGCCACAAGTTTGTAGACAAGGAGTTATTTGCCCGCTTCATGAGAAGGGCGACCAAACGGACTGCGACACCTACAGGAGTATAGTCCTCCTTTCGAGTGCCTACAAGATGATTTCAAACATCCTTTTCGAGAGACAGGCAACTACCAGGCTGGATTCAGAAGGGGTAGGTCATCCAGAGACCAGATCTCTCTGAGAATGATTCTGGAAGAAGTCAAGAAATACAGGGTGGTTATACACCACCTCTTTGTGGATTTCTTCAAGTTTGAGTACGATAGTGTAACCTGACCCAAGTCTACCAGGTACTAGAAGAAATGGACATACCCAGGAAGCTGATTCGTCGAACTAAGCTGTTAGGGTCGAGCAGCATAGTTCGTATTGGATTTGATCTCTGAACCTATTGCCACGAACTGCAGTGTGAGACAGGAAGATACCCTTGCATGCCTTCTCTTTAAATTTGGTGGTGGTGAGCAGTACACAGATCAAGGATCCAAACATGAGCCACCTTATTCAACGGTACGGTCCAGTTACTGGGGTATGCAGATGACTTTGACCTAGCTGCCAGATCGGAGCGTGTCCTAAAAGAAGCATTCCTGGCTCTAGGACAAGGAGCCGAAATTCTTGGCTTGGTCATCAACGAAGCCAAGACAAACTATTTAAGAATAGGACCATATGAGGTCCCTACCTCTTTCTATTCCCTACCTTCAACTAACTGCTGTCCCTACAGGGTTTTTTTCGAAGTTGGACCATATAGATTTGAGAGAATGTAAAGTTTCGTATACATGGGCTCAGAAATAAACACTCAAAATGACCTATCCCAGGAGATCAACTGGAGAATTTCTGCAGCCAATCAAAGTTATTTTGGGCTAGCAAAATACTTCAAAAGCAGACACCTCTCCAACAAGACCAAGATCAGCTTATATAAGACCCTGATTTGTCAGGTTCTTACGTATGGGTCAGAGATCTGGGCATTCACTAGAGCCAGTGAGAACCTCCTTCTGGTGTTTGAATGGAAGATATTGAGAAGAATTTTTGGCCCGGTTCGAGTAGGAGACACCTAGAAAACGAGGAAGAACCAGGAACTCTCAAGGCTGTACAGAGATCCTGATATCATCAAGTGGATCAAGATTGAGAGAGTCCGATGTGTGGGCCACGTGGCAAGGATGAAGGAGGACGAGATCCCTAAGAGGACATTGGCTGAAGAGCTTGATGGGAAGCGAAGAGTAGGTAGGCCAAATGTGGGGAGGACTGACTTTGTCACAGCAGACGCACACAATCTCCTCGGCACTAGGAACTGGAAAGCTACAGAAACAGATAGAGCCAACTGGCTGAGACATTTGGAGGAGGCCTAGACCCATTAACAGGTTTTTTGCGTCAACTATGTATGTATGTGACCTCTGAGGTTGACTAACAAGTCTACATCTTCTTCTGCTATATCCATGACCTGAAAATCAGAGGCCTTTCTGATAGTTGTAGTGATGATTAGCGTATAGTATTTTTAGCATGAAAAACCACAATATGTTCAGCAAAACAGATGGTATCTGACGTCGAGTGCGAACAAATCAATCTCCTTTGAAATTCATTCCTTTATTTTGCTGGCTCATTTCCCCACTCCTTTAAACTTTCACCACATATAAAACACTTAGAACTTGCGGACAATCCCGACTCCAACCTAGGGAGGATATCGGGCCTCAATGCTCAAATAACTTATTTCAAATACATGATATTAATGAGTAAATCAACCGTTTATTACCAGTCAGGCCTTTGAGTTCAACTAAAACGAAGAGAATTTTGAAAGTTGAAGGAATAAGCCCTTTTTTTTATGCCAACTGGTTTACTAAGAAGATAGAACACAATAAATGGCTCAAATCATTCTAGCCCACTTATTACACCAATTTGTTTATAATAATATAAATTAGTAACAAACTAATCAAGAGACAGAACATAAATGTTAAGTTATAATTTGGATAAATTCCAAATTATATAGCTTATGTCTCCAAATTGCAGGCACAGAAAATAAACCCGTCAATGTTTCGCCAATTTAGCCATCATTAGGACAGCAAAGAATAGCTGCTAATTGAACATCACTCCATGACATTCAATCGCATAGTGAATGGCAACACTAATTATGAAAGATATGTTGGTTTATGAACAAAAAAACAAATGAATGGTAGGAATAGCATTAATGTTTGAAGAAAATACACTATCTACAAAAACAAATTTCGGTTATTTATTACATAACACTTACATTTATTACATAACAGTTAAAAATTTAAGAGATAGATCTTTAGGTACATAAAAAATCTTGATTCTTTGAAAGGCTCTCAAGAGAATAAAGTTCTCGAATAAATTAGTAATTTCTTTAGTTCCTCTATATTGTATTAATTAACTTACAAAAAAAATATACATAAAATCGATCTTCAATTAATATTATTGTTGTTGCTGAAAGAAATATGATGGTAGAGCTGCTGTGGTTGTTTCTCTGAGTATAAATAGCTGACTTTAATTCCAGAGTGGAGGAGCACTTATAGGATCTTGCACAAACCACTGTCGTACAGAAGTTTTTTAAATTGATATTTTCTATGCTTTAGTAGACTTCCTTACCTCCAAATTCACACACTCATATGGCTAATAGTCCTCTATTATAAAAAATTTTGGTTGGCATAGGATAGGATTAGTAGTTTCCATAATGCCTTAATCTGTAACAAAAAACATCACAATTATAATTTTTATTATTCCACAATGTCTACAAAATTAAAAATGTGATACTTTCAAATGATAATCTGGAAGAATCACAGGTCATTTTCATTAAATAATAAATATTTTAGATTCAGAATTATTATCAGCTACAGAAAATTAAAAAAATTTAAAGTTAATTAAATTTGTAAAAATTTGCCTAGCTCTTAGTGAGGCATTATTAGGATAACCATATTAATATAGAGTTAGACCTCAATAACTAAACTCATAGAAATGACATATTTAATGGAGTTATCTGGATATCAATTATCAAGGGCAAGAATTATGTGACTTCAATTTAATAAATAGATTTTAAATCAAAACAAATTTTGGTCTTTGTTCCGCCTTTTCTGGCCATACCACATCATGGCACACATGCCTTGGGTTGGGCTTCCCTGCACTGCACTATAAGTATATTGGGAAATATTACATGAATTAGAGGGAAAAATAAAAATCTTTCCCATTCCGAATCTAGAAGTTCTAGAGAGAAGAAAAAAGCAGTTTTTACTTAACCTCTTATCTAGAAAAATGTCAAGTGGTGGAGGCTTTAAAAAAATTAAGGTTAATGAGTCTTACTGCACCAATGCTTTCTACTCTTTATTGTTGTAATTGGTATTTCTAACTTCTTACTTATAATTAGTACTTCTATGGGGTTGTCCGGAAAATAATGCAGGATTTTGAGAAATACTCCTCTATACAACAAACTGTTTAAGTTTACTGGATTATTTTTTTGTATGAATGTCAACACTTATTAATCCTCTTCCAAACGATAATGTTAGTTGGCAGCATTAGTGAGTACACTGTTCAATGGTGGTTCAAAAATTTTACTTTAGCCATGAAGACAAAGGTCATGGAAGGACTTCCTCTATTGATGATGATGTTCTGGGGGCTTTATACGAAGAAAACCCCAGAATAACTGTTTGAGAACTTGTAGGGAAACTTAATCTTAGCAAATCGACCGTCAATGACCAAGGCGAATGGAAAAATAAAAAAGCTTGAAAGTTTGGTTCCACAAATATCAAACGACCCTCCCCCCAAAATACAGCATTTTAAAGTCTGTGCTACACATCTTTGCCAAAACAAAAACAATCCTTTTCTATCCAGAATTGTTACTTTGATGAGGAGTGGATACTTTACGATAACAGTAGATGTTCTGGACAGTAGGTTGACAAAGGAGAAGCAGCAGAACATTTTTCAAAGCCCCCAACTCATCAAAAGAAGGTGATGGTTACTGTTTGTTGGACTCCATTTGGATTGACGTACAACAGCTTCTTCAATCCTAGGGAAACCATCAATGCTGAATCGTATTGTAACCACATTAATGCAATGCATCAGAAATTGACATTAATGAAGCAATCTTTGTCAATTTCAATCGGTCAATCGGAAGGGGCTCATTTTGTTGCATGATAACACCCGGCCACATCTTAGGTGTGACGTTACAAAAACTGCTGCAGCTTGGATATGAAACTCTGCCACATCCGCCCTACTCTCCAGATCTCTCGCCTATGGATTATAATTTTTTTTAGACATCTGGACCACAACTTATGTGACTATAAATTTAATGGACAAAGGGAATTAAAAGATAAATTAAATTCTATTCTGAGGAAATGGAAAAGTTGTCAACATGTTGGCAGAAATGTATTGATAGTTGTGGAGATTATTTTGATTAAATAAAAAAAATTTAAATCGTTCTAACACAACTCGACAACCCAATATTTAAGTTGTAGTGAAGGAATTATTTTTCTTCAATCATAAAAGGCGAATTCACACTCAGGTAGGTGCCTTAGCTTATAAAATTTTTCCACTTTTCCGGATCTGCTGGACATCCTGAAGATAATTTTGAATTAACAAGGTATTGAGTTTTGACGTTTGAGTTAACGAGGTAGACTGTACATGGTGATTGCAATGATAATCATTGCCACCCATAATAAATAATATAATAAAATAAAATAAAATAATAAAACCACCCACAAACACCTGATCAAGAGCTTTCGATAATAAAATTACTATTCCATGTAGAATTCTATACCAAAATATATTATGATTAATAAATTGTATATTATTCAAATATTGTGTATTGATCGTTTTTACTTACACTTACCTATATATGAGATATATAGCAAAAGAAAGTATTACAATCATGAAAATTTTTGAATCTCTGTTTTCAATGGAAATACGCGTTTTGAGGTCCTCTAAGTCCAAATAGCCATGGTTAACAGTCTAGCTCAAAAACCAAAACGGAAGTGAAATTGCATATTTAAGGTTTTTATATGCAAGGAATGTTACAACTTTTTCGTCAAAATCTGCCAACTGGAAGTGACACTTTATATAATGGACTAAACAAATTTTTACGATTATCTTGAAAACCGCTCTAACAATTTTGATTAAATTCATCAGATCAATATAAAATTAAGCAGTTTTAAATAAAATGTGGTTATTATTCTGATTGATGTTCTCTAACAGGGCTTAAATGTCTAATTTTCATTATTAGCTCCCTCTAAAGTACCTTTAATCTTTTTTATTTGAAATAATTAACCATTTCACAATGATCTCTAGTATAAAAAATAGTTAAATATAAAATATGAAAGAATTTGATAATTAATTAAAGGAGAAATATGAGATCATAATGGAGAACAGTTGTAACGGAGCAACCAAAGGAATACGAGCGCATCCAAGCTCACCTGAAGGAGTAGAACAGTCTTCTATACGTTTTTGTTCCATATGTAACATGAGCTCAATACAATACGGACTCCGATAATATTATGTACATATACATAAGCAGTTTTCATAAGTTCCATCATTGGTATTGTTTAATATTTAATTGTATAGATTACAACAATATAAAAATCAAAATTTGTATATACAGGGGTACTTAAACAAATACAAGTACCCACAATGAAATATAAATAAATATAGCGTCTATAATTTTAACTTAAACTTTCCCTTTGTCTGAAAATACTTATTTCTGCTAAGAGGGTAGTAAATGAAAGATGTGTGATGTGCGCACCGCACCAGATTTTTATAATATACAATATGCAATCGCATAGCCAATGGAATTTTTGATCTGTAATAGCTCCTTCAAAAAAAGGCTATGGTTTCTATTGATAACCAATAATTATAAACAAGATATTAGATAATTAGATATTAGCTCTTATAAAATTATATACAAATTACATTACACATACCTGTATAGGAATGCAGTGCTCTTACTGTTGGCACAAGAAAAGTAACCAGAAGAGGGGGAAAAGTCGAAGGCTTGTATTCTTCCTAGCTGAGAAGTGAAGGATGGAAAATTATTATACACCGTCATTGATGGAAGGTGGGCCTGTAATATAAATATAATAAAATAAAATATAAAATATATAATAAAATTCTTCCATATCATGATATGGAAGAAAAACTAAAAGAAATAAAGATTTTTTTTTTAATTGACATTATAAAACTTACCAATTTAACATGGTTATCTTTTTCATCTGAAGCCATGGCAAGAATCTGTTGTGTAGAATTGAACTTTAAAGAAGTAACTTGAGTAACAAGATTCATAAATGCTTTAAGTGGCTTAGGTGGAGTACCTGATTTTTCAGGCCTTTCATACAAATTGACTACTCCCCAGGATGATCCTGTAGCAAGATAATCATATGATGCTGCCATTGAAGTCCCCACTAATATACCATCATCAACAAACTTTGTAACAAGACTTCGAGAGTTCATATCCCAAACATATACTTCTCCTAAATCTGAAAATATAGAATTTCAGTTAGTGATAGAATTTCATTCGCCATATTTCAATATTTTAGAGGAGTTGGTTTAAAATCGTGTTAATAAACATACATTGTCCGACTGAAGACAGTGATGATGAAGTCAAATGTGAATTTTATGATAAACTCGAATGGGTTTATGATAAAACTACAGCGCAACTCCATGAAAATAATTGTAGATGATGTGAACCAAAGGTGGTAAGGGAAGAGGTCTATTTTCCAACGATCAGTAAAGAATGTTAACATGAATATAGTAATGATAATCGGATTTAGCTGATAAACTTTGCCATCTCAAAAAATTTGATTATTAAAAGTACTATGTGTAAACGTATGGATATTCATAAATATACTTGGACATCACCGGATTCGAAAATGCGAAATCAAAATCGATCGTGTCTTGATACAAAATAGATGGCAAAGTAGTATAATTAATGTACAGCCTTATCGTGGAACAGAATGTGGTTCAGATCATGAATTAGTAATCGGGAAACTTCGACAAAAACTAAATAGAAAAACTAGAAAAGAAAACAGTTTTAGTACTGAAAATTTTAATTGGAAAAAATTAAAGAACCCATCAATTAGAAATCAATTCAAGCTAAAAGTTAGGAATAGGTTTGCAACTTTAGAAATTTCGGACGAGGATCGTGATGATATAGACAAGTGATGGGTAGAAATCTCGGTCAGTAACTCATTTCTTGTTAAAAAAGAAAATAAGAAGAACAAACTGTGGTTCGATGAAAATTGTTAAAACATGAGTGAAAAAAGAAAAGCTGCTCAATTAAAAGCTCTAAATAATCCTAGTGAAAATAATCTTGAGTACTTCCGAGCCTTAAAGAGTGAAAAGATCAAAAATAAAAAAAGAGAGTATGTTAAAAATACAATAATTGAAATAGAATTGATAATAATATAAGAAAATTGTACAAAGTGATCAACCAATCATGTAAATGTTTAGGGCCCATAATGTCTGGAATTAGGGATAAAAATAATAATATCCTGACCGATCCGGAAGATATATTGAGTAAGTTTACAAACCACTTTGACAATATTTTAAATATGGGAAATAATGATATGTGTCCTTCCTTTGAGTATCAGAATGCTGAACCTCTAACAGAAGAACCAAGTAAAGATGAAACTGAAGGAGCTATCAAAAAATTAAAATCATATAAAGCAGCAGGAACTGATAATATTCCTAGTGAACTAATTTAAGCATGCGGTGAAGCTGGAGTTGTTAAAATACATTTATTGGTTTAAAAGATTTGGGAGAATGAGAAATTGCCTAAAGAATGGAAAGAATCTATTCTTATTCCGATTCACAAAAAGGGCTCAAGAACAAATTGTAATAACAATTGAGAAATCTCCCTCCTTCCAATATGTTATAAAATGTTATATTCACATTTATCCTTACTAATGGAATCATGGAATACACCGAGAAAATCATTGATTATCAAAGCAGATTTAGAAAGAACCGTTCAACTATTGATCAAATATTTTCTTGAAGGCAAATATTAGAGTACAACGGTATTGTTCACAAGCTATTAATCGATTTCAAAAAGGCTTACGATTCAATTGACAGCCAGAAGCTCTATAATATTCTACTTGAGCAGGGAATTCCCAAAAAATTAGTAAATCTATTATCAGATATGCTTGACAGAAACATTCAATAAAGTGAGAAACGGTAATTATTTATCCGAAAACTTTCGAGGTTCATTCGGGTTTAAAACAAGATGATTCACTTTTAGCTGTCCTGTTTAATTTAATATTGGAGCTTGTCATTACGGAGGTAATGCGTACTGAAAAATGTTTGAAATTGGTTGGGACAATACCTATGCTTGGTTAGGCTGAAGATTTGGTCCTGTTAAGCGAAGAAATGGAAACTGAAAAGCTAAATACGACAACGTTAATGAAAACTGGTAAAGAACTGTGGCTCAAAATAAATACAGATATGACATATGATTAGCTGTAAAAATGGCAACAATTTCGATGATATCGATATAGAAGAGAATATGTTCGAACATGTAGAGAAGTTTAAGTATCTAGGGTCTATGATAACTAGAAAAAAGGAAATTGGAGAGGAGATCAAGGTTAGGCTGAAGGCAGAAAACACTTACTATTTTTCTGTGACAAAACTACTTCCTCACACCTCCTGTTACTAAATTTAAAATATAGAATTTATAAAACCATTATCCTGCCTATGGTTCTCTATGGATGCGAAATGTGGCTGCTTACATCAAGGGATGACCAAAGCCTTAAGGATTTTGAAAAAAAAGCATTGCGTAGACTAATCGGATCAAAAAAGGATGAGTCAACTGGAGAATTTAGAAAGTTATACAATGCCGAATTGCATGAACTGTATCAGGTTAATATAATTGAAATTATTACAATATTATACACAGGAAAATTTCAGCTAATTTTTATCGGACACCAGGCTTGTTTAAGTTTACAAATTAAAATTTTTCGCTTTTCCATAAAGTATTTAGTGAGAAAACATTAGTAGAATATTTCATCAATGCCAATCAAATAAACTATATGCTTCAGTAAAATCATTAGTTGGTTTAAAATCAGTCCTCTTGATTTATTTTGTCACTATACTGAACCACTAATAAAAAGAACATTGCCGGTTGAGCAACAATACTACTAACATTAAAGAAATAAAATTATTATAGGAAAACTAACAACACCAAGAATTTTTCTTACCTCCATGAGAATAGAGAAAACAACCATCTGGACTGAATGAAAGTGATTTCACATTTCCATTCATGGATATATCAGCAATCCACTCCTTAGAGGCTGCAGAAAGTAGGTGAATTTGTCCAAAGCGTCCAGCTACTGCAATCAGCCTTCCATCAGGTGAGACTTCAAAGTTCTAAAACATATAAAATTAATGCTTTAATCATTAACATAAAATTGTAAATAATTAAAATAATAAATGGATTGAAAGCAACCTTCATATTAGTTTGTTCCATGTTATGATGGGTTATAATTTTCATTGTTGAACCTTCCATCATGTCATAAACATAAAAGTACGAATGGTGTTGGGATCCTACAATAAACTGTTTTCCATCAGCAGAAAAATGACCACATCGAATGGGGAAGCGTTCAAACTGAATAGAAGATAGTTTATTATTTGCTAATCCGTCTACCTACAAATAAATATACAATAAGGCTATTAAAAATCAGAATAATAAAAAACTTATATACTAAGTTTGTAGTACAAAAAAATATTTAATAAAAGCAGATAAACATTAATAATAAACTAAAATATAATAAGAATAAATAATATAGTGAATAATTAGCAAGGATGAAAAAGCAACTCACTATATGGATCTGATCAGATAATAAATATGTTGCCATACATGACAAAAATATGTGACAACTGCTTTAAAATATGTTGAAAAAAGATATAGATGTACATATATATACATAAATATTTACTTGAAAAATTGATGCAGTCCCAGAGAGTCCAGCGACTAAAGCAACTGTACTAGTGGGGTGGAATTCAACACATTTTAAAATGGGACCTTCATTTCGAGTTTCACTATTCAATGAAGCAAGACGTTTAACATTTATAATGTTTCGAGGTAAGTAGGTTGGTTTAGTTATCAAATTCCCAGAACTCTAAAATAGACAATTGGAAGTATTAATATAATGAAAAAAATATGATTAATTAATTTATCTAATCAATAAATTACCCGCAGTAAAAGAGTATCTTCATCACTTTTAACATGAACTGATTCTTGTGAAAGTCTGGCCCAAGAAGGTTGCCCGAAAGTTTGTGAAAACTTCTTTCGTAGCCTGTCTTCATTAGTTAATAGCTCTTCAGATCTAAAATTGATAATTATCAATGATTCTTATGAAGATGATAAAAAATTAATACTGATCCAGATTAAAAAAATACTTAAAACAAATTGTAACATACGTGCTAATTCCTAAATCATCTTCATCCTCCCATGCAGGCTGTCTTCCAGCTTCATCAGCAGATAAACTATCTTCCACTCCTGAATCATTATCGCCAACTCCCAGGTTTCTAAGCATGTACGATGCATCTCCCAAAACAAGTTTTTCGAGCCTGTTAACATTTATTAAATTATTTAGGCAATAAAGTATAAATCAATTTCTATTAATTTCCATAAAAAGATAGTCTGTGCTTAAGAAACAAGAATTGAATTCCTATTAAAGCAAGATTAGCATTAAATAACTTAAGACTAATATCAATTCAATTGTAAGTATCCATTAAACTGTAGAGTCAGCTAGCATATAAAGAAAATGAATGGTAAATGAATGGTGAAATATTAATTTTTTTTTCACTTGATGAGGATTGTCAACTCCTCACTACTACCACTACCACTCTTCTCCTATTTCTCCTCCTCTTTGAAAAGCCTGTTCCCACCAATTCCCAAGCCTGTTAACAACTAGTTACAATGCTAGTAACAATAACCACAGGCACAATACTAGTGACAACAATCACAGGCACAATACTAGTGACAACAATCACAGGCACAATACTTGTAACAACAACCACAACATCAGTACTAGTAACAACTAGTTACATGTAACTATTTGAACTAAATGTAAGTACATGTCAATAAAAATTTTATTCCTTTTTATAAAAGGCCTTGAAAGATGGCTCAAACAGCATTTTATATCTTTCCTACCAGAGTAATTAATGTTTTAATAAAAATTATTAACTATCGAATTTGTAAATATATAATTTGTTAATGAAGTTCTATAAATAAGATATGGTGTTATATGCTCAATGGAATTTTAAAATATACGTTTAAGGGAAATGTGGGGTTAGTTCTAGAGCTGACGACATAACATTCAACAGTTTTTGGCGTTTTATGAACAAGTATGACAGTGTTGATTGTGAACCACATATAATCATAGAACTCGTGTGAACTAGTACCTGAATCAATTACCATGACAGACGTATTAGAATAAGGAACATTTAGTTGGTCACTTAACACTTAATTAATTACTATGATTGACGTATAAGCAAAAACACTTGTACAATATGACTTTTTAGATGATAAATGCTTGCAATAATATCATTTTTTATAAATAATAAGTTTATTTCTTTAATTAATTTATTGGATTACATCAACATAATAAAAAATGAAGAGTAAATTAAAGCTTTGCAATAAATTATTGTAGTAAAATTATTATCGTAATAAAACAGTTCAAAAGACCATATTTCCACAACTAGTCGTCCGATTTCAACTTCTTTTGTTTACTTTTTAGGTGATTTCATCACCTTTCAAATAAGCATACACATAACCAACAAAAAGTGTATTGTTCACAATAATAATTCACAAATAAAATTTGCAATTCGCCATAACAATTGTTCAGCTTCTTTTTGGGGAACTATGCTATATATATACTGTATAATAGGTTAATGTAAATATGTAAATGTAAACTCAAAATCATAATCTAAGCTTCTTGATTATTAGCATAAATGGCACTATTATAAAAAAAAAAAAAAATTAATTTCAGAATGGTGTGATTCAGTAGACTATAGTACAAAAACGGCTGTAATTATTTTAATGAAACTTGCCTGTCTTCTTATAAACCTAAAGCCCTATGAATATATATATATATATATACTAATATAAGAAGCTTGTATTATGGCTTCGAGTTTAAATTGACATATTTACATTAACCTATTTTAATATGAAATCAACTAGTCAGATTTTACAGTTTAAACCTAACATCTGACAATTTGAGCAACGTGTGCTTAACTAAATATGTATAATGACACTAACAACATAATAACTAACCTTTCTTTTTCAGCATCCACGAGGTCTATAATCTTCTTTCTTTTACCACCTAAATTTTGAATAGGTACTTTACGCTTTCGCTTACAATTGGTTTCATCGTCAGACTCCATGATTCAATAATATTTTTGTTCACTAGCACTACAGAGAGATGTTCAGCTTCAGGTTACTGAAAGGTTAAGTCAGTAACCAATGAGGTTGTAATAGAGGTTCCTTCCACAGGTTCCTTCACTCAGAAATGCCTCGTGGAGAGGGGGCAAGGTCAGTAAAACTACCAGGTTCGCTCACTCAGAGGGAAAATGGTGGGGAGGAATTGAGCACTGATGTAGCCAGACTGATTTTGTTTGTAATTTACCTTTGTTTCTGGACATTAAGATTATTATTATTATTATTATAAGATTATTTACTTTTACACATTAAATCAATACTGCATTGCCAAATAACTTATTAATTTATTAATTTTAATAAATTTAAAAGGCGAGAGAAAGGTTGATTTGATATCTGGTTTATTCTGAAGCAAATAAAATGTAATTTAACAAGTTGTATGATTTTTTGCAAAGTACCACAATACTACTTTTTAAATATTTCAAATAAATACAGAGCATAATATAAAATAATAGAAATGTGGAAAAAAAAAAAGAAAAAGTATTTAATCTAACATTAAAGAAACGTTTTCTTTCCGTGAGTTTTTGTAAATATTATTAGGGCCCAGCATAATAATACATTTTTATGTCATAAGTAATCCAATGTAGTGATTTTTCTCAAGTTTTTTGGCTTTGATTTTATGTTTTCTTAATTGTTGTAAAAATCATTGGGTATTTAAAAATTTGATTTTATTAAATACCTTTTGCTGAAAGAAAGGCTTTCTTTATTAATTTCTACATTTTGTTTCCTAAGAAAAATATAGTAAATTTTTTTTACAATATTTTTAAATTTACATTTTAAAATCCAATCTTTTCTCCGAGTGTCCTTTGGAAAAGTATGAAACGAAATTTTCTTTCCCATCTTTTTTGTGTCAATCACGGGTGGATCCACGAGGGGGAGAGGGCTTTCGGGCTGAAGCCCCCCCAAAATGGGAAAATATAACCCCATGTTTTATCGAAAAAAATTATCTCTCAAAGTATTATTTTTCGTGTAATTACATTTAAAAGGGCTTTAGGAATCATTTAAACACAATTTCATATAGGTAGTTAGTTTCTTTTTTTTTCCCAAAGTATTATTGCTGTACTTCTTTTTTTCGTTCTGTTATTTAATTTGTTGAAGAGAATATCCATCCTCGTGACATGATGAAGGAGATTCCAAGTAGGTAAATAAATAAGATTAGCGACGTAGATAAAAATGCTATGAAAATGACAGGCAAGACCTGAAACGGAAAGAGGGAAATTAATAATAAGATTATTTTAAAGCCCTTTGTTCCAAAGACACTTACCATGAATAATGGGGCAAATATATTACATAAATTCTAAATTATGATGCAACTGTGTCTCTGATAGCAGAAAAATCCAGATGAAATGCAAGAATAATCTGAAGGCCTTGGCGGGCAGAAATGGTAAAATTTCTTGAGATAAAATCTTCCGTTAATCCGGCATTAGTTATTGTGAATGTTCGGTGTCTTACAAATTATGATAATCTTAAAAAATCGTAACAGTTGATTCTGTACATTTCTAAAGCCAGTCTGGTATTTTCCTAGAATTCTGAGCTCTCGTTTCGATTTTCCTGTCTGGCAACTTTCTGCATCTTCCATAGTAGAGTCATTAAACAGAGTTTCAAAGTGACCCACCCATCTTTGGAGAATTTCTTCGTGAGCAGCAAACCGTCTTCGCTCTTGCAGGGTATAGAAGTTGGTTTGAAATCGGCTCTTTCCTACGATAAAAGAGTCTGCTGTCATTTACTTTTCATAGTTTCTCAATTTCTTCCAGTTTTCTTCTTTTTTTCTGTGAAGTTTCTTCTTCACTCGCCGCAAAGCTCTATATTCTTTCGACGCTAGTCTGGTATATCTTCTGTGCGCAATCGATTTGAAAGCTTGTATTTTTTGTGTCGGTCTTCTAAATCAAACCACTCATCTCTAGTATATGCCGATTCGTTTTCTAATTCTTCATCTGCAGCCCTCGTTTTAGCTTCATTCAGAATCCTACATTCACCTTCTAATTCAGATTCGTTGCCCATTTCTTGTTCTTCATCTGATATATGTACTGTTTCTCATATCTTTGACGAGTTTCTGCATTCTTCTACTTGCTTGCGTTGAATTCTTTACTAGCCTTCCTCCTTACTGTTGGACTAATGGAAATTCAAGCTCGTATTCTGGATATTACCAAATAATCGTCCGAATCGATGTCAACGCCATAAAAGTTCTGCTGCAGATGAGTTTGCATTTGTGGGGAAGAGGGGACGATACGAGCAGGTGTTCAATTTGGTTAAATCTTCGCCATATTTAATACGGGTAATTGCACGCGTTTTTGAGAATCCTTTTACCAGGGATGCAAGGTACTTGCAGTGCCAGTCTTAGGGCGGGACAACCGGCGTAATTACCCCGAGACGCTGACATGGATGGGTGCTCGTTGGTCGCGCCGGCCGATATTCAGAGATGCTCGCCACTTTTTATTAATTAAAAGAAAATACAAAACGTAATAAAATAATTAATTTTATCCTATCAACAAAGCAACCGTATTAGATAAATATTGAATGAAATAAAATTCAAGTATTGAATAATATAAAATAGCTTAAGAAATAGATTTTAAGAGGTTTTTTTTCAAAGAGGAAATGACGTCATTGCCCGGGAGCGCCGAATGTCTAAGGCCGGCGCTGGGTACTCCCTTTAACCGAATCCCTTGAGAAGGCAAAGTTCATTATAATGATATCTTTCCATTCTCGTTGCTTTCTTCATGAAGCATCCATTTCCTAATCGTGCGACGATATATTTTTTCCTGGTATTAAAGCCTCCTGGTCCGACCTTGGTATTAAAGCCTCCTTGCTGTATTTTTATATCACTTCAAGGACATCTGTCGAGCTCTCTCTCCATGGCATCGTAGAATTTTTATTTTTTCTCCTCTGAAGATTTTTCTATGGGAGCAATTAATCAGACTTATATTAAAGAAGTCTTTTGAGCCTTAGTCTACAGAGCCTTGGACTTACGGAAGCGTAATCTATGACTCCTCCTTTCATTCCCGATGTCGAGTAATAAAATGTGTGATATCTTTTCTCCAGAATTTCCTGGATCACAGTGAGGTCAATCTTATAATTGTCAATTTTCTTCAAGGGAGCTTGAAGTCCACCTGGTTTATTTAGAGTTGAAATGTACCTTTATCCAATTATTATGTCCTTATGAGGGTTCCGATGTATTTTACCATTTAGCAATCCGGCTTTTTCTCTTTGAAGTTTCGGGATAAGGGTGGTTTATGGGGAGGGGATATCAACCCATGCCCTGCCCCTGAGTCAGATGGAGGGACTGACTCCTCGGAGCTTCCTAACGCACTCCCCTGTGTGGGCCGGTTATCTTAAGGTGTGTACTGTTATTGACCTTAATGTATAATATGGGGGTGAGTGTCAGTGTACTGTTCCCTCAACCTGGAGAGCCAGTGGCTGAACAGTCCCCTACCATGAAATTCTGAACCAACGGTACTCCATTCATAAAATTTGAGCATGACAGGAGCTTATATTTGCTAAAAAACCGATTTTGAGTCTTGGTGTGATAATATGTGCGGGGATGGGGATAGTACTGTTGTGTTGATCTGTTTACCACATAAATCATTTCTCCTGCTAAATCATTCATAACTAGGGATTTAACCCTAATTCAATGTTACTATAACCAATGGAAAGCTGAATTGTTGCTCTTTAAAACGATGTCAATAACTTATAGATTCGACTCCTTTAAGGAATAAATAAATAAAATCCTCAAAAGTTTTTATTTTATCCTCCTGTTCAAATATATTTAAACGGGACTGACTTTTGTCATTTCTTGTAGTTTATGTGGTCCTAAATTTTCGTGTGGATTCATTTTGAAACATAGACGGGCATAATCATAATCAACGATTATGATTTCGATTACAATAAAAAAATAACACATTTATTTGATTACAAGATTGTAATCGTAATCGCGATTTTTGATTTGATCGTACTTGATGTAATCGTACTTATGTAATTATAATCATTGTAATAAAAATCAATATTGTACATGATTTTCCTCTGTTTAGAGATAGACTAATAGGAAAACAAGTATAGAACATTAACAATCGGGAGCACTTTCTATGATAATACCGTCGGTTAACATTTAACATTTTCCGAATTTTCATTCGCATTTTCCTCTTTTATCTCCTGAACGAATGCTCGGTTTTTCACCACTCCAGCAGTTTTCTGACTATGTAGATATGGGCGACAATGAAGAATTGGTGTAGAAAAGTTTCCGAATTTCCATTCGCTTTTCTTCTTTTGTTTCGTGAATGGATGCTCGGTATTTCACCGTTCCTAGAATTGTATTTAGTTATTTAGTTTAGAAACAGGCTTGGTGAAACAAGAATGGTACACATTTTCCGATTTTTCATTCGCTTTTCCTCTTTTATCTAGTCAATGAATGCTCAGTTATTCACCGTTCCAACAGTTTTCCAATTAGGTAGATGTAAGCAAAAATGAAGGGTTGGTGTAGACAATTTTCCGAATTTTCATACGTCTTTCCTCTTTTATCTTGTTAATGAAGGATCAAGTTTTCACCGTCCCAACAGTTTTCCGGCTTTGTAGAGGTAAGTAAAAATGGGGAAATGGTGTAAACAAATTTCTGAATTTTTACACGTTTTTCCTCTTTAACTCGTGAATGGATGTCCGTTTTTTCACGGTTCAACAATTTGATAATTGTTTAGAAATAGGCTAGTGGAAACCAGAGTGGTACAAGTGTCCTAATATTCATTCGCATTTCCTCTTTTATTTCGGGAATGAAGGATCAGTTTTTCACCGTTCCACCAGTTTTCCGACAATGAAGAGGTAAGTTAAAATGGGGAAATGCTGTAAAACAATTTTCCGAATTGTTCCATGCTTTTCCTCCTCTAACTCGTGAATGGATGTTCGGTTTTCACCGTTCCAACAATTTGATAAGTGTTTAGAAATAGGACAGTGGAAACAAGAATATTACAAATTTTCATTCGCTTTTTCTCTTTTAACTCGTGAATGGATGGTCGGTTTTTTACCGCTCCAACAATTTGATAAGTGTTTAGAAATAGGTCAGTGGAAACAAGAGTATTACAAATTTTCATTAGCTTTTTCTATTTTAACTCGTGAATGGATGGTCGGTTTTTTACCGCCCCAACAATTTTATTTAGGAGTTCGGCACGAGCCGTAGACAAGGACACATCGGCTTTACGTTGATGTCACTTTTGATTGTTTTTTTTCATCCATTCAAGCTGAGAATTTGCATATTGGTGGAGCCGTATTCTGAAATTTTTCTACTGATCTACATAGTCGGAAAACTGTTGGAACGGTGAAAAAACCGATCTTTCATTCCCGAGGTAAAATAGGAAAAGCGAAAGAAATTTCGGAAAATGTTTACCACCCTGTTTTCCATTGGCCTGCCTCTAAACAGCTATAAAGTTGTTGGAACGGTGAAAACCCGAACATTCATTCACGAAATAAAGAAGGGAAAAGAGTATGAACATTTTCTACAAAATTTCCCCTACCTCTATATAGCCGGAAAACAGTTGGAATGGTAAAAAATTGATCCTTCATTCACGAGATAATAAAGAAAAAGGGGATGAAAATGTTAAACCCACAGTATTATCATAGAAAGTGCTCCCAAGAGCTAAAAGAACATGTTTTATACCAGTTTTCTTGTTAGCCTATCTATAAACAGAGAAAAATCATGTTATATGATTATGATTGTAATCAGGCAATTATTTCATACTTTTACTATATTTACAGTGCTATTGTGTCAAGTATACAATTGGCGTGTCATCAAGTTTTATTTTCAGTTATAATCATTGATTAGGATTTTGCCCATCTCTGTTTTGAAGTTATCCCACATTTTGTGATTTAAAAAAAAAAAAAATAAAGCATAAGGTGCAAACTAGGTGAAGAAAAAAAAAAATCAAAAAGTTTTTTGATTGATATGAAAATTTGCATTTGAGGCTTTTTCGAGGTGTGAAATACATACATCAACTTTGCCCCTGAACATATTTGAACCCACTGTTCTCCTTCGGGGTATAAATTATTTCAACATTGTACTCACACAACAGCTGTATGTGGACATTCTATTATGACCTGCAGTCAGAATTCCTGGTCCCTACACTACTTAGTAGGATCACATACTTGACTTCTTCTTCGTAAGAGGAAAGAATTTTTTTTTAAATTTAAACACAAAATCATTAGCGTGAGATGTACTGATTCCTGGTGGAGCTGAGGTTTACGTCATGAGTCAGCCTCAGCAAGTTTTTTTTTATCATTTCAATAGCATCCAGATATCAATGGTAAACTAACAAAGAACTTTTGTTACACCAAATTAATATTCCCTTATAGATAACACTATTACCAGAGGAAATTCATCCATACAGAGTACATCATTTTATAGAGAATATAACATGCCTCGGGTTACAACAATTTCTAATTTTGTCTAGAAAAACTCACTTTCGAAAGCAATTATATTTTTAACTATATAAATTCAATTTTTAGAATGACATATTTTCAAGCTATCGAAAATATTCCAAAGTTGTCATAACATTAAAATCCAAGAAACCTTCAGACTGTATGAATTTCTATTCTTTTATTAGCCCTTTACTTTTTTCAAACTATTTGAAAAAAAATCTTCATCATTTGTATTCTCTTGAAATATTGAAAGCTATTCCAAATCATCCGTTCAGCTACAGATGAGGAAAAAAGAAATAAACATAAAAAATTCCTTATAATGAGCAGAAAGGACTAGTAAGAGTGATTTAAGATTTCATATGAACCAGAGAGAAATCATCAGAACGTACAACTACCTTCTATACCTTCTAAAATAATATAAAATCTCTCAAAGCATGAGACAAGACAGCAGCTAAGCTCAATGCTGTTAATATTGGTTCTGCATAGGACTTAAAGGAAGATTAAGTGGGTAAGGTAATGAATCATGAAATTTATTTATAACATTAACAATATTTACATGCATATAAAACAGGTTTGATTAAAAATATGTGCATTAATTATTAAATATTTAACCACCATGGAGAGTAGAAATAAACATTATTTTATCCTTTCTTTGAATTTCATACTCCAGTTCTCCCTAAAACATTTGAATGGGTACATAATTAGTAAATATCTGATTCATAAAATTTTCGTTGTTGATATTTAAGATCAAAATTTTGTTATATAATTAAATTGTTAATATCTTAAATTAAATGTTATTTCATGTTAAACTAGTAATTTTTTTAGCCTAAAATAACCAACTATCATCACACCATTAAATTTATTTGGGTCATTGAAGAACTAAATAAGCAGTCGTTTTTACTATCCTTAATTATCTATTACTAATAATGGAACCAACTGGATAGTTGGACTGGAACCAACTGGCCTTCAGCCTGTTCCTAATAATTCTTAAAAACATAAGTGTTCTGTTCAAGTTTAATCCAATTTTTGAAAATGTATATTCTAATTTTAAGTTTTTTTCATACATATTTTTTAAAGAGGGGAAAAATTAATTAAATTTACTGGTTTTTAATATCACAATGGGGAGACAATCAAAAATAACACTCTCTTAGACCAATAAAATGGTTTTCAATATCTTCTTTAGTAAATATATATACTATACCTGTACCACTACAACCCATGAAGGGTCTTGGGTTCAGTACTATTTAGGAAAAACACTGGTTCTAGGTCAACGGTTGTGCAAGGAGGTGATTTGACCGAGATCACGCTCAATCGCCTCTTTAGTAGATAAGGAAGGAAATTCATAATTTTTGAGTATAGTGCTAAAACCAATTTGAGGGTAATGAACAAATTTAGATGTATAATTGTGGGTTGATGGTTGACTGTAGTGAATAATTGAAGAGAATGATGGTTGGTGTGATCAGTCAAAATAAATAGTTATATTTATTTTATTTTTTTTTTTTAATAAATATAATTATTTAATTTTTTATTTTATCACTCCAACCATTATTCTCTTCAAATTTAGATGTAGAAGACTGATGTAATAGGGAGCCAAAGATGTTTGTACAGAGAGGCCAATAATCTTGCATTAATTGATGATAAAAAACAAAAAAATCTGGTGTGTCCACTCACACGACTTTCCTACCTATTTCAGAAAAGTATTTATATCTTTACATATCTCCATCAAAAAACAAAAAAAAAAAATTAATTAGATTTTCTTTCTTGAAAATTGATCAAAGAAAAGATTTGAGTATGATTTATTTGATAAATTAAAGCAATAAAAACCGGCTTAACATAGATCAGTGTAAAAATTTAAAATACCCTCTAATATTGCTGATCAAAAACTTTTTGCCATAGCCTAATTTTGTCAACAATAATTTCTGTTAAAAGTTGCAGAATTAGTGAAGCTTGGGTAATGTGGGCAACAGATTTCCTTACTTTGACATAGTTATCTTTTTTCTCTCATTCAAACCTTTCTGACACCAGGATATGAACCCCTAATCTTATATTGGAAATTGAATAGCTATAACTTTGTTAATAGTTGTTCGAAATGAACGATATTTATATAATTTTTTAGGGAATTTCAGTACCTTAAGAAAAACGACAGGTTAAACGGTGTTTATTGTGCATGGAACACCCAATTTGTGTCACAGGCATCAGTAGACAAAACTGTACAAAATAAAAAAAGAAGCAACAAAATCTGTTCACTAGTTCCTGAGAAAATTTTTGGCACAGACAGACCAATGGCTAAAAATGTGTTTTTCGAACTCTGGGGGCTCTGAAACGTATAGGTCCGTCGTAAACCACATATCGGAAATTTGACCCGATCGTAATACTTTCCTTACCTAGTATAGGTAGGAAAGTAAAAAGACAAACTATAAATTAACTTGTATATATACATACCATTAATTCCCAATCGGTCTCATTTACTAATACAAGGATCCCTGGTCGACTGAAAGATAAAAAGAAATAATCATGATTATTATGATGAAACATAGAAGGAAATAATAAACTTTACTGATAAATATTATGGACATGGGTTCATTTACATACGTCATTAAAAATGTTAGTCCTGACATGATGAGTTAACATCTAGGTGGTAAGATAGCATCAATTTAGAACATGCAGATTTCAAACTGATGAAAATGTATCAACTTTAGAGGAGACAACCTCGGTAATAGCTTATAGTACATGAAGGAATTTAATATTTTTAACTAATTAAATGCTTTAAGTTTTTGTAAATGTAATATTTTCCAAAATCAATAAAGTCAAACAAGATGAAACCTTGTCATCAAATATGAATAATAAACTTTACTGAGAAATACAGTAATTGTTCAGTAGTATCAAACAAAATTAAACCTTATCTTATCATAACACAAATATTCATGCTATCGAGATGAACAGTCCAAGCAGTGAAAGTTTAGAAAAAAAACTGGTGCAGTGCGCACATCACACAATTTTCACTTACCAATCTTAGAGTAGATAGTTATTTACTTATAGGAAGTCAAAGTGAAAACGAGGGTATAACTTCAATTAATAATCATGTTTTTCTCGCCCATCCAATCCAAGTTAAATTTAAACATTTGCATGACTTTCCATTTCCTTTTACAACTGTATATAGTATCAAACAATACTTATGAATCTGGGAAAAATGGGTCTTTTGGAAAAACTCTGAATTTCATAGGAAACATTTAACACAAAACTCGTCGAAAAAATAATTTAACATTAGTAAATATTGCATATTATTAGGTTTATATTAGTGAATTCACAACATTTCATGTGAAAACCTTTTTAAAATATTATAGATAAGTGATTCATAAAAGTTAAACTAACAATATTAAAGCCATGTACCGAGGGGTATCGGGTATTTAGATTGTTAACGCACATAGAGACCATTTTGTAGGGCTTGATTATTTCGACTCAGGATACCTTAAAACATATATTTCCGTTGAAAACACAGATTCGAAGGTGCATATTTAATTATGGAAGGAAGTTAGTCAGACTGTTCTACATTTCATGAATGATAAATATTCAGGACGCAGTCATCATAAGATTTTTATTAGTGCCTACGTTTCAACCCAAACGACTTTTTGCCCTTCGGACGCTTACCAATCGATACAGCGCATATTAACTTTTTAGGAATTCTTTCGTTTCAACAAAAGCAATTTTAAATGCCCATTTTATTCGGCTAAACTTAATCATCTCAATTATATTAACTGGATACAGTTCACGCAATTCAGTGTTGTGTAACTGCCTAAATTCTGCGGTAGACTCGTCCTTTATTTTCAAAAACCTTAAGATGTTGCTCATCCTTTAATGGAAGCGGCCAAGTTTCGAATCCATAAAGAACCGTAGGAAGGATAATGGTTTTGTAAATTCTAATTTTTAAGTTTCGGGAAAGGAGGTGAGAACTAAGTAGTTTTGATAAAGAAAAATAACTAGCATTTCCCGCCTTCAACCTAACCTTTTTTTTTTTTAATTATTATTATAACTATAACCAAATATTTATAAAAAATTATTTCACAACCCAATTTGTATGAAAACAAAGCTGGATAGAAGTCAATTAAATCTACAAAGTAGGAAAATATTAAAACAAAATCATTAAAAATTTAGTTGAGAATTAAATTAATTTTTTAAAAGCTACCCTGTCCTATTACTTTTGGATACATTTAATACCTAAAATCATGTGTGCATTCGAATATATCAATAAACAAAATTTCAACTTACACTGAATCTCCATGAAAGAAGAGGTCAGGTCTTTCTGCTATCAAATTATCTTTCATCCAAATAAGTAACTCACGTACAGTCCCTGTGAAAAAAAAATTGTTATAAACAGTGCAACCATTTTTTAAGCTAACAGACATTATTGCATACCATGGAAAGAAAAAATGAGTAACCAATTAATTAAATAAATATATTTGGCTTGGTAGAAATTAGCAATCTAAACAAAAATAATGAAATATAGTTAAAAAAATATATTGAAAAAATCTGTTCCACTACGTAAATTACCATGAAGGGTCTTAGGTTCAGTACTTTGAAAAGAAGTAATGTTTCAAAATCAACAGTTGTGCAGAGAGATGATCAGACCGGGATCACACTCAACCCCCAAGTTTTCTCTCTAATTAATTACTTAATTAAGAGTACCCATTTCATAGAGGCTGAATGTGCTTAGGAGAATCCGTCAACCCCAGAGTTGATCTATGGCTGATGAAAAAATACTTGTCATCAGCCGGATTCGAACTTGTGACATTGAGCTTTGGAAGTCAGTGCTTACCCACTGAGCTACCCTGCTTCGGAAATAATGTGATATAAAAAAGAATAAATTAAACAATGAAAAAACATAGAGCGAACATATCAGTGGCAGAAAAGTTAAGAGAAAAGGAAGTGAACAGTAAAGAAAAAGTAATTAAGGAATTATGTGGTTAGAATCTAGGATGGGATACAGGCGTTTTAAGATGAGATTTTCCAGGATTTTGCCCATGATGGGTAAAACAAAGATAGGATGGGTATTCTGAGGCTTATGTATCATTTTGACAATAGATAGTTTTCAATGGTCAGAAAAAGGGGGAACGGATTACGACATTATATATATAAGAAAAGGAATAGAATGGCTTTTTGAGGAAATAGTTTAAGGATATGGGATGTGATTAGGTCGTGGCAAGGGGCTTTGCGGAAGGGTAATCTGGGAATAATATTGGATATTTCTGAAGGATGAAATGCTTTAGGAGGAGGAGTCATTCGGAGTGGAATATTCAGTTATGCATCAATACATTTAAGGTGATTTGGATTAAGGATATCAGGATGTGGATTAAAGGTTTTGTTGAAGAGGAGGTGAAAATTTGGGATTTTTCTTTGTCAGATTTGGACCAAGTTTGAGCTTCGGTAAGAAGTGGATGATTAGTGTTTAAATTTCAGGAGTCTTTCAGTGGTGGCCCATGATTTGTCAGTAAAAGTTTGAATTTTGTATTTTCCAATTTTAGATTTAATTTGTTTCAGTTAGGTGTAATGAGTTTTATCTGTTGGATATATAGTTCTATGGCACTTCAATCTTGCGCTTTTTAAAAGTTAAACTTTAGATAATGTATAAGCTCATTTAATTAGCCCAATTTTATCACACATATTAGCACTCAGTATAGGAGATGAGACAATTCATAACTACAAATTCAATATCACAATTCTTCTTTTTATAATTAGCCTCTAAAATAGGTTTTCCTAAAGATTTAGAGATAAAGCCACCACACGACTTAACCTTCATTAAAGTTTTAGTCAATTTACCATCAAACACTACTTTATTCCAAATTTTTATAAATAACATGATAATATCACAAGCATATGTAGCTTAAAAATATGGGAACATTATTAATATAAATATATTCCTTCCATAAATCTGGCTTAACAGCATTCACATCAGTAATAACGTTACAATCAGACACTGAAGATAAGGTATCTTCTTTAACCTCATGAAATGCAGTTCTCTTTTACTGAGATACACCCGATTTTAAAATGATGTAGTCTTCCACATAAAACACATTTTTTCCAAATGCTGGCCAATCTCTAGGTCCGTGAGTGGTACCATATTTTTTATTTTATATAGTCTCTTTATTAGTCTTAGTACCTATAACTATGTGCTATCACTACAACCAATTATACATAGGAATGGTGTAAATGCTCAGGACATCCTTTAGTTGATAAAAAAAGTAGAGCACTCCTGATGAATTTAAAATACTTCAGCAATAATTACGACTACCTTCAAATTATTTTTTTAATTATATCAGTTTACTAAACAGAGACATTATGTTGCACAAAACTAAAAAGTACACTCACATATTCGAGAATTAGGCAACTGAAGTTCATGTTCTTTGAGATTATTAAACAAAAGCTCTGCGCCTCCTCTGAAACAATATTAATTAGCATTTATTTAAGAATATAAAGGTGAGTTTTGACATTTAATAAACTACAGGACAAACAAATATATAAATCGTTATAATGCCATGCTAGTATTTTTATATTTTCCATCTGATTTCTGTATAAAGAGATATCAAATAAATAGTTTGGTTAAGCAATAATATCGTTATTAGTCAAGTTAGAAAATTATGTTTCCCATAGTTTGTGAAATGTCTAAATGCATCTTAAAAATAAAAAAATAATAACAACTCACCCAAATTCTAATGTTACAGGCATACATTCTGAAGTCATCATCAGTGTTGTTTATTCTTTAAACATGAATCATTAATAAATCTTGAAATCAAATGAATGAATACAAAAATAAAATAAAGTCAATAACTACACCATAACTGACTACTATAACTCAAACCTCCACTAGCATATGAGCACATGTCAAACCTAACTGGGAGGTTTCAACCTACTGAAATCGCCGCTTCCATCTAATATGATGTTAAAATTAAATTATTAAATGCAAATTATGTGTGTTAACTGATACTATTGTTTATTCCGAATAATCTGTATACTCCAGACAGGTGACTACCTATGAATGTTTATAAAGCCCTGTTAAGAATTCATTACATTTCTTCATCACTTGACAAAGTAAGCGGGTCACAATGGTTATTTATATATGATATATTTATTGAATCGAAAGTGTTTTCTGTAATATTAATTTATGCTCGTAGTTAATTTTAAGATTAGGTTTGGTTTTCAGAATGGACATTGTAGGAAATTTGCCTCAAGAAATTAGTCAGCATGTTTTGTCATTTCTAACACCCACAGAGCTTTTTAAATGTTTTCATGTTTGTAAGAAATGGTATAATTTAGCTAATACAGATTTCCTTTGGAAAAGGCATTGTGTATTAGAATTATTATTAAGTGCTGATACAAACATACCTCTGTCGAGTAAGTATAGAAATACCTGTTCTACAGCCCTATGTTCAGCATTTGTTTTTATGAATACATTCTGCATTATAAAACTTTATTATTTTAGGTTCAAATGGGCCACTCTGCAAGTGGGGAAGTATCTATAGATCTTTCAAAAGGAAAGTTAACAGGTGGGAACATGATTGTGCCCAGTGTTTCAATGTTACTCTTTCTAGTTTAAACTCTGTCATTGCTTTTGGTGAATTGTCTTTTGTAGTATACTACTTTTTACCTCTTGAGTCACATCTGGAGAAATTATATGTTTATCGATTATGTGAAGAAAAAGTAAATTGTGAACAAATAATTGAATTAGAGTTACCTGGCCGGGGTATTGTTCAGTTGATCACAAATGACATTTACACATTAGTTTCCAGAGATAATTTTATTTTATGCTTTAAGAAAACTCCTGAAAAACATATTACTTATGTTGCTATATGTCTAAGATCAGGTGTTTTAGAATATACTACCGAAGATATTATATGTTTTATAAATGCTAAAAGTTGTCTTGATCGAGAACTAAATATCAGAGAACTATGTAATAGTTATCTATGGTTTGAAGATAGCAGTAAGACTATTCATGTTTTTAATTTAGAAACAAATGAATTTTTAAAAATCAGTCCACTCCAGGAAATGAAACGTATGTGTAACTTAATCACAACATGGTCAGAATCTGAGGTAATAGTTTATTCTCCAGGTGGTGAAGTTCTTTTAAATTTGCCTATTGATTATGTCCAAGATGTATTTTTGAATAAAACTACTCTTGCTTGTCTCCACCCTGCCAAAGGGCAACATACAAGAGTACTACAAACATTTGATGTCAAGAGTGGCGAAAAACTTATGCAAAAAAATGTCATGAGGTTTGCCGATATTACTCTTCATTCAAGTTATGATTCAATTTATATTTTAGAAAGAAGTAGTCGTGATTTATATAGGGTAAGTTCTCTTTGTGCTAGGACTGGACAAATCCAGTGGAATGTATCCTTACCTAATATGTTTTATAATCTTTGGCCTGCCATTTTACACGTTGTTTCTTATAAGCATTTGTTCGTTTGGCCTTGTAACAATAGAACTGATAGATATTCTATTTTTAATCTGAAGACTGGTAAAATGCTTTATGCAAGCTCAAATACAGGAAGTATACAATATATAAACGAAGGTGTGTGTATTTCTGTAGATGGTAAAGTGGTTCATATCAAAAGCTTTTTGTGATAAATTCATTAAATATAATTATATTTATATACCATTTTTCTCAATGGCATACCACCAGTTGTAGATACCTTTTAAAAGATCTAAATTAATTAGGAAATTAAATTATTGTTACTTTTGCTATTATAAATTTATTTCTGTAACAAATGTAGTCTCCTACATTTTGTACTTTCAGATTACATGGAATCTATTAGCATATGATTCCTACTCATAGTTTATTTGTTATACATTTCTAGTAGTTTAATAAACCTGAATCAGTATTAATGTTTAATAGTTACTTATAATGTGGACAAATTTCAGATTTTGTGTATGTGTAATTATATTATTTCCACAGACGTTTATTTTTAATAAATTAAATTTAAAATATAATAATGTTAAAATACAGTTAGCAGTCTTTGATATTAATTATTTATCTCTTTGTTCATATTCTAACAAACCTTTTTCCTTTCTTATCCTTATATTTAATGATTTCGATAGTTTATCTAAATATTTTTGATTGCTTGTATGTACGTATTTACATATTTATAAAATTATACTTATTCCAATTAAGTGATGCTGTCTTATGCTTTGTTTTTTTTAAGATATAAAATTGGTTTAATGCCAGTTCTAGTGTAGTTTCAATCATGACTTATTAGTGATGGATAATAGCATATTTTGTGAAACAGTTAGTGACCCTTATAATTTTAAAGTGAGATAAGTTGGAAAATTTGTAACAAAATTAATGAAATATAAACATGCATGTGCAAATTTATGATCTTCATTTATTAAATCTAGTTAGGGTCATTTTTATATCCTGTATGTTTTAATATTGATCAAGAAAAATTCCATAATTTAAAAATTAAACTTCCCCTACAGTATGAGGCCATTGTGCTGAATGCATTGCGGTGAGGATTCCAGAATTGGAGTGGTGTACTTTTAATTCCCATTTGCGTCAGTTAACATTTATTTTGATATGGTCCTGCAAAATGAATCTTGCATGCTACTCTAGTAAATTAGAAAAGGCTATATCCACTCTTCCAAAGTTTATCCTTCTCTAATAAGCCAAGAACTACAGGGTGATGACCTCTAGGAAGCTTAGTTGGCTTCATAGACAAATTGAATCTTACTTTTTCATTTTTTTTTGTTTAATGTCTATGTCATTGACAATGAGACCATTTGGCTTATTGAATCACTTAACAAACAATTTTTCGCTGTCAATGTCAGTTTGTCTTCCCATAATTTTACCCATAATACCTATCGCTCAACCATCTACTACTTGGGAAGCGAAACTTGAAAAGTAATTAAACAATACTTTTTTTTTTTTTAATTTTTACCTTATATTAGGTTAATAATTTTTTAATACAAAACAATTTATATAATATAAAAATGAGATATAATAATGTTATTTTCCAAGAAGCTAATTAATTAATAATCAACAAAATAGGGCCCATTTTCCACCAAAAAAAGAAGTACAAGAACAATAAAACAACTTTGATTTAGTTATATCACACATCTATATATCGGTTCGGCCTTTTTCAAACTTATCTTCATAAACTGTTCTGATACCTATAATTTATTTTTATTTTCTCTTACCTATATATGTTATATTTAGTGAGGAAAAATATTGCGATTGTGAACATTTTTTATTTTGAGTTTTCATGGGAAATATAATAACCAAATAACTAAGTACCGCAAAATGGTTTGTATGTGTGTGAACAGCCTAGCTCAAAAACGAAAAGTTGTACGAAACTGCTATTACTTATTTAAGATAGGTATATGTCTGGGATATGATGGTAACTATTTCGTCAAAATTCCCTAACCGGAAGAGCCACTTGAGGAAGAGAAATATTATTTTTAAACAGACCAATGTTTTATAACATGTATTTGCTGAGTGCCTGAATGCTTTATATATATATACATTTAAAGATTATTACTTTGGAAGAACAACAAAGAAACTAATTACCTATATGAAATAGTGTTTAAATGAATCATGACGTCCTATCAAATATAATTACAGGAATAATAATACTTTTATAGATAATTTTTTAATATGTTTTTCATAAGACATGTTTATATTTTACCATTTTCGGGGGCTTCAATCAAAATTATTTTTTCTTCCTCTAACTACACCATACCAATTATGTCACTATGAAATTGTAGAAAGGTTACATCATTCTGCTTTTTGACAAATGGCATAATTTTTATTATAAAATTTTATACATTTTTATGATTTTCTCGAAAATGGTTCTAACAAGTTTGATTAAATTCTTTATATTTGTGCAAAATTACAATTGCACTTTTAATATAATATAGGTCTTATTCTCATTGATGTTCTCTAACAGGGGTTAAATGCCTAATTTTCAAAATTTCTTCCTCTAAAGTACCTTTAATTTATTTTATTTGAAATAATTAACCATTTCACTTTATAACGAACTATGAAAAATGGTTAAATATAAGATACAAAATTATTTTATAATTATAACAGAAATATAAAAATTAAAATGAAAACAAATAAAAAACTAAGAATTAAATATGAAAAAATAAAGCAGCCTTCTTTATTTGTGGAAATGTTGTCAGATTAAAAACATTTCATGACACTTAATTATTTATTATTGTCAAATAAATAATTAAAATACATGGTTAGAGTGTAAAAAGAAATGGTGAAGTGCCAAAAAAAGCATAAATATAATAGTGGACACCTGTGAAAAACATATGGTAATTGTTTTAAATATTTTCTACTGTATGTGATTTTTACTTTCACTTTCCTTTCCCTGGAAATACCTATTTCTGCTAGTGTTGAGCGAAAGTTGTGTGTTGTGAGTATCGCACCAGATTTTTTGTCTTATTTTTAAAATATATATCAGTATTTTCTATAAGCAAAACTTTTTTGTCAGTCAAATCTTTGTGGTATTTTTTTTTCTAAACACAGAAAAACTTTTAGTACCCAATAAATAAAAACAAAATTGATACATACAATATAAATAAATTAATAAGTGCTTTAGCTGCCATCGACAACCCATCCTCAAGTAATTCTATCATTAAAGAAATAATAAATGTATGGTGGGGAGTAAAAAAAAGGACATGTCAATAGTGTTCATTTGGGTACCAGCCCACTGCAGCATTGTGGGAAATAAAAAAGCTTACCAAGCAGCTCATTTAGCCAGAAGTGAAGAAGAAACGGCAATGACAAAATTTAAGAAAGTTATCTTAAAAGACGGTATACCACGCAAAAAAAAGACAACTAACAGAATGAGAGAAAGAATATAAAAGAATAGAATGCAAACTGACAGAAGTAAAGCCTAATTGTGGCAAATCGCTTACAAGTGACAGAAGTTTAAGGAGAAAATAATTTATGTATTGCCGACTAAGGATAGGATACTGCTAGTTTACGCATGGCTACCTTCTGAGAGGACTCGAAGTGCCCATGTGTGAAAAATGTAATAATGTTCCAGAAACAGTGAAACACATACTGGAAAAATGTCCTAAATTTGAAAATTACAGATGAAAAACAGGCTTAGCCAAAACATTAAGAGAAATCCTTCAAGTTACTGAAGAACAAGTCACTACTTTGTTTAAATTTTGAAAGTTAACAGAGTATTATACAAGAATATAAATTGACGTAAAACGCCAATGACCCTTGAGAGTAGAGGTGTGAAAGAAAAGAAAAAAATTATATGAATTAATTGACCAATTAAAAAAGAGGATATTTTCCTTTTTTTGTTTCTATTTTTTTTATTTTTTATAATGTTTAAAGTATTTCCACCAAAGAGTGCAGCTTTTCCTCCATTTTCACAAAAAGTACTTATCTGAATAAAAAGTTCTTATCTATACATGTGCATAAAAAAAGTAGGTAAATCGTACATATGAAATTAACCTATTTTTAAAATAAAATCAATAAATTTTGAATAGTAAGACCTATTTAAAAAATATACTTTTTCTTTAATTAAAGGTTTTTTATGTTTTTAGAATACAAATATCGCCAATGTTTGACTGACAAAAAGATTTTGTCTGAAGAAAAAATTGATGTATATTTTAAGAATGAAATAATAACTTTTTTTTATATTATAGGTGTTAAATGGTTTATGAAGATATGTTTGAAAATGGCAAAAGACCGAAAAGCTACATGTATAATTGTGTAATATAACTAAATAAAAGTTATTTATTGTTAATGAAGAGATTTTATTATTTCTCTATTTTTTTTATTGAATGGTCAACAGAAATAATTCCAGTTTGTTGATTATTAATTAATTAACTTTTTTAAAAATAACAAAGTTATTTAATTAGATGTTGGAGCAGTGCATAGAAGCGAAGTGAGCACATTTTAATTCAATTATAACAACAGTAGTTGTCAATTCATCCTTATTTTATTAATGTAATTTTTAATATTGAAATCTGCAGGGAATTGTAGTATGTTTTAATTTTTTCTGTTAATTCTTTTAAATTGAAAATATGGGACAGAGGCTGATAATATATGTATGTAAACATATATACAGTCTTAAACAGAAAAAAGGATTATAAAAAATTGTCTATTTCATTTAATGAGCTGATTATATATTTATTGCTGTACCCAAAACTTGTGTAGATGAAAATAAAGTCCTTTGACAGACTATTTTTTAATTCCTTAGCTACAAAGCCTATCATCTAGGTTTTGCTGACCATACTGTAAAACTTGTGAATAAAATATAATGATTGTGGTTTAATGGAGGCCATAAGCGTGGAAAGTGTTTTTATTTGAAGAGAGAAAAAGTTGCGATACCTAGATACCGATTTTAAATCAAACTTTGAATCCACTTTTTGGAAAAATATTTGTAACTGATGACTGGAGAAATATTATTTTTCAACAGCACAATACTTTATAGCACATATTGCTGATAGTGCCTGAATGCTTAATATATATATGTAAATCCTGTACCACTACAACCCATGAAGGGTCTTGGGTTCAGTACTATTTAGGGAAAGCACTGTTTCTAGGTCAACGGAAGTGCAAGGAGGTGATTTGACCGAGATCATGCTCAGCCACCAGGTTTTCCCCCTTAATTAATTATTTAATTTTATAGAGTCTGGGTGTGCCCCATGAGGGTCTACCGACCCAAGGTCGCCTCATGGCCAATGAAACAGATAAATAAATTTTCTGCCATGAAGCGGGGTTCGAACCTGGGACTCAAGCACTGGAAGCTCAGTACCCTACCACTGAGCTATCCCACTCCTATGTATATATTAAACAATTATTACTTGGGAAGAAACTAATTACCTATATGAAATAGTGTTTAAATGAATCATGACGTCCTATCAAATATAATTACAGGAATAATAATACTTTTATAGATAATTTTTTAATATGTTTTTCATTAGACATGGTTATATTTTACCATTTTGGGGGGCTTCAATCAAAATTATTTTTTATTCCTCTGACTACATCATACTTCAATTATGTCACTATGAAATTGTAAAAAGGTCACATCATTCTGCTTTTTGACAAGTGGCATAATTCGAATCAAAATGGTTATCAAACCTAATTTTTAATGCATATTTGCACCCCTCTCCTCCACTCCGGCACTAATCCTACACCTGTCTTGGAGAAAATTATTATTGAGCTGATACCTGGTTGTCAATAAAAGTTTATGTAGAAAAAAAAAATCTTAATATATAGTAAAACAATTTATTTTTACTACTAGTCATATTGAAATAAAATTTAAAACTAAATGTTTATTTATAGATTTTTGACATATAAGCCTTAATTCTGTTTTGTCTGATTCATCTCTTTGTGTGGAATAATTCTCATCCATAAATAAAATCTTCCTTGAATGATTAAATTTATGAAACAATATTTAGTATGAATTGTTAATATTGTTATAACATTTGAAGGATGGATAACAGTCTTATCACATTGACCTATTAGGATCTTAAGTGATTGAGAACAAACTAATAAAACATTGTAAAATATAATAACTATACATAAATATTACAAAAATAACAACTTAAAAAAAAATATAACAATAAATTAACAGACATCAGTTTGTGTACATATATATATACCTCAAATCATCATGGCAGAAACTGAATATTTTATGTTTGTAATATAAAAAAAAAAAAAAAAAGTTTATACACAAGTCTTCAAACAAAATATTACAGAATTGATTCAAGGAGTTCTTGGAAAACTTGAGAAGGTAAAGGAACACAATGAGTAGATGCATAATCTTTCATGTATTCGCCAGCCTGAAAATAAAAAGAATTGCAACAGATTTGTAGAGTTCATTTTAATTTATAGCAGTAAAATAATTGCACCACTTACTAGGGGAGATTATAGAAGTAGGGTTACTGATTTCAATGAAACTTTTTTTGGTTATACTTGGTCGAAAAATATTAGACCCATGTCTGAGGGTTCTTGCTAATGAGCCTTAGGAGCCGATAAAAAAAAATATTTTTTTGTAATGTTCTCTGCAAGGGTTTCTATGTTATTATGCATCAATCGATTTGCTTTTTTGTGTAAAATCAGAAAAAAATATTGCTAATTGTATTAAACAAATTCTTTTATATAAAGAATTACAAAAACCCACAGAGGCTTCTGGTAATTTACCGGCAAACTAGTAATTTACTGGTTGTTTCTTTGGATATCGCGGGTGCCTTTGACAACGTCTGGTGGCCTGCGGTCTTAAATAATCTAAAGAAATATAAATGTCCAAAAAACATATACAAAATCATTCAAAATTATTTTTCTGACAGAAAACTTGCAATCCAAACAAACTTTCATTATATTGACAAGAAATTGACGCTAGGAACTCCTCAAGGATCAGCACTATCACCTATACTATGGAACATCTTAATAAATACTGTTTTCGAAATAGACCTACAGAAAAATTCAACATTATTAGCATACGCAGATTTTTTATTACTTATAAAACGAAGAGATTTCGATGAATTACAGACAATAGCAAACATAACATTATCAAGACTGAGACAATGGACTAGAAGCAACAAACTTAAATTTAATCTAGACAAGACAAAATATATAATCTTCACGAAAAAGAGAATTGTACCAGAATTGGATATTCGACTCAACAAAGTAAGAATAACTCAATGTGACACATTATCATATTTGGGGCTTCTCTTTGACAGAAAACTGAATTGGAACAGACATATAGATAATCTATATGACAACACTTTAAGGATTATAAATGGACTGTCAGTGGCTGCAAGAGAGACATGGGGACTCAGATTGGAAGTGTTAAAGGAAATTTATGAAGCTGCTGTACTTCCTAAGATGCTCTAAGCTGTGCATGTCTGGCATCCGGCCGTTGAACGTAAGAAAAATTTGGTGAAGTTGGAAAGGCTTCAGAGGTTCATTGCGATTAAGATATGTAAGGGCTATCGTACACTATCATTTGAGGCCACAATATTATTGGCAGGACTGTTGCCAATCCAAATGAAGATTGAAGAACGAAGAACGACCTTATATAACAGAAAAGGAAAGAGAGGATACAAAGACCTGACCCTGGACAAAATAGAAAGAATCACTGACTGTAAATCTTGGTTACACTCTGCAACAAGTTTATGGACTGGATCAAAAATTACTTCTGAAAATACTGATGTACCATCTTGAACTCTGAACAACCATGCACATCCAATGTTCTCGCTGTCGTAGTAAGGACAGCGAGAACGTTGGATGTGCATGGTTGTTTAGAGCTCAAGATGGTAGGAATATAGAACATCAATATAAATTAGAATCATATTGCTCAAATAACCAGGCAGAAAAATTCGCTGTTTTAACGGGGACTGAATACATTTATGACTACCCTCTACAAACGAACACTCACTTAACTATAAATACATACAACAAATTCTACTAGACTCTGTTAATAATTGGGACATTCATGATTACTTGACTGACCAAATTAGAAATAAATTGTTAATGATGAGAACTGTAGGGAAAGTAGTGACTCTAAAATGGGTAAAAGCACATTGTGGGATTGAGGGCAATAAACGAGCCGATTGCCTTGCAAAAGAAGCAGCTAAAAGCGATTTGCTGCCATCGTATCATCAAGCTCCTTTATCGTATATTAAGATGAATTTAAAGTTGGATTTCATCAAAAGATGGGATCACAAATGGGTGACCTCAGCTAAGTCACCAAGCTTACACAGATTTATACCACACATTTCAATTCACAATTACAGACACATTCACAGTAATAACTACAAACTTACACAAGTACTTATGGAACATGGGAATACAAAACAATATCTTAAAAGATTCAACATTATACAAACAGACTTATGCGATGAAGACGGACAGGTTCAAAATTTTAAACATATAATATATGAATGTAAACGATTTGACAGACAGCGATTTGAGTTAATAAAAAGCATAGTTATCAAAAGTGGAAATTGGCCTGAGACGGAACAAAAGTTATTTACTGAATTCAAGACAGACTTTCTTAGATTTATTAGATCTATCGACTTCGACTTACTTACCAGGGATGGGCAGCGTGGGTGATTTCTTGTTGGCTTTGTTGGATTGACTTTCTGTGTTTAATATTTAATATTCCGATTTAATTTTTGTTTTATTTTTGTGTGTTTATTCTTTGTATTTTTGTTTGTTAATGTATATAAATTTGAACTAAAAATGTATATAATGTAAAACTAGAAAAGAAACAATTGTAAACAAATGTAATTCATGTAGTATGTCTTTAAGGCATGGAGCATGAAGGAAAATCAAATAAACGATCCTTGTGTGGAGTTACCACACAGGGGGAAAAAAAAAGAAATAAATAAAAAGAGGCTTCTGGTAAAGTCGACCAAATAAATTTTTGTTCATACTATGAAATATATTTGTTTGGAACAAACCATGATGATATTCATTTTCCACACCTCTGAAAACCCTTAACTATGAATTTTCGTTGCAATCGAAAAATGTAAGTTTTTTTTTCTATATTCTGCCTTCTATTAATAGCTCTTATCAGATGCATCTATGTTTATAGTAGATATTATTACAGCTAAACATATTTATTTTCCGATAGTAGTCATAATTCCCTCAATATTTAAATATATTTAACAGTTTTAATATCTATTATAAAGCTATAAACATCATTGTTTATCCCAAAACAATATATTTCATAACATAATCTTTATATAATATGTACTATACATGCTTTATTCTTATTTTCGAATCGAATCTCGACAAAAAACCAACTTCGGTGCATGTAATCCTACTTTTATTACCCATCTGATTTAGAAAAAATAAATATTTGGCATACAGCGATACAGGCATACAGCTATAGTATGAGAAAAATATTGAAACGATTAGTACTGACCTAAAGAGTAAAGTGGATTTAAACATTTTTTGAAGGAGAAGCGAAGTTGAGATTTGTATTTTGCACTTCAAAAAACCCTTAAATATGAATTTTCGCCTAGACTGGAGCCTTCGATTTTTTTCTAGAAAATCACAGAAGTTGTGGTAACTTTGACATGGCTCCACTTATCCACATTGAAATTGGCACTAAGTAGATGCCTGCTAATAAATTAGGCTTGGAAATAAAAAATAAAAATGTTTTGGAAATTTTCCTTGATTTATTCTTAATAAAGGTATAAAATCTAAAAGTTATTGATATGGTTTTGAAGAGAAATAATTTAGCTTTCCAACTTTGTAATATTTCTAATAACATTGACTCTGAAGAAAATCCTGAGGAAGTTATAAATATTGTAGTATACAGCATGAAAAAAAATATTCTCCCATAAAATTAAGTCCAAAATATATATTTTTTTATTTCAAAACAAACTTCTATTTAAGAGTTTTAGTGTACTCTAAAATTGAATCAGAATGGTTTATTTTGTATAGCAAATATTTACTTGGCCTACTTTACTGGAAGCATCTATCTATGTGTTTTTGTAATTTATTATATACAATGATATGAAAAACAGCTGTTGATGTTAAATAAGGTGAAAGGTTAATTTAGTATTGTCTTCCAAAAAAATGTTAATTAAGTGTAAATACCTAATTTTTTTGTAACAAAAGTGTTTTATCAAGACAAGATTGCTAAGGACAAAACACCAAACAAAGATTGAGCGGATTTCACCGCCAACAATGGTGGAATCATCTCAAACTGAGGTAAGTAACATGAACTTTAAAAACAGTGATATAAACAATGAAGACGGCTCCTGGGAACTGGTTATTGGTCGTAAAAGACCTATGATAGATTCGAGCGAGCCAAGAGCTCAAAAAAGACCGACAGAATCTATCCCAACCTCGAACAGTTTTCAGGTTCTAACCAACATTACTAATTTGCAAATAGAAGAAGTTAGAAGAGCGCCTCAGAACAATAAAACTCCACCAATTTTTATAAACGGTGTTGAAAATTACCATGCATTAATCTCATTTCTAGAAAACGAAACGGGTCCTAATATGTTTAAAACTAAGTCTACATTGATAGGTGTCACTCTGTACCCAGAAAATCCTGACGTTTATCGAAAATTAAATTCTAGCCTGCGAAATAAAGGCGCAGACTTCCATACCTACCAACTTCCACAGGACAAATGCCCAAGGATTGTTGTTAAACATCTTCACCATGGAACACCAATCGATATCATTAAAGAGGAATTTAAAAAATTGGGTTACGAAGCCACCAATGTAGTTAACGTCATATCTAGATTCAAAAAACCCCTTCCTAAGTTCTTTGTGGACATTACAAAAGAGACATTTAGAGAAGAAATTTTTAGTATTGAATTTCTTTATTATTCACATATTAAAATTGAGGAACCGCGTCAAAAGAGAAATATTCCTCAGTGTGTTCGGTGCCAGCAATATGGGCACACTTAAACTTATTGCAACCATCGACCACGATGCGTAAAGTGCGGTGAATATCATGAAACCAGCTCATGTTTGAAAATGAGAGACACCCCCGCGAAATGCGCCAACTGTGCCGGTCAGCACCCCGCTAATTACAGAGGCTGCCAGACGCTGAAAGATCTCAGGTTTCAGCGCAATGCAAGAAATCGTCTTTAGCGTTCCACAGTAGCAGAGCCAGTGCAGGGACCTCCAGGCATGCATGAATTCCCTCCAATACGGCAACGTCACAACCAAGGGGAACCACAGATCATCGCAGGATCTCCGCAACAACAAAATCAAATATCATCTAGTTCAGCACTCCCGAACCAGAAAACATGTACAGGTACGAGAAGAGGCATTACCCAACCGATACCTCCAGTAGATAATGGCTCTTCTCAATTATTTAATATAATTAATGGATTAAATAACCTAATCCAGCCCCTTTTCATTCTTCTTCAACAACTGTCACAGGTTACACAGGTCTGGTGCCCAAACTATGGCCCACAATAATTTAACTGTAGGCTCCTTGTCAGTTCTTCTATGGAATGCCAACGGACTGAAACAGCACAGTACTGAACTCGACTTATACTTGCACGAAAAACGAATCGACGTAGCACTCATTACAGAAACACACCTGACATCCCGATCAAAAATTTACATCCAGGATTACACAATTTACAGAATTGATCACCCAGATAAAACTGCACATGGAGGAACAGCTATACTCGTCAAAAATTCTCTGAAACACAATCCCGTAGACTTACCCATTACACCCGACATACAATCGACAGGAATAACACTATACACTAAACACTACACTATAACATTCGCCTCAGTTTACTGTCCCCCTAGGTACAAGCTTACACCCACGATGTTTTCTGAGTTCTTCAAACGCCTCGGAAGATGCTTCATCGCAGGTGGAGACTATAATGCTAAGCATCAAGGCTGGGGCTCAAGGTTGTGTACTCCAAGAGGCAGAAATCTCTGGTCTGTTCTCCATGAACTTTCATTAGACACTGTAACACCAAATTCACCAACTTATTGGCCCACCTCCAGACGCAAAACTCCCGACTTACTTGATTTCTTTATTACAAAAGGACTAAGAACCGTACCATTTGCCGTCAATGCAACCTCCGATCTTTGTTCTGATCACTCCTCAGTGCACATGGTTCTCTTCGATGAGCCTTCCGAAGCACAAAAAAGGCCTAGGCTCATAAAAGGCTGCATGGACTGGGACGCATATAGAGACTATTTGAACACCAATCTTTCCGTTCCAGGTTCAATTAAAAATCATGAGGAATTAGAAGAAGCTGTTGAAAAATTCACAAAAAGCATACAAGATGCAGCATGGGCCTCATCAACATCCAGGCCACAAAAAGCAGCGAACCAATGTACATAAGGGACTTGATTAGAGCAAAGAGAAGAGCACGTAAAGTATGGCAGACTAATAGACTTCCTTCAGACCGACAAATTTTTAACAGATTGAACAACGAACTTAAAAGACATATTCAAAACTTCAAAAGCACAAACTACGACAATTTTATTAACAACCTTTCGACGGACGATGGAAGTTTATGGAGACATACAAGGAATCTTTTAAAGCATCGTGAGGTGTCAGCACCCCTACGAAGAGAGGATGGCTCTTGGGCTGTTTCGGACGAGGAAAGGTCTGAACTCTTTGCTAACCATCTTTCCACTGTTTTTAAACCACATACAGACTTAATTAATACAGAACACGATATTTTTGTACATAATAACTTAGACATACCGCTACAGCTCACACTACCACCACCTCCTTTCACACCATCACAAGTTGCACAAGAAATTAGACAATTGCCCAAAAGAAAAACCTCTGGTCATGACTTGATAACCGCTGAGACGCTCCAGCAAATGCCAAGGAAAACGATAGTGTTTCTTACCACAATCTTCAATTGCATTCTCAGGACCACCAAATTTCCTATACAATGGAAATACTCACACATAACCATGATTAAAAAGCCAAACAAAGACACTAACAACCCTTCTTCATATCGACCGATTAGTTTACTTCCAGTATGTTCTAAGTTATTCGAAAAACTATTGTACCCACGACTATTACATATACTAACAGACAGACAGATTATTCCTGACCATCAATTCGGGTTTTGAAAATTACATTCAACAACACAACAATTGCACAGGGTGACTGACTACATCTCTACAGCACTAGAGCGGAAATTATATGCAACCGGAGTGTTTCTGGATGTCGCCCAAGCGTTCGACAAAGTATGGCATCAGGGGCTTCTCTTCAAGCTTAAGACCATACTTCCACATACTTACTACTTAATTCTCCATTCCTTTCTCTCAGATAGATTTTTCTCCGTTCGACATGGCCAAGGTCTATCCTCAATTCGATCAGTTTTAGCTGGTGTACCTCAGGGATCAATCCTAGCCCCACTACTGTACATCACATACACACACAACATTCCTCAAAGTATCCACACTCTTACAGCAACCTACCCAGACGACACTGCTATCATCACCAGGCACGACAATCCTACAGAGGCATCACTTAACTTACAACATTACTTACAAATTATACTCGATTGGTGAAAACTTTGGAAAACTAAAATAAATTATCAAAAGTCACAGCACATCACATTTACTCTAAGACCAGAAACATGCCCTCCTGTATACTTAGACAACATACCGATTCCACAAACGGACAGAGTACAATACCTAGGCCTTACGTTCGATAGGAGAATGACATGGGGTCCACATGTGAAGAAAAAACGAATCACATTATATCTAAGACTAAAATTGTTACATACACTGTTAAGACAACATTCCAAATTAAAAGCAAGACAGAAACTAAGTATTTACACGTATCTTTTAAAACCTCTTTGGACTTACGGACTACAAATATACGGAATTGCAAAACCAACTCACATAAATAAACTTCAAACTTTTCAGTCTAAGATACTACGACTAATCACTCAAGCACCATGGTACGTAAACAATCACACTTTACACACCGACCTACACGTTCCGACAGTCAATGAATACATACGAACGTACTACAAACGATTTCATAACATGTTAAACGGGCACTCCAACCAGCTGGTAAAAGAAATGGCCACAACTAGTATGCCCGAGAACTCCAGAAGACGACTGAAAAGGGTCTGGATGAGGGATCTCCTTAAATAATGTTAGTAAATAAAAGCCATGGAAGGGATACCGCTGGGTATTGCTATTCCTCATGCCTATCAAGCCTTTTTTATTTATTTATTTTTTTAATTTTATTTTATTTTTCTCATTACTAAGCCAGCACATCTGCTGATTGTCAATAATAATAGACAGGTGCGGATAAATAAATGTAAGTGCAAAAAAAAAAAAAAAAATTATATACAATAATTCATTTAATACAATTAGCAATATATTTTTCTTATTTTACAGCAAAAAAGCAAATCGATTGATGTATGATAACACAGAAATCCATGCAGTGCAAAGTAAGAAAACATTATTACAAAAAAATTAAAATAATTTTTTTTCTAGGCTCCTAGGGCTCATTAGCAAGAACCCTCAGACATGGGTCTAATATTTTTCGATCTAGCATCACCAAAAAAAGTTTCATTGAAATCAGTGATCCCATGTCTGTAACCTCCTCTTATTAGGGAAAAGGCAAGGATTGTATGATAATTTATTTTAACACATTAGCTGCGGTTACCGTCCCTGGCGTCCGATAACTTTATATCATATATATTGATTATTTACATTTACATCTATCCAACTACCATTAAAATATTTTTAAAAATTACCATTATACAGAATTTGTAAGATAATCAAAATTCGAAACAATCCCGGCCGAATATCAGAACCATGAAACTGTAGCTGCAGCTAATGTGTTAAGTTGTGATTTACTTGTAATATTAAAATTCAAATACAGTCAAACTTCTGAAAATAAAAAATCTCTGTATATCAAAATTATTATAGGCACCTTTGATTTTTATTAGAGAAATATATTTAGTATATCAAATAAAATGTCTATAAATGAATAAAAAGTAAAAATAGAAAAATACAGAATGTCATTATCATCAAAAAGAACCTTAGTCTTAAGTTCTTAAGAATGGGTAATACTTAAATATATATATAATGGGTAATACTTAAATATATATATATAAAAAAAATGTCAAACTGTTATGTTAAGCAATGAACATTTGGGAACAAGATTGTTTAAACTCCCAGCAGCCATACTTATAGATGATCTTTATTGTAAAATAACTTATTAATCTTAATGGTTACTCCATTTTTTTCACTTTCAGTTTAACAGGACCAGTTATAACCGTTTGTCAGCTATTTTTTCCAAGGAACAAATCTTTTTGAATTGAGATGGGAGAAGGAAAAATTCACATAAGCGAAAATAAGAGATAGAATTCAATAAAATTGATACTGGATGATCATGTTTTCATGAATACCTAACTTTGAGTGTAATCAAAATGAGTCATTATTAATTTATAGGCATGTTTTAATACATTTACCTATTCGGTAGAGAAAGTAATTGATGAAATTGATAGGGATTATCCCTAAAAATTCATGAAAATTGAATTAATGGTTGTAAGTGATATGCTCCTCCCATGGGATTTGACTCCAGATAGACATTGCGTATATAGCAAACCAAGTCGGAAACAAAAGGGAGTTGTACCTGGCCCAAAGGCATCCATCAGACTCCCCCTATCACGGCGGCTTCTTATAAACAAAAAATGAAAGGATTGGGACCTGTATTACCATAGATTCAGCACCAAAGTAGAATAGATCTCAGAAAGCTGGCATTCCTTTCTGTGATGCTATTAACCTTCAGACTGCTATGTCTGCAACTGGCATACTGCAGGATGCGCCAGCAACCACCCAGGTCATAGAACCATTTCGAAACTTTTTAGACCAACAGACCAAAAATTATCATATGATTCCTATATTCTGAGGTAGAATAGAGGGAATTCTTTTGCTATAGAATCAGAGAGGGCCGGCTTCATACCGTGAGTTCCAGACTAACAAAAGATTTGTTCCTTGATGACGTCAAAAACATAAAATGTGAGTGAATTTTTTTTTTACCTCCCTAATACAGTATACTAACATAACCCGTGGAACAAGACCTAGAAAATATCACTAAAGAAATTGAGCAATGGTTTATCATATGCTTCCATGTAAGATAACAGAATTATGAGATGACATATCGTAACTCCCCTCCATGAAATAAACAGGCAAAGGGAGGTGGTTTTAGTGGGTCAAAATTGCACTTGCAGATAGATATGAAGCCATGATGTCATTTGAAGATTTAAACATCAACCTATCCTAATTAAAAAAAACAAAAATATGCACAGAACTTAATTATTTGGACTCAAGAGCCTCCAAACATGTATTTCTTTGAAAATATAAAATTAGACTTTATTAACTACAACTATTGGTCATTAGTGTTATGTCACTCTCCATTACCTTCTATAAATTAGTTGAAATTATATGATAATCAATTTAATTTAATAATCTGTATACGTACAAGATATATGGTGAGCTGGGCTTTGATATCATCATCCATATTCTTCCCTAATTCAGTAAAAGGAAATGCTGGCCCATGATCATATATATAACTGTCTATCATTTGTCGACTGAGAGATAAATTTACATTGTTTTCATCTGATAGCCTTCCTGTAAAATTTTATCATGGTTAAAATATAGAAGAAATAAACTTGATTTTATAGCTACTAGACAGGTTTAGAGGGTTACATTGTTCATGACCAAGATGAAATTATTTTCTATTTTTATTTGGATTCATAGTATAACGCTTTGCAATTTAAAATGAGGTTATCTTCAACCCAATGAGGCATACTAAAATTTAAATATAAATATCTTGTTACTGTTGCATTTTATTAATTTATATAAGGAAGTTTCTAAATATATATACATATATAATACAAGTGGAGAGGTATATTGTCTGAACATAATTTTCTTTGAGCGAAGTCAGCATTTTAGTTAACAAATTTAAAAAAATAAATAAATTCAAATTTAATTCATATCATGAATGAAATTAGTCTAATTATTTTCCAAACCAATGTGCCCTAAATAAAAATAAATCTTTTAGTAATAGAAAAACAACTAAAATATGGCACATTTTTTTATAGCAACAGTATACCACTGATTTAATAGACAATTAATAGCATTTTCACAGATTTAATGATTTAAAATGTAATTACATGTGGAATTTCAACATAATCGACACTTGGTATGATGTCATTATCTGTTTAGAATCAAATTTAAATGAAAGATTTTGCAGTCAAAGTTTCCTCTATGAATTACAGATACTATAAAATATATTTATTGTATAAATTTTCAATTGACCATCATTGATGGTTAATGAATAATGAATTTGCTTTTAAAAGAAAAATTTAATTAAGAGAGATTATATAAAAGACAAAATTACTGCATAATTGGTTTTAATAACTAAAAATGATATGTATATAATTAAAAAAAAATAGATATTAAAAAAAAATTAGAAAGGTATTAAAAGAAAAAAGTAGGATGGATGAAGAACGGTAAAAGTTCTTGATAGAAATGCCAGGTGAGCACTTATGATTGATGATAGAGCCAAAATGAACTGATTGAATGACTTGAAGTATAAAAGATAGCCATTAGTGAATCCCCTCCAGGCAGGGTTAGTACAGTTATCCACTCCAGCCACCACACAAGAGATCAACAAAGCAAAGGATGGAGCCACACCTTGCACCTCCTCTCCAGTTCAATAGCACCTCAAGTAAGCCAAACTATAAAGCCTTTATCAAATAATAAACGTAGTGTATTACTTAGGACTATATACTCATAAAATAAAGAATATATTTTATTTCATCTCATCTCAATAAAAAAATATATGTTCAGTCAATATTGAATTTATAGATGCATTTTCTAATACGATTAACATTTTATTTACCTTATTAAAAAAGGTGCAGAATTGCAAAAGATTGGGTAAATCCAAATATGAAAAATATTCAAAAAACAATACATAAAATATAAAAATAATTTTGAAATTTGGATTACTATAAAAGGAAGGGGTTTTATAAATTAATAATTTGCCATCATGTATTCTAACTAAAATTCTTTCAGCACATATTCATATTAAATCATAAAAATAAACACACTGTTAACATGAATTAATATGTAGTTTTATCATTGAGGAGTGAGTACTGGGTTTAAGTAGTAACAATAAACAAAGTAACAAATTAGATGAATAGAAGCATGCAATCACATTGGTTCATGAATAAATTCACAGCTTTTTGATTGAGAGATGAGTAAATTTTTTTTTAGCTGAAAGCCATCCTCAGAATTGCACAATCAATTATTTTTTAATCTGATTACTTTATTATGATATATAAAAAAACAGTAAATATATTTCTCAAGGACATACTGACATTAATAAAATTAATATTATTATTTCTTTCTTCTGTTGGCATTACAGACCATGTAGATCTTTTGCCGCTTTAACAAACCTGCTCAATCTCAGACTGTCTTGGGCTATTTCTTTCCATTTATCTGCACGCAGCTCTATTGGATCTTTGTTGATTATATCTATCCATCTGCTTTTTGGCCTTCAATGTGGTCTTTTGCTTTCTATTGAGACATTCATTGTTACATAGAGGCTTCCAGATGGATTGCTATGAGCTATATGCCCCGCCCATCTTAACCTTCATGCCTTCATATAATGGGATATTGATTGACCAGTTTCTGTAAGCAGTTCTTTATTGGTATTTCTTTTCCATGTGTACTCTGATCCCAGATCGCTTTGGTTATCATGGAGGATTTTCCTCTGAAATCTTCCAACATTTTTTTCTAGGGTGCTGGTTAGTGTCCAGTTTAATAAATATAAAGATTAATCATTTTACAACACAGAATAACATATTTTAATGAATCCATCATAATATTCTACATAAGTTTGTTCTCAGTTTCAAGCTTTTTGAAAATATTAATTTAAACAACATTCATTTTTAATTTTTTTTTTTAATATATAAATTGATTTTAATACATATAATAAGAAAACTCTCTCAGTATTAGGTGAAGGCAGAGGTCTAATGTCCAATGCAGGAAACTTCTCGATGACTTTTGTACCATTGATTTCCATAGTAGCAACATTAGTACCTACAATTGTATCGAGAATAAGGACTTTGCGACCAACACCAACAGTTTCCAGTAGAGGTAATTATTTAACTTGTAATGATACATTTGTTCAGATAAATACAAATAAAATAATTTCATATGGTATATATTTAACAAAAAAAAAAGTAGTGGAAGGAATTTGATAAAATTGATATTGGATCATTTACACATTAGTCTTAAATTTTACTATACCATATACAAACATGAAAACAATTAAAGAGGATCAGATATCATAAAGCTGGAGTTAATAAAGATTAAAAAATAAAAAAGTAAAATGTTAACAACTTTTTACTTTAAGAAAATTTCAATTGCAATATTAACTTTACAAATGTAGAATAGACAAGACGTGTCCGTCAGGCGTCTCTATCCTGCGCACTCGCTTTCCAGTTAAGTACACCAAGTAGTGCACGTGCATCGATATTGAATAGATTGTAAAGCTCTGTGTTATGTCTAATCCTCCAATTATGTTCATCACGCACAGGACCCCTGCTCAAATAATGCTAGGGCTCGCTCGTCTCCTTGCGTCATGGTCCATGCTTCGGAGCCATATTATTAAAAATTATTATGTCTAAAAAAAAATTCTTCAAATCTATCAAAACCATTTAATTTTAAAAACTGAATAGATACTGAGAAAATAGTAGTAAGCCTATTGTCAACCTAACAACATTATCATGTTGTGCTATTTCAAAAGAGAAATTAAAATTAATTAATTAAGGAAAAGGCCTTTGATAAGAGGCCCTAGGCTTATATGGTCAAGGTCACAACCATTGTGATCGCTCATACACAGAAAAAAAAAAACCACACACACGCAATATATTAGTAAAATATTATAATATTTATTTAAAATAATTACTGGGATGTTTTCTAAATAACACTCATACACTGGTTTTTTGTTGAATTGGATATGGAGAAGTGAATAGCCTTTGTTATAGTGTGTTGAAGTATCATAAAATGTAATCAGTAAATTGCATAATTTTAAAGTAAAATTTGTGTAATGGATTTTTTAAAATCTATAAATATTAATTTCTTAAGATGTTGAAAGTCTTCTTAAAGTGTAGCACAATTTTCACTATATAAACTGCTTGTGTCACAGTTTTAACCAGAGATTTTCACAACTAATTGGTGTTTCTTTGATCTAGTTTAAGTGCAATTAGAAATATACTTCTGTATTCACTAAAACACACTTATAATCCAATGTTAAAATACTTTCGAGACACCCCCAAAATGCATATTCATATCTTTGGTAAGTTTAATGTTAATGTAGAAACATAATTATTTGCAGTTAATTTTAATTTGTTTGAAACTGTTATAGATTTCAGAAGTGCAAAATATTATGCCAAAGATAGTATTGACTACCAATTTTGCAGTAATGAAGACATTTTTGAAGCTAAACTTTTACCAGGGTTTGATGATATATTTTACGCTTGTAAACCTCATTATGAAACAAAAAGACAGTGTAAATCTAAAGAGGTAATGAACCATAAAATAAAATTTCATGCAATGTTATATAAGTAATAACAAAAATGAATAACCAATTATTGTTCCATTTAGGAATATTATGCAAAGGATGATCTCCAAAGTTTGGAAAAACATAGTGTAGGAAAAATTGTTGGAAAGAATGACTGCTTTTATTTACAAATATACAAGTGTGATGAAGGGTTCAAATTCGATTCAGAAAAAAGAAAATGTACAAAAAAGCAATGAGGTTAAATATAATTTTGATGGAACCTAAATAAATTTTTTTTTTCAACATTTGTTTATTTTTTTTTAAGACAGTTCACATTGTCGTCACCATGGTAAAGTAACAAATGTGAAAAATTACATTTTTCAGATTTCGTTTGTTTACCATTGTACTCCATCCTCACCTTGTGGCAAAATGTCAAATCTGAATGGAGATCTTGGCATTAGTATGTGAGTTTTACGAATTTATAATTTTATAAGATATGTACATGTAGGAACGAATAATTATATCAAAAGTTTACATTAGGTAAATTCACATTCATTACTTCAACATTGTGCCGATGACATGTAAAACAAAATTTATTGTTTAAATCACATTTTATAAGCGACCTATCCAACACTAAAGGCCATATGTATGAACATTGCTGAGGAAGATGTCTCAGGAACTACTAAAGGTCATCTTACTAAAGTTTACTTGTTGTAGCACATATTTAGTTTCTCTAAATAAAATTTTCTGTTTATAAACTAACATTTTTATTAAAGTAGCTGTAATTATTAAGGAAAATACATATTAGATTTAAAAAATGGAATTAAAATTTAATGAAGCTAGTTTCTTAAGAAATTCTGTTTCAACTTCACATTTGATGACTAATCAAAAACTAAGTGTTCTTTATTATGAGGAGATTAATAAATATTATGCACTTCACAATAACACTCGTTTAATTTGAAATATAATTTACCAGATGACAGGTAGTCGCACAGCAGTAATATCATAGGGGTCACGGAAGCAAAGCTCCTAGAGAATAATTACTAGCTCTTTGTTGGACAGGAGGTAGAATAATATTAGGCAAGAAAAATATAAGACTAGATTTTAGTAACTACTGTATCATATTATTTTATATTTATTGTCATGGAAAAGAGAGACTATATAAAAGTGCTCATTGAGACACAGGATTCTACACAGAATGAGGAAGAGCAGGAAATAGCTCTTGAAAAATTGATGAAAAATGCATTTAAAATTCAAAATAATCTGAAAGTCTTTGTGATGCAGAAGAATATAACCTTTAATATTCAGCCTCATATTAAGAGCCAAGTGAAAACCTTGACTGACATTATTGATACATACTATGAAAAGCTTAACGCTGTGGTCACGAAAACCAAAGGACAGAAAATACTGGAAGATGAAGATAAGTGAACTCGCATCAAACCAAAGTACAGACAGTCCCCGTCAAAGACTTCAGTACTCCTTAAAGGAAGGTCTATATGCATTTTTATAAAAAAAAAAGTAAATGTAAATGCAAATACTGCTATTATAAATATATATAAATAAAGACTATCATTATTATTATGAAAAGCTTTAAGAGTATCAGCTGATGATGGAAGAGATTCCAGTTCTAGTGCAACATATAGTGAACGAGATATTAGTTAACCAGGATGTTTACAGCATAATAGCTGCCAGTATGAGAGGATTGTGCCGATGATTATGAAAGTGACAGGTGTGGTAGACTAATTAATCAATCTTTCTTAAAAGGATATTTTCTGTTTAAAATGAAATTATTTCTTGAGAAAAGTAAATAATATTGATTTTATAACGGGCCATAAATGTAAAATTAGATGAAAAAAAGAGACCAAAAATGTCAGATGTAGTTCTTATAAAAGCATAGAAATGTGTTCTGATGTTGAAGTGACATAATTGTGGATCTACATACACTAAAATATTTTTATTAACCACTCTGACAATTTTTTATTTATATAAAACCAATCCATAAGAAACTAAAATGTGATTTTTTTTATGATTCTAAAACTTACTTTGTTCAGACCCAGTTTTAGATAACCATTCAGTCAGAACTTCATCTGAAATAACATTAGGGTATCTTCTTTTCAATACTTTTTTCAACAAATCATTTCCCCTGTTTGTTGCGATATCTCCAGGTCTAAAAAAATAAAATAAAACAAGTAATTTAAATATATTGTATAAGTGTTGATGGACCAAAGTAAAAAAAAAATAAAAGGAATAGGTTGGCGATAATCAATAAATACGGCCAACAGAACATATGTATTATTGATAAAAAATATAATTTAAATAAAACAGAAAATAATAATAATTTAACAAATGATGAAAACACAGTGCATAATATATCCATTGTACCAAATTAATTTAACTTAAATCAAGAGAAACAACAAGTTGGGACATCAATACGGGTTAAGTACCAAACTAAAAAAAATTAATTATACAACTTTTGGCAATACATATATATATATGTACACATCAAAGGGAGAATAGGAGCATAGTGCGTAATTCACTAAGATATTCTGTTTCATCATTAATTGTAAACTATTACCAAATAATTATTCAAATATCAATTATTGTTGCTCTATTATTTTTAAAACAAATAAAAATAATTAATAAATGTTGATTTACATAACTTGTAATGCAAAAAATAAACATCAATCTAAGAAGAAGAAAATAGCAATTTTTTGTGTTATATAATGTACAACAGAATTTTAATAGGAAAAAGAATAGACTGTAAAATAAAATTGAATTGCCATATTTTTATCCTCCCCTCCACCACACTGTCTAGACCAGCTGATCAAAATCAGTCAACTGAATATGAATAATCCAAGTTTTATTGTTAATTAAGAAATAAAAATGAACTTTAAAAGATATTAAAAACAAAAAAAAGAAGACATAGCTACAGATCTTACTAACATAATAGAAATGATTTCATCATCTGCTCGTCGTATTAGTTTGATTAATCCTGGATAGTTCAGTAATAGCCTAGCTACATTCAGATCTGCATAGGAACGAATGGTAACTCTTACAATAGAATCCAGAGCATTTGGCATTTGGTTCAATGCCAATGGAAGAACATCATCAAATGTAGCATCTAATACCTGGTAAAATAGGTGAAAATACTTTTTATTAATATATTTATTGAAATTTACAACTATATTAGTTAAAAATTACAAATACATTTGAATTGATTATGACATGTACAATATGAAGAGAAACTACCTATTGGTAGCACTGCAATGATCATATAAAATGAATATTTTGGTATATGGAAATAATTTCAGAAGCCTAAATTGATTTAAGCAAAATTATTTTTAATCAATATATCACAAAATCTACTAAACTATTTGCCTGTTTTTATATCACACCATAACTATAAAATCATAATGAGATTCCAAAATTTGGAGTGCCTAACTTTATTAGGCCATCATAAATACTCACCACAGCTCTAACATTAGGATAAGCCTCTGCAGCCCAACTTGAAGCGAAGCCACCAATGCTCCATCCATATAAAACAATCTGATCAGGGGCAAAGCCAAGTTTATTTATGGCAAATTCCATTACTGTATTGATTGCTCCTTCTTCATCAGCAACAAATGGTAATCCCTAAAGAAACAAAGCAATCAAATTGAATACAATATCCAGTATTTATTTATGACAAATGTAACAGGAATGTTATATATTAGTTGAATACATCTATCACAATGAAATTCCAATATTTCTAAATTTTGGGTTCTAACTAAATCTTTTTGTGAATAACTTTGGTAACCATTTTCTATAAGTAATTTATACTTACATTATTGTATATAAGATAAAAAATAATTTGTATTCAGAATATATTTCCACAAAAAAAAGTGATGTTAAAGAAACAATTCTCTATTCAACCCAGAAGTCAATTTCATCACTTTTTTATTAAAGCCCCTTTTATCATAGTAAAATTAGCTTTTTAAATATATGAATTCTCAGGATATACTAATTATTAAATATAATAATGGTTTTCGGAGTGATCATTTCTCTCTTCCCAATTAAAATGCTGAGAAGGCGAGAATATTGTATTGCCCCTCCACCTCAATAATTTGAGGTAAAAAAAAATTAAAATCAATAATATAAGCTACACGAATGAATAAAATGTAAACTAAAATCGATTAAGAAAAGTCGACTAGCTGGCTAGGGCCTGGTAGTAGGTATGTAATTATTTTATTGATGATTGATTTTATGATTCAATCACTCCTCAATTTTCATGTGATATTCTTTGTATATTTTCCCTGAATAGTTGGACTATGAAAAACACTTCATTTTCATTTGAGGTTGAACACACTAAGAAATCAAAGATATTTTTCACATTATTCATTTAGCTGAAAAGGTTCTAGAAATGTTCCAATGTTATGAAAGCTGTCTCCCCTTTCTCCTGTTTTTAATATTAACAAATATGTTATATATTCAATTGTATTTTTTTGTAACGATAGTAGGTTGCATCGATGTGACTACAGACAAACAAACACTGAACCAAATTTGATCCTTGATGTTTGAAACGTAAAACGGGAATGGAAATTTTTGATTCTGGACACAAACATTTTTTTAACGTCCCGCACGAATAGAAAGCTTCCTTACCTTCGGTAGTGAGGAAGCAAAAAATAAAATTGTAAATACTAAGCCATTATAGTGAGAGAATGGCATTGTTGTCAGACTGTTCCTGAATAGATATAAGTTTGTAACAATGTTTTCAGAGAGAACAAAGCATTATACTGCTAAAGAAAAATAGAGTGGATTCTGTTCCCACCCATTTCAAATTCCTGTCTAAAACCAGTTTTCCACAAATCAAGACATTAATTTTATCATTTTTCAATTAAATATCCATAGTCAATCTAACCAGATTATTATTCAATCCAAGCTATTTCATAATCCCCAAAAAAGTCAAAAGGAACACAAAATGTAAGAAACATCAACAGTCAAAATAAATTAATCCCAAAAAACAATATGTATGCTGGGAAGAATATTACTATATATAACAAATATTGGTTTTGGAAATGCCATTTACTTTTTTTTTTATTAGTTCTTTGCTTCTCTATTGAGAACAATATTTTTTTATTTTAAGTCAAATATATATCAATCTCTAAATTTTTTATTTTACTTACCTTATAGAACCATATAGTAATCAAAATGAAAAATAGAGCATGCTTAATAGATGAATAAAGAATTTAAAACATTTTGAAACATCTTTTGCCGAAACCAGTATTTTTTTTAACTTATACCATTGCTGCCAATATAGAATATTAGCTGTTAATCTGTTAATTTAGTTCATAAAAAAATTAAAGAACAAATTTTTCAAATTTTATAGCACTAAACAAGGATATTCATACCGTACTGCAACCAAATCCTGGGTGATTCCAACCTAAAACAGAGAATCCAGCTTCTATTGGGGTTCCCATTATTCCATTTTCGTAAAATCCGGCATTTCCTTCTGTACATAAAATTAGCATATTTCCTTTCTTATTTCTGAAAAAAAAAAACAATATATAATATAATAACTATAATAAAAGAAAATTATTATCATATTCAAAGTAAATAAAAAAAAAAAAATCTTTATTATATACAGTTTACATATAATTTAAATTAGGTTTAATTGAAAACTTGAGAGTTGTGAAAGTAAAATTACATGGGTTCAGCTGCAATTTAGATTATTTCTCATTAGATTTATCTCTTGAATACCCAGGTGCTCCTTCTCCAATTGGCATGCCCAGTTGAAGTGGCCCTATTCAGTTTTCCAACAACAATATTTCCTTGTTGCATTTCTTTTCCATACTTTTACAAATAAAAATCTTCTTACCTTCTTGATTTGTTTACTCTTTGTTCCTCTACCCATTCGCTACCTCTCAAAGGACTATTTCCTTTAAAAAATTCTTTATCACACTAGTTCATATGAAGTATGCTACCTAGTTTGTTCAATTTGAAATTCTCTAATCAACTCCATACACAAAATCTCATCCTCAACTTCAATTAAACACCAATTGTTTTTCTATCTTGTCATTTTATGCCTTATTAATGATTAATAATGAGAAATTATTGCAATTTCTATTGTTAAATTTTATTATTTTTAGATCACTCAGAATAAAATTTACTCTTCTTATTCTTAAAAAAAAAACTTAAGTGAAGACTGAGAATTCTTTATAGACTTTTCAGCCAAGTTTAAAGTGATAAAAAAATAAACCTAGCAAATGAACAAATAAAATTAGAGAAAAAATAGATAATATTACACATACCCAACATTATTCCTTTTATCAATGAACATTGTATCAACAGTATTTCCTTCTGGAGTCTTAAGTTTAAATCGTTGCCCATTCTTGTTAATTAGAGCTTTTCTACCATCGATCAGAGCAGAATCTAAAGAAAATGTTTATTTTCTTTAGCATGAAATTTAGTGATGAGATTTTAATAATATAGATTTTTTAAAAGTAAAACTAAATATTAATAAAATAACAAACAGTAATATAGAAAAATGATGGCTTGAACCACCCAAAACATGCCAAGGCCGGATTCAAACCAGCACTGCAAGACTTGAGAATGTTATGCCTATAATATTGCCAAAAGGTTTAACAACATAAGAATCCAGACTTCCAATTTTATAAAGAGGTTCAAAGTTTCAGTTTCAACTGTTTAGAAAAAAAAATTCTGTATTATTCTCTAAGTTAATAGTTTCAGTACAGGCTTCATTTTATGAAAATACCTCATATACAGGTGCATATTTATTTTTAAAAAATTATATTGTTATTTTCTTTAACTATTCACAAGACAACTTCTAGAGTGCTGATTTGAAAGTGAAATATGTCTCTTTAAACCTCAAAGGACTGAAGGAAACTATCACTGATTGGAATTCTCACGGCCGAACACTGCTGTCTGCACTCAATTCCCAACGTTTTAACCTAGTTCCCCCAACCTCACCTACCTACTGGCTCACTGATCCTAACTGAAATCCCGATATCCTTGATTTCTTCATCCACATTGGTTTAGGTTCCCTCAACTATTCCATTGCACACCTCGATGAACTTTCCTCAGACCACAGTCCATTAATATTCCAAGTATCACTAGCTCTTATTCCTAAACCCTCTCCACCGTCCTTTATCAGAGGTCCAGTCAACTGGAAACTCTTCCATCAAATCCTCTCCAAACAAATTGACCTCAGAATAACCCTGAAAACTTCAGAAGACCTTGATAATGCCGTACACTCCTTTACCACCACTATTCAACAAGCAGTCTGGACTGCTTCCTCCCCTAATCATTCCAAAATAATTCCTAAGAAAAATAAGTTACCTCAACAAATCCTCGAGTTAATCCAAACCAAACGCCATACCATAGTGTTATGGCAACGCACCAGACATCCCACAGATCGCCGTTCCTATAATTATTACTCTAAAAAAGTCAAGCAAGAATTATCCAACTTCAAATCCCAATCCTTTAACTCTTACCTTACCTCCCTCTCCGCTCACGACAATTCCCTCTGGAATATCACTAAAAAAATTCTAAAATCCCAAAATATTTCCCATCTCCTCCGTCGAGGCGATGGCTCCTGGGCGGCGTCTGATGAAGACAAAGCTGAGGAATTCGCCAAACACCTCTCCTGTACATTTACTCCTCATCCTGAATCTCATTCCATCCATACAACAAAAGTAGAAAAATTTCTTCCCTCACCAATTCCACTTTCCCTACCACCAAAAGCAGTTCATCCTTCTGAAGTCAAATATCATTTACAAAAATTATCTTTGTAAATTATCTTCTGCAAATCTCCTGGATATAACCTTCTAACTCCACAGATCCTTCATCAACTACCACCCAAAGCGATCATATTCCTCACATATATATAAAACTGCATCCTAAGAACTACCCTATTTCCTCTCTTATGGAAACATTCCACCATCGTCCTTTACCTGGAACCAGCCAAACCTTCCAATAACACATCGCCCTTTTCAAAAATATTCGAAAAAATCCTATTACAAAGAATCCTACCCATAATAGAATCACAAAACCTTCCTACCCATCAATTCGGATTTCGTTTCCAGCATTCCACCGTTCAACAAGGACTCCGAATTGTTGACCACATATCCTCAGCCTTAGAAAGCAAAGAGTATTGCTCGGGAGCATTCCTGGACATTGAGCAAGCTTTCGACCGCATATGGCACACCGGACTACTCTTCAAGCTCAAAACTCACCTATCCCAGTCCTTATAATTAATACTCCGATCCTACCTCTCTGACCGCTCCTTTCGAGTTCGTTGTGGTACAGAATTCTCCAACTGCCATTAAATTGAGGCAGGAGTTCCTCAAGGCAGCGTCTTGGGTCCCGTCCTCTACATTCTGTTTACTGCTGATATTCCTACTCATCCCGAAACACTCCTGGCAACATTCGCTGATGACACAGCTATCCTATCTTCCAATCCAGATCCTAAAACAGCATCCTCAAACCTACAAAGTCACCTTTCTCTTATTGAACATTGGTGTCATAAGTGGTGCATCCAAGTAAATGAATCCAAATCCAAAAACATCACTTTTACCCTTTGGCGCAAGTCCTGTCCACCAGTTTACATCAAATCCATACCACTTCCTCTCTCAGACCCAGTCAGGTATCTTGGCTTTCTTCTAGACAAAAGACTAACGAGGAACCCACATACCAGACTTAAAAGACAACAACTAAACAGACGATTCAGACAGTTATATAGACTAATGAATAGAAAATCTCAACTTTCAGTAGACAACAAACTACTAATCTACAAGACAATCCTGAAACCTATCTGGACCTACGGACTAGAGCTGTGGGAGTTAACAAAACCTTCTAACATTAAGCGCATTCAATTCCTTCAGTCTAAAGTCCTCCGAACAATAGTCGATGCTACCTTCTATTTATCCAACAAAGCCCTCCATAATGACCTTCATATCCCATTTGTTATTTACCTAATCCTAGACAAATTTTCCAAATTTCACCAGAAACTCACTCATCATCCAAATCCTGTAGCACAATCCATCAGCCATCCCTATAATCCTCCCCAGAGGTTAAAACGGCAGTGGCCCCGCGACCTTTTGTAAATATGTATATATTGGAGTACTGGCAATAACCAGATTCTCCACTCATGTCCTGAGCGTCTGCTGCTCTAGTGCCCTCCATCAGTCTCCACTGGCTTGCAATACCAGCGACGCGGCTGGGAGAGAAGCACTGGGATCTCCTGGGGTCCTGCCTTGGCTTCCACATTTGGGGAACAAAGACTCATAATCCTCTGGGCGAATGTAAATATTGTATATAGGTGTGAATGTGTTTTATATATTTCAATTTCATTTAGCTTTTCTCTATTTTTTTTTTTTTTTTACCTTTGTATGTTAAACTCTTTTCTTTTATCTCTATTTCAGTTATCATTTGCAGGTGTATATTGTGTGAATGTTTAATGTAGCACTAATATTAATGCCTTCCAATGTGGCAGAATGTATTAATTTATAAAAAAAAAATTCACTGATTGGAGTTGAAAAAATCTATTCCCACCAAGTATAAGCATCTTGAACCGGAAGGGATAGGAAATATAGAACTTCTAAAACAGAGTTAAATATCCTATTCTTTTACAGAATACCCTTCCATGGAGAAAATTGCAGAATTTTTGGTGGGACCAAAAAGTAATGTTGTTTTCTTACATTAAATTGAAACATAGTTTTTATTTTTAATCAATGATGTAACACCCTCATTATCAACAACCTTTTACCATCTAGTGTGTAAATTTTCAATGCCAGATTGATTAAAAGCTATTGGTTTTTGAGCAATATATATATATATAGATATTTTGGATATCATATAAATTTGCAAATCTTTTGCCACTTAGTAAGTGTTGGAGCAATGGAAATCGGTGCAGCATCCGGCAAGTATGGTGGGTGAAGCAGAACTTTCCACCCCAATTTATTAATTTTTTGTAGGGTTTGCCTTGTGCAGTGTGTTCATACATTACCGTGTAGCAGAGTAACCCCTTTTTTGCTGACAATCACTGGCCTCTTTTCAATGAAAGATTGATTTACAGGATTATCATAGAGGACTCATTTTTCATTTCCGGTGATCAAGCGGTCAAAAAATGCTGCTGTATTGTGTCGTTGAAACAATAAGTTGCATGTGATGGTTTCCCGATCCGCTGTAAATATTCTCAGATAGTAGACAAAGATGGTTAAGACTGTTCGACAACTCCTCGAATGTCTGACATGGAGTTACTTTGACTTCTGTCTTTAACTCATCATCATCTAACGTTGTTGGCCTTCCTGATCGAGACGAGTCAGAAAGATTAAAATTACTGGATTTGAAATTGGAAAACCAACTTTGGCATTAATGAACGTCTAATGCATTTGATAAAAATCACAAATGTTTTTGGTAGGAACTGTTGTGTTACTACTCTTGCAGAACTCAAAAGGCATGTAATGCCATTCACCAAAAACAGCAAAACAAATCTTAATTTAATTATTTACCACTAAGTAACCTTAGAATGTCTTTGCCATGACTTAGGTGTACACAATGAGCAGACAAATGGCGATTAAATACTGACGTGCATACAAACATTACTTTCCGGTCACCCTAATAACTACAATTCTAACTGTCAAACTAAACATAAATAAATAAAGTATTAAAACAATGAGTATAACTTACTAAGTAACATGTTAAGAAGAGTAATTGAACCAGGATAGATCATTCTAATCCCAACGGTATGAAGCACTAAATATCCTATTATTGAACAAGGACTACTAATTAGAGAAGAGAATATACTTTTCTTGGGTTCAACTTTTTTGGAAGTTCTAAAAAATATTAAGAAAACAATATTACTCCATAATAACAATATTCACTAAGGAAAAAAATTAATAACACTGAATATATACCGTATAGGTAATTGAAATTCTACAGGCCAGGCTTCAAAATCAAAATCAAATTGTTTAATTTCACCCTAAAACAAATATATTACACACATAATATTAATTTAACTATTTAAATAATTTTAAAATAACATATACATCATTGTACTAATATTTTTATTACTTGCAATAAACAGAGTTCAATTTCTTTATTGCTTTTTTATCATATGCTAAGGTTAATTTAAATTTGAAGTGGATAATTACTGAATCAGATTATTTCTATACATGACTATTAAGCCTAGTACACACTAGTAGACATTGTTGCGTGATTTGTCTATAGACACCATTCTGTCTTGTCTCCATACATCCATATTATAGTATGAATTTCTCAGTCTCATCTTCGCAGTCCATCATAGAGACATATTTTGGTATGGAACATGTTCATACTTCGAGCTAATTACAAGTGAAAATGTAAACATTGGTGGATGCGGAAAGTGCTCACAGAAGGATCTAGGTTTGGTAATACTTTATTAAATAAATTAAAACTAAGAGACACTACGGTACTCTTCAATTAGTTTTAAAATTTTCTCATTAGACCAAAATTTTTCCAAAAAACTAAGACTTTGGAAAATAACTGTAAACAGCTGAACCAACCACTCATTAGCTGGAGGGAGACTGTAATGTATCTTTCCTCTAGATGCCAAGTGACATCCACACTATCAAAATGTGCAACATGTCTAACATTGGATAATGTCTCCCATTTCAATTGGAGGATTTTAGACTAAAATGTTTGGTCACACAACAGTCCTGTAGACGGGAATGGGTCCATAGACAAACTGAGACTTGTCTCAGAGACCAAAATTGTGCAACATGACTACTATTGTGGATGACAGATTATTATGGTTTATTACACAGACAACTAATTTTTACTTTCCAACAGCTTTTTTTTTGGGTCATACATGTTTTTTGGGTCCTCCCCTTTCTCACCGTTAAGGCTATACGGGGTTTTCCCAGACCAGGGAGTGTGGGAGGGGATTTAAAAGACTCCCTCGGCGCCGGGACACGAACTCGTGACTATTTTTATATCATTTGATTCATATATCAGGTTGCCGGGCAATGATGGTGCTGTGCACAAGCGTTAGCCCATTCGGCTACCCCGCCCACTACTTTCAAACAGCTACTAGGTAAAGAAATTACTGTAATCAGATTGAATTTTTGAGATGCAGTTCTCAACATATTTTCTGTGTATCTCTTGAATTTGTGGAATTTGTAAGGTGTCGCCCCCTTCCCTTTCTCCTTCCCCCCCTTGATGCCTGTGAACTAAATCAAATATCCTGTGCACAATAGCCACTGCAGAATATGTTTTCCTGTAGACTGTTGTACCCAATTTTGTGTAGAATAGAAGTACTGATATAGTGCCTCCTGAAGAAAAAGTAAACTTCTTAGGCTTTCTCTATTGGACTCCAGAGTAAAGAAAAACCTTACCATGAGGGAGCCTACTTAGAGAATGGATAGCAGCAATGATCATACTGTCAACATTTTATAGAAAAGCCCAGAGATAAAGAAGAAAGAAAAAACATTCTTTTTTCCAGTTACCATCTCCAGTGAATCCCTGGATCAGAAAAGAATAAAATGTGAATCTAAATACAGGATATGAAAATAAAGATTTTAGGAAAACAGAGGTGAAAACTTTAGGTGAGATACAATAACATTATGATCAATCTTGATGTAAAGATACTGAAGGAATTCTCAGAGGGCTGCTGCATATGTCTGTGCAATTGGAAATTAAATTAGAAAGGAGAAACATTTAAGGATATATATATATATATATATATATATATATATATATATATATATATATATATATATATATATAAAAAAAGAGGTTTGGAAAATATTAAGATTCAATAGAAGTCTCACAATGGACCAGATTGTGGAGAACATGTTATCAATTACTGATAGTGGTTCGTCAAGTGTTCTACACATCATGGGTGATTGATGATTAAGACGTGGTAATTTTTTTAGAAAGTTGTATTGCCCACGTATCAATTCAAACATGTGGACCATCATCAGAGCTGAAAAAGTAACATCAGAGATAGAAAACTATAGTAGTTTTAATAGTTAATGAGTACAGAACCAGAAAACCTGGGTCAATACATAAATAATGAAAAGTTGTGGGAAAATATACATGCTAGATATAATAACTAAAATTACTGACCAAGTTTAAAGTGCAGAGGATCTTAAAACATGGATGGTTTGAGAACTTGGTTCAAAAGCAAAAAAAACAATCAGCTGTGGAGAAGGCTTATCTAATCATCGAAGCACTTAATTGATATAATTTAGCCCAATGAAGGCTTATTTATTGAACATAAATTTCAGTTCATTATTTATCAAATACCCACTTCTACATGTTCGATATAAAGCATTTAGGAAAAATAACGAGAAATTCACTATATAGCAGTTAAGAGTCAGTTGCTTGTAACTATGACATAGTTACTAAAGCTGTAATACTGGTGTTTAATGATTCCCAAGAAACATATTTTTATGGCACACACAACATATACTTATTAGCAACATTCACAACAAAAATAATGACAATTTGCCAAATTTAAATTTAAAAAAATAAAATGTACTAGTTCACTACATTAGTTAGCTCCATCTGGTTGATGTTTGGGCCAAGATAACTTTGATCACGCTTGAACATGGAATGTCAGAAATAGAGGAATGTTCGATAATGTCACTTTGTAATTTTACCAATGTTTGTGTTAAAGCTAGAATATATTTTTGTAGTATATTAACCTTTTGCTAAAGGGTTAAATACTAAATTGATGTTATATCGATTTAGTATTTAATCTTTTCTCTAATGAGTCATATGTTTTTTCAGTTATTAAGACCACAAATGTAATCAGAAAGAATAAATGGAAATTGTCCATGTTTGATTTACATTGAAATCAATGATACATTACAATTTTATTCTTTGATCTGAAGGTTTTTATGATAGATTAAGTTACTTTGCATACTTATTATTCTTGAATACTGAAATAATTACGCTAAGTTATGTTGTATTTCATAGTTTCATTTAAAAAAATTATAGAGAATAACATATTTTTTTTTTTTTTGGCTGAGGTAAGTCCTACAAATGGTCTTTGAAAGAACCTAAAAAGAATATCAGAACACGGAGTCATAATGTTATAGTACACCTGCCCGGCACAAATCAGCCAATTACCAAGAAAAAACACCTCTCGAAACATTTTCTTGTTTTTTTCTGACTCAATGTTAGAGGAAATAGTAAAATTTATGAATCAGGAAATTCAGAGAGTCCAAGTAAGTTATATGAGGGACAGGGACACAACTGAAACCAATATTTTTGAAGTAAAGGCTACTATTGGTTTAGTATTTATGACAGGTGTTCTGAAATCTTCTCATACTAACATCATTGAATTATAGGATAAATACGGCAGTGATATATTCAACTGTACCATGTCTCAAAGGAGATTCTTTTTTATTCTATGCTGTATACGATTTGATACTAAGGTAGACCATGAAGGAAGAAAAAAAAATGATAGGTTAGCACCAATACGAGATATTTTTGAGGAATTCAATAACAATTGTAAAAAAACATATACTACATCTGAATATGCCACCATCGATCAGCAGTTATGGGCATTTAAAAGTAGATATGGTTTTAGACAGTTTATAAAATCTTAACCGGCTAAGTACGGCATAAAAGTGAATAGTCTAGCAGATTCAAAATCTTATTATGTGAAAAATACGGAGATTTACTGTGGACGATAACCCGATGGTTCTTTGGCGTTATTGAACAGTTCTTTTGAATTAGTAAAAAGATTTGTTAAACCTATAGTGAATACTGGACGTAATATTGCTTTTGATAATTGGTTTACTGGAGTTTCTTCTAAAACAATGTAAATTAACTGCAGTAGGAACGCTAAGAAAAAATAAAACAGAAATTTCCCCATCCTTCATACAGACCAAGGACAAAGACCAATATTTCAGTCATTTCGCTTTAAGCAATTGCGGACTCACTCTAGTTTCTTATGTACCTTAGAAAGGAAAGGTTGTTCTTTTAATTTCAACGCTTCATAACCGAAAAGAAAGAAATTAAGAAACTGATGACTAGATGAAGCCAGAAATAATTACATTCCAAAATCATACTAAGGGTGGGATAGACATGGTGGGTCAGTTGTCAAATTATTCTGTGGCAAGGAAAACCAATTGGGGACCTCTAACTGTTTTTTTAACCTTCTAAATATTGCTGGGATTAATGCTCAAGTAATTTACTTTTTTAACACTCAGAAAAAAATGTTGAGGAGGCTTTTTCTGTGCAAATTGAGCGAAGCCCTCACTGAGCCACACATCAGGATGTGTCTTTAAATAGCTCTCTTCCCAGAGAACTTCTTTCTAGAATTACTATGTACATTGGATTTATTGACCTGAAAATCCTTTGGAAACTGAAGAATAGCGAACAAAAAAAAAAAAGCAAAGATGTGAAATTTGTTCTAGAAAATTTGACAAGAGGGCGAGAACTCGCTGCTCGAAGTGCAAAACGTTTACCTGTGGAAAAAATGGGATTTTTTTCTGCAATCTCTGTGCAAAAATATGATTTTTTTTATTTTCACTATAACCTGTATCCACAATATAGCCAGTTTCTTTGTTAGAAATATCTTTATTTACAGTAAATATTTAATGGAAATAAATCGGAATATTTTTTTCAGCTTTAGGTACTTCTTCAAAATAATTTTTCTATCCTAAAATATATGTTAAGAATCCAAAATTGTTTTTTAAACTCATTAACAGCTCAAATAAGTATTAAATACGATACAAATAAAATAAATATTTTCAGACAGTGAAAAAAAAAAAAAAATTGGGGTCCATCAGATCCCCGGGACTGGTTAGGTTTATCAAAAGTGAACGACCACTATGGGGTAAACATTAGCTTTGGTCAGAAGCATCAAACAGATATTCTCAGAAGTACAAGCACAAGTGTGATCAATGTGATCTTGGTAAGGAGCCCTAGTGAACTAGTAACAAAGTAATGAATAATAAACTTACAAGACCTCTAGGAGTTACAGCATTATTTAATTTTTCGAGGAAAAACCTATATTGAGGATTAGAAGCTCTTCCATAGCTGCGCAGACAAAATGAAGCTCCAATAAATAATCCGAACCATAGTGACATTTTTGTAAGTGATGCAGCACCTTCCATATTCATATAGCCTCTTCGATAAAAAAATATTGCTATTAGAGGTGTGGTGAAAATACTGAGCTTCCAAAATATTACAACCTATAATTAAAAATTATTAAATGTAACATAAAGTATCATCATTATATTATAGGAAAAATAAAATCAGTTTACTTACGCAATTCAAAGAAAAATCACCTAATCTCTCCCATCTGTCTCTTACATATTTTCCCTAAAATAAAATTGATTTTTAATATTGAATATAGTATTTCAATAAACATAAATGAAAAAATATTACCGAAAAATTAGAATCCTGATAAATCATATGAAGAGAAGGTGAATTAAAACATTTTAAGAACATTCTCAAGTGTGACATATTGGAATTAATATAAAACTAAGAAAATCTTAAAATTATATTACAAAAGAATATTCGTCAAAATATTTATGTCATTCAAAACAATTTTATTTATCACTATTTGCCATTATTATCAACCAACTGTTTTGATCTGCATTGAAACCTACCAGTCACTCCAGTGTTGCCTCAAGTTTAAACTACAAATTGCTTCTAAAAAAAACTGATAAATTTTGTTTACTATAAACTGTTCATAGACTCAATCTTGTTTTTAATTTTTTCATATTATTAACAAATTATTTAATAGTTAAAATTTTCTATTTTTAACGAGTTAATAATTTTAAAAAGTTATTGCTTTTTTGATGAAGATCGGTTTCCTTAACGTGAAATAGTTACAGGAATATTAAATAAACCTCTCAAAATACTTTAATAATAATATATAGTTAGTTTCAATATATTTTTCCACATTTAGGTTAGAAGAAACTTTACCTCGTTAAGCCGCGCCATATTTAGCAAGCATTGAGTGTGTTAAGAAACAATCGTTTCTTTGGTTATCCACACAGCTGACAGCCAAATTCGTGGTGTGGGAACTGTTCTGGGTTAGATAAAATGTGTATACGTGTGCCTTAATATTAGTGAATATGGCTACTAAGCAATCCGAAGAAGCACAAGAAAATACTTGTGTTGTATGTTTTAAAGGAGTGGACATTTATTCTATTGGGCAGTGTGATCATCCTGTTTGCTATGAGTGTTCCACACGCATGAGGGTACTTTGTCGTCAAAATGAATGTCCAATATGCAGGCAGGACATGCCAAAGGTATTAGATAACAAGAACTGTAATTTACAAAATTTTTGATTGGTGATTGGTTTGTATTGTCAAATTCCTTATGGTAGAAATTGACTATCATGTTCCATTTCACATGACCCTATCATTCTTTAATTAAAAAAAAAACAATAATACATTTTAAAAATTTGCATTTATAATGTCATTGTTTGATATGAAATTTATGTTTTCTATTGCTTACATTGACAAATAAATTTACGGTAATATGTTCAAAGTTATATTTATATTTGACTCGGTAATCAACAGTCCTGTATTTTTATTTTTTACTTACCTTTTAAATTTAGTTGTAGCATCTTTATAATTTTGTAGCAAATTGTCAAGTTCTTTGTTTGATCATATAATCAATTAAATGTCATTCAATTCAAATTCAGAGTTATTTATATTATAATGATTCCCATTTTTTATATTCCCTTTTGCTGTGTTATAATTCTGAAATATTAACAGTGACCTAAGTAATTTGACTGTTATTTATTTCACGTAATGAATAATCATTGCATGATACTTGCCATCGATTGGTTCTTTTTGTGGTGAAATAATCTTTTCTTAAACTTTTATAATTATAACTATAAGGCTCTTCCCTCAGCAAATCTTTCATAACTTTAAAATAAAGAAATATTGTTTTTCTTATTTATTTGTTATTACCTGACATTGTATTTTGTGATTGTTTACTCCTAGAACCATTCTACAGTTTAAACACAATTGAGAAATTTAAATCCACCTTTTTTATTAGATTTTAGAGTGTATCACATTGTATTCCATATTAATATGTGTAGCTCTAAGCATCTTTAGTGGACATAGAAATGGGATTTAAGATTTTTAATCTTGTCTTTTATTAAACAATTCATTAGTTTTTTTTTTTGTTTTTTTTTGTCATTTAGCTATTTTGTTATGAAAATAACTTTGAAATATAACATCTCATAATTATCTTTTAAACTTTTAAATAATGAAATTTGTTTTTTTAAACTAATTTTTACATATTCAAGTTATGTTATTTAAATCTTTGACATTATGCGTCTTCTTTTCTTTCTTCAAACCTTACAAAATATGTACTTAATTTTTTCATTAGAACTCATATCAGGATAATGTTGTTAGATTTAAACTGTTTATTCAATAAATTTACATGATAAAAATGAAAAGATCTTCACCTTTTAAAAGCTTCAGGAAAGTTAGGCAGTTAAAGAATAACTTAAATAGTTGATCACACGTTTTATTGGACTCTTCTCTGTTTTAATTATTTAAAAAAATTATGCGTCTTATGTGATTCTTATTGCAAGGATTTTTTTTTTCATTAATTGTTTATTTATTTTCCTCTGAAATAAGGAATATTACTGCAAATTGATTACTTAATGGTGAATTGTCATTTTTATTGAATTTTGATTAAACTCTGCTTGATAAGATTACATAGTTCAGAAAGTAACAGGTGAAAAGTTAAAATAACAGGCCAGATCCATTAACTAGTTATCATGTGTAAATAGAGTTGGTTAAGATAGCTATTACTCCATTACTGTTGGCGATAAGCATTATTTTTCGTATCAGTTATTAATTTGTTATAAAATCGTATCAGTTATTAATTTGTATTTATTTTACCAAAACATCTGTTCAATATAAAGTAAATATTCCTTACACTAAGTTCTTAACAACTAATTTTATTAAAATTTCTATTTACCTTTTTTTTTTTCAGTAGCTTATGCCTTAAGGTTTAAGAATGTATATAATTGATATTCCTCTTTTGATGCTATTTTCTTTGATATTGTATATGTTTAAAAAAAAAAAATCCTATATATTAATATTAGCCCTTGCAACATCAAGTCCAAATTGTGGAATGAAAGAAAATTAACCTTTTGATTATTTTATTCATTTTTATAAATATCAACTATTTAATTCTAATGCAAAATGTTAAAATAATATTTCATCTGAATTATAAAGGTTTTATAAATTCTTTACCTTATTCACTTTTTTTTTCTGCTAAAATATTGCTTTCCATGTTATTTGAAGCAGAGGAGGGACAATTTTTGTTCTCCATCCGCTTGAAATTAACCATTACTGTAATATTAAATTGCTGAAATATTAGACTATTTACTACTGATGTTTTCTTGCTAAATAAAAAAACTCAATGAATAAATTACTTTATCCATCCATCTAAAATGGTTTAACACTTGGAGAGGTCAGATTTTTAATAAAGCTTCTGAATTCCATTCAGTGAGCTTATATTAGACGCAATCCAATGAACAATAATTGTGTTTTAGTTTTTCATTAGCTAATGCATTAAAATATAGTATAAAGTCATAAGATAACTTAAAATAGAAGAAGCACTTATTAAGCCGACATTTCTACCCAATTATGCAGGTCTTCATGGGGGCTTGAACAGACAAGATACAAAGGCTGTACAAAACTGTAAATGTATTGAGAACATTTTAATGTAAACAGTAAACAGAGTAAAACCCTCAAAGCAATCAAGGACATTCATATGTGGTCGGCTAAAAAACTTTTCTTTCCCATTAACAACTTTTTTTAAATCATTCACTGGTTGTTTTTTTCTGCCAATGGCTTTAGTCTGTCTTTTTTCTCCATATACCTCAATTAACCCCTTTCTTAGAGCTTTCTTCACTTTACATCAACTCCTACAAGGTATCAGACATTTTGACCTAACAAGAAAATACCGTGGAGAAGGACTCTAAGAGAATCACTTTCTCTAATACCACCTCGGTTTCCTGTGAAAACAGCGTCATATAACCTCAACCTTATTAAAGCCATTAAATAAGAAGAAGTTATACCAGAAGAACTAAGATCCTTGGCTCTTGAAACGATTGCTGAACGTTGCCCTCTGTGGATTCATGTGTACACCGATGGGTCTGCTGAACTAGCAATACACAATGTAGGAGCAGGTGCATTTTCTCAACTGTTGCTATTTCGAAACTGGTTGGGAATTGGGCCTCAAATTTCAACAGCAAAATAAGAGCAATTTATAGCTAAGCAGAAAATGAAATATATCAGAGAGCCAAAAAAGAAATAAATAAGGTCCGTGAGGCTCTATTACTAGATTCCGTAAAGAGCTGTATTACGGAAAAGCAGTGGCGAAATTAGTTTAATGAAGCGAACCGAGTTCCCATGAGCCGAGATAATAACAGGCCACGACCACCCTAGGAAGTATATGCATAGAATAGGAGTGGCAGACTCCACATTGCAACCTATGTAATTCGGGAGCACATATTGAGGCAGCGCATTTAGGTGTATACTCGCACTTGTTGAACATAAAAGATACCACGTCGTCCAAATCGGAATGGTACTGGGCTACAGTATCTCTGATGGCGGAAGCCGATAAAGAGAGGCATAGTTAATAAAAAAAGAAGAATAACCTAACAAGTAATTAACATCTTCTATTTTCATAATTTCTGATGCATCGGCATGGCTGATATCTCTATATTAAAATCTGATTAGCAATGAGCAGTTTTTTTAAAGAGCACATCAATCAATCAAAATATAATTCCATGATTTTTTCAACACAATGTTGAATGATCTTTCTAGAGATCCTTGCCTTTCACATAAAATTAAACATTCACTTATTATTGCATTTTAACTTTTAACTTAGTCAATTATAAAATAATATAGACAACACTTCTTGGTTTGATGACTCTTTGCTTTGTAAATATTCGCTATTTATAGTCACTTCTTATCTGATTTAAGAACATTTTGGCCATCACAATTCATACCATATGTTGACTAGAGATGAACTGAGCACTAGACTAGCATGTAGAGAATGGGCATGGTATGGTACGCTGTGACCTGCATGTACTGACTGGCAAGCTTAGATGTGCTACTTCAAGCTTTTTTATGCAGCACATATTCTTTTCTGATAGTCAAAACTAATGAAAGATATTTCTATTAATTTTTTGTATTAAATACAAGTATAAAAATGTACAATCAAAAATTAATTTATCGAAAAATAAGAGACTTATGTATAAATCCTATCATTGAGAAAGTGTTTTGGCCAACTTGATTAAAGCAACTTTTATTTCGAGTAATGAATAAATTATTGTGATTCTGTATATGTGAATAGCAAACAAATTTAATTAAAAATATTATTTTTTTGCTGTTGCCCTACTCATTTTAACCTCTTTGCCTTCATATCCTGTGAATTTGATTTACCAGTTTCAGTAAGTAGGTCTTTATTAGTTTTCTAACTTTATGCTAATTGCAGATTGCTCTAGTTATCGTTCAGAGGATTTTTCTTTCAAATCTTTCAATGCTTCTTGCTTCAATGTTAGGGCCAAGGTCTCAAATAATTGGGTAAAAGAAAAAAAATATTAAAAACAAAATAAAACTGTATATGTGCTTCTTATTGTTTTAATTTAATGTTTTCAAAATAAAACAATTTAAAATAAATTAAAATTTATTCTTATAGGTAACAAATAACAAACATTTTGTTAAAATATATTCATTATTGCATCATTTTTTTTTTTTTTTTTTTGGTTATGTCCAAATATTTTTTCTAACCAATGGATTGAAAACATTTAATAATTATTTATTGAAGTAGTCCTCCTTTCCTAATTTATACTTCAGCTCTCTAGACCTTGAGCTTAGCTCTATTTTTGTATCTCATAGTTTAGGGTGAAAGAAATAACTTTAACCAATATATTAGGAGCCACCTGTTTTGTCTTTTGTAGGATTTAACTTCAAAGTCAAAATAGCATGACTCTATGGAGTCAGTTTTGGCATCTACCTTTACTCCAGGAATATTTATTCATTTATTTTATTTCCTCTTTTTTTTTTCAGTTCTGCATTCTCATCATGATATTGATTGACCCCTTTTCCCTTAATTTTAACCTGGAGACATTTTGGATTATTTAAGGTTGTAATTATGACACCTCACTTAGAGTTTTATGAATAGTATTAAAATTAGGGAATTTTTCCATTATTAAAATTGTGTAACAAAATTATTACATTGAATTAAACTCTCCATTTATTTTTACATGACTGCATTTTGTAATAGTATTATTATACAATTTTTTAATGTTAATTTTTTCATTCAATTATCAATAAATCATTACTTTTTTCAAATTTATAATGTGTATTAATTTTATCTATTTTTGCAGGTTATCTTTACAAAGGTAATATCTCCTTATAATTCATTAAAAAACATCAATGGAATGATCGACAAGAAATTTAAAATAGTTTTTGAAACTGAAATAGAAAAAAATGCATATGATGTATTACTTGCCCATGAATGTCCTAAGTGTTCCAAGGTTTTTGTGAGCTTCGTTTACCTTCGAGATCATGTTCGAAGAGTTCATCAATTAAATTATTGTGACCTCTGTGTAGATAACCTGAAGGTATGTTGAATAGTATTATAATATTCATATAATTTTCATTAATTTAGTGTCTTGATGGAATGAGAATAGCATGAATTGTTGTTAGTAAACACTAGTTGATTATTCCATTCCATCCTTGCTTTCATGAACTAGTAGAGCTAGTTCACCTGACTTAATTGAATCCATGTCAATATTGGCCAGGCCAAAGTTTTATCCCAGAAGTTTTCTGGTTATTTAGATAAAATATCCTTTTTAAATAACTATATTTCTAAAGATGACTGACTATATGGACTAATCAATCTATGTAACACAATTATCTACAGTCTGTTGGACTTAAAGGGGAAAAAAAAAACATATAGGAATCTGTCAGAAAAAAATAGTACTGTTAAGTTTTCATGTTTTTGAGGACTGTTCCCAAACTGAGTACTTTGTGAACTTATAACCAGCTATAGTTACCGACTGAAAAAGGAGTTTTGGAATTTAAGAATATAAACAGCACTTAAATACTACCTGTCTTCATAATACAGTAAGGTGTCAACCAATCAGGAATATGTTGGGGATTAGTTATTGCTGGGTAAAATTGGAAATGCACAGACATTTTATGTAATTCAGGGAAGTTGTTATGAGTTTTCAATTTTAATGTGTGCCATCAATTTCAATTGTGGGTTAGTGAGGTTATCTTAGTCAATTAGTGTGACAGTTTTTGACTTAACTATGGCAGGCAATGGAAATCTCCTAATATCATTTTAGTAAACTTTACAATGGAAAATAACAGTTTAATAACTAATAGTCCTACAATTGATAATCATTTATAGGTTAAATATACAGATGTGCTTTCAAATCTCTTTAGGCATACATGAGCCTTTCGGTTGACAGAATGACTAACTCCAATTTCTTTTTAATGTATTGGATTTTAGTATATGTTTTTAAAAAATATTTATTTGCTTCATTTTTCCTCACCTTTATTTTTTATTGTACCTGTTTTTTGTTTTGTTAAGATTTATTCTCGAGAAAGAAAATGTTACACTCGAGCTGAATTAAGTCGCCATAGAAAAGAGGGAGATCCAGATAACAGATCTCATAGAGGTCATCCTCTTTGTGAATTTTGTGATACACGCTATATGGACAATGATGAACTTTATCGTCATCTCAGGAGAGATCATCTCTTTTGCCACTTTTGTGATGCTGATGGTCTCCATCAATATTACAGGTAAGTTATGAATATTTTTTTCAATATTAGCAACTATTTATTTGATATAAATTATTCCAGAAATTTTCTGATTATATCAATTTATTTCTAATATTAAGGAAAAAGCCAGTAAAATATTCATTAGATTTTTTTATCTAATTCATGGTTTAAAGAAAAAACATTGTCAACATAATTTGAAATTTTAGATCGACCAACTTGTTTACTTTCTACTTTTTTTGAACTTTTATTATATTTAACCAATTTACATTCTCTTCCTATAGTTGTCAGTAACTGAGTTAACTGCAAGTATGTTCAGACTCGCAAACTTTCAATTCTCTTTCCTCATTCAATGAAAGTATTGCTCTTATCATGGCTTAGAATAATCTTTGTAATGACTGAAGTATTGTAACTGAAATATTTTATTAAAAGCGGTATCCATTTTGATAAAAGGTATTTAGATAAAATATCTTTTTTAACTAACTTTGCTTCTAAAGATGACTAACTATATAGTCTAATCAATCTATAAAAGATAAATATCTACAGTATGTTGGACAATTTTCATACTTCTTTATTTTTAGTTAGGTTAATAATATTTTTTTATTTACTAATTTTATTTTATTTTTTTTTAGTTCATACGATTTTCTGAGGGATCATTTTCGATCTGAACACTATTTATGTGAGGAGGGTGATTGTTTTAATGAAAAGTTTACAGCTGTTTTCAGAAGTGAAATAGATTTAAAAGGTGATTCATGATCTTTTCAGAACTTCAACTATTATGTGTGTAGTATATATATATATATATATATATATATATATATATATATATATATATATATATACACACACATACAGATATACGTATATTCATGTATACATATTTAATATCATGTACATATACATAATATATAAGTAAATCTTATGTTTTTCAAGCTATTTTGATAAGTAACAATTAATTAATTTACAATTTAATCATTATTTTAAATTACAATAGTTGCCTTGTGGTTTTTACACTAATAAATATGAGAGGGACCCAAAGCTTTCAGAATAGGGGCTGTGGTGGGGAGAATGAGTGGCGTATCATGTGTTTGGATGGAGGTTCTGCAGGGAACTTCTTCTGAGTCAGTGTGCGAAGCCTGGTCACTGTGAGTGCTTCTGTTCGTGTATGAGAATTTTTTTAGTAAAACAACATTTTTGATTTTGACCAAAAAGATGGCTGATTGCCAAGAGGAAGTTGTAGCTGTGAACATTTTCTTTCTATTGGGTTTACTTTTTATTAACATAAAAGTGGGGAAGTGAGTTAGGTTGATGTTGAGTGCTTACCTCCCGAATCTCTTCAAATCCAGTTTAAATGTTGGTTTGGCACAATAGATGTTTTATTCAATGACTTCATCAATATGGCAACCTTGGTTTGATGAATTCTTAGTCCACATAACTCTATAAGTATCCAAAATGAGGCAGGGCGAAAGGGCTCAGGGCTGACAACTTTTCCCCTGATAGTATCTTGTGGTCGATAATTACCCCTTCCACCACCAGTGCTTGTTCCTGTACCTAGGCTTTTTATGAGCTATTGTGGGTGTGATTTAACTTATTTTTATTATTGGTTGTTAATTTTCAAAATTTTGTTATTATCTTGATTAATCTAAATAGGCTGTTACATCATTTGAGCATATACTAATTCACTTATTACTTTTTCATTGTTGTAGTTTTATTATTTGAAACAAATTTATTTAATGTCAAATAAAAGAAGTTTTATTGTTTTCCATTAGCCCACAAAGCTTCTACTCATGGTAAGGAGCTAGGGAAAGCAGGACTGAAGCAAGCAAGAACGTTGAAATTGGAATTAACATTGACACCTCGTCCTAGACCCCTACATACTAGGCCACCAAGGCATAGGTAAACAGTTATTAACATATGTATTTTATTTATTCATTTGCAGAATTTTAACTCTTAAAGTTCCATAATCATACCAAGGAATGCAACTACTGTGGATGTCCTAATTAATCTATTTTCTTATTTTGTTGTGTAAAAGTAGATGCAAAATTATTTTTTTATTTTTTTTTTTTCCAACTTTGTGAACTATGGGAAAGACATACATATCCTTGCTGTTCTCAACACCCTGAGCATTAACCCCAGATAGGTGACAAAGAGATTTCAAGAAAAGCCTGTGAGAGTATGTTGTAGCCTGTTTTAACTAGTTTCATTGATACTATGATGATTTTGATATCACATGATTTTTTTTCTCATAGTATTTTACGAATAGATTATTTGTGGTGACCTGTCATCCCAATTACCTGTTACCTTACTAAGGTATCCCATTAATGTTACCTTCATTGTGATAAACAGTCGATATTAACACTAATCAGTTCTATTTACTTGCATGGACAATAGTTGTTATAAAAAGATCACACATTATTACTACCTATCTTAATGGTTAGCAGTGCCAACTGAAAAAAATAAAGTAAAAATTTAAGTAAACTTGTGCCATCATTAAAGTGGTTCGGGTTACAGCCTTAAAAATATTATTTTGTATTTATATTTTGTGTGTTGTATAATAAAGGCTTTGTTTAATTCTTATAATTACTTATTGATTGGATTTATTTTAAATGAAATGCTGCAACAATTTAAACTTTTTATTTGAAAATCAAATCACATTAAACTTTCATTCGGTTTCATAATACTGGTTTAAACTGCTACTATAGCAAAAATTATGTCATGTAGAGAAGAGGTAGTGGATATTCCTGAAAGTGCTGGTGCTGTTGGAGGTGCCTCAGAAGAAGAAACAGCAAAGAAAGCTCCTGAGCTGAAAAGAGAAGAAGATTTTCCTGCTTTAGGTTCTGATTCATCCAGCGCAAGCCTAAGTCTAAGAGTTACTTCTGTAAAACAACCGTCTCTTTCCATTCAGGTATCTTTTCTTTTCCGCATTTGTTGAATTTATGGGTTTCTACTAAATTAGTTTTTTTTTGTCTAGTTTTTACAGTAAGAAAAACGGCTGAAAAGTTGATAACTTTTATATTAACCATATATATTGCTATTAAGTATACACAAGCAAGAGATATATATCTATCTTACTTCATCCTAATACATTAATAAATTACTAACCATATCTATGTATATTACTAAATGTTTTATTGACATTGTATTTCAGGTTAACCATCCTAGGTTCACAACAAGAGTAACATCTCAAAATAATTACAATTACCATTTTCCTGCATTGGATAATGCTTCTGGTGGTGAAGCTGCTGCAACTTCAGTATCATGGTCAGCCTGCTCTGGAGGCGGTGGAAGACGGCCTGTGGATCAAAAGACTAATTGTAATCGCCCACCTCCAGAAGATTTTCCTAGCTTATCAGCTCCACCAAAAAGTTCCACCCCTCGAATTTCAACGGGAGTTGGCACACAGTCAGAACCTAGTGAACCAGAACCCCACAACCATCAGCTACAGCAACAGCAACCTTTCAAAACCAAAAAGAAAAAATCTAAATCTGGAAAAGGCGGAGGAGAATCAAAAATGACCCCTGCACCTTCATCTAGCCAATCATCTGTAAATGGAGAATCTAAGTCAAAGAAAAATAAAAAAGATGTGAAATCGACACCTAGAATCGAAAGTTCTTCCCTCATAGACAACAATATTGAAAATATTAATAATAATCACAGTAAATCAGAAAATATTTTGAGGACTGTTTCAATTGTTCCAGAAAATGTTTCACCTGTCGAAGTTAAAGAGGTAATTATTTTTCATCAATTTTCGCAATTGTAATGTTACTATCAAGAATATATTTACATTTTGATAAATTCTGATGTCAATATATATATATATATATATATATATATATATATATATATATATATATATATATATATATATATATATATATATATTGACATCAGAATTTATATATTGATTTATATATTGATTTTTTTGTCTTAGCCACAACTCTTAGACCTGAAATTGGCTTATTTTCACTTTGAATTTGACATGCCCATTCAGGTCTTTGTATCAAATTCATTGTATATTGAATCCTTCATTGATTTTATTGCTACTTTACTACAAACTTCATTGCTTTTATAGACATTTTATTAAAAACATGTAAGATTAATTTGTTAAAACTTTATAATATAATAATGTTACTTCTAGGAGAGTTGGTGTTTATTTCTGTGTTTACTTATAAAAACATATTTTTTCATTTTATGTCACCTCAGATAATCAACCTGCACATATCAATATTAATCATTCCTTCTTTTAGCAAATAAATGCTCTTTCTGTTTGTGTTTAATAATTTTTTAATGTATTTATAAAATAAAATCTAATATTTTGAAAAATCAAAAACAAACAGATTATAAAATTTCTTTTAAATTGTACATATCTATAAAAATTGGTAACTAATATTTACTTTATATATTGAAATTGTAGCAGAAATATTGTATTTAATTGATCTTAATTTTATGAAATAACCTTATAATATTGATATGTAAAGTTTAAAATGTTGTTTGTGTTTACAATGATATCAATTTTTTTTCAAATCTTGATTACAACTGTTTTATTTGATATAACAAGAAACGGAATGGTGGCTTGCCTTCTGGAGGAGACGACTTCCCTTCCCTAAGTGCACCCCCTGGATTTCCTGCTATGCCTCCTGCTGCTGCTGCCCCACGTTGGGAGGTTAAAAAACCTCCTAAACCACCCCCTGGCCTCGGAAAGCCCCCTCCCGGTTTGCCGCCTCCGGGATTTTCAGGTTTTAATTTATTTATTTAATTATTTTTAACAAAAATAAAAACAATATTTTTTACCTAGGTCTGAATTAGTTGGATGAGTTTATTATTTATTAATTACCAAATATTATATTAAAGAAAATCTTAAAACAAAAGTTAATGTTAGAACCAGTCTAGATGATACAAAGTTTTAATTTGTAAAAACTCTATTCTTAAAAAAAATTAACTTCACTATTTGCACCCTTAATAGTTCTGTCCACAGTTACTACTGTTAATAGTTTTATAGTGTTCTTCCAACTACTTTATTTGTTCTCAACTTACCTTATTTCTCCTATAAGTAACTTATTCACAATTTGTTATCCTTAGAATTGAGTTGAGTATGGATTTGTTATGATGTGGTTAGATGGATCATTCATACTCACCATTACAGATAACTCTATGTTTCCACCTCAACTTCCAATGACTCCTCTTAAGTTAATCCCCTGTAATGTTTCTATTCCTTTGTTTACTCATAAAATTTTCAACCTCTGTTTTAACTTCTTCTTTCTCTATCCTTCGTGCTGTTTAGCATGGAGTAGTCTCGGTCCATCTTAGATATGTGTCCCTATCCTGGGTCTTCCTTTTCATCCCTCTTGTCTGAGTCTATCCATATAACTATTATATGCGATTCATGGGCGTCCAACCAGTCGCTGCCCCCTCGGTCTGGCCTTCATCAGCGACCTAGCTCTACACTCTCCCCCATCCTGCTGACATCCCTTACATGTTTAACTCCAAGGTTATCTCTAGTTGTCCTGTTCCTCACGCTGTCTTGTCTCCTCTTTCCATCAACTCTTCTGAGATACCTCATTTTTGCTGACGTCACTCATGATGCATTCTCGTCCAAGAGTACCCAGCTCTCAGCTCCATATAACAAGACCGGGAGGAAGACAAATCTAAAGATACGAAGGTTCGTCTCTTTGCTCACCTCTTGCTTGTCCGTCAGTATTCTGAAAAATTTGGAAGAAGACCTGGTTAGCTTTATGCACTCGATGCATAACTTCCTGGTCCATTTTCCCATCCCGACTGAGAACAGTTCCATGATATTCATAAATATCAACTTGCTCCAATTGGTGTCCTTCACATATAATCCTGTGCTCCACCTCCTCCCGTCCTACCTGCATGATCTTGCTCTTACCAGGATTGATGGGCGAGTCTTCTTCTCTTAAGCTCCTCAGACCACTCCTCCACTGCAACTTTCAGAGAATCCACATTGTGTGGTAACAGCACAATGTTGTCTGCATAAACAAAGCACTAGGCCTGGATGGGCAGGATATTCTGATATCCAACAATTACTCTGGATGTTCTTCACTGGTATACCTTCAACACCTCTTTCATGATAATGTTAAACAGAAGTGGGCTGAGGCTATCTCCTTGATTAACCCCTTTATAAAATTTGAATGAAGCAGACTTCATTCCATTTAATCTAACCACGCCTTTTGGGTCCTGGTAAGCTGATTTGGTGGCGCTGATGAGGTTTGGTGGTATCCACTTCTCCTGTAAGGCAGTCCAAATCTCCTGTTTGGGGACTGAGTCAAAGGTTGCTTTGAAGTCCAAAAAGGCAAGGTAAACATTTCGTCCTTGGTCCAACGCTTTCTCTGTATCCATCCTGAGAGAGAAGATATTTTCTTGGGTTTATCTTGAAGGCCGGAAAGCAGCTTGTTCCTCTTCCATGTCAGGTTCAATGAATGCTCTCAGCCGCTGCTCCAGGATCCTTGTGTATACCTTATGTACCACCAACCTCTGTTTTAACTCATTTTCTGTTTTAAATTATTAAGAAAATGTTCTTTCAAAATTAAAATCAGTATATGTGATGTAAAATTTCAAAGACCATTCAAATTCATTTACAATTTTTTTTAATTAACTATTTGGTTTCTAAATTATTGAGATAAAAGAATTTCTTTAGAAGACATTTATTACTTTCACTTACCTATATATGAAATATATATTAAGAGAAAGTTTTACGATAGTGAAAACTTTCGAATCCATCATTTCTAAAGGCAGCTGAGAAATAATTATTAAATGATCCTGGTGGGGATTGAACCCAAAAAGTTTTGAACCAGTACTCGGCCCTAAAATTATCTATATAGTATAGGTAAGTGAAAATTGTATATGGTCCATACATTGCACCAGAGTTTTTCAATCCTGATGAAACTTTTTTTTCAAACAAATTATTTTGTTTTATGATAATATAGTACACCAAAACTGTTTATAAATTTTAAAAAAAGTTGAAAATAGTTTTGACTGGTTTTTGAAATCTACCCCTGATATTGATATTGTATTATAGAACTCCTGGGATCTATGAATCCTTATTTAAATTTATTACTTGTTAATTGGGCTCTATAGTATGAAATAGTGCATTCAGAATTACTAATTTTTATTTTAATAGCTTCTTTTGTTGATTATACTTGTGATATTCTTTTAGGGCTCAATGGTGGTTTTCCGCCTCTTATTGGTGGACCAGCTGGAGAAGATACTGCAGTTGGCGGATACATCACCCCTAGTAATTTTGCTAAGCGAAATTCTTCTTTAGTAAAACTTATCAATACCTCACTTGTTGGTGAAACATTGGATGAATTCAAACAAATATCTGTGGCATTCAGGTACTTATTGAGGTTAAAGTTGGAACATTGATTATAATTCGTTCTTCTGTTCATTTATCCTAATTTTGGTGTCTTGAGGTTTTATTTTTTACATAAATTAGGCCAATTATCACCAACATTTTATTGATACGCTATTTAATTCGACGTTTCGACCATACTAAGGGTCATTTTCAAGTCTTGATGAGTCCTCCGGTATATATTCATCATTAATGTCGCAAATAATTTGTTAAGTGAACATTAAATTGTCATACTCTACAGGGGTTTCGCCTATGTCATTTCTGGAGGAACAGTCCCTTCTTGGCTTAATTTATGTAAAAAATAAAGTTATAATTCTTCATTATCTCCTTAACCTTTCATAGGACATAGAGAAAAATTTGTTTCACTTGAGGAGTTTGAAAAAAACCTGTATGGAGCCTTAATTTGCTGATATAGTACTGTTAAACATAGGGGAAAATAAAAATATGTTATCTACAGTAAAACTTTTGAGTGCGTTAGCTGATTTAAGTTCAAGTGGTGTTAAACTTTAACAGAGAGTTGCTTTGTTCTAGCCCTATTCCCAGTACGACAGTGAGTGTAGGTGGACACACTTTATTATGCTTCCTGTTCCAGTGACTTTCTTTGGCCAAAATGTGAAACTATTCTTTAATCTAACATTAAAAATATTATTCACTAATTTGTCAAACTGGAAATTTTTTTGTGGTTGAATGAAACTATGAATTCATATGTAGATCAGTTACTAGTATTGTGCCCAGTTTCTAATTTTAAATTTTTAATCAGTATTTTTACCCAATTTTATAAATAATATTTACTTTCTAAAAATAATTAATTTAAAAATTATTTAGGCTCTTTGAATTTCAATATTTTTTTTCCTTGTTATTTCACTAGAAATAGTTGTAGATGCACACAAGTTAACTATTTACTATAGATTATCTTATTTTATAATTTACATATAAATTCTTTTATTAAAACCCGTTTTTTTTTTCTCAGTAGTTTTCCTTATCATACTATAATTTATAGCTTGTTTACATCATTAAAACCTGTATTGGTGGATTTATTGTGTTTTGTTCTCCAGGTTGTCTGATAAAATATTATACAAAGAGTAAATTCTTTTTATGATTGCCATTCAGAAATGGGCATGCTAATATTTATTTAGTTTTCTTATCATGTTTATAAGTTATTTGGCATAAACCCATTTTGGGTTGCTGTTAGTGTTAGTTCTACCATTTTTTTTTTTTTTTAATTTCTAATAACCAATTGATTTTAACTAGTTCCATTTATACATTTGTTTCAGGAGGGGATCATTAGCAGCCCCCGAGTATTATGTTCATTGTAGAGAAATGTTGGGTCCTGCAAACTTCAAAGAACTTTTTCCAGAACTTCTAGCTTTGTTACCAGATATTGCCAAACAGCAGGTAAATATAACTGATAGTTCACAATTTTTCAAAGATCCTCTCTTCTATTTAATTTTAGCTTATAAAATATGAAAATATTTTATATAATTCTCATTATATCCTACTAACCAGCTTCTTGTTGTTTATGGCCAGCAAAGAGATTAAAACAAGAGAGTATGTAGTTGAGTTAGTAAAAACAAACTACTCCTTGTTTCCTAGAAATACTGATGCATTTTTGTCTCTTTCCTTTCCATAACAAGGAACATCCGAATCTCTGATCTACAATCATTGATGCCAGAGAATCTTTTTGTTTTTTGAAATTTCATTTTTTATATTTTGTTCTCAATTGTCCGATGGTCTGGTCAGTTCCTCCATTCCCAATTTTCTTAGCCTGCTTTTAAATAATATATCGGATCTATACTTCTTAAATTGTTTGGAGTCCATCTCTTTCAGATCACTTTTTCTTATGAACTGTCTCAATTCTAAAATAACCGGATTGGTCATGAAATTATAGCTCTATATGTACTTGAATCCATGTTAAAGAGGCTGATGAACATCTTAAGTTGCATTGGAACCTTCCCCATTATCTCTATATCTTCCATTGTTTTTCCGAGTCAAGTTTCACTCTCCTGAGGTTTCATATACATATACTGTCCATTCTCTAGCTATCTTTTATTATTGTCTATTTAGGTCTATACCTCTCTCCCTTGTCCTCAGCAGAGAGATTGGAAGGGGTAAAGGGGAGGATTTTTGGGAAAATCTTTTTATTAGTGAGTTTTAATAACTTGTGGTAAAGTTTAGTTTGTTTCTAGTTCCTTCTGACACATGGTCATTGTTGGCTTTTAGGGGTGGGGTAATTACGAGTTCGCATCCCGGTACCGGGGAAAGGGGCTTTCACCTCTGGCATTAATCCCCCTCCCCCTCTCACTCCCTAGAGAACAGAAAAAAGAACTATTTGGCTTCTTTGCCTGGGCTATTAAGTCAAGTCTTGAATGAGAGCCCAACAGTTGCAAGTCAATTTTAACCAATAAGAGCTTTATAACCTTTACAAGCTATATTAAGTGCTTTATTGTTTGGGTAAGGTAGCTAGAGTACCTAAAGGTAGCTTTGAAATGGCATTTCACTTTTTAGAAGTGGGCAACAGTAGTACTAGAAAAACAAAGTTATGACGAGCTTTCAACCGAAACTATAGTAACCATTAATTTGCACAGCATTACATATATCTTATATAAATGAAACTTTCTTTTCATCAATATTTGTTTTAAGTATATTGTCCATTTGTTTTTAATAAAGTTGAAATGTTTATTTATAGGAACTTTGGAAGGTTTATAAAGTAGAAAATAAAAACATGGGTACTACGTCCTCTAAAAAGAAAGGGAACAAATTAGAAGCTTGTGCAACATGTGAGCAGATTCTTCGATCATCTGATTTGAGGGAACATCTCGCAAAGCACAGTGGAATGGCAAACCAACATATCCCTCAAGAGCAGAGTAATCCTTGGTCAAAAGTTAACTGACTTTTTCTTAACTAATTAATTTTGACCATGCAAGATCATGTATATAATTTAAGAACTAGGTGTTCTTTATGCATGTATTTGTATTTATTTGTATATGCTGCATATAACAATTACAAGGCTGTTGAAAAAAGTTTTTTGCCTTTAGATACCCAGCAGCATCAGGAACACAAATTTACTTCCGCATTTTGATCTCCATTCATAAGAAATACTTTTGTGTGTAATATAATCATTGGTGTGGTATTCATCTGTTTCATTTTGTTTTTAATTAATTTTATGCCTCAGTCAATTCTGCAATGGAGTTCATATACATAAATAAACTTGGCAATTTAAGTAAAATAGTTTCTCTGAATATCTTTCAAGATAATCATTTTTAGTTGAAAACTTATTTATCTTTTTGTTTTGTTTTTGTTTCTATAACAATTCATAAATTTTATTATTTTTACTTTTTTTTTAAATATATATTTATTTATCTTTTAAATAAAAATAAAAAATGCTATGTTACTATTTTAAGGATTGTCATGACATTTTGTTACAAATGATCCTTTTTTCCATATGCATAAATATTTTGAAATGGTAATTTGATTGTATTCAAGTAATTCTTATACTAACTTCAAAATGTGAATATTCTGGTTTTGCCTTTTAGAACTAACTAAATTTGTCGAATTAATGGGTAAGGAAATGGGTAATATTCATTTCTTTACCCTCACATTTATGTTTCAGTTCTAATAGAAATAATAGCTTATATATATATATATATAATAATCATATTGAATTATATATGGCCAATGTTGTTCAATTTTTAAATTTTAAATATATTGTTAAACTTTTTTGTAAATGTGTAAATGAATGTACCTGTAAAAAATAAGGTTATTTTGCGAGGTGCAAGACTTGATATCAAGCTCAAATTAAAATTGTACATATGTAATCTGTAACATTGTATATTTTGAGATATCATTAAAGGAAATGTTATATTTTATATTTTTTGAAAGAAAAAAAGAAAAAAAAAGAAATCTTGTAAACTTATTTAAGCAAAAGCTTAATTTAAACGGTTGTATATTATTTTCTTACAGACTTATTGTATTGATAAAGCTTCCTTCCATCTTCTATTTCAATTGTCAGTTCATGTTCTTTTAATTTTTTTTTTTCTATTTCCAAGATAAAAATCAATGAATCATGTTTTTAAATTAAAGTTTTGTGGAAATGCATAAGGGTACTAGTGCCATCTTTGAATTTTTGCAGACATATTCAGTTCAACACGTGGTAAAAACGTGACATACCAAGAAAAAATCCCCCCTAACATTGCCCTAAACATTTATTTCTATGAATGCCGAAAAGACAATGTTTTGCACCTATAATCTTTTGCATCTCCACACTTCAATTCTGTTTTATTTTTGTAAATATAATCTTCCTCATGTTTCTCAGCAATTTATTTTAATATTGTATTCCTTGCCATTTTTCTTTTATTTATTTAATAGATTTTAGAATTTTGTGCTTAAACTTACATTATGTAAGAAGCTTGCAGGTTCTGATTGTTTTTTCATGCTACTTATTCAATTCATTTTTCATTTGATTTATTATTTTCAATTAGGAACCTCACCAATCAAGCAAGAATAATCGAATAAAAAAAAGTTTGCTTTATACAGCTTTTCCTTGAGAATATTGGACCTGTTTTTTTTTGTGATTTGAAAAATGGACCCCATTCAATAGTGACTATAATAGCAATAGTTAAAAAATGTATTATTCTGTATAATGTAACTCCAAAATGGCTGTAATGATAGTGATCAAACTTAAGTATTCTGTTTGAAGCCCAGTAAATCTCTCTCGCTCTCTCTCTCTCTCTCTCTATATATATATATATATATATATATATATATTACTTACTTCCCCAAAGAGAGGCTGAAAATAGTTATGATGAATGCAGTATTTTATTGGCAAACAGTCAAAAATTATTCTCTTATATACATTTTCATTTAAAAGTTATGAAATTCTATACCACAATGAATCATCGAAAAAGGGCTATTTGGTGTAGAGATATGGGAAACTTTTTGCTTATAAGCTGATCTTTATTTTGGTTTTGATAACTCGAAAACTATACATCCACAGAAACATTCAAGATGTTTATTTGGAGAATAATGTTATTATTTAATTTCTTGGGTTATTGTGGAAATAAGACTTAATAGTAAATATATTACATATAATACTTGAAATATATTGCATAATAATAGTAAAAACTAATTGATATAAGAGGCGTAAAAAATTATTTTTGTTTTAGTTAGATTAATGCTGCATGAGATAAATAAAGAGAATTCATTAAATGCCATTCAAAATAATATTGAAGATTTTTAGGGGAAAGTTTACATTAAGAAAATACATGGCTGAAGAGATGGAAGAACAATTGGTGTTTGAATTAAGTTAAAGATGAGGTTTTGCTAATGTAGGTGGTTAAGGAATTCCAAAACAAAGTAGAGTAGTACAATTGTAAAGGATTTTTCAAAATAAACAGTTCTATGAAAAGGAATATTCAAGTTTATGAGCTGGGATCTCGTGTTGAAGGAATTGACAGCGGAACAAGGAGTTAATTATAATTAATCAAGAAGGTTTTTGGTGGTGAACATGTGGAAAAGGAATACACATAAGAAATATTGCCATTGGGAAACTAGGTATCCATTTCAACTTGGCATACCAACTGGATATGTGGGAGTGCCTTGGGACTTCAAAGATGTATCTAATGTAACAATTTATAAGCCTCTTCTATCTAATCTTTGCCATCCGACAGTCCACCATATACCTCGTTCTGCCATGAATACTGTTAAAAAAGTTGAACTTTGTTTACATCCTTGGGTGTTATTTAGATAATCTTTACCTCTATCAGGTTATTATTTTTACATGTCAGGATAATAATCCCAATTAGTTTGTATTTTTCTTTCGCCCAGTTAACATGGATTGGGGTGAAAATGAACACAGAATAACTGTGATCGCCTTACACAAAGTTGGAAAATGTAGATCAGAGATTTTCAACACTTTTGAAACCTTTAAGTATCTTGGATATGTTCGTGTACCGCACTATGTGGCAGACCCCGACCAGGGTGTCCCCACATTGTGGGAACAGCAAATGTAGTGAGAGCAGTGGCTGCTCGAATCAGAAGAAATCCTATTCGAAAACAACAAATCATGTCCCAACAAATGGGAATCTCTGTCAGCTCAATGTCTCGCATAATAAAAAGTGATCTCAGGATGGGTGCATTTCGAAGAATGACAGGACAAAGTCTTCATCAAAAGATTTTGTTGATCGATGAGAAAATTTTTACAATTGAAGACAAATTTAATTGCCAAAATGATTGTTTACGCACACAGCTCTAAAGAAGCCCAGGAAGAGTGGAAAGAGGTGATCACCCTTCCTCAGTGATGGTTTGGTGGGGAGTTAGCTTTGATGGTACCACAAAGCTCCATTTTTGTGAAAAAGGAGTTAAAACAGACACTAAAAACTATCAGGATGATATTTTTGAACCTGTTATCAAGCCTGATACTCTGTTTTCTGCAAGTCATTGGGTTTTCCAGCAGGATTCTGCTCCAGCTCACAAGGCCAGGCCAACTCAGCTGCCTGCAAAAGAACATTTTAGAGGTCATCTCTGCCTCGGATTGGCTCTCAGGAACCTCTGATCCCAATCCAATAGATCATCGGCTTTGGTCTGAACTGGAGAGGATGGGATGTTGGAGAGCACACCTTAACTTGGAAAGTCTCAAACAATCTCTGGTCTGAGCAGTTTAGCGCTTTCCTCAAGAAGTGCTATGTGCTGCTATTGATGACTGGCCACGGGGATTAAATGCCTATGTCAAGGCAAAGGGGGGACATTTTGAGTAATTACTTTTTTGTTTTACTCTCTATAGATATACATTTTATTTACTAATAAAATTTTTTAATTTTTCTGTTGAAATCTGTATATATTTCCTTGTAACAATATTTATGAAAGGACTAGGTAGAAGGCAGCCATAACCAAAATGGAGAAAAATAAGAGAGGAAACTAGAAGTCAACGTGTTTTAAGTGGGATATAATCTTGGGAACTATTTAAGGGTAACAAACATTTTTTTGTAAAATTTGAGAAACATAATTATTCTAGGACAAGTATTGATTAAACATTGCCCCAAAGTTTCGCACAGAAGTGGAAGCGAATAGGGAGAGTAAAGGATAGTAAGGAAGGGAATTAAGAAGATTCTTAAACCCAATAAGAATGGCTTTGGTCTTCTCAATGTTAATGCTCAAATTACCCATGTTTTGATATTGTCTATATCTTCTTAATGCCTTTGGGTCGCGTCAAGCATCTCAGTAGGATGAAAGAACTGGTAGATCTGGAGGCGATCAGCATATAAGTGGTATTGTGATTGATGGATAGAATTAGGGAGGTAAATTCATCAGCACCATGTTAACATGCAACGTTAAACAGGCTCATATTCATTACTTGAAAGTAAGGAATGTGATCCTGTTTAATGTTGCACATTCCTTACTTTAACATGGTTCCAACAAATGATACCTTTGTGTTAGGTTCTGGATTAAATATATCATCCAATGTTGATTTGTGTTGCACTACAATTATAAGGTTTAAGCATTAAAAGAAGGAAGAGCATATTATATTTTCACCTGGTTATATGTTTTCAAATTAAATAACTATCTAACCCTGTTTAAAGTAATTAAATACCTTTGTTTCCAAAAAGGTTACGATTATATATATGAATTTTAACTTCTAAACTTAAAAATATCATTACACTAACCATTTTTTTTTGTTTAAAAAAAACATGACTAAAATTAAAATGTACATCTTGCAATTGAACAAGGTACCTTTGTTTCTTGGTGGATTATTCCTTTTGTACAATAAGTCCTTTGTCTTTTTTTTTTTTTATTATTATTTGAAACTGCACAAAAACAAAGAAAGGTGCCAAAACATTTTAATGTTACATTTAATTTCTGTGCTTAAGCAGTATATTTGTTTATGTTAATTATTGAGACTCTTGTTACAATAGAACAAATAGATGAAATTAACTATTGACTAAGATAAGTTTAAACTAGAAAGATTATAAGAAAAGACCTTTTCATTTTTACCTGTAGATATTTTGTATTTTATCTTTACAATTAAATCATTAATTGGATAAAGCAAATCGAAAATGAAATTAAACAGGAGTGGTGAGAAAATAAAAGAAGAGGGGGTTCACCAGGACTGTTGGGCAACGGTCGGTGGTTCAGTCATCTGTCAGCATTCTTTCGCTTGTCGTTGGATTAATTCCACTCAAGAGTAGTTTAATTTCAAGATACAGGTGCGTACTAAGTCAGTCTTGTTTATAAATCTAGAGATGCCGGGTTCTTATTATTTGGTTACCATACTTCTATCTAAATTTGTTTCTAAATGTTTAAACGCTTCTTAATTAGACCGCTCTTGTTTCTAATTTATTATTCAAATGGAAAAGACAAATTCTTCACTTCGTTGATGATAACGAATACATATTGAAAAACTGTTTAAATAGTTAAAACCATATCAAATCAATCTCTCAAAGAACCTATGAACACAAATAAACAACATTGGCATCTTTTAAATTGAAAAGTACATTAATATTTTATTATTGGGAAATATATTTTATTATATCTCAATAAATTTGAAATTCAAAATTTACTGTAAAAAAAAGAAAATATATCGGAATAGCAGAAAGCTTTAAAGGTTTTGGTGAAATTCAAATCGTAACTTTAATAAAAACATTAAAAATAAAGCAATCAGTGGTAATATGTCTTGATGTTGAGTACAACTCAGAGATTAAAAAAAAAAATTGCTGCCTGGTATAAACTGATTCCCCTCTCCATCAGGTGCGCAGCGAATTTATGTAATCGAATCTATATTATATAAACCTGAAATAAGTCGCATGTTTAAGGTAGTACTGTAGAAGTGCAATTGAAAATCTAAAAATTTAGTTTCCTTATCTTTTTTTAACTCTTTTAGATAGTAATTTTGGTAAATTAACTCGGTTTGAAATGATTTTGAACGGCTAACCCAAGCAGATGTCGTCAACCTTACTACCTACAACATCTTAAACCCGCCCAAGCCAAATTCTCCAGGAAAAAAATTAACTTTTTCCTCCCATCTATTTCTCGGTCTACCTCTCGGACGTTTGCCGTCCCATAGAAGTCCAATATAACGAGTATCTCTGGCTCTTCTAAACTACACATCCATTTACTAAAAAAAAAAAATCGTCCAGGTAATAATTGTAATATAATGTATGGCATTCAATTCCCCTTTATTCTCATAAGCCTTAAGTGTTATCTTCCCAGTGGCCAGCACGGGCGGATTTACGGGGGGGGGGGGGAGGGGGCTTTCGGGCTGAAGCTCCCCCCAAAATGGTAAAATATAACCATGTTTTATCGAAAAAAATATTTAAAAAGTATCTCTTAAAGTATTATTATTCGTGTAATTACATTTAAAAGGGCTTTAGGGATAACTTAAACACCATTTCATACAGGTAGTTAGTTTCTTTCTTTTTTTCCAAAGTAATTATCGTTATTTTTATGAAAAAAAAAAACCTTTCGGACTGAAGCCCCCCCCAAAAATAAATCCTGGATCCGCTAGTGGTGGCCAGTGTCTATAACCTTATGCCAGTCTGGAATCAAGGCATATAAAGCAATTTATGACATGGGTTGGAGTGCTCTCACAGCAAGATCAATAAGTCAAAAATAAATGTAAAACGTATTACAGCGGATACTACACACATGATATAAAAGGAGGAACGATTTTTTTTTTTAGGTATGCTATATGTTTTGACGCTCTCTTAAAAAATCCACGTTTTCGACTTCTCACCCCATATGCGTTTTTTCGCCATCTTGATAAAAAAAATAATAAAAAATAATTACAATTTCTCAGATTTTTTCTCAGTTAATAACTTGAAGTACAGTTAAGGCAAATAGATGCCATTGCGAATCGTTCAGAGCGTATAACCTTATAGCAGACCAAATATTTTTCTAATATACTAAAGATATCAAATGTGCAGAATCAAGATATCATCTATCCCAAACGATTCAAACTTTTTGGAGGGCTGGAAAATAAGGAAGTGCCATGAGCTTGCCCGAGAGCTGAAACTGCTTCCCCGAGAGAAAGTAATAATGACCCCTACAATTATTTTTTCAAATGGTCTCATATTGAAAATCATAAGGTAGGAACAGCTCTTGGTTTTGCCCTACAGAGCTTGAAACTGGCTCAAAAAGCAGCCCTGCTTGATTGTATGAAAATGTCTATATAAATGAAATAACACATTCACATCATGAAGTAACGAATGTGAATTTTTTTGCTCAATATCAACTTTTTATTATGGATAAAATTACTACAACATGTAGATATCTAGCAAAATTATAAAATCGTAAAAATGACATTCTGATTCTGGTCTACCTATTGTCGTTCAAATTGGCCATTTTGCCACAAGATGGGACTTACAGTATTGTTAGACTATGAGCTACCGACCATTTTATTTAACAGACATTTAACTTAATGGCAAGTAACCATTTTTAATTCTAGATAAACTTCATCTGAACACACAAATTCGCTCAGTCGGTTAAAAGCCGTTTTAAATGAAATGGTCGGTAGCTCCTAGACTATATGGTAAACGAACGAAATTGAAAAATACGATTTTTCAAATTCGTTACTTTAACATGATACCGACTATTGTATTATAATTAATTAATAATATTTTATTATGTTTGATAATTATATTAGAATATTGTACTTTATAGAATATTCATTGGCAACACTATCTAGATTTAATGTGCTGCTATGATCTCTCAGTTTTTATATTATTGTTTGGAATTATATCGTCAAGTTTTCTTGATGTCAGTTCATTTATTAACTTTACAACATTATTAAACATGGTGTCAGAAGTGAAAATGGCTTGCAACAAAATAAGCTAATATCGGATAAACAGTGAACGTATCTGCGAATGAACAGAAATTTACTCAAGACGTCTGATGAAAACGCGTATATTGAGCAAGATTCTGGCATAGGTTTTTCATCTTTCTCGAGAGTTTGTTTCTGAACTAACCTTTAAACACTACTACTAAATTTGAGGCAATAATGACAACTAAAGGTAGTTTTAATCATAATATTGAACCACGTCGAGTGGAAGTCCATTCCGCTAATCTAGCAAAGGCATGTGCAAAGTGGTACAAAGCGCTCAACTTGTACTTGATAACGGCAGATCTGGATGAAGCAAGTGAAAAGAGAAAGGTCGCCTAGTTACTCTCTTTAATTGGCAAACAAGGTAGGTTTATTTTCAATTCATTTAATATTAGTGAAGACTCTGTTACATATGCTGTTTTGCTTGAAAAATCCAACACTCTTTTCACTCCAAAAAATAATATAACTGTGTAGAGACACAGATTTCTCAATCGACGCCAGAAACCTCTGGGGAGCATATTGATGATATTTTAACGGACATTAAAAACCTTAGTTTGTCTTTTTTTCTTTTTTTTTTTTTGTTCTTCCCTACCTCGCCTTTAAGGCTATACGGGATTTTCCCGGGTCGGGGGGTGAGGGCGGGGAAATTTACTCGTACTTTTTATATCATCTCAAATCTCTTATCCGGTTGCCAGGCAACTAGCGGTGCTGTTACACACGCTTTAGCCTATTCGGCCACCCCGCCCCCCCCCCTTACCTTAGTTTGTCCTGTGAAACAGACACAATGAGGGAAGGTCTTGTCAGGGATATGTTGATTGTCGGATTGATCGACTGCAAATTGAAGGAACGTCTTCCACAGGAGACTGCCTTGAAGCTGGACAAAACTCTGACAAAAGTTATGAGTTAACACATACTGAATTGAAAGGCATGTAGAACGCTAATGTAATGAATCAGCTTCTCACCAACAAATAAATTCTGTTCGCAATAGAATGAAGATACTTCTGACTGGCGGAGGAAAAACACAGGTTGGAGATATGGCCAATTTAATTAAACCGATTATCAATAATTAGACAGAGGAGGAAGTAGTTCACCCTGACACACGAGTGATTCAACAAAGGATCGTCACCGGGGTTCTTCTCGTGAACGTTATTCGCAGGAATCTCCTGGAGGACCTGAGTGTGACAGTTGCGGCCAAATATTCGTTACAGGTGTCCAGCAAAAGGAAGTTGTGATCGATGCCATGAATACGACCATTATTCCCGCATGTGTAAAAGAAACTTGGACTTAAAAAATTGGTAAAGATGCTGATTAGTCAACCAGGCTACGACAGTCGACAGGGATAGGAAGATCAGACAGATTGTGGGTACTTTGTTTGTAAATTAGATTGTTTTAATGATATCTGGTCAGTCAAAATTATAATAAATAGTCAAACAATCACATGCCAGTTGAGTACAGGGGCCCAACCAATCGTTTGTTTTTTGATGATTTCACATTAAACAATGGGATTCAGGTATTATAAAACCGCCCATGACCAAAATTATATCTTTCTGTTGTTCAGAGGTTCCAAATCTTGGTTTTGTTGATGTAGAATGCCAAATTAGAGATAAGTTGGAAACGATTCGTGTTAATATCATAAACAAAGCTTTTCCAGCAGTTATGGGGCTACAATCATGTTTAGAATTGGGCTTGATCCAGAGAGTTTTAACAATGAATAACCACAAAAATAATTTCAATTACTATAATATAATAGACAGGTATCAGCATGTTTTCAAAGTCTTAGGTTGTTTGTCTCATGTATGCTCGTTAAAATTTAAACATGATGCTAAGCATGTGATAGACCATTCCAGAAAATTACTTTTTATGTTATACAGCCGAGTAAAAGCTGAATTAGATCGTAAGGAGAAGGAAGGAGTAGTGGAAAAAGTTGCCGAGCCAACAGAGTGGGTCAGCTCAATGGTAGTTACTGTGCGCCCATCTGGTGCATTACGGATTTGTTTAGATCCGAACAACCTAAACAAAACTTTATTGCGATCCCATTATCAATTGCCAACGTTTTCCTAAATACGATCAGAACTATTTGGTTCTACTGTCTTTTCTATATTAAACTCAAAATCTGGCTTCTGGATTTTTCCCATTGTTGAATGGAGTACGAAGCTACTAACCTCTAATACGGCGTTCAGTTGGTTTAAGGCTTACCGTTTGGTAAATCGTTTCAGCGTAGCTCCTGAACTTTTTCACTGTACAATGATGGATGCGTTTGTTGATCTACCTGGGGTCGAGATTTTTTTGGAAGACCTGCTTGTACATGGACCAACAAAGAAAGTTCATGATGAACGACTGGAGTGCGCCGTTGAACTCATCGTTAGATTAATTATTTAAAGCGAAATGTGTTTTTTGCTCAGACAAAGTGAAATATATGGGCCACGGTTTCTTTAGCCTAGGTGAACAAATTGATGAATCACGTATCCGTACAGAGTATGAACTGCCAGCTCCAGAAGGAAAAACTGCCCTAATGAAATTGTTAGGAATGGTAAATTATATTGTCAGGTTCATCCCAAACTTGGTAGAAGAAACATCAATCCTACGAGATCTAACAAAATCAAGTACACAGTGGCAGTGGCAACCTCATCATCAAACGGCTTTTGAACAAATCAAGACATTGATAACGCAAGCACCTGTTTTGGCGTATTTTGATGTCAAAGCCCCAATAGTGTTGACAGTGAATTCGTCTAGTCGTGCCGTTGGGGCAGCAAAACTTCAGAACGGGAAATCTATTACATATTCCAAGTGAAAATAGAGTTGTTCTACTTTCACTTTTATAGTTTTATTTAAAAGAAATTCTGAACAATCTTACATCGATTGGCTAATTGATGCAATAATCTAATATAATTATTAAACTTAATGAAATATTAATAATTAATTATAATACAACATGCTCTTTCTTTTCGCACATATCTAGTTCTCACCTTCACTTATCACTTTCAATAAACTTAACTAAATTCTAAAAAACTAAATATTTTAGCTGGTTTAGTTACTCGGCCACTTCTAGTAGTTTTGAGATCAGTGATAGGTGGGTGTGGTTTTCCTGGTTTCATTGGGGTGTTCAGTAGGAGCGTTATTTTAATTTGCAGTCTGCTCATTCAGTTTATCAGTATCGTTAGAAGCTGATAAATTGGTGTTTAATTCTTCTGAAGCACCATTTTTGTTAGTTCGAGAAGAAACTAATTTGGGAATCTGAGCAGAGGAAGCCTCAGTGGTTTGCTCCGAGTTACAAAAATAATTTGAAGCACAAGATCTTTTCTGATGGTCTCGTCTAGGCTTGATTATTGGCTATGGTTTATCCAAGAGATGGACTCCGTCTCTGCAGTATTCTGAGCCACCCCAACTTTTAACCATGTATGATCTGGCTCCCACCAGTTTTATTACAGAACCAGGAATCCATGCGTTTAAAATGGATTTCGTTTCCAATCTTGAGTTCTGACAAAGGTTACTTATTCTAGTGTAATATGCTTCAGAATCGTCTTCTTTTTTTAATAACACTTTCAAATGGTACATTGTGTTAATAATTGTTGGTTATAATAGCTTACTATTTACTATTTATCTCTTAACTCTGTAGCAAGTGATTTTTTACATAACAATATACAATTTTTTTTTATTTGTTTATTTATATGATATTTACAACTGTATACAAAAAATACATCTGGTAAATTCGCACATGGATATAAAGACATGAAACACATGTTGAGAAACTACCCATTGGTAGCACTCTAATAATATGTCTATATTAGAGATCACGTGGCCATCTTCTTTTCAGACGCCTCGGAGGATTATCAGGAATTGAATAGGAAGCAAGGTTAGAAACAAGAGGGTTGGGATGTTTATGAAGTTTATTATGGAAGGACAGATATCTGGATTGGGCCAAATTTGATACATAAGGAACATTAAGGTCATTATGAATGATTTTATTTGTAACAAAGTAAGGAGCATTGAGGATTTTTCGAAGGATTTTGGATTGTAAGGATTGGATGCGAGAGGAATTTGAAGGTTTGGTGGAGCCCCATAGCTCAACTCCGTAAGTCCAAATAGGCCTTATTATAGTCATGTAAATTAGTCTTTTATAGTTAATTGGAAGGTTAGAGCGTTTGTCTAGTAAGTGTTGAAGTAGTCGGAAACGTCGAGCTGTTTCTTGTCGTTTCAGTCTGGTATTCCAAGTTAGACGTTTGTCCAGATGGAGTCCTAGGTATATAAAAATTTGGATTTGGATTATCGTTAGCATAGACATGCGGTGCACCCAGGCAATTGCGATTCCCTCTCTTCAGAAAAAAATAAACCGTACAAGATTATTTTGGTTCGTAAAGTATTTAAGAAAGAAGATTTTAACCGACAATTATTTGTTTCGTCGTAGTTTTTTATTTTATTGTGTTTGTGTTAAGCATCAATTAGCCATTCGATGTGAGATTGTTCAGAATTTCTTTTAAAAAAACTATAAAAGTGAAAGTAGAACTACTCTATTTTCACTTGGAGATTTTCTAAAGCTGTTAAAGTTTGCCGAGATTCGCAATTTCGAGTTACCGAAATGCCGGATTATTGGAATTATATTAAAAAAAAAATTACAACATCATATAATTATGTCAATATAAACCATTAAATCTAAATAAGCCATTATTATATTATGAAGAAAATAATTCCCTCAAAAAATTAATATAAAAAGCGCCAAAGAATAAACCACTCCAAATACAAATTAGAAATGTACTGTTAAATGTATTCCCAGATTATATTTCAATGCTTTTTTATTTTTAAATTAAGCCATAACCAATTGAAACATGCCGGGGATCAAGATCGTACCCAGCTTTCATATTAGGGAAGCAATACGGAATTTTTTTTTTTCGGAAAAAGTTTATTATTATTACAATTTATAAATATTTTTATATGAAATGCAAATATAAATAGGACAACAATTTTTAATGACTAATTTTCTTGTATATTCGGCAAAACGTTTTTAGGTATTTTTATTGTTTTATTTGCTTTCAAATTATTTAGAGGGGGCTGCCCCTTCTTTTTTTTTTAATATTTTTCATGTGCACCTTCCCTCCCCCCAAAAATTTCTGATGGCGCAACTTGCGCCATACAACCCTCCCCTGTGGGCTCCTCTGGAGAAGTGCCTTTGAGGGGTCTCATCACCAGCCGTCATTTTGTTTTAAGATGGCGGCGGAAAAACCAGCTTCTCTATAGACTGCAGCACTAAAACGGCTGTAACGTTGTTAATAAAAACTTCCCTAAGGTATCTCTTATGAAACACTAGAAATTTATGTATATAACATACTTCTTCGAAAAAGGATCTGAAAAGGAGTTTTGAGGAATTCAAAACTACATTTGAGAATAAGTCAAAAAGGGTGCACTTTTTCCCCTTTTTGAGTCAAAATATATTTTGAAGACATTTAAATTTCTTAAACTATTAAAAAACTTTCATCGAAATCCGTCCATTAATTACAAAGATCCGTCATACACTTTCTTCAAGACAAAACAATGGACACCTTTAGAACATTTGTTAAATATTTGAAACAACATCTTTTTACCAAATCGCCCGATTTTAATGATTTTTAAAAGTAATTTAGTATACTTTCAAATGACCATATACAACATCACCAAAAAAGTTGATGCTTTTTGTGTTTTTCGGATATCCAATATTAACATCGTAATTATTGTTTCCGACTTCTTCTGGGTAAAGTCTATTATAGAAGTAAATTTAAACTTCGTCAAGGAGAAGACTTAGGCCATCTTTCATTAAAATCGGTTTAACAGTTTAGGTGATTCATCGAGTTTTTTAAATTTATATCTCAAACCTTCCCGTAGAGTCCTAATTCTGGTATGACAATTTTTATAATTATAAACGTAGCTTATTAAAAAGATATACTGTTAAATGAATATTTTTTAACGTCCTAATCTGTGTGTATAAATATTTTCCAATGTGGTAGTCAACGTCGCTCGCTTTACATTTTGAACTTATTACTATTTGAATATAGTGAACCTTTGGGTAATAATTTAGAAAACTTTTATTTCTCTATTCAACACCAATGAAACAATTTAATCCCATCTATTTTTAAAAAAATTAAAAGTAAGTGGAAAATAACCTTGGTGACGGAGCTCTGTTGCTCACGCTTTTTTTTTTTTTTTTTTAATATTATTCTACCACAACTATTTTGATGAACCAAAATTAATGAATCATCTTTATTACGATAATTTAACTTTATTAACACAATTTAAGTTGATGCAGCTTGAACTTTTATAGACTCTTTAAGTTTTTTTTTAATGGAAAACAAAAAAAATTAATTTAATTCATAATGAAAATCGCTCAAAAATCTACCTCCACAGAAATTAGAAGGTTTATAGTTTACTTTCCATTAATAATTACATGCGAGTTCGTGCGGGTTTACGAGAAAAAATATTTAAACAATTTTTTTTTCCTTTTAGCTCTTGCTTTTTTTCCATTGTTGTCCCTATAAATTCCGGTTTTTTTGTTTTAATGTTTGTTTATACTTTATGAACTTATTATTGTCTTTAATCCTCATGAATTGTAAAATCAAGAATGTCAATACAGAAATAATATTCAGTATCAGGATAGCATTAGTAGCAATTTATCGCTTTCCCTGCAAGTGTGGGGGGACAAGGATGGTTCCGAGTTCCCATGGCCGACTGTAAATAGGCATGCCTGCATCTAAAATGTTTATTTTCATTACTGTTTTTTTTTTTAAGATAATTTTAATTCTATTTTATTCATTTATTTTTATTCTATTATTACTATTATTTATATTTTCTTCCTTCGCTATGATATTTTATTTTGTTCTTATTTAGCTTTATATTATTTGAAATTACCTTATTTATTTATTTATTTTTTTAATTTGTAAGTATGGTGGGAATGTGCTCTCAGAACTCTATTATAAATGTCCTTTATTGAGACAGATTGTAATATTTATCAATAAACAAATAATCCAGTCATAAAAGAAATCAATATGAACAAAAATCGAGACGTTTTTAATTTTTTCAGAACAAATCATATAAGTTTCAAAGATTATGACCGGGCATATGAACAATGGATTCACGATCTTGGACTCGAAAATATTCCTAAGAAAAAGGAGTTCTGTGTGCGCGAAAAATTTCCCTAGTTTTGTGGAAATTTGTGTTCGCGTTGGATACAATCGAATAAGAATCTATCTCGCTTTTTGAAAGGTGACGAAAATTGGTTAAATTTAGATTTTGTTGTTCTTCATGAATTAAATTTTGATCTTCTTTCATCGTCTTCATCATCGTTAGCTTCTATTAACGTTCCATCCCGCCCTCAGTCTTTTGATGTGTTATCTGATATGCAAAAGCGAAGAAAAACTCAAGAGTTAAGAGAAGCTCCGGATGATATGTTTTTATATTCCATGAAAAAAAGATTTAAATCTGATGATGCATGTTATATTTTTGATTTCATAAATGAGTACCCGGAACATATAGGTAGCATTAGAGAATATTGCGAAAAACTCAGAAATTCTAAAATTCAAGAAAGTGAAAAAGCATTAGCATTATATGTTTCTGCAGATTTTTCGAGATTCCAATATAATACAATTAGAAATAACACTTTATTTATCCAAGTTACTACCAAATCCAAAAATTAAAAAAAAGATTGTTATCCTTCAGAAGAGTCCATTTCAGTTACAGATACTGGGGCAAAAATTATTTTATAAAATTTACTTGATCATACTTCATCAAGAATTTTACAAGTTATGAGTGACAAAATAAAAAATGAAACCTTTCCAAATTTAACTTTGATAAGCAAATGCGGTTGTGAGGGGGCATCAAATCAATCTCAGTACAAACATTCGTTTTCTGACAATTACAATGACGATTCTTCAGTTTTTATGATATAAGAATATGAGCTTTTATTCTTCAATTAAACTGTTCAACCGTGAAAATGAACAGATAATCTGGGAAAACGAATTTCTTTCATCCACACAGTTTTGTCGGCCGATTCTATTTGAATTTAAAAAAGAGACTGTTGATTTTGTTAAATCTTCAATTGAAGAAATCGTATCCGAAATAAATTTGCTAAAACCATTTTGTAACGATCAAGTATCAGTAAAATATGACATGCTATTAACAATGATAGATGGCAAAATTTGTAATATTTTGACTGAGACTTCTTCTGCCATGCGATGCTACTTGTGCAAAGCTACACCAAAAGAAATGAATAATTTAAATTTAGCAGCAAGCAAAGATGCGATTAATGATGAGTATTATTCATTCGGCTTGTCGCCTTTGCACTATTTGATCAGATGTTTCGAGTGTTTACTCTATATTTCGTATAGACTTGATTTAAAGTCTTGGAGTGCAAAATCAAATGAACATAAGCAGTTGTTGGAAAATAAAAAAAAAGAGGTTGAAACAAATTTTAAAAATCAGCTGGGCATAAATGTTGATTGTGTTAGACAAGGAGGTGGTAACAGCAACGATGAAAATACAGCACGAAAATTCTTCGGTTTTCTTGAAATTTCATCTTCAATAACTGGTGTTGATGAACATCTCATTAAACGCTTGGCAATAATGTTGCAAGTTATTTCATCCAACTCTAAGATCGATGTTGAACAATTTGAAGTTTATGCCAAAGAAACAGCCCAGTTTTATGTTTCTCTATATGACTGGTATGATATGCCAGTTACCTTGCATAAGCTGTTGATTCACGGCAAAGATGTGAAGAATGAGATAGGGCCAATAGGCCAATTGTCTGAAGCTGCACAAGAGGCAAATCATAAATTATTTGGAAAATATAAGGAAAACCATTCAAGAAAGTATCGAGAGTATTGAACAACAGGGACATTTTAAATAATTTGTTGATAAATTCAGATCCTATGATTTCTTCTTTACGGTAAAAAATGACCAGTTTAAAACAAGAATTATCACCTGATGCTCTAAATTTGTTGATATACAATGGCTGATTGTATTATTATTCAATATAATAAAAAAAAAAATTGTTGATAAATTAATTATCTCTACTTTTTAAAAAAAAAATTTTACTAAACCAACACATTTTTATACCTATAGATGCCTATAGATAATTACAAAATAATTTTTTTTTTGTAATACATAATTATGTGCAAACATAATTAGTAAAAATAACTAGTTATAATATGTTGAATAAAATTTTTTATGGATTTCGTTCATGTTTCTTTATTGTGAATTGAATTTAACATAAACCTATTTGGTTTATATTTTATAAACAAAATATTTTTTTAACATTATTGCTCTAACTTTTCAATTGCAATTTATATCAACTATTTTATGTTAAATAATAAGTGTTTCGTGTAAAATAATTATTTCACACAATGCGAGTATTTGAAGTATAAGTATTTCACGTAAATTAAATATTGTAAACCATACCATACAATACCAAATCATTTCTGCACTGTTCAATATATCATGCAGATTGTCCGCTGGGGTCAACTTCTTATATCGCGTATGTTTGTGCTAAGGGTATCAATGAATTTATATTATGTAATAATTTTCTATGTTAATTATATTTGTGCTATAGATGACGTTTTGTAATCTATAATTGCAGTGAATAGTCTGCTACTATGGAAACTAGTATAGGGAAATAAAATATGAAAATAAAAAAACTTGAACTTATATTAATATTAATGCAAAATATTCTTCTTTATTTAACTTAAACGACCCATTTTCGGACCAGTAAAAGTAATAAAGTTATCCTATGGCTTTTCTCTTTCCACCATTCTTGTTTTGTTATTTTTTTTTATATCTAATTTGTTTTTCGATAATTGGTTATCTGTTTGTTAACATCTGAACTAATCATTGATAACAGCTCATGAAATTGTGTATTTGAAACTAGACATTGTTTTAATTTAATTCAAAAATTAAAGTGATGAAATCTCCACTTCTTACATGTTATTCTGATAAATTTGTGTTTAATTTTTTATAATATTCAGCTTAATGTTCACTATACAATAGTAGATTTTAGTTAGCTTCATTATTTATTTTAACTCATAAAATAGAATGAATTATAGTGATACACTTAGAGGAAAACTATATTGTTTATATATTCAACTAAGTTCTTTCTTTAAAGACCAATTGGATTAATATTTACTGAATATTATTTATTATTGTAGATATAGTCGATAAAGTTATCTATTTACTCTTTAATGATAAGTATATACTGTTTTTGCAATGAATATATATTATATTATGATATATAATAAAGGATAAAAAACGTATTTTATTTATTTATTCTTAAATTAGGCGATGCCCACGTCACGTAAAGGTTGCGAAGCCTTAACTTAAAGTATTCTGACATTTCAGGACCCAATAGTACTTTCAATAGATACTAAAAAAAAGTGTATAACGACTTATACAATATAACTCTAAGGGTGGAGGAACCGTCATTTTTATAAATTATCATTCCATTATATGGCTAGGAGGAGGTAAATTTGATTAATTGACTTGCACAAAATTATTCCTGAATTAAAATGAGAAAAAAAAAAAAACTCTAATAACAGCGATGGGAGCAGAAACATTAAATGCAACGGGAGGATGTGTCGTCATCGAGGCTTTACTGCTCAGTTATGAGTATGCTTACATTAGTTACAAAATGTATAAGGTTATAAAAAAAATTCTTATCGAACGGATTTGCGTCAATCTTTGGAAATCGTATTTTAAAATCTATCTAGATTACATAATATAAATCTATGTTTGGAAAGACATTTCTCTAAAAAGTGTTACACATACACATACTGCTTTGCTCTGCACACTATGACGTTGCGAGTTTGGTGGGACAAAATACCACTTCGAGGTTCAATGTTTAAAATGTTTGTCGGTGGTATGTTCTTTACATTTGAATCGTAGGACAATAGGCGTGAGCTCATTTATTAAAAAATAACTCTTTCTCAGTCAAAAAACTCTTTTGACTATTTTTGTCTCTTAAAAATTATTATAATAATAACTAGTTGGCCTGTGCGATAATACTGGTCAGTGAACAATTGATAAAATAAAAAAGAAATCAAATAATTGCACGTATCATCAGATGAAGCAATCATTTCCTGTTTATTCGGTAATTGTAATCGACCAAGGAAAAAAATAACTGTTTTAAAACTTCCTTCATGTTTTAAACCAAAAATGTTTACGAATTACAATTTCGCCAATGGATAAAATTATGTTAGGCGAAGATGAAATCAGTTAAATTAATGAAGAATTGGAAATCACCTGGTCCAGAATTTTCAGTTATAGCATTTTAGTAGTACTCATTCATTTTTAACCTATAATTGCCAAAAACCTTAAGCGAATGATGTTCCACCAGAAGACTTCTGCCAAGTAGTAAAATACTTAATCCCTAGGTATGCTAAGAACCTACCTAGTGATCCTAAGTCGCTCACGTCTGTGATAAATTATAAAATATCCCTCCATGACTACAAATATTGCATCACAAAAGATTAAACAAGATTCCAAATGATGTAAGGAACTGTTGTTATAGCAATAGCAAAGAAAAAGTGAATATGATCACTATTATTGCCTGGATTGAGTACCAAAAGGCTTACTACTCAGTATCACTTTAGTATTTGATAGAAATACTACTTCTAAATATCTACGATGTAAACATAAAATATTCGACGAATTAGAACGTCTAATGAAAACTTGGAAGGTGAATTTGAACTTACCTTGTCTTAGCAGTTCTAAGTAATACCCATAAATAGAGGAATATTTCAAGAAGATTGTCTAAGTCTGTTACTGTTTTGTCTGGCATTAAACCAACTAATACCATTTTCTGAATGATGTAGGTATGCATTACGGACGTAATAGAAATGAGACCATAATCTCTCATGCTTTATGTATGGATGATTAAAATTTAATTCACGAAAAGTAAAAAAGAAATGGTTAACATGATCCAAATCGTATAATCATTTAGAAAACATATAGGCATGGTTTTGGGGTATATTCTTAAACAAGAGTGGCATAATCCAGGTATGTCACACACAGAAGAGGGTTCCCAAAACCATGCCTATATGTATGGCGCAAGTTGCAACATCAAAATTTGTAAGGGTTTATGGATTCGTTAAGGGGAGGGTCAAATATTTATAATAGAATAGAATAGAAAATTAAACTTTATTCTGGGACTAAGTCCCTTTAGAATAACAATGATGAGTTAATACAAAGTAAAGTACAAATTTACTGGGTTTAAATGTTTGGAGGGAACCATATTTTTGCGAGTTTTCAATTAAAGGTAATTTTCAAAATAAGGAACAAAGGAAAAAATCAATTTTTATAATTTTACATTTGTCTGAAATTGTTTTAAGGAGATTACAGGAATATATTTTCTTGAGGGAATGGCATGCACCATAATCCATGGGCAACCATGCTATAACCCTTGATAAAAGTGGATATATAACGAATTTAAAAGGTTCGGAACTCATTAACAATGGAACTATACAGCAACTAAACAATTCAGATTATCGCTAACACTTTGGTTTTATCCAACTTTTGAAATTCAAGAAAATAATAAAGACAATTTTAAGGAAGAATTAATAAGAAAAATAAAAAAATTATCGTTATATATATCTTACTAAACATTACATATGTAGGCAAGTGAAAGTAAAAAAAGGGAAGAGTAAAATGACATCAATTCGTTTTGCTTAATTGAAACCATACAAAAATATAATTTTCTCCAAAAATCTATAACTACGTAAAAATGTACACTTCTCAAAAATTCATCATCACCCTAAGCTCTATAATTCATTAATGGATTTTGGCTGCCTCAAGAGTTGCCATTATTGAACACTTTTCTCTGTCTCGAGCAGATGTCTACCAGTCCAAGAATGCTGGCACTAACTCCATCTATCCATCTCAGCTTCGGTCTCCCCACTTTTCTTTTCCAGCCGGTCCCATGTTGAACAGCTTCTTAGGAGTTGGAGTGGCCTGCTCGTCTTAGCCTTGCTATCTGGATATATTTCACCACATCCGGCCCCTTGCATAAGTTGGCTAGATCTTGGTTATATCTTACTCTCCTTTACTGTGTCAAATATATAATGTGTTTACAGTGACCTTCGTGAATGTCCAAATCTATATCTAAGAACTTCGTTATAATAATATAATAAAAGGCCTAGCGAACCCGAAGGTACTATGCCGACACAACCAATCGCTTATTATACACCTCCTCCACTGATCGCCGTCTAAACCTTCAGATCGGCTTTAACGCAATTTTTCCTTCTTCCCTTCAATTTACCCCTCGGACGTTTACCATTCGGTACAATTTTACAAGCCCATTGGATTCGCCGCGATGTAATCACCTCAATTATATTAACCGGATACAATTCTGCGTTCTTCAACCGTCTGAACTCTCCGGTGAACTCATGAGTTTCGGTCCGAATAATTTACGCAATACTTTATTTTCAAAAACCTTAAGACATTGCTCATCCCTTAATGTAAGTGGCCACGTTTGGCATCCATAAAGAACTGTAGGTAAGATAATGATTTTATAGATTCCAGTTTTTAAGTCCCGGGACAAGAGGCGCGAGGTAAGTAGTTTTGTCACTGATAAATAACAAACATTTCCCGCCCTCAGTTTAACCTTAATCTCCTCTTCAATTTCGTTTTTTCTAGTTATCGTAGACCCTAGATACCTAAATTTCTCTACTTGTTCAAACATATTATCTTCTATATCTATATCACCAGCCATTTTTGCAGCTAACCATATACTTGTCAGAACTACGTTATTAGTAAAATATTGTCCGTTGCTCAACCCTACTCTTCCTGGTTAGTCCTAATTAATATCGTATTTAACTAATCGCGAAACTTAAACAAAAACTAATATAATATCTGAAACTTGAGGAGGTTTCACGGCATAAGATGCGCTATTTAAATTTTCAAGGGGCCCAATTTTACGGGGTTTTGAATTTTTGACAGAGGCACATTTCTACAGGGTTTTGAGTTTTGTGAGTGAAATGTTTAAAATCAGAGAACAAGGCGAAAAACAATTGTAATTACACTTGCTGTATTCTGGTCCATGCTAAAAAAATTGTAGATCATATAAAATTGTATATGATCTACGATTTTTCTATTTTCTCTTACACTGCTTTTAATTTAATGAGTGGAGAGCAATCTAATTTCTTGGGGTCGGATTTCATGAGCATCAACCTTGGAGAGGGGGGGGGCCGGACACCCCTGCTAAACCTAATAAATACGGTTTTCGAGATTAAATTCTATCCACTGGAAATGAAGCTAAATGAAGTAGGTGTATCTCATGAAGGATTTCTTTTTTAACAGAATGTAGTCCAAAACCAGTTTGTAAAAAGTCGACTTGCTAATATGAATCTAAAACTTGTAAGAAAGTTTCTTAATATCTAGGTCTATAATAATGGATTATAGTCAAGCAGTGAGCTCCCGTAATTAGCAATAATTCTCTATGATGCCATCTTGAGAGCTCCTCACTGACACACAGTCTCTTAAGAGCGGAGAAATTCTTGATTTTTAACCTGCTCAGAAAATGTAGATTAAGTATGTCTTTGATGTAAGAGCTTGTTATCTAATGTAACACAAATGTTTAGGCATGAATAAATATATAGGTTTCAAAGATTTTCAACAGCGTATAAATAAAAAACCTATTTCCTAGACATTAATTTTAGAACTTGTTTAGAAATCAGGAAATATATTAGTATTAAATACTGATTTTACGCTTTCTCTTTTCTCATTAATAAACTAGCTTATATTCGTTTATGAGAAATAAATGAAGAATAACTCCTCAAGCACTTTTATTTTATATATCTAGTTTTAATTTGTTTTACGGTGGCCTTGTTTGTATCATTTCGTGTACTTTTAGGGCGATGAATCCTTACTAAATATCGCGGATTATTTTTAGATAGATGGAGTTATTTTAACAAAGGCTGGGAAAAAAGGCTTGAAAATTTTGAGTATAAAATTTTTATTTTTCGATTGCTATGAAAATTCTTATTTCAGTTATTTGCACATATTTCGTATTTCGAATTGCGAAATTCAAATCTCAACTTTAAAAAATAAAAATAAAAAATTTCAAAAATGAACCTACTTTGATCTTTCGGTTGGTATAAACTATTTCAATATTGTACTCATACTATAGCTATATGCCTAATATATGTTTTTTTTTTCACAACTGGAGGGGTTTATAGTGTATGATTACATGCGATAACATGATATTTTCACCTTAGTTCTTATGAGATCCATCTGTGTGTATAGCTTCATTGGACCATTAACCTCCCGCCCTCTCTTCTGGACTGGGAAAACCCTCGTAAAGCCTAAAAAACAAGGAAAAAGTAAACAAAAAACGAAAGCTTCATCGTATATATTATAGACGTTAAACGAAGCGAAATATAGAGATTATTTAAAAACATATTAATTGAAGCCTTTACACGGCTTGATCCTTGCTGTGCTCGCTACCAGTTAAAATATTGTTTTCGATCGTTTAATAATTAATTATAATAGTTTAAAAAAAATTATATGGTCCCTTAATGACGTTATGCAGATATCAGATATCTCTTTTTGGACCACATAGGGTATGAAGGAAGCTCTTCAATATTTCAACTTGACGAATGACGATTTCAGTACTAATAATATATCTGTGTAGGTACTTTTCACCAAATAGAAATATATGTCACTATCGTTCTCAAAATAACCTTATTCCTAATATGAAATCAAATTCATTAGATTTAAAAAGAGATATTTTTTCCTGTCACTTGTTTCTTGGCCGCAAAAAATACAAAATAGTGTGTTCATGACCTATAAGTTTTTTTTCTTCAGCTTTTAAAGCGTTTTGATAAGTGCGAATTCTTGAGAGTCGTGACCTTCGATTCTCAGTGAAATCTACATTTTGTTTTGTTAATTTAGTTTTTAGATTTTGTTAATTTACCAAACATTTTTTGTTAATTGAAATCTGCTTAATGTTAATTAAAAGAACAGCATTGTTACGTTTAAGTCGTACAATGTATATTGTCAGGTTATTTAAGTATTTCTCCAGCTCTTGTTCCTTTGGAATAATTAACTTTTTAAAAATATGTTTTATTGTGAAATTAAATTAGAACACGATAAATTTAATACTGTCAGAAATCGAAAATCCTAGACCGTTAAATCGTTAAATCACATTATTTTATATTGCATGACGTAATAAATGTTATATATCTTCCAATGCTTATTCAAATTTTTTTATCAAGACATTAATTAACAGGTAATGTTTAAATATTTGATTTATTGTTTGTGGTTAATTAATTAACGATTTATTAACAATTTTTAATTCATTTGGTAAGAATCAATTTTTCTTTTTATCAAATCATCTTTTCCTTTATTCGCGAAATGCCAATGAACAAAAATACTTTTAAATGTTTAAAATTAAAGAATTAGCTATAAAAGCGGTTTCTTAGCTATTCGAAATAAAATTTGACTAACTTTGCTTCATCTAAACTATTCCTCTCTGTGTGTCAATTTATGTTACGGAAATTATAATAATAATAAAACTTAATTTAAAACAAAAAACAATAATAAAATTTGTCAACACAAGGATATTTTTAAAAACTAACAAGAAATTACGTTAATTAAATAATAATGAATTAAGAAATTAATCTGTAACTTCAACAATAGCGGATCATGTATTATATTACTTTATTTTGTTTAGGTACAAATTCTTTCCCATTCTTTTCTTCTCCTAGTTTCATCATGACATTACTATCTCATTACTCTCATCCCTCATTTCATTACTAATGTAGGGATTCTTGTTGCATTAATTTCATTTTATATAACATCTTAATCTCCAATCCTAGTTAACCAACCGATTTTTGTCATTTCCTTTACTATTTACATTATTTCTGCCACAGTTCATTTCCTACATTCCAACCGTCCTCCTACTAATCTACTTTCCATGATTTTTCTCTCTTTCTTAGGGAATCAGGTAGCAAGTAGGAATCAGCATACGAGAGAGAACAGAGTTGGCTTTGGGGCTGAACTTATGGAACAAAATGGAAACTTATATAACAAAATGGAAGATTTTTTTTCCATTGGTCCTTATTTGTTTCTGTGAGTGCTCTCAACTCGATACTTAAACAATTACAATGTGTAACATTTTTTAAATTATAGTGCATTTACAGCTACTTAATATAACCATATATTTAATAAATATATTAAAAAACACTATCTCTAAAAGTTGTTCTTGTAATTGCCTTTTTAATAAGACAACAAGAAACACTTAATCACCGTTTCATATAGGTAGTTAATTTCTGTCTTCCCAAGTAATTATAGCTTTATGCACGGGCGGATCTACGGGGGGGGGAGGCTTTCGGGCTGAAGCCCCTCCCCCAAAATGGTAAAATATAACTATGATTTATGGGAAAATATATTAAAAAATTATCTCTTAAAGTATTATTATTGGTGTAATTACATTTAAAAGGACTTAAGGAATCACTTAAACACCATTTCATATAGTTTCTTTCTTTTTTTCCAAGGTAATTATCGCCATTTTTATGAAAAAAAAAGCTTTCGGGCTGAAGCCCCCCCAAAATTGAATCCTGGATCCGCTAGTGGTTTTATGTATATAAAAGCTTTCGGTCTGAAGCCCCTCTTCCATATATATATTATTTTTCTATATTTCTTTATATCATTCGTTAATAATACTGTTGCCTGTATTTTCAGGATCTATGGATATCCAAGGCCGAAAAGAGGAACCATGGGCTCTAATCATGAATTTTCCCTTATCAAATATAAAATTACACTGAAACGAGATCTTATCCATTGTAATGGATGGCACTAAAACAAATACGTAAAAATATTACATAAATATTATCCAGTATATGCAACTTTATTCATATACATAGTGAAAATTAAAATGTTATCCGTGGTGCCGCACAGTGGGACTAGTGTTGCCCAAATGCGAGACCGAGACAAGTCTTGGTCTTGCAAAATCAGTCTTGGTCATATTCTTGGTCTTGCACAAGAGTCTCGCAACAGTCTTGCAGTTACTTAGTAGCTTATTACTATAGAGATATTACTATAATTTTTTAGATAGGAGAAATCTAACTAAGCCCGAATGAAAAATTAGAGGAGTTAAATGCAAAAGTCTAATTAAATCCTGGATCTGCTAGTGGAAATCAATAGCATAAGACATGACTCATTGTAACAGCCTTTTTGATATTCTTAGTATGTCACTGCTCTAGAAATGAGCATTACCCAATAGCCCTTCTTCCTCCAGTTATTCTTGCATTAATGTCAGTGTTAGCTGTTTTCCCGCTTAGAATACAAAATTCAAAATTATTCCACTTTCATTGAAAGAAGCCCTCTCACTCATTTCATTTCTAGTTGTTATGTTAACTTTTAGCCTTAATACTTATAGCCCTCCAACAGTGACTGATTGTATTATTATTCAATAAAAAAATAAAAATAGTTATGTTGTTTACATTTATTAACTTAATTATTTGTTAGTGCTCATCAGGAAATAGTAAATAACAGAAATAGTTTTCATTAATTATATTTTGCTTCAGATTCTTATGCAGTTATTGTTGCTTATTTTTTTTAAAACTTTATATATCAACTGCTGTCTAAGACAGAATTTACAATCAGTGCATTGCATGTCAAATCATTAATACAATAATAATGGTACGCCAGATATGAGGAAGAAAATTACCCAGGTATCTCTTCAGCGGTATTATTATAGACAAAAATAAAATAACCTTACAAAAAGGCTGTAATCCACGACCTTTTCAGCCTCATTGTGATATTGTCAGACATGTTGCCAGTGGCGATTCTTATTTTTATTATATTATTGCTATATTATATTATCCCTGGAAATCTTTTGTAGGGAATCAGTATGTATTAGCTGACTTTTCGTATTCTTAGCCTAAGAATCTTAGGTCAGTATGTAAAGTTGCCTTAGAAAAATATCAAGGTGCTTAGCCTAATTAGCCTAACTGTTTATTAATAAGTAATTAGTTTGAACATTTTGGCTTGGAATAATTGGAGTCTTTTTTGTACGTGTGTCTTTTTGGCAGATTCGAAAATTTGACCAAACTGGTTTTAGATTTTATTTTAATTTTGATTGTGGTCTGGGCAATTACTACTACAGTTTACTTTGTTGATTTAATATTTTACATTTTTTCTAAATGTGTGGGCCCCAAATCAGTCTTCAATCAAACGTTAGCTCCAGATAATTTGTGTGTGTTAATGATGTGTTATTGAAGTATATGAGAGGACAAGTTTCACTTATTAATTTAAATATGATGTGTTGGCATTTTTCATAACTGAAAAGTATTTTCTACAACCTGTACCAATATGATGAATATTTGAATGTACTTTAGCCATTCGAGAAGAACTTTTCTGTTTTTTTATTTCCTATATATTCTTGAAATATATATATATTATTTTTCTATATTTCTTTATATCATTGTTTATGTACACTGTTGCCTACATTTTCAGGATCTATGAATATCCAACGCCGAAAAGAGAAATCATGGGCTCAAATCATGAGTTTTCTCGGGTCAAATATAAAATTATACTGATCTTAAAATTATACAGATCTTATCCATTATAATGGGTGGCACTAAAACAAATACGTAAATAAATTACATAAATATTATCCAGTATATGTAACTTTATTCATATACATAGTGAAAATTAAAATGTAATCTGTGGCGCCGCACAATGGAACGAGTAAGGAAAAACTCGCGACATCGGCTAAATCTTTTTTTATTTTTTATTTGAACTATTCAATAAAAACAGTGAAAAATGTATATTCTGCCAACTGAAAATATTCTCGGAAACTCTATGAACTCCACAATGTATCAATAAAACAGTTTATCTAGTTTTAGCAATGCTAAAAAAATATATAGATTTAGATACATTTAAATAGATGCACTCTGTTAGTAGAGTGTAACGAGTTCAACAACATTCGGCAAAAATTGAAACTACCAATGACAATGAAAGAAATATTAAGAGACAACGAAGATGGAGTCACCACCCTATTCCGATACTTAATGGAGACGAAATACTATAATAGAATATAGAAAACTAGCCGCCAATGACCCTCTAGGGTAGAGGCGATTACAAATAAAATAAAAAAAAAAATAGATGTTGCGAGTTTTGAAAAGTACATTGTATGGATAAGTCTATTTTTGTCCTCTAATGAAATGTCTCAGCAAGCTGTTATGAAACTACTGGCTAGCTTTGTTGTCTTTGGTGCTAGTATATTTGCTAGCATCGACGCTCTATGAGGGACGACCGGTCATATAGTCCTTTAGTAAATCATTAATTTAAGGCGGAGGACCTAAGACGGATAGGTGGTTTATTCTTCACCAATCTGATCTTTATGGAGTTGTGGTAATAGTCAGACATCTTACAAGAGTAACATCTGAGTACACTGTTCTACCCTCGTCCCTACAGGCCTTAGGGAGATAATATTTTTCTTCTGGAGGGAGAAAATAATACAGTACATTTCCTTGGGATTAACTATAATGGTTAGCACTTCCATTGTCTTTGCCATCTCCTCTTCCTAAAGAATATCTGCTCTCGTTGCGTTTAAAAATAAAACTTGCCTAGGTTTTGAAACACATCAACTAAATTACTGTATAAAAAATTTGGTGCGGTGCATGCATCACTTACCATCCTCTACTTAGCAGAAATAATTATTTTTTTCTGACAAAGAGGAAATGAAAGTAAAAATTATGGACGCTGTATTTATTTATATTTCATTTTATATATATCGCTGTAATCTATACGATTAAATTAAAATAATACCAACGATAGCATTTATGAAAACCGCATATGTATATGCACATAATATTATCGGAGTCCGTATTATATTAAGCCCGTATTACGTATGGAAGCATGTTCTAATCTTTCGGGCTCGCTCGTATTCCTTTGGTTCCTCCATTACAACTAATCTCCGTTACGATCTCTTATTTCTCCTTTAGTTAATGATCAAATTCATTCATATTTTATATTTAAATATTTTGTTTAACACTGTCATCACCACATATGCTGATGACACATGTATCCTATCAGTCAATAACGACCCATCTATTGCATCCCAAACCCTTCAATCCCACATCACAAACCTTGAAGAATGGTGTCAGAACTGGAGAATTAAAATAAATTCCAATAAATCCCATCAAATTACCTTCACCCTTCGTCGTAAACCAATGACTTCCTGTCCTTCAGTATCCTTTAACAACACCTCACTTATTCCTGTTGAACAAATCCGTTACCTAGGACTCCATCTGGACAAACGTCTAACTTGGAATCCTCATACCAGACTGAAACGACAAGAAACCGCTCGACGTTTCCGACTACTTCAACACTTACTAGACAAACGCTCTAACCTTCCAATCAATTATAAAAGACTGATTTACATGACTATAATAAGGCCTATTTGGACTTACGGGGTTGAGCTATGGGGCTCCACCAAGCCTTCAAATTCCTCTCGCATACAGTCCTTCCAATCCAAAATCCTTCGTAAAATCCTCAATGCTCCTTACTTTGTTACAAATAAAATTATCCATAATGACCTTAATGTTCCTTATGTATCAGATTTGGCCCAATCCAGATATCTGTCCTTCCATAATAAACTTCATAACCATCCCAACCCTCTTGTCTCTAACCTTGCTTCCTATTCGATTCCTGATAACCCTCCGAGGCGTCTGAAAAGAAGATGGCCACGTGATCTTCTAATATAGCCATATTATTAGAGTGCTACCAATGGATAGTTTCTCAACATGTGTTCCATGTCTTTATACCAATGTGCAAATTTACTAGATGTATTTTTTTGTATACAGTTGTAAATATCATTTAAAATAAATAAAAAAAAAAATATTTTTTTTATCAGAGATCAATTTGAAATGGTTAATTGTTTCGAATAAAAAAATTAAAGTTACTTTAGGGGAAGCTGATATTGAAAATTAGCCATTTAAGCCCTGTTAGAGATCATCGATGAGAATAAAACCCATATTATATTAAAAATACTTAATTTTACACTGATAAAATGAATTTAATCAAAATCGTTAGAGCCTTTTTTGAGAAAATCGTAAAAATGTGTTAAATCGATAATGTTTTTGACGAAAAATTTGCTGTAACATCTCATGTATATAACAACCTCAAATACGCAATTTCACTTTCGTACGACTTTTAGTTTCTGAGCCAGACACAGCCATACACACACAGGCCGTTTTGCGCGACTTGGTTATTTGGACTCAGGGCACCTCAAAATGTGTATTTTCGTTGAAAACTCAAGACAGAATTTTCACGATCGCAATACTTACCCTTACTATATATTACATATATAGGTAAGTGAAAGTAAAAAGTCAGATTTTGCCATCATAATACATTAAACTTATGTATGACGCATAAAAAAAGATATATATCCGTGTTGAAAATGTCATTGAAATATTGTCTTATATTATTTTGTATTTTTTTTTTTTTTTTTTGTAGATTGATAGTCAAGCATGGATTTGAGCGTGTGGGGCGTAACAGAAGAACAAATTAAAGAATTTCGCGATTGGTTAAATAAACAAGAACATCTTCCCGATGTCCCTGGTAAGTATATTAAATTATTTAATTAAATTAATTCCGAAATTATATTATTTACAGGATATAATTATTATATATTACAATATAATTATAATAAGTAACCATATTATGTTTTATAAAGTTTAAGCTACAGTTATCAACATGTTTCATTAAACCTGTGGATAATTGTGGCAGCAAAAACTCGAGAAAAAAAAAAGGAAAGACGAAACTCTTTTGTTGTTGGAAGATCTCAAAAACAATAGCAACAGTATCCTCAAATGCCCTTAAATAACAATGTTTTGAACGCTTTGCCAATTTAGGTATTATCAGGAATGGAATAGAAATAGCACATCTCGCATCGACAGATAAAAAATACGTACCAAGTAGTGATAGTACTTCACTCCGACACCCTTCATCACATACAATATCTAATTGAAATGATGCACTATTATATGGTATTTTATATTAGCTGTACAGTATTATATATATATATATATATATATATATATATATATTAGTTTGTTTTTTTAGTCTGTTGATGTGATATGTGCTATCTCTAGTCTGCATTTATTTATCTGACATAATGTTTTTTAGTCCTGATAAGACCCGTAAGGCTTTGTGTTGCAACTTTCAATCATGATCTGATAAACCATTTATGTAATATTTATCTATTTTAACATCTATTAATTCTTCATTTGTTAACATGGACCATATCTTACCATACGGAATCTTTTTACTACAGTCTGGGGATAGAGAACATCTTATGGGACTATTTTCGTCCGGAATAGAAAACCGTAAAATTTTCGATGTAATTCATTTCCGAAGATAACGTAGTGCAGTTATAGAATCGTATCTCAATGTTTCCGAGTGTAAGATGCTTGCTACGTGAGATATGGCTTCCTTATAAATTAGTGCATTAGAGCGAAATAGTTATATATTCCAAATAGTTATACAGTTATATATATACGAAAATATTCCATCAAAAAATTGGTGTCCAAATAGTGGAATTTACATTTGTGTCTATTTGTGCTTGATAGAGCTCTCCAAAATAAAAAAATTTATTTTTATTCATCGTTTCATATTCGCTTTTGTGAGTGATTCGAGCTTAAGACATTTTCTTATTGAATTATACAGCATATATAGCTGGTAAATGTAAGCTCTTGTCCAAAGAAATATCCCTGAAAGCGTTACTGTTCCTATAATTAAGAGATTAAGCAAGCCTTCTATGTCTACTTAAACATTATTTCATATATTTTTTTTCCTTTTTCATACAGAATAATTATCGCTTTATAAAAGAGAGAGCGAGAAAAAAAAAGCTTCTTGAATCCTGTAATGGTTGAGATTAACATAAAATTGATATTACCGACAATGAAACAGTAAAGGTCGGATTTATTGAAATTGTCAAGAAATGGTCAAATATTTTCATAAGAACTATCTATAATTCTCGCACTCCTCTGTCAATATTTTTTCAAGGTCGTTTTCTCTCAAGACTACTTTCTCCTCCATAGTTACTGTAAGGTGGTTTCTGCCATGATAATGCATTTTAGTATACCTAAACAGAAATAATTGTAAAAAATAATAATTAAAAAACTATAATGCTGCCTCCATAATTTATTTTCTAAGAATCATATTCTCATTTTCTTTTCTTAACTTAATTGCTCAATAGGTGACCTATTTTTCACTTTAATAATTGCTAGAAAAGCTCGAGAGTGCAATAGTTCAAAATATTGAACAAATAAGTTAAGGAAAGAAAATAAGGGTTTTATTCTTGATAAATTATGCTTTATCAGGCCACTTTTACGATCCTTAAAAATATTGTTTTAGTTATTTCCTTACTCTTTAACAGGCTTTAATATTTTTTTTTTGTTTGATTTGTACGTACAAAAAAAAATTACTTATTATACCATATGGAAATTGTTTGAAAAATGCGAAAAATAAAAGAGAACTAAACACGGATTCTTAAGAGAGCTGTTCCTGTCTGTACATTAATTTCATTTTTTTTCCTTTTCTTTATATTTCGTGCCGCTTCTCAAAATCATGAGAATATATAGTTGACAGTCTATTCAGAAATTAATAGCATCATTTGATTAATTTATTGGTCATTGATTATCTATTCTATAGGTATATATAAAGTTCATACAATGGACTGTTAAAATAAAAATACTATCTTTAAAAAGATTTATAGTACACTTTATTTAATTTTCTCAAATGAAATATATTAACACATATATATATTTAGCGGATCAAAAAAGTATTGGCACACTCCAATTTAAAAGAGATCTGCAAATCTCAATAGGATTAAGATATTTTCCAGAAATAATATTTATATAACAATGTGGCCTTTGAGAATTATATGTTAGAAGCAATGAATGTTCGGAATTTAAAAACCATGTTTAAAGTAAATATAAAGAGTAAATATTGAGGGTTAAAAAAGTTTTGGCCCGGTTTTAATTGTTTACTATTAGCAACAGTCAAAACTAATTAATACTTTCACTTTCAAGAAATTAGAAACGAGGATTGACGATAGTCCAGTGAAAATAATAAAAAGCAGTCTTTGCTGTATATTTGCTATAACAAAATGGATAAAACCAATGAATATTGTGTCAGTTTAAAAAACCACATCATTAAATTACATTTTAATGGACTTAACTACCGACAAATAGCGAATAAATTAGAAATCGGATTTAGCAGTATCCAAAATATTGTATAAAAGTTAAGAATGTTTTAAAAATACCACGTTCAGAGTGGCCATCAAAATTTAAGAGGGTACAAAAAAATATCCATTGAATTGTTGAACAAAATGACACTTAATCAGCCGCCTAGAAGTGGTCGCATTTACTTCAATTACCACCTTCGGTTAGAAACATAATTCATAATTATTATTATGACAGATTACAACCTTGTATTACATAGATGAACTAAAAAAAAAAATACTTGAGTTTGAACAAAAGTTAATTTAATAAAGACCTAGAATTTTAGGAAATGTTATACTTTCAGATGAAAGTAAGTTTATCATATTCCGTATTAATGACCGCAAGATCGTTTGGCAGAAACTTGACACTGAGTTTCAAACTCGACATGTGAGGCCTCCTGTAAAATACCGAGGTGGAAGTGTCCAGGTTTGGGAAGGTACGTCATGAAATGGAGTTGGAAACTTAACCTTTATTGACAATATTATGAATTCCGGACAATATGTCGACATTTTTCGACACAATTTAATTAGCAGAGCCGAAAGTCTAAAGTCTAAGGATTAAAAATGCATTTATCTTCCAACAGGATAATGACGCCGAGGGCACGCCAAACAAAACAAAAGAATGGATGCTGTACAATGTTCTCAGCCAATTGAAAACACCACCACGGTCTCCGGACATAGATGCCATAGAACACCTATGGTACCTGTTGGATTTGAAAGTAAGATAAAAAAATATCTTTAAAAATTATTTAAAAGAAACTTTATTAGAAGAATGGCGAAAAATTGGACAAGACTTAACTCAACATTTTATTTTGTCGATACCAAGAAGATTCCAGGAAGTTATATATGCCAATGGTATGCTGAAAAAATATTGATCAATATCCAGTTCGTGAAATAAATCTCAAATTAAAGTGTGCCAATACTTTTTTGACCGTGTTGAAGTGATTTTTCGTTTACTGAATTTAATTTTTTTTTACCTCAAATATGTATTTTTCTTAATTATTTATAAAATAAGAATTTTTAGTAAATTAATTTCGGATTCTTTTACAATGGAACGTGAAAAAATTTAAGTGTGCCAATACTTTTTTGATCCACTGTATATATATATATATATATATATATTGCTTTGGGTATACACGCAATATCCAAATGATATTTTCAATTAAAATATATCAGCTTAAAAAAAACTTTATTACGATTATTCTAATCAATTCTGAGGATAGTATTAACTTTATCTCCTTATCGTTAACATCCTTGAACTCCATGGAACGTCAATGTACCTCTTTGTCTATTTTTAATTTTGAAATCTGAAGGTCGATAATTATAATTTTAGTAGGTTTTTTTGCCGAAAATAATTGCATTGTTTGAAAGGTCATTAGAAAGGGCTGGAGATGCATTTTAAATACGTTTTAGAACCTCTAGAAAAGAATTTTTCTTGAGTTAGAGGGTTTTGAGGATATCTGAATTGCATTTTATATATTTTTTTCTCGCTCCATTAAAAGACCTGCAGCGACTTCCTTTGGATCAAATGAGCTGAAATTTAGATATTTTTTCTTTCCCTTGCTCAACAATATTTAGATTGGTTTATGGCCGAAAAACATCATAAATTTTGACGTGTCCAAGAGATTTGGCACAGTTCTCCATGTTTTTAAAGTTGCTTTTCTATAGCCCCTCCAAATAGTCATAGAGGGTTGAAAATGTGTATGTAAATTGAGTTAGTAGATAAATGGATATTCAATAATATTGTTTTATTTATTTCTAAACCATCATTTTTGATTGGATTGTTTTTTTTTTTTTAAATCTATGTACTAAAAGGTGGGTGTTGAATATTTGTAAATCTAAGTGCTAAAAGGTTGATGTTTTACATAGATCAAATTCCTTTTTTTTTTTTTTTTTTATTTTTTTTTTATTTATTAAACTGTTGGCAAAGAGGGCACACAGAACTTTCCATCACTCCAATCCTATATAAATGCCTTTGCAGGTAATCGTGCCTTGTTGCCATGCGGAAATTTGCCACCGATTCTTTCCTATTTGCCACCTTAGATCAAATTCTGAAGCCAGACTAAATAACATTCGATACAATATTTATCCAAAGTTTTATTGTATTCCAAAACTTATATTTCAAAATTATTTAAGTACTTAATACAAGATTGAATTTCATATAGGCTTAGCAAAATCTGATGTCCAAATTCTTTGTCTTAGATGAATATCTTGCAAGATTTTTGCACAGCTGCTATTTCAACCTGGAAAAAGCAAAGAAAGCTCTTGATTCATACATGAGGTTGAAAGCCAAAGCTCCAGAGCTTTTTTCAAATCGAAACTTAGATGGAGAAAAGATGCAAATGAATATTGAAAATTGGTAAGCTAATTAAATTAGCACTTTTATTAAGAAATGTCTTCTAATAGGTCTAATTCTGCTATAGTGAGGGGGGAAAACAAAAACTATCTAGTCTGTAAGGGGATTAAGAAGCAATGTAAATAGTTCTTGAAATTTTATCTGTCTACCTAAAAATAATTATACACGGTGTTCTAGGAAAAAATGTCAATTATTAAGGGAGAAAACATTCTACTAAAAATGTAGTTCATCACCACCAATCTCCCCTGCCTATCTCAATTCATTGTAAAAATAAAATATTTCAAATGGTTTTCCAAGAAAATTATATTTTTCCTTATAAAAATCCCAACAATAGTAATATACTGAGCATTTCTCAACTTTTGTCTCCATTTTCAGAATGTTTGATGATTTTCCTTTAAGATATCAATCATTTTGTAGGTATATATTACTTTTTTAGGGTATCAAAATTTTCAGAAGTTTTTTTCACCTTTTAGAGTCTGTACTGAATAATTAAGGATTTTCAATCAGAGACAGAGTGCGGAATTGTTTTAGTGGACCACAAAAAAAAAATCTTTATAAGGATTTTATTCAATTATATTATAATGACTAAAGTAATTGAATACAGAAACCCTGAATTCTGCGTTTTGTCCAGCAACCTGATAACCGAAGTTTTGTGATTGAAAAATAATTATGAGTTGAAATCACTACAGGTGATATTGACAGTGCAGCATAGAGCACAGAAGGTAATTGATATAGATTGGAAAATAGGGGGTGGGGATAAAGAGGAACCTTGCGGAATACCTCTGAACAAGGGTAGAGACTCTGATGAGGGATTATTAGGAACAACATTCTGGGAACTGGAGGTATGGAAGGATTGGAACCAATTAAGGGCATTATAAGACAAGGAGATATTTTTAAGTTTGATTAGGAGGATATTGTGGTGACTCAAAGTCTTTACAAAAATCGAGGAGAATAAGGATGGTCAGTTTATGTTGGGTTATAGCTGTGTGGAGATTTTAATGAGGGCAAAATGATCAGAGTGGTCCTGTCTAAAACTGGATTGGAGGCAGTTCAGAAGTTTATTTTATTCGAGATAATGGGATAATTGGGATTGAAGATTTAGGATGTTTAGTTAGTAAGGAATTGGATGGGAATCATAGGGTGTTGGGGGATTGGAGCTTTTATTGAGTGGATGAACAAGGGTATCCTTTAGAGTAACATTGAATCTGGACTGTTTTATTTCAATATCCCATACCATAATTCTCTTTTACTCTGATTTATAATATAAGATTTATTTATTTTTTGAATCATGTTTATTTGCTGAATATATTTTATATATGTATATTACTTATTATTTGATAGCTGCCTTGGGGTTCTACCGACTACTACAGCCAAAGGTTATTCTGTAATTTGGGGTCGTTTGATGAATCCTGATTCTTCCAAATTCTCAACAGAAGAAGGTTTAAAAGCAATGTACCTGACAGTTGATAGATTGCTATTAGAGAGAAAAGGTTGCCCTGGTATTATTTTTGTGTATGATACAGAAAATTTTACAATCAGGCATATATTCAGAACAGCTATATCTACCATAAGGAATTATTTTGAGTACATACAGGTATAGAATTTTTCCTATTTTTTCTTATTTTTCTAGTTTCCTATTGATGAAATAAATAATAACTGTTATAAAAATATTAAAAGCAAATAAATGCTTAAGGAATTCTTCTTTCCCTGTTTTAATTTTTTTATAAAAAATTTTAGGAAGATTATGTTTGTGTTTATTATTTTTAGAAATTAATATTAATAACTTGTAATGCTGCTAATTAAATAATCTGTCATTAATATTTCAATGAAATATGTTTAAAGAAGTTATTTGTTTTTGTGAGGAAAAAACTCAATATAAATTGATGAATAAATTTTCTAAAAATTTAGTTTTGAAAAACAACATGCAGTTTTTCTGATCATAAAATCATCATATTTTATAGTAATTAGCAGTTTTATGCATTTATAACCTTCTTCTTTAGGAAGCTGTTCCCATGAGACATAAAACAATCCACCTCATCAATGTTGGCTCAATAACAACTTACCTGATGGCAGCTATTAGACCTTTTGTTTACAAGGAACATTTAAAAAAGGTAGCTAAAAAAAACATGACTTTTAACGTTAGAGGCAGAAAGTTTAAAATAAAAATGAAGTGTTAGTATGCTTCTGTCAATTTTTTTAGATACATTTCCATCCCTCAAACAACATAGATGGCCTTCTTGAGGATATTCCGAAGGAAAATATTCCGTCTGACTATGGAGGATGTGGACCATCTCTTCGAAAAATGAATGGTATTATAATTGATTTTAAATTACACTTGTAGCTATAGATTTTTGGAAGATAGTAAATTAATAGACAACTTTTAAATCACGCCAAAGAAACAGATTTCTCTAAGATCATAACTTAGGAGACAACTTTTTTTATTTAATACTATTCGCACACCACATTTTCACTTCTGGTAAATTTGGACTGTACTGACTGGTTCGAAAACCGAAACGATGTATGACACATGTATGAGTATATAGCTGAGTACATCTAATTAACTGAATAACATCCAAAATTTATTTGGAAAAACAATATGACTCTTCACTATAAAAAAAAACAACTGAATTAATTAACAGACAGAGAAAAATAAATTTAGATAAATTTAGTCAACTGCAATTATTATCCATGTTGTATTATTAATTTTAGCTAATAAACACTAGAATCCAATTGTGGTGAAATTAGTAGCTTGCTATTTTTTGCTACATATTTGTTTTCATGATTAAGTATTACAGATAGCCTAAACAGATGCGGAACTCTATGTAAACCTAAAATATCAAAGTTTTCTTTACTAAAAAAATTTTTTTTTTTTAAGATCTTGACCGGTTTGGAATCACCCTGATTTTACTTTCAGGTTATTGTTATACAGTTTTATTATAATTTAATTGTGATTAAAATAAGAATCGGATAAATTTTACTATTTTACACCCTTCAATCATAATGCAAAGAAAATAACTGTAACAATACCCATTTTGAAGTAGTATCATTATAAGAATTCTTGGCCTTATTTTTAAACAATGTTTTTGAGTCAATATCAAAGGTAACTAAAAAAAGTTACTTTATCAATACTTTTTTTCCCATAAATTTCCGAAATCATCTTATATCGGTTTTACCGAAATATTTATATATTGTATAATTGTAATTTTGTGTATTAGTATATTATAATATTGATATTGTTTATGCTGTGTGATATGAAAAAGAATTTTTATATATATATAAACATATGATTAAGTATAATTAAGTGCTATGTCCAAAAAAAAAAGGATTGATGAGTATGCTGTGTATAGTAGGGCAGCGCTGCTTTAAATAAAATATTTCTCTCTCTATAACCAAAGATATCGTTACCATATATTATGTTTTATAACAGTTTCAAATGTTAAAACTAAATTTCTAAGTAATTTTAATAGGTAAAACAAAAGTTACAGGAATTGGAATTTAAATTAAACAACAATTATTTGACTTTTTTAAACTCTTTTGTATTTAATCTTTTCTCTTACCTATTGCAAATGTTGAAATTTTACAATGATTTTCTTTTCAATAGAAGCACATTTCAATAAAAACCCATTTTCCTTACTTGAAAGTATTGGAATTGGTTTTAAATTTTAATAATTTTTGAGAAAAACATTTTATCACAATTTTTATAGTTGAAAGCAGGTTATTAAAACTCAAATTTTTCTTCTTTTTTTATTTCCGGATTATTTGGAGAGGAATGGGAGTGACATATTCAATATTCTTATCACACAGTTTCTTAAAAGTATCTGACCAACTTTAAAATAGGTCAATCATTCTATATGAAAAACAAATAAATATGGATGATGAATTTTTGAGGTTTTATCTGTATTAGTCCATGATACCGACCCTTTTTTAGCAAATTAATAACATTTGGCTGAAACTTTGTATATCTCATCGTAACCTACAAATATTTGATTAACGAAAATTCTGGTAATTGGCGCATTTTCAATCTAGAGGTCAGCAAACTTTGTTTATTTAATTAGGTCACCTTTTTTATAGATTTTGTGATCAAATTATCTTATGAACCAAGTGGAAAGCAAATGGGTGTTTCAAGTTTATAGTACCCAATTACATAGACAAAGTTTGCCGACCTCCAGATTGAAAACGTCCCAATGCCGAGGATTTTCGTAAATAAAACATTATAGGTTACGATGAGATGAAGCTATTTACAAAGTTTCAGACGGATGTTAATAATTTGATAAAAAGGGGTCTGTACCACAGACTATATTAGTTAATGCTAAAAATAGTATGAATCCTATAAAATAGAGGGTTGAATTACTTAACCATCTAAAATTTTAATAAACTATAAGTATCTCATAAATTCATTACTTCATTTTTCAAAAATATTCTAATTTTGTTTCAGATGATAACTGTAATAGCATAAAGGCACTTAGTGATTGGTTTAAATTTGATGAAACGTTGAAGATGAAAAAGTTCAAGTGAACTATATATAGAAAACCTTAATGTAGACTGAAGTACAGACTACAATCTAGAAAAACCATTGAAGGAAGCATTACAAACTGCATGAGAGCTTGAGATTTGTTTCTGCTGTTACTGAAAAAAATAAAAATTACAATAATAGATACCTTCTACCTATCCGAATAAAATTATAAACTACTTTAAAATAATTATGGCAGTATGCTAAAAAAAAATCATATTTTAATCTCTGTTCCTCTCTAAAAAAAATCTGAAAAGTTCTATATGCACATGTTTGTCAGTGACAAAAAAATTTTCATTTTTTCTATATATCGAAATTTCTGTATTTGTAAAAAAGAGGTTTGACTATTTTTGTAATAAAATGGAAATAATTATATGCAAAAAATAAATTGTTTCTCATAATTCAAACTATATTGTTAGATCCAAGTTATACATACTTATACCTTAAGAATAAGGCATCTTAAGTTAAGATTTGGATCCTCTATTCATCATAGAAACTCATGAAGTTATATAAGTAAAGTCTATCAGTTCATATACAATTTCATTGACACAAACATAGAAAGGGGCTTTTTTTTTCAGGTATATTTATAGTTAAAATCAATTCATGATTTAATAGTGATTTATAATAAATATCTTATAATTATTTGACTGCAGCCTAATGAACATAGGAATATATAATTTGTGTTCCAATTAATAACATGGTTATATTAATTTTAATTAATAAACACTATTATCAAATTGTAGTACAATTAATAGCTTGCAATGTTTTGCAACATATTTCTTTGAAGGATTAAGAGAGACAGATAGCCTAAACAGATGTGGAATCCTGAGTAACCTAAAATATTGAAGTTTTATTTAATGAAAACAAATTCTAGTTTTTTTAAGATCTTGAAGATGTGTCATCTCAGTTGTACCATAATTACATTTTAGAGTTATTGAATTACAGTTTTACTATATTTGTGATTGGAATAAGAATTAGGTATATGTTAATAAATGGGAAAAATGAAAAAAAAATTAAGTTGATTTATTTCAAAAAGTTTTTTGTTCAATGTTCAAGCTAACAAATACCGTCACTGGTATCTTTGTATATAAAGTATATTTTTTTTATGTATTAAGGCTACCTATGTTTCTAGATTTTGAGGCGGGTTCACAATAATAGAAATATTTGGAACAAAAATATAATTGTACAATTATGTGTTTAGGAATTATGCATAATATTACAAAAATATACTAAAGCATAAAAGAAACACAAAAGTAATATAAGTATAAATTAAGAATTTTAAGTATAAAAACAATAGGAACAATAATATTCATTTTGTCTCTTTCGAAAAGACAAATCTATTTTAGAGAGCAAACAAAATACAAAATATTTTTTCGGTTACAATATTAGACTCTATTTTGATGTTACACAATTAGGTTCTGAAATTGTAAAAAAACAAAACATAGATGTTAAAATAATTATTCTCGTTCATTTCATTATAAATAACCTCATTAATAAATATAAATAGACCATATGCAAAATTAATTAATAAATTTTACATTCTTCTTGTTGTTTCCTTTTTTATTTTATTTTTTAATAAAGGTTGATCATGATTTTTACAGTACACTTCTACATGTTTGATAACATTTTTAGTATTTTTAAGCATAAAGAAAAAACACAAAAAAAGGTTCTGCTGGAAATAACCACGAATTTTTGTAATGAGAAATGAGAACATATCCGAAATTTCAGCTTTAATGGAAACTGATAAACCCATATTCACTCTTTGGGCTTATCAACTATTTTATTTAAGTAGCTCAATTTGAATTTGAATTTTAACATAATTACATCAATGCATTTAAAGTAGAGTTATTGTGTTTTAAGCAGTCTAACTAAATTATCTACATACACATTTGAATACAATTGTAAAAGGAAACTTTTTTTTAATTCCTACCAATTAAAATTTATAATAAACATGGCATAGATAAAATATAATAAATATAACAGTGATTAACTTCTTTACATAGTGGTATAGTTAGCTTATGAGCATTTTTAACAATAGTTTTAAGATTTTGAATTACTTATAAATATCAAATATTCAATATCTACTACGTAGATGTGTTTATAAGGCAAATATCATTTAAAGGTATTAGTGAACACAATATATCCCACAAATAAAATTGAATTTAAAATATTCCAATAACAAAACATTTATCATCTACTGTATGACTGACTACCCAAGTTGTAGAAGTCTGGATATGCATTTCATGCAAACATTCATAGAGATTCGGAATGAAATCCTCAGAACCAGTGGTGTAGTTATTTCTGGTGCGCACCAGAAACACCAAAACATAATCAACTATATCCTTACTCTCTAGATACTACTTTACATCGTAACATTTTTTTAACTCCTTCCTAAACATACTAAACAGAGTATTATTGAATCCTTTATTGCAGAAACGACAAATGTGTCATTTTTACAGGTTTTGAGACAGAAATGGTTTTTTATACATTGATTATAAACCTACCTTTTATTAAAAAAACAAATCACATATTCTATAATCCATTCCTTGAAAAAAAAATGTGAAATAAAATTGTTAACGAGCTCAAAATTTGAATTTGTTAAATATGTAGAACCCCAAAACAAAAAAAGTGTGCAGTTTTTGTGTTGAATCAATTTAATAAATTTATTAAAAATCCTTTACAGGTACAGTAAAACAAAGGTTCTTTATTTCTAAAGTTCTACTGTTCACTAAAACTTTTAAATCATTACCCATGCAGAAATAATTGAAGAAAGAAATGATGAAAGGGGCCGAAATATGGTTTACTACTTGAGGATATGATAGAACTGTGCGCATTTTTTACTGCTACTATCAACTGTATCAACTGAGAAATGAATGAGTAGGATTCCTTTTATCTATAGCTAATTACCGTGTCAGTAGTTAGTCAGTCCTGATCCTCATCATCAGGATCTTAATTACTGTTAAACTATTATTTATTTGATCAGATTTTCTTCTCTGTTGATCCTTATCGGTCATCTTATATCCATTGAAGTACACAGGGGAAAGCACTTGCTCCTCCCAATAAAGAATTTGAAAGAAAATAAAACATAATATAATACCAAAGGTTTGCCAGAAATTCGAGAAAATTAATTTTTAAGTTTTTGTTCAATGTATATACTGTATAATATACAATATTTCAATATAAAGATATTTATAAATTGTAATAATAATCTGAAACAATCTAAGGAGCCGACGGAAGACAGGTCTTTTAGAAGGAAAATAGTATAGGAGGCAGTGGTTCTGCAAGGACCATAGCGCCAACAGATGATTATTATAAATCACCATTTATTCAAACTAATAAACTTCCAAAAAAAAATTCCATTTTACACGCTCACCCTTAAAAAGCTATACAATACATGTGTAGCACTAGTGGATCAAATATTTAGTTTTGGGGGACTTCAGCAAGATTTTTTTTTAATTAAACAACGATAATTACTTAGGAAGAAAAAGAAAGGAACTAACTACCTATATGATCAGAGTTTAAGTGATTCTTTAAGTACTATTAAATGTAATTACACGAACATTAATACTTTTAGAAGTAATTATTAAATATTGTTTTCATAAGCGATTTTATATTCAATATAATTATACTGAATTAGCGATGCATATTCAGTATGCATTTTTTTTAAAAATTATGAATCATCAAATATGTAATCTGCAAATGCGGAACTCTTTCGCATTTTGGTATTCTCTGATAAACAAAACCCGTGGATATCAAGCCGGTATATGTTGAGGGATTACTGAATTTCCGAAAACGGCTTCTTTCAGAGATTTTATTATATGAAAAATTTTAGACCTTGTAATATAAATAGTTTTTAGCCAATGATAACGACGAGGAAGCTATACTGACGGACGTTTTTCCCTTTGTTAGATACCATAAAGTTGGTTCTGGATGATACGTTTTTGTCGATCTTGTTTTTCAATCTTGCAAGGTAAGGTAATATTGGGGAGGAATATTAAAAGACATTTTTAATGTTTGCAGTAAATAAACGACCGGTAACCCATGCGGTATGAGATAGAAAAACCAGAACAAAAATAACAATGTCGACGCTCCTATTGTTGCAGGTGAACTCAATAAATCGTCACCAAATTTGGTGTACCATTGAAGAATTTGATGAAATGAATCGTAGCTCGAAACTTCATTGAGTGAGATTCACCTAGTATTACTGAAAATTATTTTTTTTTTTTTTATTTTGTTATGGCTCGCATTATTGCTTGACGAAGATATATTTTCTGAATATTGGCACAGATAGCATCTTGGTCATCGATCATGTAAAGAAGTGATTTGACCGAGATCGCGCTCCCCACATAGACTGGATGTGTCCCAGAAAGGTCTCCCGACCTCAGGGTCGATCCACAGCCGATGAAACATAATAAATAATTATCTGCTATGAGCCGGATTCGAACCCGGGACCTTTGGAAGTCAGTGCCCTACCCACTAAGCTACCTCACTCCACAATAAACAATCATGAATAAATTAATTAAATTATATCGAATACTGTAAAGATTTATTAATACTGATTAATGATTAAAACTGCAGGTTGGTCATATTGTTTGTTATTTTTATAATGGCTATGTTAGTTTTTAGACGAAATAACGTTTATTTTCAATTGGTGATTTCAAATATTAGTTAAAAGTTTCTTCCTACGGCACAAGTCCGAATACTAAATACTGAACAATTGGGTTTCATTAGAAGTCGCACATCCCTTTTTGTCGGAAAGGAATGAAATGGTACCATATGCAGACCACCCAGGCTACGATAGTGTTCATCTAAGCCGCCAACACTTCCTCAGTCGGTATTTGTTTATTTTTAAGGCGCCTAGCCATTTCAGCTAGAGCGGTCGACCTTTTTAATCTTTCTCCGCCATAAGGTGGTAGAGAAAGAGGTACCTCAAAGATTTAACCGGGCGATTCCTTCTCCAGGTTTTTCCTCAATCCAATTCTGAAAACCATTTTTAGAAGGGTACACTAACGGGTCCAGGATTTAATTTTTTTGGGGGGGGGGAGGCTTCAGCCCGAAAGCTTTTTTTTCATAAAAATGACGATATTTACTTTGGAAAAAAAGAAAGAAATTAGCTATCAATATGAAATGGTGTTTAAGTGATTCCTTAAGTCCTTTTAAATGTAATTACACGAACAATAATACGTTAGGAGATAATTTTTAAATATTTTTCCTTAAAACATGGTTATATTTTACCATTTTGGGAAGGGCTTCAGGCCGAAAGCCTCCCCTTCCTCCGTAAATCCGTTATCCCTGGAAGGGTAAGTCGTTCAGCAAAACCATTTGGGCAGTAATATACTCTTGGTTGATAGAGACTATTAATTTATTTATAATATTAGTGGATATCAGTATATAATAATATTTCAAAATGAATAAATAAAAATAATTGGCTAGGTGGAGAAGTAATGAAGATTTCAGCGAAATAGATGTAAGGTTTATTTATTCATTTTTTTTTTTTTAAGGAAGTATATATAACGTTTAAATAGACAGAGAAGCTTCAGTTTTGGGGGTAGCAAGCAATCAATGATCATTTGGAGCCCAGAGCGGATTAATATTTCTGAGACTCTGTAAAATGAAGAAATAATTAAGACCAACATTTTTTTAAATATAAAATTTTTTTTCATACAACAGAAAAAAAAAAAAAGTAAGTTAGAGTTTACATATAACCGGAAAACATTTCAAGCAGTGCCGTACCTAAGTAAAGGTAGAGTATGGGTTTTTAAGTATTGGAAATGTAAGAGCCAAAAAGTTATATTTAGACAAATTTGATTAATCTTTTCTCTATTTCTTTTTCAGGTATATAATCTATTTCGGGAAATTTAGCATATTAATATTAGCCATTGCTTAATATTATTATCTTAGTTTCACCTCTTTCGGGCTTTCGGGCTGGAACCCTCCTAAATGGAAAAATTGTTGTTATTTATTATTGGTCTATATTTTTTTATGTTGGGTGGTCTAAGCTAAATACCTAAACAATCTCAATATGTCCTCTTTTTAAATTATAATTCATAACAGCTACAAAATGTGTACAAACAAAAATATAAGAAATTTGTCTCTAAAAGCATTATTTTCCGTTTAATTACCACTTGTTTTGTTTTTTCTCTTTCAAAGACCATTTAAACTTAAATCCACAATTTGGATCCGCTATTGGTTTTCACATTATTAGATAAATTTCTCAAGGTTATCATACATTGACAACTGAATATTGTATGAAAATGAAATAATGAACGGGCAGACATGGCCGACATAGCGGTTATTGCTGCTGTAACGGTTCCTGAAGGTGCTGAGTCCCGAAGAAGCGAGCGAGCGGACTGGCGGAGGACTTCCGGGCCGACAGTACACTTTACAACCGTACTCCACATGTTCCTATCGTTAAATCCAGATCGTGAGGACCACACATGACCAGGTCACCTGTTTTTGCTCTCCAATTGCCCCCACATGGTCCCCAGCTTCTCGACAATAAACCTCACAAACAAATGGACAACGTAAACAAACACACCTCCCTACGACCGACATAGGGCTTTTATCTTCACGATCCTCCTTCCATAATAAGCACGCTCACAGTAGACCATTTTCGGGTGACGGAGAAGATTTTTAAATCGGGGCATAAAAGAGTTATGAAGAGGAATGCAAGGCTGAGAGTAAACAAGCATTCAATTACACAAGTTAGATTAGGGGATCTTTTAGTTTGGCCATTAAGAGAGTTAGTGGTAAATAAACAGGGTTGAAATGTTTGGGCCGAGGTACGGATATATGTTTATATGCTTTTATACCCCACTTAATTGGGCAATTAAGTACGTCGCTCACTAGCAACATATATAATTCATTCTGCTGCTAATTTGATGGAACAATTAGTATTTAAATATAAAAACCCCTTGGGTGCAATAAATTATATTTATTACACCAAAAATAATTATTAACAGCAATAATTAATGTGGCAGTTAATTATTTTGAGGTGTTAGTAATTTAAAATAATTATTCCACGAGTTATTTAACGAGACGATGCACAATGGGCCGGCCGCTGGATTCTGTAGACATGGATCTTTCGCCCAAATATTCCCTTAAAATAAATTTACTGAGGTTCATACTGTACATAATTTGTCGTACTGAATCTAATGGCAAAAGTACTTTTGGTGTTAGGATTAACGTGACATATGCTTTAGATTTTATTTTATTAATTACTCTTTCTAGTTTCTTTTCCAACTTAAACCAATTTTAAGTCTGCAAAATCTACATAAAGAACAAAACGAATAATATACTTGAAACGAAAATTTCCTGTAACATCATTGTTTTAAAAATATAGATATGAATATTTATTTATTTATTAACGTTTTATTGCAACAAGTGCCAAGTAGACGGTGTCCCAATTGGATGGCGTTTCCCTTTAAATGTCGATGACTTTATCAAACATAAATTTTTTTTACAAAATAGTATTTTAGAGAAATTCTTGATACCGTGGAGAGCATCGTCAGACGAAGTGCCTCTCAGTTATTAATATAGATGACCGTATATGCAAGTTTTTCAATATTTTTCATTTCCAAAGAAACTACAAGAACAATAAACGATAAAAGAAGAATTGAAGTATAATATTTTGACTATCATAAGCATTAACGTTTTTATATATTAAATATAATCTTTGTTTCTATAACACACTTCATAAACTTGCATTTTATTATTTTTATAAAATAAAATTCACTAGTGAATTTTATGTTTCACCCGCATTAAATTTGACACATAAATGCTTGATTCATTCATATCATGAGTACAGTATCTAAGGTTGGCCACGCCTCCAAGAAATTAGTATAGCTCAAATATATATAATAAAAATAAATAATAATAGAATTATGTAATAGAGATATGTTGGAATTTATGTTAATTTTTTTGTAAGCTTTTACAGTAGTATTGACATCATAAATTTAGTTGTCACATGATAATCAATTATCATTATTATTATCAATGTTTTGTGACTGGTTATAGATAACTTGCAAATGAGCAAATTAGCCCGAAACGTGGTTATAACTTCAATAAATAGTAACATTATAAAGACTTATCGATCCTTGAAGACACCATATATAAGTACATTAAGTCACCTTGAAAAACATATTACTGAAAGTAACTAAATATTTTCAAGTATATTCGAGAGAAATAAAGCCGCGAACTCTCTCCTCTTAAATGTCTTATTCTCACCCGCTGTCCCCTAAATAGTGGATGAGTAGCAAGACACACAAGAAGAGTCGGAGAATCCGGCTTTACTTACACTTACCTTAATATACAGTAAAGGTATGTATTGTGATCGTGAAACTTTTCGTTTTCAACGGCAATACACCTTTTGAGGTCCCTGAGTCGAAATAACCAAGTCCCACATAATGGTTTGTGTGTGTGCACAGTCTAGCTAAAAACGAAAAGTCGTGCGAAACTGAAATTGCGTTTTTGAGATGTTTTTTTTTTAAACCTGGGATGTTATAGCAACATTTTCGGCAAAATTTGCAAACCAGAAGTGGTACTTTATATCACCGATTTAACACATTTTTACGATTTTCTCAAAAACGGCTCTAATGATTTTGGTTAAACTCAGTATATCAGTGTTATTAGGCAGTTTTAAATATAATGTAGGTTTTATTCTCATTGATGTTCTCTAACAGAACTAAAATGGCTAATTTTCAATATTAGCTTTCTGTAAAGTACCTTTGATTTTATTTGAAATATATCATTTCACCTTAATCTTTGATATGAAAAATAGTTAAATATAAAATATGTATATATAAGGGTAATTCAGCAAATAAAATTACCCACAATGAAATGTAAATAAATATAGCGTCTATAATGTTTAGTTACACTTCTCCATTTTCTGAAAATACTTATTTTTGCTAACAAGAGGGTGGTAAGTGAAAGTCGTGTGATGCGCGCACCAGGTTTTTTTTCTCCAGTAGGGCCATAGGCCGGGCGCAAGTTCAGACGCAGCTTGGTGAGCGGATGTCACAAAGAAAACAGCTTTAAATACAGGACATTGGAATTATATAGACTGTGAAGAGTGATCCTGCAGCTCTGAGGGAAACTTGATTCACTTTTACTATTATTAGTTTCTGTATTATTTATTGTAAATAGAGTGCTCTCTGAACACTATTATAGATGTCCTTAATTGTGACAGATTGTAATATTTCTGAATAAATAAAAAAAAAAGATTTTCTTAACAGCGGACATCTACGTTGTTAATTTAACATTTTCAAATGGGTGGAATTACTGATTTTTTTTTTATCGATTCATTCCGGTGATGTGGAAAACGGGAATATTAGCTCATAACTCCATAAAAAAAAATCAGGAAGCAATTACTTCAATAAACGAAAGACGCTTGGAGAATTCGTCCTAAAAGACGTATTTTTTGATGATACATTTAAAAATTATTACAGAGTAACCACAAAGTGATTGAATTTATTTAGAAATCTATAGCTGCCGAAGAATGTAATCCGTCCAGCTTTATTGAATGTGAAGAAAAATTTGATGTATTTTTAAAGTGAGAAATTTATTCAATTACTGTAAATCATCTTTTAAATATCTAGGAAGTAATAGCGTTTTATTTATTTATTTTTTTTTTGGGCAAGAATAAATGATTAATATATAAACTTAGCAGTTTTTGGACCGATTTCTTTGGCAACTTTTTCCCAAATCTGTGATTTAAACTTTTAAATAGTCAGCGTGTGAAGTTTCGTACAAAATGTTTCTCCTTCTGATTACTTCAAGTAATTTTCTTGAAGGAATATGATTAATATAACTCTTAATAGTGTGAATATGAACTTGGCTCCCTGCAATCATTATCCAAGTGACAGGATATTATATTATTCAACAAATTAATTATAACTTTTTCCTCCATCATTTACTTCACCTGCGAGCTTCAATTCGGAGTCGCTTGAGAAAAACTGTGGCAGACACAAACATCCGCAGCTTGCGGAGCTTGAGCTTAATCCGGTGTGAGCTCATCCTGCTGCCCAATGTTTGCTGTTCCATTCTATTCTACGTTTCACAGAATCTCACTGTGAGTGAAATCACATCCGCTCACCAAGATTCGGTTCAACTTGCTCCCACCCTTAAGCTCTGCTTTGTGGAGTGGCGGCATCAGTGAGATTTGCTTGTGAGAATAATAAATGAGATGTATCAGAATGGTGGATCCCCAGTTAAATGTATTTCTCTCTTTTTTTTATTTTAAATTTAATTTTATTTCTTGTAGTTGTTTTTTCACATAAGTTTTTTTTTATGAATTTCGCAACACGATCTGTATGAAACAAGGATTTGTAAGTTTGACACGGGTATAACAACAGGCTACGGATAGTGTTTAATATTTCTTTATGAGTAAAAATTTGTGCCACCTGTGCATTATACAGTGTGTTTTTTTTTATTTTTATGGGTTTCGCCAGAAAGTTAATTTTTTTTTCTTTGTGGCTAGTGGGTTAAGTTATGTGGCAATTATAGAGATGAAAATTTCAAACTTTCCCGAAAATATGATTTTTGCATTCAACACAATATACACTATACACAGAAATAATTCAAAACTTTTAATAGCTGATTCTGATCGATACAGGTTCTTTTTTAAAAAAAGAACGGTTACTTCGTTATCTTTTCCTGCACATCAAAACTTTTTACCTCAGTTTATTCCTGACATGAGAAACCTCGTGTAAACTGGTTGGGTTGTTATTGAAATCTATCGGATTTAGAAGAAATATTCCAAACAATGAAGGACGATAAAGGGGATGATTTACTCACAAATGGTCTGTTTTATTCACTCATCAGCGCTCCCTCTCCTGCCAAGATTGGTAATGTTAGGGCAGAAGTTGCCAAGAAGGAGGTTGGACCTAAACTCCGCCGGCGCCTCCCTGACACCGAACCAAACAGAGGTGGATCCAGGCTAAACAGTTCCGATGAATGGAGCCGGTGGACGTTTTCAGGTTGATCAACAGCCCCCGCTAATGTGTTAGTCCTATCTCAGTTTGGTCTACACCATAAGTTACCGTCCTCGGCTATTTGGAGAGAGTCTTGGTCGGTCTTATCATCTTTCATGGAGATGCTCATGGACGCATGCAGGGGGGGATAGTAGGAGGCCGCTGTCCCTCCCACCTAAATAATTAGAAAATAAACCGTAATATAATGCAAAAGATTTGCCGAAAATTTGAGAAAATTATTATTTTTTAATTGTTTGTATATGTACGGATCTACGAGGGGGGGGGGGAGGAGTGGCAATGGCTTTGGGTCTGAAGCCGTTCCCAAAATTGTAAAATATAACCATTTTTTATGGAAAAAAATATTTCTTAAAGTATTATTGTAATTATATTTAAAAGAACTTTAGGAATCACTTAAACGCAATTTCATATAGGTAGTTAGTTTCTTTCTTTTTTTCTAATGTAATTATCATTATTTTTATGAAAAAAAAAAGTTTTCGGGTGAAGCCCCCTCCCCAAAATTAAATCCTGGATCTAATCCTGGAGAGAATAAATCTTTTTTAAAATAAAATAAAATTCAAATGGGGCAAATTGTCCTTTAATTTGCATTCATGGAATACAATGAAATTGATAAAGCATCCTTTTTTTCACTAATATGTATCTGTACTCTACTTTAGCCAAATCGAATGAGTCGTTTTTGAAATCTAGGTGTGTCTAACTATACTAACTATATATATATATATGTGTGTGTGTGTGTGTGTGTGTGTGTGTGTGTGTGTGTGTGTGTAAATTGATATTGTTCCAAATAGTTACCAACCGCACAATCTCTGAAAATCGGATTGAGCGTAGTTGATTATATGTCCGTCACATGGATTAGACTGCATACCAACAGACAGACATGGAACCAAATTTGTTCCTTCATGTCTAAATAGTAAAACACAAGTTGAAATGTTTGGTTCTAAAAAAATTCTCTCTCACGAATATAAAATTATTTCCTTTCTTCTGTAGTCGGAAGCTAAAGCACTTTTTTTTCAATATAGTTATCACTCAACCATCCTACTAACTTCGCCATTCAAAATTTACCTTCTGAGAAATTCGGATAAATAATTAACTAAAAAATCCCAATTTTCGAGTTAATATTGCGGTACATAGATTTTGATTTGGGATTTAAATAAGTTCAATGACAAAATCCTGAGAATCGACCTTGTTCACATGAGTAAAATAATTTAGTGTGCACAAAGATTTTTTTATGTAATATAATAAATGCTTTCTCATCTTCTTCCAAATAGGCAACTTTAAATCGTCAGTGCTCAATGCGAATCTGGGGTAACAACACCGTCTTGCTTTGATTTTCTAAGGACACAATCCTATTTTTGAGTCCTTTTTTTCCTACCTATAAGAGAATATACCTTTTCTTCATTTGCAACCTGTCAGAAAAATAACTAGAACCTTTCATTACTTCCATTGCCGCATTGTGATGGATCATAAATAAAAACAAAACTTCTTACTCTTTTTATTTCAATTCCCATCAGAAATTCAACTATTTGGGCTCTCATGTTGATATTTGATTCAGCCTACAATCGAAACCTATTTAGTTCGATAATTGTATTGCGCGAATCTTTTTACAGCTGTAATTTGATTATCTTATCCCAGCAAAATTCTCCAAATTCCACCAGAACCTTATCATACCCATCATCCAAATCCCTTTGCACAATCTCTATCCAGCACCACCCATCCATATAATCCTCGAAGGAGGTTAAAACGGCAGTGTCCCCGCGATCTTTTATATTTTGTAAATATTGGAGTTCTGGCAATGGTCAGATTCTCCACTCACGACATGAGTGTATGTGGCTAAAGCACTCTTGCTCAATCTCCACTGGGTTTAGCCCTAGTGGCGCGGTTGAGAGAGGAGTGCAGGGAACTCCTGGAGTCATACTTTTCCCTCCACAGTTGGAGGGACAAGTCTGGTTTGGAGTTCTCTTGCCAAATTGTAGATATTGTATATAGGTGTGTATGTGTTCTTTTTATTTATTTATTTTTAGGTTATTTTATTCTTATTTATTGTATATATATTATTTTTCTGTATAATTTATTTTATTTATTGTACATAGAGTGTGAATGTGATCTGTGAACTCTTTATAAATGAATGTGAATATGAATGTGATCTGTGAATTATAAATGTCCTAGAGACAGATTGTAATATTTTTCAATAAATAAGTTTAAAAAAAAAAAATTGATTATCTATTCCAGGAGTTTTGTTTGAATTCTAAACATCCATGTACATTTAAATTTGGGCTAAGCTGGATGTTCATCAAATAATACAGTTTCCTTGACTTTTTCTTTTTTAAATCCACAACTATCACAGCCTGTGATAATTAGTGAATTTGAGCTTTATTGATAGAAATGAAATGTCAGACATGAGGAAGGTACCCACAGGCATCTACTCATAACTTGAAATAAAAATTCTTTTATTCTACTCTTAACTAGATTCTTTTCAGCCTTCATCGAGTATTTTCTTTCTGGCATATCGCTACTGTTAGGGCAAAAGGTCGTATGTAAAAGTTTAGTTTATTTTTACAGGAGAGCAAAACCGATATTTCTTTATGATTTATTATGATTATTTCATATTTTATTTCCCTTTGCTATTTTCATATTTAGTAGACTACATATAGGAGTTGCAGACTAAAAAATATCACCTTTAGCGCAAAGAAAATAAGCATGTAAAGTTGTTAAATACGACCTATTGCACTAATATTAGCGATATGTGTTTTGGCCATGTTTTGTATACGTTCGTTGTTATGTCCGTGAAGTTTATCATGAAATTTTTTTATTGAAAGAAGTTTGTCGACTGTTGTGGATATCATGGATGATAAATAGTCAGGATGCGGTCACATTAAAATTGTTATTGTTACTGACGTTTTAAGTTCATTGTTGCAAGAACATATATGCACACCAAAGTCATTTGCTTGCTTGATCAATAAAAAAAAAAAATGTCAACCTCAATGAAAACTGTAATAATAAGTAATAAAATATGGTTCTGTAAATAATAATAACTGATTAAATACAAAAGTTTTTTTTTCAAATAAGATAATGTGCTTCTTACATGTTTCTCAGTCGCTGATTCGATCCCAGCTGTGGAATGTAATTATTTATTCTGTTACATCAACCGTGGATCTTCCCATAGCATCGAAGTGACACGTAGAGGCACACCCAGCCTCTATAGAGTGGACCCTCTTGACTGATTAAGACCCTTGATGGGTTGATCAATGGTATGGGATGTTATATATATTATACTTCATGTTATTTAGTAAATGTTTTATTGGAAAGCACTCGGTAAATAGTCTAAATTTTAATTGAAAATTAGGTTACTATTTCTTGTCATGAGTATGATGAATTACAGAACATTTAGATTCCATCTCCTAATAGATCCTATCATTTGTACATCTTGAAATTTATATAAACATCTGTGGAATTTATATAATAATAAAAGGCTTAGCGAACTCGAAGGTTCGATGCCGATACCATCAATTGTCTATATAGTCGAAAAAGTAATCATTAAAAATAATAAGCTGATGTTTTTGAGATTTTCAATATTATAATTTTTTAAAACAAGTAATTCTTATAATTTATTTATATAATGCAGTAATGAATAAATATACATGTTATCTAGTGAACACAAGAAATTTACAAAATATATAATATGAATAACTTTTTAAAAACAAAAGTATATTTAATTTAAAATATATAGGGAGAAATTTTTATAGGAGTGATATCAGACCTCAAGATCTACCAGAAAGTTTGGGATGGTCTGTCAGAAATAAGAAGGCAAAAATAAGTAATGATATTTATTTTAACATTTGCCGACGTTTCGACCTAAAGTTCAAGCCTTCATCAGGGCTAAGACAAGAACCAGATAAGAAGGTAAAAGAAACATAAATAATGTAGGTAAAAAAATTAAAGTAAAATGAAGTGGTCAGAATAATGACAATAGTAAGATCTAAGAGATAAATAATAATAACCGTTACAAAGTATGGAATGATGAAGTAAACATAATCAAAAAAGGTGACATAAGTATTAAAATGGCAATCTTAGAACAAAATGTAAAACAGAAAAAAAGAATATGAAGTTATATAAGAAATGAAAATAAATAGTATAATTAAGATATTGCAAATAGAATAGTTAGATAGAAAACTGAAATATTGTAAAGTCTATCAAAATGTACTGACTTTTTCTCCTGAATTTTTCAAAGACCCCTCATTTAGCCGATCCTTCTTAAAATCCCATGACAATATAATCATAACCTCTCTCTTTATTCTATTATACATTGTCCGTACATTTTGATAGACTTTACAATATCTCAATTTTATATCTAACTATTCTATTTGCAATATCTTAATTTTACTATATCTTAATCTTACTTTTACTTCATTTTTTATATAACTTCATATTCTTTTTTTCCGTTTTACATTTTATTCTAAGCCATTTTAATACTTATGTTACCTTTTTGGATTATGTGTACTTCATAATTCCACACTTTGTGACGGTTATTATTTTTTATCTCTTAGTTCTTACTATTGTCATTATTCTACCCACTTCATTTTACTTTAATTTTTTTACCTACATTATTTATGTTTCTCATATCTTGTTATCTGGTTCTTTTATTAGCCCTGATGAAGGCCTGAACTTCAGGTCGAAACGTCGGCAAACCCCAATCATCCTTCCCTTCATTATTCACGACAATCAACCATTAACCCATTATTACAAGAAAGTTCATTTAAACAATGGGCCAATATTCAGCAGAAAAGTAAAAAATACAAGTTTTGTGATTTTTTAAATAAGGCGTGTTTTTTGTTGAATAAGAAGCGATAACTAAAGAAATTTTTAATTTAAGATATTAACAATTACTTTACTAACCAGATAAAATTTACTTGAAATGAAAATAAAGTTTGTCAATTTTAAAACCATTTTTAGGAGACTTTGAGCGAATAAATTAAGCTAAGTTCCGCTCTTAAAAAAATCTTAAATTATTTCCTTTTTTTTTATCATTATTCAACTGTACTACGGTTACCACACTTTTAGGAAAACTTCTTCTTTTAATAATCTTTTAATCTGTATTAATTAAGTGGAGTTTTGTTAAATAATTGAGATTCATCTCAAGTTGTGTGTAAAAGAAAATTTTCAGCAAAATTGATTACAGTTATTTGTTGCAAAGCTTTTATTTCTAATCTTTCCGTGGACTGGGATTCATGATAGTAAACATAATTACCTAAATATACTTCTTATTCCTTTTTTTTTTTTGTGTTCTTTTTTGGCTTTAAGACTTGTAAAAGCAAGTTCTATTTTGCCAGTAAAATATTTTAATTGTCATAGCAAGATGAAATTACACTGGATATTTATTAATAATTTAAAGATAGATGATCACTGAATGTAACGAAATATTTAATGGAACTTAAACTAGAAAGACTAATACTTCTTCTTCTTAGTCTTCTTGTTACTAATATTTTTATTTTTAAACATAAAAATTCAAAATTAATGATTTTTCAAATATGTTTCCGGTAAATTGTTTATGGAACTCTGTTTTTTAACTAGATCTGTATTATATGAATTTATGCGTATTTATAAGTGACAAAATAAATGTTTCTAGTCCTGAAATGTAAGTTTAAAATTATGAAACCTGATGATTGCTTCAATTATTTTCATTAAAACGTTAATATTAGGACCAGGAACATTTATTTTGTCCCTTATAAATACTGATCAACTTCTTCAATATAGATCTGGATGAAAAACACAGTTTCATAAATACTACCGGAAATGTATTTGAAAAATCATTAATTTTGAATTTTTTATTTTTAAAAATAGAAAGTATATTTAGGCAATTATGTTTATGATCATACATTCCAGAACATTGAAAAACAACAAATTTTAATAATAATTTTTGCTGAAAACACCGGTGCTTTTACTAGAAAGCAATAAGTACGTAAATGTGTATAATAAATAAAATGTTAATGTTCACAAACATAATTTGAAATACTTAAAAGCTAAAATACGAAAGTAATTCAAGTTTACTGTTGGTAATAAATTAAAAAATCTAATCCTCATTTTTGTTTACTAACTTTACACGCTTACATAGTAGATCTATGTCCGCCTTTTCCTTCTCTGCCTATCTTGGGCTATTACTTTCCAGTTTTCTACATGAAGCTGGGCATCATCTTCGTTATTTAGATCAAACCACCTGGTTTTTGGAGGTATATAAGGCATCCATTGTTATGTAGAGGCTTCCTGATGGATTACATCGAGGAACATGTCCTGCCAATCTTAACCTCCAGCACTGACTGATCTAATCTTCTATGAAAATATAGTCCTCGACTCTCTGGGCATCATTCACCACCACGTAGGGAGAGAATTTCAACTTATTTATTTATTGAAAAAGTTTCATTGTATTAAATTGTATACACACTTTTGTTTTTGTTATTGTTTATATTGAATAGTTTTAAGCATATTTACTCATGTAGCATTTTAGAGAGATAAAGTGAGAGAAGGGAGAGAAAGGGAAATTAAATAAAAAACTGCATGAATAACGACAAAAAAGAAGATATATATGTATTTATTATACTCATACTTATTAACCACTTCTATATATTTATGTATAAGCTTTATTGATTGTCCTAAAGATTAACCAACATAATTGGGCATCAAGCTTTTATATTTTATATGAAAATGAAGTGTTTCTCTCTCTTGTAATATTTTTATAATAAGAAAATGAAATTTTTAACTAACGGATGTAATGGAGAAAAATATATATGCAGTTCAAATCATCAGCTGAACAAACAAAAAAAAAAAAACTGTTTATGCTTTATACCAAGGGCGGATTTACGGGGGGGGGGGCTTTCGGGCTGAAGCCCCCCTCCAAATGGTAAAATATAGCCATGTTTTATGGAAAAATATATTAAAAAATTATCTCTTTAACTAATATTATTCGTGTAATTACTTTTAAAAGGACTTAAGGAATCACTTAAACACCATTTAATATAGATAGTTAGTTTCTTTCTTTTTTTCCAAAGTAATTATCGTCATTTTTATGAAAAAAAAAAGCTTTCGGGCTGAAGGGCCCCCCAAAATTAAATCCTGGATCTGCTAGTGCTTTATACCACACGATAGAAGTGAAAATATCAACAAGGCGAGATTAAGAATATGAAATATAAATAATAAATAATAGCTCATTATAAAAAAGACGAAATGCTGAACGATTCCCTCGTTTACAGTATGCACGCCGCCCCCAATGTTTAATTTTTGAGATATTTTAATTCATATCTTCAATAAAACTGGTTATCATTTGGTTTTGGCCACTATTTTTTTCCTTTTTCGCCTTCCTAACACGGCGTCGCGTTAAGATACAATTTTGAATAATAGCCTATTACAGTGAGGACGAAATGCTGAACGATTCCCTCGCTTACAGTAGTGACGGTCCGAGTTTTAATTTCTGAGATATTTTAGTCCATATCTTCAATAAAACTCGTTATCATTTGGTTTTTGACACATTTTTTTTGTTTTTCGCCTTCCTAACACGTCTTCGCGTTAAGATACAATTTTGAATAATAGCCTATTACAGTGAGGTCGAAATGCGGAATGATTCCCTCGCTTACAGTATGCAGGTCCGATTTTTAATTTCTGAGCTATTTTAGTCCATATCTTATCAATTAGTTTTCGTCACTATTATTTCCCTTTTCCCTCTCTAACACAGCGTTGCGTTACGACGCATACAATTTTGAGTAATTGCTCATTACAAAGAGAATGTAACGATGAACATTTCCCTTGCTTACAGTACGCAGGCCCGATTTATAGTTTTTTCCATTTTTTTAATCCATACCCAAAAACACTTCAATCAGTCGATTCCAGCCGACGTTATCCGAACGTTACACATCGGAGATCTGACGGCTCAGTCTAATCCACTCTCCACAAAAAAAAAGTGCAAATCGCGCCAAACGTTTTCACTTTAAAAAAATCTTTTCCATAAGTATTAAAAACTGTTTCATTTGATATCCGATCCCAGTGTTATATTTTTGTAGAAAACGGTACATCTGCATTTTCAATTTAAAATAATAATAAATATTATAGGTTTTAAAGAAAATATCAAACGAACTGAAATTTAAACTGAGAATAGTGTTCAATAGTTCGAAAGGGATGAGAAGGGAGAGGAAAATCCGGACCCTGCTGATTAAATAATAACAAGATTGAATATTTGGTTCAGCAAATTAAAATTGTAAAGGTTGTTACTCTCTTTATTTTTTTCCTTTTTCTCGCCTCTACCCTAAAGGGTCATTGGCGTTTTCTATGATTTATACTCTGTTATAGTAGTTTACAATTTTTAAAAAATTTAACACGAACGAGACTCTTTCTTCATTGTCTTTTAGTATTTCGTTTAGTGTTTTTCCTAGTTCTATTTTTTCTCTGAGCCTATCGAATTGGGAACATTCTACTAGAAGGTGTTTCACAGTTTGCGGTGTATTGTTACATTTCTCGCAAGTAGGAGCTTCTAGGCCTCTTAAAAGATAGCTATGAGTGAACTGGCAGTGCCCAATCCTTACGCCTAGACTCTCGTTATTTATTCTAACCAATACATTTATTTTTTCTACCTCGATGAATTTGGATTTTAAAACAGTAGATTTTTTTTTTCCTTGCTTAGAATTTCAATGTCAACAGGTGCAAAGGGCAGCAGATTCCTCTATTTTTACCTGGCTAGGAGAGAGATTGTTGAAAGCACACTTTTCGATCATTTATTTTCCAATACCTGTTCAATCTCGCGGCTATTTGTTGTTGAGAAGATAGGACTAGGAGGATCAAAGACTACACTAGCTAGTGTAGTTATTTACCGAGGGTGCTAGAGTAGTATCTGTATACAGATGGGAAGTCCTCCTTGTTTGTTTATTGGCCGAAGCTCCCTCTGGGCTTTTTTGACGGATAACACCCCACAGGCCACGGAGCCCTGACGACTGCCAGCCCCCGCGCTGGATATATCTCATACCACCCCACGCTATGGGCCCGCGGCATGTGTTTCGGTCTTGTCGGTTACAATACATTGTTCTCACTAGTATTTCAGGAAATCCCTGTAATGTCAACATCAACTTGAAAAGTAAAAAAAAAATAAACGTATCCCTGCCCTGTAAATATCTAGAAAAAGTTGGTCGACTATCCACCTCTTTAACACTTTATTCTATAACTGTTTATAAATAGTTGAATGTATATAGTAAAGTTGGGAAGTCAGTTGGGGTTGCATTAAAAGTGACAACACAAATAAAAAAATCAACACACAACTTTCCTTACTCTTTGAACTTTGCTCAAATTTGAATAAAGATTATTTTCTGGCCATGTTGACTGTTATAAATTTTTTAAATTGCATTTTCAACTAAGCTAAAGCTAAAAGGTTGCAGCTAACAAATCATAAATACTATTAAAATAACGAAAGTCCTATTTATTATATCACCGGTTGATTATGGATCGTACGATTCGTTGATTATGGATTGTACAACTACTAGTTATTAAAAATATTCATAATTGGTAATTGGTTGACTGTCGTGGATAATGAAGGGAAGAATAGTTGGGGTGGTCAGTCAAAAATGAAGGCAAAAATAAATGATAATATTTATTTTTTACATATGCCGACGTTTCGACCTGAAGTTCAGTCCTTCATCAGGGCTGTCTCCTTAAGTGTCGCAGGGAGAATGATTCTCCCAGAAGAATGATGAGAATGATTCATGATTCTCCCTGCGACACTTAAGGAGACAGCCCTGATGAAGGCCTGAACTTCAGGTCGAAACGTCGGCATATGTAAAAAATAAATATTATCATTTATTTTTACCTTAATTTTTGACTGACCACCCCAACTATTCTTCCCTTCATTAGTTATTAAACTATTATTTTTCATTGCAAAGTTTATTAAAACGGAATTAAGTGGATTCTGTTGGAATATCGCTGAAAGAGGAAATTTATCAAATTATTCACTAATTTAATTTTCTAGAAGGTTACATGATGATTTTTCGGAATAAACGTTGATACCTAATTATTTAAATATAATATCAGATCTATAATCACTAATCTACAGTAAATGTATTTAAGGTTATAAACACATGCTTTATACATCCATGAAATGATTTTATACTTTACTTCTTTTTTCATACAAGTACAATGAAATAGTTTTTTTGACAATGCCATTAACTTGATTAGGTGGATTTTAAATACTTTCTACACACGTAAAAACATTTTTTAAAGTTTACATTTTGTTAGTAAATTTCATTTAATTTCCTTGAAAACATGTGATTTACGTTAAATGTTATCAGTTTTCAAAAATTATTATTTATAACTTTTCGCCGCTCTCCGTTACCTTCTACAACTTTCTATATAAGATATTGTTTTTTTCTGAAATTTTCCGCTTTCCAACGATATATTATAAGTATACTTTCTGACTTGTATTGCCGGAGATTTATTTTCGACCTGTATAAGCATTTTTTTTTTTCTCCTTTATTCAATTATCAAATTCTTTCAGAAGTTATATTTAGCATTTTTTCGCTAAATATTTCACATAGCTGCTAATTATTTCACAATGGTTTATTATTTCTAAAGTAACATTACCTTCTTAGTTACAAAGAAAAACAAATAAAAGGTGATTCCAATTGATGGACTAAACTTTTTTTTATAATCATCAGTAAGATGCTAAAAAAAATAGCATAACCTCTAACGTCAGAACATATTTAAAAAACTAATTATCCGATTTAAACTAATTTGTTTTTGTTTTTTAGGCAATTCCGAAAACTTTTAAAAAACATAAAATATTCAAAAAATTGTATACTTTTTGAGTTATTCGGAATTTAAATAAAAGGCGGATAGTAATGTCGATGAAGGAGGATCATCCTCGGATGACCTCTGATTTTATATCCAAATTTGAAAAAAATCGGCCCAGTAGTTTCGGATAAAATGAGCAGACGGGGGACATACAGAGACATTTTTATTCGTTTTTCGAATTATACCTATCCTGAAACGTGAAACCTCAAATTTTGAGAGTGGGTTAAGTTTTTGAATTTTTCGGTCGATCACAATGGTTCATTATTGAAAATAATAAACCAATATATTATTTTATTAAGTTTTAGACCTTCATCAGACTTGAGAAAAGCCAAGTTGACAAATGAACAAAATTTTGTATAAACCCCATATAAAAAGGTATTTTTTAAATTTTTATTTTATTGAAATTAACAACTGTATTACATAAAAAAAACAAAATGTGAAATTGGTAACATGACATGTACAACGTGATGAGAAACTACCCATTGGTAGAACTCCAATTAAAGTTCTATATTTTAACGTCCCGAGGCCATCTTCTTTTTAGACGGCTCGGAGGTTTATCAGGAATAGAAGAGGAAGCAAGGTTGGAAACATGAGGGTTCTGATAGGTATCTGGATTGAGCTAAATCGGAAACATATGGTTCATTAATGTCGTTTTGGATGATTTTATTTATGACAAAGTGAGGAGTATTGGGGAGTTTAGGTTCCAAGTATTAAATACGAGAGGAATTTGATGGTTTAGTAGAGCCCCAAAGCTCACTTTCGTAAGTCTATATAAGCCTTATTATAGTCTTTTGTAAGTAATTGGAAGCTTGGAGCGTTTGTCTACTTAGAGCGTGTAAGTGCTGCAGTAATCGAAAAGGTTGAAGAGGTTTCTTGTCGTTTCAGTCTGGTATGAGAATATAATAAGGTATATTATATTACGCTATATTATTAATTCATAAATATTTTCTCAAAGATTAATAAAAAATATTTTGTGTAAGATAAATTACAATTATAAGTACTGTATGTATGTTAAGGCAAGAAAATACATGCACAATGTAGTAGACATCTCCCTGTATTTACTCCTTTAGTTGACATTGTGTGAGGGAATGAGAAGGAATATATAATATATAGGAATGTGAGGTTGCACTGTGAATTGTACTGAATTGTGCAATGGGCAAATTGCTCATTGGAAAATCTCATATCGATAAACAATCGATAAAGAAGGAAAAAGGTCCGGTCAGGTAGCAGCAGCTGGAAGACGACGCCGAGGACTTGAGACTGAGACACCGAGGCGTGAGGACGTTACCTGAGATGAGAGAAGCAGGACATTGAAGACCAAAAATATCAAGCCTACACTTATAAGACTTTTATACATTCATTTATCACAGTTGTAAAATAAATTGTTTTATCATACAGGAGTGATAGTCATTTTATTTAGTTGTCTTATATGCCTCACAAGTGAAGAATAACAAACCAGGTGAGTCAATTCATTCAAAGTGTGTTTACTAAGTCCCACATTTCAAATATATATTCTTATTGTTTTTTCTCACTCAGTGTCACAAAAGTTATTAGATTCCCGAATTCCCAACAGCAGTTAAACACCCTCAAAAAGTCTATATCCAGTGCCGGGGTTTTGTTTTAATAATTCACGAGTGTAAATAACCTAAATCCCCGATATAAAAGCGGAAGAATATTTACTATTTCCGCCAAAACTAATTATTTACATTTAAACTTTATTAGGTTATTTACAACAATGTAATTATTAACGTTTCAATTTTGTTTAGCTTTGTAATAATTTTAAAAGACTCCTCCGGCACCGGGACGCGAACTCGGGACTATTTTTATCTAGTTATCAATTGTCAGGTTGCCGGGCTAAGGCGGTGCTGTGCACACATATTAACTCATTCGGCCACCCCGCCCGCTCATAAACAATTGCACTCCTGATCCTATGAAAACGAGATTAACTCTTTCTAGACAATATTTAATTCAAGAGAGAAATAATATCTATTCTATTTATTTTCATTTAAGGCTTATAGAAATTCAAAAAATTTTTTGCAATAATTCAGAATAGATATTCTCACATATGTCTTTTAAAAATAATAGTGAAAATTTATCTTTTCCTTACAATACTGAAGTGATGTGCCAATGGTGATTTGCCAAGTTTCCAGCATGTTTTTCTATGAAGTACTGTAAAAATAATCTACACTATACCATTTTAGACACCTCAGAAAGATCCTCTTTTCGCCTCTGGCAAGGTGGAGAAACCCAAAAATGGTAGTTTCGTGAAAACCTCAGTTGAAATATTTACCCAAATTGCTATTCAATTTATAACCATTTCCAATTAGGTGTTAAAAACCTCATCTTCTTAGAGTTGTATCATAATTAATGCCGGAAGGCGATGTAAAAAATAAGTTCATCATATGACATTACACCATATTATATAATATACACACATAATATCTTAGACTTGAGGTATTTATTCCGTTTAAGGAATCATATTGTATATAAATATAACCTTGATTAAAGAAATGAAAAGAATTTAAGACATTAATAAAGTTTTTCCAGTTAGAGGTGAAAACTGGAATTAACAAAAATAATTTAATCATATAATGCTTTCCAAAGCAAATGTTACATTGAATCCTTTTTTCAACTGACATCCTTGAGATCAGTTCCTCTAGAGATAAGATAGGGGAAACCCTAAAATATGAGGACATTTTTAATATGTTCTCAGAAAAATGAAAATGACATTGAATATGGAGATTTAGTGAAGGATTCAATTACTACTTGAAAATAACCCTAGTGTTGGCCGAAACGTTGCCAAGATAAAATGAAAAATAAATAAAATGTTTGTGGAATAACGGCCTTAATTTATAAAAATCTGGTGCTTGCATCACACAACTTTCACTTACCGCTCTATTTCGAAAAGCAATCCTTGTCTGGCCAAAGTGGGCTATTACAAGAAGTTTTTGAAGCGCATATTTAATACAGCTAAAATTTATACAACATATTTTTGAATTTCCGCCATATTCATCAATACAAAAACTCATTAAGACTATCAAAATAACATAAGTATTATATCGATTGTTGGCAATAAAAACCTTATAACTGCATCAGCCTATTTGAATCACTTAACTCCATTCTCTACAGAGCTAAGAGATTGGAATAACTAGAATCATACTACATAGTAAAAGTTATAATTATTATATCTATATGTCACTTTTAACATGAATTTAAATTCTTATTTTCAACCCTTGGAAAATTACATCGATAGGTCAAAAGTCTTCACACTAATTGTAAGTGTATAATATTGTGATTTCACATTTTTTTTTTTTTAAATCGACGATGTATGCCTCGTTATTAAAATATAATATAAGATCTAGAGTTATTAAAGTACAATAAATGTATTTAAGGTTATAAGCATATGTTTTAAACATCCATAAAATATTTTTATATTTACTTCTTCTTTTACAAAAGTACAATGAAATAGTTTTCCAAACAATGCCATTGCCTTGATTTGGTGGATTTTAAATATATTTTAAAAACTTAAAAAAAGTTTAAAACCTTACGTTTAGTTAGTTGGAAATATGTGATTTCCGTTAAGCAGTGCTAGTTTTCACAAATTATTATTTATAATATTTCATAACTCTCCATTACCTTCTACTACGTTCTATAATATATATTGTTTTTTCTAAAACTCTCCACTTTCCAACGATATATTACACCTATATACGTTTCAACATTTTTTACTAATGTCATTTCTAGTTGAAAAAGTTATCTATACAGGCAGTAAGTTGATTCCGGAGTAGATGATTGCAGTATTGAAATATAGAACTGTGAATTAAGGTATAAATTTAGCCACTAGAAACATCACTAAAATTAATAATAAAGAATGTTGAAATTGGAGTTAGTCATTCTGTAAACCGAAAGGCTCATATATGCCTTCAGAAGTTTGAAAGTATATCTGAATATTGAACCAATAAATGATTATGGATCGTAGTGCTATTAGTTATTAACCTGTCATTTTCCATTGTAAAGTTAGATTTTGTTTGCCTTGATTTTGCCGAGATTTTCATTGCCTTGCCAATAGGTCAAAAGTTGTCACACTAATTGTATGTGGATTTTACAAAGGGAAAATTCATCAAATTATTCACTAATTTAATTTTCTAAAAGGTTACTAGATGATTTTTTGGAATAAACGGTCAATAGATACCTAATTATTTAAACGTAACATGTTATCTATAGTAAATATATTTGAGGTTATAAACATCTCCATGTTTTATCATAGATTTATCATATCAATATAAAAATATTTTTATATTTCACTTCTCCTTTCACACAAGTACAATGAAATAGTATTTTAAACAATGGCATTGGCTTGATTCCGTGGATTTTAAATACTTAAAATCGTTTTTATCGTAGAAAAACATTTAAAAGTTTACATGTAGCAAGAAAATTTCATTTAATTTCCTTGGGAACATGTAATTTACGTTAAATAATGTTAGTTTCTTGACACTATTATTTATAATGTTTTAGCCACTTTCCTTTACCTTCTATAACTTTCTATATTAGATATTGTTTTTTTTCTAAAATTCTTCGCTTTCCAACGGTATATTATACGTTTACCTTCTGACTGGTACTTCCGGAGATTCATTTTCGATCTGGATAAGCATTTTTATTTTTCTCTCTTTTATTAAATAATCAAATTCTTTCAAAATTTATATTTAGCCCTTTTTACATAACTCCAAACAATGAGAGATAGTTAATTATTTTAAATAAACCAAATTAAAGTTACTTTAGATGAAGATATGTTGAACATTGGGCATTTAAGCTCTTTCAATGGGTATGAGACCTATCTAATATTAAAGACGACTTAACAATACTCTGATATACTGAGTTTAATTAAAATCGTTAGAGCCTTTTTTGAGAAAATCGTAAAAAAATAAACGAGGTTTGCCGATTTTTACGAAAATGTTGCTGTAACATCTCAGGCATTTAAAAATTTCGTACGATTATTCGTTTTTGAGCTAGACTGTTCACATACATACTCACACATACAGACACACAGACCATTTTGCGAGACTTGGACTCAGGGAACCTCAAAACGTGTATTGCCGTTGAAAACGTAGATTCGAAAATTAATACGATCACAATACTTTCCTTTACTATACATATATTACATACACAGATAAGTGAAAGTACAAATGAAAACATCAAGACACCAAATCTAGGTATAATCACTAACGGATCCAGGATTTAATTTTGTATGTATATTTTAGAATAATTACTTCGGAAGAAAGAAAGAAACTAACTACCTATATAAAATGGTGTTTAAGTGATTCTTTAAGTCCTGTTAAATATAATTAGACGAACAATAATACTTTTAGAAATAATTTTTTTGATAAAAAGTGTTTATATTTTACCATTATGGGAGCCCCCCTCCGTAGTTCCGCCTGTTGGTAAAATGAACTGAATAAAAATTCAAACATAAACAGATTTCAGCATATATTTTATTCGATTATTTATCAAAAAACCTAATAATCATATAAATTGTATAAGAACCTTATTCAACAGTTGCTTCCTAATAAATTCTAACGAAAATTATTGCGAACATGTGATATTTTCCCCTTTAAGGGATCACTATGTTTATACAATAATAAACATTTTTCACTTAACGGTTTACTATTTTAGACGGTTCAGTTTACTAAACGGATGTCTGAAGAATGAGTTTACAATTTCTGTCAGCTTTTAAAGTTTACAAAACATGTTGATAATCAAATGTAACAGGTGACTTTTACTAGGCGCCATTCAGGATACACTTTATGGGCGGTCCAACATGTTTTAGTGCTGACAATTGTCATTATTATTTCATTGCAGTTTTAAATGCATTATATTTATTGCTACAGGATCGGCGAAGTAAACAACACAATAGGAAGAGAATGGACCATCGCAACTTATATTTATCGGACTACGCTTCGAGTACTTTGGATTGTTGGTATGTGTTTAAAAGTTCAATTTCGAAGTCATTATAATTATTATATTTCTAATTATTTTTATTTCCTACATTGTTTATTCTTAAATTAAAAATAAAATATTATAAAATAAAATAAATAATAATGATGTAGAGATGGTTGACCGTTGATATGATATGAGAAGGAATTAGTCGAGGGTGCGGTCAAAAAAAATAAAAAAAATTAAAATATATAAATAATTTTAATTTTTGCCGACGTTTCGACCCACTTTGCAGGTCGTCTTCAGGGCTACAAAAGATACAAACATGTTGAAAATATAAAAATAAAATAAAAAATAAATATAAGTATATATAAATTACGAAGAAGTTGTCAGATACAGAAATAAAAGATAAAGAAAATAAATACATGATAAGAAAATAGATAAAAGAAAATAAATACATGAATGTTAACGAATAAATAGATTGAAAATTGAATAACTATAGTTTACTGTAACAATAGTTATTCAATTTTCAATCTATTTATTCGTTAACATTCATGTATTTATTTTCTTTTATCTATTTTCTTATCATGTATTTATTTTCTTTATCTTTTATTTCTGTATCTGACAACTTCTTCGTAATTTATATATACTTATATTTATTTTTTATTTTATTTTTATATTTTCAACATGTTTGTATCTTTTGTAGCCCTGAAGACGACCTGCAAAGTGGGTCGAAACGTCGGCAAAAATTAAAATTATTTATATATTTTAATTTTTTTTATTTTTTTTGACCGCACTCTCGAATAATTCCTTCTCATAAAATTAATAATAGTTTCAATTGAGGTAAACTTGTTAATGTTAATCATACAACCTATTTACAAGTTACGAAACGTAAACTTTAAACGCATTCATTAAATTTCTTTTCAACTGTAAATTATTACCGAGGCTTAAAGAATATAGATTTTTCTCATTCTACTAATTTATTAGTTTTCACCGATTTTTTATGATTGTAAAATTTATTTAATGTAACATTTTAATAATTTTCTTTTCTTTCTTGTTTTTTTTTTTATCATTATAAATTATAAAAACATCAGGCTTTTTTTTTTTGTCTACTCTTTCTTGCCTTTTAGGCTACAGGGAGTTCTTCCCGGACCGGGGGATAGGGCGGGGGAATTATGCAGAGTTAAATGTCCAACCGGTCACCGAGATTTGATCTGGTAATTATTTTTCTATCTCAAACTTCCGTTATTAGTTTGTCGGGAGACGCACGGTGCTGTGCACACGCGTTAGTCCGCTCGACCACCCCGTCTGTGTCGAACAAACAACCTATTATCGAAACCGCTTTATATATCCATAATACGGCATTTAAAAATGAACTGGGGAGAATCAATCCCGTTTATAAATAACTATGTGTCTCTTAAATAATTTATTGCTGAAGACATTTATTATGTTATATGTAGAGAGAAGTACTGCTCGAACATATAAAGTCTAGGAACGGAGAAAATTTCAACCTCTAGAAAGCAATATCTTAAGTCTAAGGTACTTTAAAATTATACCAACATTACCAAACTTTTAAAGTTGATATTTATTCTTCGCAACGCCTTATGTCGGTGATCTTGCGGCTTTATTGGCGTCTGACAGCAAACCTGGATTAAATGATACATCAATCTCGTAAGCCGATGATGTGAGATGAAGGAATTGATGATTCCGCCGCAAAGACTCAAACTATGGCATACCATATTGTTCATAACATTGATGTTAGAAGTATTGGCCCAAGTGAGGTAGTCACCTACCATGGTTTGAGTTAAGGATAACATTTAACTTACTCCTCATTTGGACTACCTCTGAGATAAGGTGGCCTGCCTTCGGGGGAGGGAGGAGTGTCTTTTGGGACATCAAATACCCAGCAATTATGGACATTCATAACGGAGTGATACGGAGTATCCTGAGATGGGGAAGCGAACGGCTGGTTCAAGAATCCCTTCCTTACATCAGCTAAAATGGAGACTGGCGTAGCTTCAGCGGACGGCACTGCCGCGAGTCACTGACTCTTACCGGATTATATCTCCTGAGGCGGTACTGTTTTAGCAGCAGGAATACTTTTTGACCTGCGTGAAGATTCATTTAAGCGCGTATTTAAAAGGAAAGGCTCAGCAGTTCTACCATAAAATATCAGTATAAGGATTCCCGATAACTCTAGAGAGTGGAAAAAAATAAGATATCATTGAAGATTGGAACTAGTGGTGGGCGACTACCATTAAAAGTTTTATCTTCACAAAATACTTCTCAAAAGCGGCTTGTACCGAATTAGTGAGTTTCGCTATTTCTTAAAGGCCATCAAAGAGGTTTCCACCGGAAACTATATGACTATGGAAAGGAAATTGTTAATGCTAAAGTAAAGTGGTTTATTTTTCGCTTCACAGAATGATTTTCCTCAGCGGATGAATGAAGAGAAATTCATCAGGTATTTTGTGTATGGGTATAGAACCGCAGTTGACCTTTTCCATTTTAACATAAGAAGAAGTGGACAATTCCTGAGCGAACGTTAGACAGATAGCGACGGCGAGGAAGAAGGCAAGTCTGAAGACATGGACATAGTTTCAGACTTATGAAGTTACACACAAAGAGGATTGGTACTATGTCTGATTTTCATAGGCATTATAAATGGCTCTGCTATGTTGCCAACTCCCGTGTTGTCGGAAAGCAGGGAAGGGAGATGTAAATAAATAAATTTGATGAGGCATTTCAGGCATGAGAAAGGGCAATGCCCATTAGCTTCTTTTCCCGGTCTTAGTTAAGGCTCTTGATTAATAACTTGGAGTGTCTCATCCAGTTTTTGAATTGCATTCTAATGGAAACGTCAGCCGCAGCCATATTCTCAGGTGGCCTGTTGTCATGTCCATGAAGTTTATTATGGAAACGGGATATACTCGTATATAACTAAAGGCAAAAGTTGTTTATCAAGAAATATTACAATCTGTATCCATTGAAGACATTTATAATAGAGTTCAGAGAGCACATTCACACCATAATAACAGAAACATAAATAAATAAAATAATAGCAATATAATTTATATAACTAAATAACCTTTTTTATATTGAAAAATAATTATACAAGCTGCAACATCCAAGGTTAACGAGTTAATATAAGCGCTCTAATTTTTTTTTCCTACCCCCCAGGATTTTTTTTATTACATAATAAGCGCTCTAAGTATTAATTCATACCATATATACAGTAATAAATGAACTTAAGAAATGAGAATAAAAACAAACCTTTAGGCTGTTAAAAAATAAATTAAAAATGTGACTGCGATAAAATTATTTAAAAAAATTATATTTAATGCAATTTAAGCTATATTAAGTATAAAATGTAAAAAGTAAATGTGTAAACAATATAAGAATGAGAAATTTCTCACTGATAGCACCCCAATTGTAGTTTTAAATTATAAGATCCTATAAGGTTGTCTTCTTTTCAGAGGCCTAGAAGGATTATCAGAAATCGAGGTGGAAACAAGGTTGGAAACAGATGGATTCGATTGGTTCGTCGTTTATTATGAATGAATAGGGATCTGGGGATTGGGTTAAATTGTGCGACATAGATAAAATGAGCATAACTATTCAACAGTGAATATTAATTGAGTAATTATTATAGAACAACATCAATTTTAACAAATGAAAAAAATGAATTTATGTAAAAATGAAATAATCTAACCTTGATGTAGATTCACAACTCTAACTTTATCATTTTAGTTAAAGGAGTTGGTTAGGGATTGGAGTCCGTGAAGTACACAAAAAATTGTTTATTTCCTTTGTGCTGATAGTTCGTCGAAGATCAGAAAGATACAAATGAATCATTCATTTCCAAAACGTTGTAAGTGCCAAAAGTAAAATTTTACAGGATGAAGAAAAAAAATATTTTGCAAAGAAAGATATGCAAAAAAAAAAATGTTTGCCTCACCACTATCCAGACAAACTGTATTGCCATAAAAAGATATAGAATTTACATCGTGTTTTAGTATGAAAAGAAATATTTTCAAATTTTGGCATTTTCAACGTTTTGGAAATGCACGATTCCAATGGTTTGAAAAATGCAGAGCCATTATTGTTTTAACCGTACCCTTTTATTTATAGAATCTGAAGGATAAGGAATCCTCAAAAAGTAAGAAGCGAGAATCCTGAGAAAGCACCGACCGGGAGAAAAAGAAAAATGCATGTATTTAAAGCAGCGGTGGTTAAATAGCCAGGAGCCAGGGGGATGACGTCAGCGAGGGTTCCTTTTGAGCGGCGCTATATCCAGGGATGGAGCCTTGCCAGGGGTGAGCGGCCATTTTGTTCCCAGGATACAGTTAACGAGATTTACGGCCCATTCCGAATATCTCACGGTTAATGACGTCCTATCGAAGAGCTATCGATTTATTAATAGTAAACAGGTGCCCCGGCCCGGAGGAAATGGCCCATTTTGAAAGGATTCAACAGTCTAAGAATATTTTGTAGGCGCGGGAACACTAAACCTTAGCTCTTATTCATGATAGATACACACTAGACTCTGAATTAATCCACCCAAAAGAAAATTTGAGACATAAGTTACATTGATATCGTAAATTCATAATAATATTCATTGAATCATACGTATTTTATTCTTATTGAATATTTAATAGTTGACCGTTGCGTTATGAAGGAAGGAGATGGTCCGGGGTGGCGGTCATAAATAGTCTAAATAGTGGCAAAACTATTTTATTAAAAGCCACGTTTCAACCCGACTTTGCAGGTCTTCTTCAGGGAGGTGTGTTCATCTAGGAGTTTCACTTAGAACTGGGCATAGAAGTTTCAGTCGATTTCTAAGTGAAACTCCTAGCTGAACACATCTCTGAAGAAGATCTACAAAGTAAGGTGATAACGTTGGCTTTTAATAAAATAGTTTTGCCACTATTTAGCCTATTTATGACCGCCACCCCGGACCATCTCCTTCCTGTATTTTATTCTTTTTTTTTTAGTATTTCATATAGTCAAGATAGTAATATATATTTTAAATTTTTCTGACTGTTCTAGATGTGTTTCTGACGTGTCTCCCAAAAGCTGTCGTTTTCTCTCTCTCTTTGGATTATCTAGTTGAGATCCTGGTACTTCATATTGTTTAAATCGTTAAGAGTTAGTTAGACTCACGTAATGGCCGATTCGCAGAGAAAAAATAAATTGAAACTAAAGTTCATCATTTAAAAAAAAAAGAAAAGGAAGAATAAATTCATAATGTCCTTAACACTCTCAGAAGTTTCATCCATAGTGTGCTGGAATAGACAAATTTTCTAGCTTTAATTAAAAAAATATCTTTGGTGGTAGGCCATGGTAGATGGTATTTAACATGATAATATTGGAATTTACTGTGTTACATTTGGTGAAATTAACGGATTCACTATTTAACTTTGAAAGAAGAGTTTGGTTTTTCATTTTTTGAAATAACTGTAATCACTCTGATGAAAAAAATAAAAAATATATCAAATAAATCTTAGGTGCTATTTTTTTTTTAAACTTATTTATTCAGAAATATTACAATCTTTCACAATTAAGGACATTTATAATAGTGTTCGGAGAGCACGTTCACACTCTAAGCAGGTGGTGCTTTAAGGCCTGAAAACATTTTTTTCTATATCTGTTTACAGGAAGAACAATGCTTTTAGGGATCATTTTTTAAATATTTTTTCTTGGCTCGTGTTTACTTGTAGTAACCGAAAAATTTGCATTATAATTTAAAAAAAGAGTACATATTTTAACTGTTTATATAACTCATCATCACTCACAGAAAAAAATGTAATCCAATGAAAAACATCATTTCCACGTTGGAAGGACCCTATCGAAAGCATCCTGAACGCTTCTCATGGATACGCCAGTGTTAGGTGGAAATATGACAATTTAAGAAAATTTATTGTGTCCAAAAAAGCGATGAGGCACGATCACCGATTAACGGTTGACAGATCGAACCTGTTTATTTCCAGGACGATTTTTCAACCCTTCGTGACGAAAGGAAAATTGAAAGTAATAATTTTAATATTTGAATAAAAAGGTGCATAAAATGCTACTATTAAAAGCGATGGTGACTCAAGTGCTGAAAGAGTGTCAACTGATGATACTGAAGAAGTCGAATGTTGTTTTTAAATTTATATTTATTTTCCCGCTGAAAGGATAAAATATCGTAATAGGGTCAAGTTTTCGTCGTGTGGTTTTCAGCATATCTTGACGTTTCGTAGGAGAGCTCAATTATGTATCTTCTAATAGGCCTGGCAATAGTAATGTAAATAATTTTTTTGTAGTAATTCTCTTACTGTTTCACTTGGAATATGTTCCTTATTGAATGAACATGGCAATCAATATTTCACGTATATAGGAATAGTATCCGATACAAAATAAGCACACATACCTCGACAATACCAAAGACCGATATATTCATTCCGTCTCGCAGTTTCACTTACAATACTCTGCTTATTGTTAAATGAGCAATAACTAAATGAGCAAATCTTCTATTATCGAATTTATGTGTTGTTGTCAATAATGAAAATCAACAAAAATATGAAAAATGTTTACAAGGAAAGCACGTAAAATTGAGATTATTTTTAAGCACAATTCCTCAGAAACATTGGTTTAATTAATTTTTTTATTTGTCTAATTGTAAAAAATATTTTAATTAATCTATTCTAGTAATTTTATTTGTTGATAATAAAAAGGTTTTGTTTATAAGTTTATAAGTCATTAGTAATTTTATTTTTGAAAACTTGATGGTTGACATTGATTTATTATTAAGTAAGGAGATGGTCAGGGGTGGCGGTCATAAAAATGCTAAAATAGTGACAAAACTATTTTATTTAAAGCCAACGTTTCGACCCAACGTTGCAGGTCTATTCAAAGGGAATGTATGCAGTATTAAGTTCGGTTGAAACTCAGTTAACAGATTATTTGGTAGGAATTAGCTAGATTTACTTCATTCACGTTAATTTAAATCTTATTGATGGAGCAGATCTCTTGGTCATTTTCTTTTTAATCTATATCGATCAGTAACAGGGAACAGGCAGTCGAAAGATCTAGTTGATTGATGTGATTTTGAGTTGAAGAAAGAAATGTATTGTATTGTCTTGTATGTAGGATTTTGCTGTTGAAATGTTTAGTGCGTTATGTGTTATTTGAAATATGCCAAGGTGCGTGCGTTAACCATTCTTCGTAAAAATTTTTGATTGTGTTCTTTGTATTTCGTTTATGTGCATTTGCTTCGCCGGATCCCAAAGTTCTGCTCCGTAGGTCCAAAGTATAGTGTTGTAGATCAGTCGCTTGTTTCGTAAGTTAAGTGAGGATCTGCAGTCCAGAAAATGTGAACTGGTTACATCTTCTGTGTACAGTTCTTTTCTTTTCTTGTCTTTTTAATTCCGTAAGTGTGTTGTCCAAGTTAAATCCGAGGTTCCATACATAGTTTTTTAATTACATATACTAATTATATCTATATACGTATGCAGTTAGTATTAATACTATTATATTCACATGATTTAATGATAATATATTCTTGTTTACTTAAGAAATATTTATTTTTACACAAATTACCAAAAACTTAAAAGCTTATGAAATTCCACCATTCCCGCTGCCATGTCCGGCGTCATATACCTGTTTCCTGGGCTCTTGAAGGGATGAGAGATGGCATTTCCATCATGGAAACACAAATAAGGGAAACTAATCAAGAAAAGGAAATGAACTTCAAAAGAAAAACACCGCCACAAAGTGACTATCCAAAAGCAGTTGTTTAATAATGATGTTTTTGCATTATTTTGCACTGTTATGCATTATTACTTGCACTATTTTTAAGAAGAAGAGAGGAATAAAATATCTTAGAATGGGTGAGGGAAGGCTTATGCGCCATCGGCCATGGAGGGATCGACACCCCTGGAAACATGTATTCGTGGATGTAGAGGATATATAATGTTACATGTAGCAAATTTTAAGAATTTCATGAGTGATGAAAAAAATATTCTTATGAAACAAAATAAATATTAATTCATGAATATAAAACTAGTATTGGTTCTTTATAGTCCGAGAGGACGCACTTTGCCTGGAGCCGACGTACCGTGGGAAAGTACTACTCCATGCTTCAATCGTGTCCTCTCTGATTATCTTCTTCTATCTATTAGACTCATCCGTAATATTCACCTGCAGATGGTACGAAAGTACTGTAGACCCTTATATCTTATAAAAATATTTTTCCACTTCTTCTAGCAGGATGAGGTCGAGAGACACCACCACGGCTTCATGCGAAGTTGTCCTGCATGCTCTGGTGACCTGAAGCAGAGCACTCCTCTGAGTCGATGCTAGCCTATTTTATTGTCGAAGTGTGATGTTCTAAACCAGATGAGAGACGCACACCTCAGGATACCCTCCATAACACCTTTATAAATCGTGATTGTGGCTGGATCTTATATTATTAAGCCTTATGATCTTATTTTATGAAAATTGATATAGATTCGCCTTTGATATTATTCTTACTGCTAATAAAATGTACCAATCAATCGTCAAGAGATCGACGTATACATAAATTTGAGACACCGATATTCCTAAGACCGGTATTTCGGCCCAATGACCGTATTTAATCGAAATTAGTAGAATATGACTATTTCTTTTGCGTTTATCTTCCCTTCCTCCGAATTCGTTTGTATTCGATGCTGTATTCTACGTTTGGACCGATATATCGACCTTAGGACAATATTTTAGGGATCAATTTTATATATATTTCTTAATACGCGTTTTTATTTCTTGATATGCGTTATGATTTAAAAACAATACATATAGTGATTGCTTAAGGATTTATCTCACATTATCAACCGAAAAATGTATAGATCAAAGAAAAAAAAATTGATTAGGGGGCTCTAGCCCGAAAGTCTTCCTCGTAGTTGTATTTAAAGATGTTATAAAGAATATTCTTATTTTAACATAAATTACGGATAAATATTTATTTTCTCACAAATTTACATGTCTAAACACAAGTTTATATGTATAATATGTTACAAAATGTCATATGTAAAAATTGAGTTATTTTTTCGAAAGAACATAAAAACTGATTATTTCTTTATGATTTATTAGTATAATTTCATATTTTACTTACATATACTACAATATTTTCCATTGTAGCAGACTATTTATTGTACTTGCAGACTAAAAAACGTTACTTTTAATACAAATAGAATTAACATAAAAAATTGTTACATACGACCTTTTGCACTAACAGTAGCGATATATTTATTATAATATTGAATATTCTATTCTATTCAGTCGGCGCAACAACTCGATATCGAGTCTTGGTCTCCTGTACAAGCCTCCACCAATTGTTGCTATCCTGTGCAGTCCCCATCCAGCTCCTCACTCCCTACATGGACTGAGCATCACCAGCCACACTGTCACTCTACCGAAGCCGAGTTCTTTATGCCATATGTATGAAAAAAAAATCTATCGGGCTGAAGCCTCCCTTCCCCAAAAAATTAAATCCTGGATCCGCTTGTGCATCATGCATCTCATTTAACTTATGGCGAGTCTTACCATTCTAATAAGCTTTTCAGGGATTTTGAGCTCACTCATTGCCTCATAAAGTTGTTCCCTATGAACACTATGATACGCTTCTTTATAATCAACAAAAAGATTATATGTTTTAATATTCACGTCCTTTTTCAAGCATGATGCGCAAACAAAATATCTGCCCTATGGTAGATCGTCCTTTCCGAAAACCAAACTGGTACAGGCCTAAGATCTTTTCTGCGTAGGGGAGTTGTCGTTTAAAGAGAATGTTGGACAACACTTTGTTCGCACAAGAGAATAATGAGATGCCTCTATAATAACGTTAGACTAGCCTATTACCCTTTTTATTGAATGGACATATTATCAATTTATTCCAAGATTCTGGCATTACCATTTGCATTTTTACAGTGTTTTTGGATCAAGTACGATATATTCTGAAATATAATATTTACCTCGACCGATTATTGATGACGGACCTAAATAGTGTTGTCTAAAATCTGTCTTGGTCTTTGCAAGACCAAGATCAAGGCCGCCTAATTGTTGCAAGACCAAGATCAAGAATGGTAAAAAAAAAATAAATTGTTTTTATGAATAAATTAAGGCAAAATAGTTACAAGACAATTTTAGTAACTATATGTAAAGAATTGATAGAACCAATATACTTTTGTATTTAACTCTTACAATTTTTCATTCGGAATTTAGTTAGGTTTCCTCATTCTGAAAAATGACAGTAGTATCTTTATAGTATGTAGTGGTAATATTTTTTAAAAGATTATTTACTTTTCAACAAAACTTTAATAAAATTCTCTAAATCGAGCCAATTTTAGCATCGTTACAGTGTATTTAATTTTATACAATGATTTTAATAATTGTTCACTTGTCCGTTTACATTGCTTAGTTCATCAAAGAAATCGTACTCTAATGATTTCTGTGATAGGTTACAAGAAAAATTAGTCTAATTCAACTGTATTATTTTTAATGAACATATTTAAAATTGAAAAAAATCGATAGGAAAGTCATGTGAGTGGGCACACTAGATTTTGATTTTGATAATTGGTGACAAATAGATCTTTACTCTACAATTCTTCTACGATTCAAAAGCGGGGTCTATCACTGTCTTTCTTGATAATTTTTTAATGTACTGCCAAGTTAATTTTATTAATTTGGTTGGACTTTATTATGTTTACGTCAATAAAACATCTAAATGTACCTATTCTGTAACGTTTTTATAAGATCTAAAGTAACATGTTTAAGACTTGTCTTAGTCTTGGGGGTTGCCTTGAATTCACGAGCAAGATATATAAAATTGAAATTTGACGTTGCGTTATCCAAACGGCCATTTCTAAATATTACTACTTTTATTTGGCTAAGCATTCTTTTTTTAGAACTTATAATATCATTACATAATTTTATTGATTATGTAAAAATAAAATTTACAAAGAAGCACGTAGCGTCGGCAATTCAAAATATAAGGCCACGATACAGACTTGTTTTTATCAAATTATTAACATCCGTATAAAACTTCGCAAATGGCTTTATTTTATTGCAATCAATAACATTTTTATCTAAAAAAATTCGCGAATTGGTCCATTAATCATCATCATCAACTCATGGACATCAATTTCAATCTTAAGATAGTTTGGTCACAAAATCGAGAAAAAATGGAGGCTATATAGTGAGTGTGGAATGACACCTTAAACATGCCAATTTCACGATTTTTACATTAATCCGTTTCTTTCATTTATTTTTTGTTTTTATGTAGGCAATATATTGAATAATTTTTATTGAGATTTTGAAGCTCCTAATTTTGTATAGAATAATATTTGTGTCAAACATCATAATAACAACAATTGAATAACAAAGAAAATCGATTGGATATTTGTATCTATACCCGCATATCCCAACATAAAACATCCATAACTTCCCGGAACCCTTCTGCCTCCAAACTATCAATACATGCCTTAACCCTCAACCATTCATTTGATTTTGAAAAAAACCCTATTCTTGCCACGCATGGTCCCTAACCATTAAAAAAGACTCATTTCCAAATGCAACCACAATCACATGGAACAGAATCCTGTTAATCACAAAGTAGATACAAACTGCATTTCTTTAACATATAGACACACTATAATCTTACATCTTATTATTTTTATCTACTTTCAATTTTTATTGATCAATTCAATTTAATTGTTCATTATTCTGGGTATTTCCTTTTTGTATGATCTCTCTTTTATTTTATTTTAATTTTATATTTACGTTCTACATCAATGTATAATCATCCGTTTTCACTTTGTATTCATTTTACTTTTTAACCATGTCTCAATATTATATTTAAATGTAATTTTCTTACATACACTGACAGGCAAAAAATTCCACCCACCTGATTTTTTCATGTTTTCATCTAAAACTATTTCTGCTTTGGATTGGTCTATTGTTTTTAATGGATAAATAGGTAATCTTTTTGTTTGTTTTCAATTAGGAATGTTAATATAGAGGGCAATAACCCTTAATCCTCAATTCAATGAAATGATTCTAGATTCCAATGTTTCCAAGATTCCAAAACGAACCATTAATATTCTAAAAGAAATTAATTACATCATCGTTTAGTAGCGCGTGTTTCCTCCTCTTCCCTTCACTACTTCTTGAAGACGCCTCGGCATACTTTCCACCAGTCGGGAAAGGTCCCTTTGCTGGAGGAGAGCCCATTTCTCCCGAAGAGCCCTTTTAAGGTCCTGCAGTGTTTCAGGAAGTGTTGCACGCGCTCTTATTCGTCTCCCGAGGTTATCCCATAAATGCTCAATGGGGTTCAAATCTGGAGAACGTGCTGGCCCGGCTAAAACCTCAATATTGTTCAGTTGAAGGAACGTCTGCAGTATGCGGGCGACATGTGCATTAGAATAGAACGATCCAAAATCTCAACTACATAGCGAATGGCCGTCAAAGACCCTCCACGAACAACAACCAATTCTGTGCGGCGCTCCATTGAAATCCCAGCCCACACCATTAAGGAACCACGTTGGAAAGGTTGGCTCTGGGAAAAATTACAGGCTGCATATCTTTCGTTTCTTCTTCTCCACACCCTTTCACGCCCGTCTGGAGATCGAAGAGCGAATCTTGACTCATCTGTATAAAGTACAGCACTCCATTGTCCATAGTCCAATGGCTGTGTTCTCAAGCAAAAGCTAGCCCTGTTACTCTGTGAGTTCTGGTCAACTCTGGTCCTCTTACTGGACGAAAAGCCATTAATCCATATTCTTCTCCGAGCGGTACGTTCAGAAATTTGCACACCTCGAACTTCTTCAATCTGACAACGGTAAGTTGCCGGTTTCGTAAAATTCTCAAAGTCAAAAACCGGTCATCCCGTGGTTCTGATACCCTAGGCCGTCCAGAACCGGGCCTTCTATTGTAAGAACCAGTTTCTCGAAAACGCCTGACGGCGTCTCGTAAAGTTTCATATGGAACTCCGATGGCATTAGCTGCATATCTAATGGAACTTCCATCATCAATAAGTGCCACACCACGCGCAACATCCTCAGCACTAAGAGGCATTTTTAAACTAAGAAATGTGCTGAAAGAAACGGCACTGAACTAATGATACTGAATAAACATTTTGATTCCATAGAAAGTAAACATTGGAATCTAGAATCATTTCATTGAATTAAGGATTAAGGGTTATTGTCCTCTATATTAACATTATTAATTGAAAACAAACAAAAATATTTATTCATTAAAACAATAGACCAATCCAAAGCAGAAATATTTTTAGATGAAAACACGAAAAAATCAAGTGGGTGGAATTTTTTGCCTGTCAGTGTATGTACAATCATATATAATTATAATTATTCATATTTGTTTTCCTTTCTATACTTCTAAATTAGTTCTGCAATGTATGGTCTCTTATTTCTATATTTATATTTTACTTCTATGTACGTTTTACTTCTTCCATTTTTGTTTTTATTCACATTATACTCTTATCTATAATCTCTTCATTCTATTTTTTATGTATATTTATATATTTATAATTTATTATTTCATAGATATAGTATCTTTTCCTTATATTCATCCATATCTTCAAATTTTAGATACTATCATTTTCTAGGTTTTCCCATTACACAAACAGGTCAGCTAATTCCTCAATACCTACCCTTACCCTGATTTTCCAGTTCTAAGTAAAACTCCTAGCTAAACACACCTTCTCTATTTTTATTCTTCTAATTGTATTTACTTATTTTTTGGTTTTCTTTTTTCTTTTCTTTCTCCACATTCCTTCTCCACATGTCTATTATTTCATATTAAATCATTTTTCATTTTCTTCCAATCTCTCCGGTAGATTTGTAGAAGTATATTCACATTTGCATATATTATATATTGCACTACAACAATTGTTACCATCTATTTACTTCAGTTTAGGATCTTGTTACTTAGCTTACTCTGTTTATATTTTGATGTACTTACTGTTTATAATTTTTATAAACTTATTCACATTGTTTATAGTTTTTTGTCTAAATATTATGTAACTTCCGCGATTCTCTATATCTTTTTGTATCTTGTCTGTTCTAGCACTGAAGAAGACCTGCAAAGTAGGATCGAAACGTTGGCCTTTAATAAAATAGTTTTTCCACTATTTAGCCTATTTATGGCCGCAACCCATTACCATCTCTTAGCTTTAACAAAGAAAATCAATTGCCCTTCTCCCTTCCCCACATAAAAACTCAACCCAAAAATCTTCAAGAATTTTTACCGGTTATTGTGGAAAGGAAAACTGCCCATTCAAATTGTAGGTCCCACAAACAAAAAAAAAAAAATAAATAAATAAAAGAAACGGATGTTAACCAGTAAAATACAAGTCGTGAAATTGAAATGTTTAAGGAGTAGGTCTGAAGAAACGGCCTATAAAATTTGTAGGCTACTATGGCCATTTGATTGTACTCATCTTTATTAATCAGTAAAGAGAAAATCAGCTGGACGTACATAAATTTTCATAAGCTCGTTATACCGACATGTTGTGGTTGGAGGTCACGCCAAACGGACTAATATTTTTCTAGGCCACATTTGTTCTCGATTTTGTGTTCAAACTATCTTAAGGTTCAAGTGGAAAGAAAACGGCTGTTCATGAGTTTTAGTATCTCATCAAATTTACATGTTTACCGATCTCCAGATTAAAAAGCGCCGATTCTGCGAATTTTCGTAGATAAAAAAGTTGAAGATTATTATAAAATGAAACCACTCCCAAAGTTTTAGACGGATGTTTGATATAATTTGATAAAAAAAAAAAGGTCTGTACTGCGGACTATGTTTATTGCAAACGAATCAGAAAAAATAAATGATTACAAAGTTTGGAATAGCATTATTGAAAGCTGTTTCAACCATTTCTTGTTTACATTTACAGAAAAGAAAAAATGTTGATTCATCAAATCGGCCTTTTTAATATTTTCTTTTAAGCTCCTGAATAGTAAACTAATTTTTACGACAAAAAAAGCTCTAGCAAGAATGAGTTGTTTCATGTCCGCCGCCTAAGAGATGCGACGCACTTTCTGCCCCCTCAATATTTTGCGATGTTGAAGCCCCTCCCATATTCTGCAGTGTTTTTTTTTTTTTAAATAACAAAAAGTTAAATAAATATACAAATTAGAGGCAATAAATTAATACTAAGCTACTCTTTTTGTATGAAGTTCTAGTCCCCTCCCTCCTTCTGATGTATTTGAACCTCGAACACAGTGAGGAAGTAAAGGTTAGTGTAACATGATGTAACAGTTATCAAGTTACACTAACCTTTACCTCCTACTACCCTCTTAATATTTTCCAAGCGCCGGAACCTAGAGGTTATATAAACATATATCAGTTTTTATTAAATAAAATCCCGATTATATCATTTTATTACTATTCTCCTAGAACAGTGCAATTGTTGAGGATGCAATATTCTGAGAAAATAATTTTTTTTTGTATGAAAAATACGTACAAGTTAATCGAATTAACTTTTTTTTTTTATCATAAACTAAACTAAAATTAATATAATAACGTATAATACTATTTTGTTTTAATCCTTTTGCATAATTTTTAATTTATTTAAAATTGTAGTTTTGTTTCGAAATTATCATATTCAAATAATTTTTGTTATCATGTTCTACTGAATTCCGACTCCGAAACTCAATAAAATTTAATAAATCTCTTAGATGATATCCCTCTGAATTCCTACTTCGATATACAATAAAATTCAATCAATTTCTCTTATCATATTCCACAAAATTCCGACTTCGATATACAATAAAATTCAATTAATTTCTTTAATAATATTCCACCAAATTTTGACTTCGAATCTCACAAACAGTAGGAAGAGAAGATACAAAGTCGTAGAATTACTGATTTAACAGGCTTGCTTCAAAATCAAACCAGTATAAACCATCTGGAATCTGGAGCTCAAGATAGTTAATCACATTTTCAGATCGAACTATTTAATTTTATTCTTCCCTTGCCTCTCGGCAATACAGATTTTTGGTAGAAGTAATTGGTACTTCTACCACTTATCTTCTCGTTCTTCGGCCATCGTTAGTGGAGGTTGAAGTGATCATCCCTCACTAATGCCTTCCACACGTATACGAATGATTCATAGTTTTCAGATTGAACTGGGCCATTGTGGCGAGGATTAATATATGGAGTTTTATCGGAAGTCCTCAAATCATAAAATAAGGATTAAGGCAAAGAGTTCCAAAAGAGTTGTTGGATTGAAATCGGTGATGAGAGCCGTTGCAGGAGATAACAAACTGATGAAGGATCTACTTATGTCTTCATACTTCTTAGTAAACTAATCATGATTTTGTAAAACCTATCCAATGCAATTGCTATTACAATAGACAAGACAGTGTTCTCGATAACCCATCACGGATGAGACCTGGTCCGGATTCGATCTTCAAAATAATGTTTGGAATTGAAATAATTATTTTTTTAAAAATACAGCATAATGTACCAGTGTGTATGTAAGCAATTTTAAAACTTATACTTACAATTATTGTAATAGCTGTGTGCATTGAAAAAGAAAAAGTCTACAGGCGTGATTTCATGTTCTTCCAACATTTTTCTATTCGACGAATCCCTTTTGTGTCTCTGATTTTGGGCATATAATCTTAACTACCACAGTTGTCTTTCGCTACCGACTCATCTCGATTTAATAGTTCAGCAACTGTTCTTCAGTATTCAGAAGCGTTAACAAGTGAGGCTTTGCTCGATTTCGGTTCAAGTCTCCTACAATGACGGCACTGATTTGTTCATCCTCGATTTTCATTTAATAAATATCTTAATCGAACTTATATAGAGCGCATAATTTTGCTTTAATTGTAATTAATCAATATTAATTAATTATCAGCATTAATTACTTAATGGTATTTAATTATTTATTAATAATTACTTAATAGTAATTAATTACTTGATAGTAATTGATAATAAAACTAAATGTTTTTCCGCTTACTCATTGCCATAAATATATAAATATGGATAAGGTGGAAGGGTATACAGGGTGGTATGGGATTTCGATAAACAGAGGGATGTAAAAAAGCCTCTTAAGATTTCATTTTGCAGTTAGGTATCTGTTTAGAAAAGCAAAATTTATAAAATATTTTATATATATATATTTATATACTTAAAAAGTATATTAAAATATTTACTATTTGAAAAGGTTCTTCAATGATTAACAAATGTTTGAAAAAGATCTTGCATTATTTGTGTCGGAATTAATGATACTTCACATATTATATTAAAATTTAAGATAAAACCGTTCATGTACTAATAAAAATGACCATTGTTCAGGATTACTGGATTATACAATATGTTATTAAAACGTGAGATTTTTTCCCATCCATTCAAATAAACTAACACCCAATTCACTTCATTAGCTAGGTCAATGGATGGGGTGTAAATGGAGTTTGTTATGTTTATCTTGATAACAGTTTGTATTCTAGTAAAATGAGGTAAATATTTATTGAAAAGGAAAACAATAGAAGAGGCATTGCCATTTCGAACCGGGAGTGCATTCTTAAGAATGAACTATATTCTTTTATTATTTACTAATAATTGTAGAAAATATTTATTTGTTAGGGGTATAAGAAGTTGATATGTACATCATGGAGGTAGGGCGGAGGAGAGGGGGTAAGTGTAGCGGAGGGAGCCAATGGGAGCCGATGGAGAGGGGAAGGCCACTCCCACTCCGAACGGCTCCAGTAGCTGCCCACTTTACCCTGTTTGTGTACATCAGTCCGGCTCAGTGTATACACATTAAACCTGCTAGCCACTCCACTCCCGCCGCGGTCTTGTTCTTTTTAAACATAAATGTTTATATGCTGAGCATGATGAAAGAGGAGGAGGGTCAGTTGTCGGTCGTGCACCAGAGCATCAATATCCAGCATCACTTGCATCACCTGCATGTCCACCAGCACCTGCCACCGCCGCCGCCGCCGCCTCCCGCCATCCACCAGGCTCCGGAGGAACAGAAGCCGCCCCCCAAGAAGAGTTCCGGAGCCAGGAGGCAAGAGAAGCCACCATATTCCTACATTGCCCTCATCGTCATGGCAATACAGAATTCTCCGACCAAGAGGCTGACTCTCAGCGAAATCTATCACTTCCTCCAGCAACGGTTCCCTTTTTTCAGGGGTCCTTATCAAGGCTGGAAGAATTCAGTTCGACACAATCTGTCCCTGAATGAGTGCTTCATAAAGCTGCCGAAAGGTCTGGGCCGACCCGGGAAGGGTCACTATTGGACGATCGACCCCGCCTCAGAGCTGATGTTCGAAGAGGGCTCGTTCAGGAGGCGGCCGAGGGGGTTCAGGAGGAAGTGCCAGGCCCTGAGGTACGCCCCGCAGGCAGCCACCGTGTACCCCGCGGAGCCCTCGATGCCGACCGCCACGCTGCCTCCGGAGGCGGCCAGCTACCAGCAGGGCTACTACCCGGACTACGCCTACGAACCCTGGAACTACCTCGGCCACCAGGAAGAGCACCATGACCCGTACCCCTACACCCAGTACCCCCCGGTCCAACCCCAGCCCCAGGTCCAGCCCTCTCAGACCGACAACGGTAAGTCTCAATAATCCTTTATTCACAATCATTAGTATAGTATGAAGTCCGATGAATACTTTAACATGTCATTTATCGTTAGTCATACTTGAATGCACTTATTTTTTTTTTGTTATTTTATGAATAAAATTATGCTAAACTTTAGCATTATAGTGTTAAATATGTTTCCTTCCAACGCAGTCATGAAATTTAGTTTATTTTAGTTATGAAGTATTTTCAAGTATACTATAAAAACCGAAGGAATAGAATATACTTTCTTTCCTAAATTGTGTCAAAATGTTTCTATTTCATGCTGACGCTTCATAAAGTGGTTTGAAGTGACATTAAAAAACTAATAATTGAACATTTGCTTTAAAAATAATTAAATTTGTTAAATTAAAAGTTATATTCATATAATTCTTTATCTGAATCACCATAATGAAATACCTATAAAAGAAAGTTGCTCCCGTAGATTGAAGTTCGCTGTAGTTAAGCATGTATAGTTAGTATCGTTCTTTTAAAAAACAACATTTTATTGTTATTGTATATATCCGATACATGTATTAGCCTTTAATTTATGTCCTTTATTAAGTGTAATAAAACAAATACGAGGCCAACAAATTAAAAATTTATTAAAGGAAACGTATGTCAATAAAAAAAAAAACCTTGTTAAAATACCTTTTTAATAAACAATTTATTTATTACAATTTTTAGTAGTCCTGGATTCTAAATTAAAATTATGACATAGTCATTTGAATTTAGGTACACTAATAAAAGAATAAAAATAATTCTTGTGTGAGATAGACATCCTTCTGTCTAATGCATTCGATGTATAGTAAGCAACATCACCGAAACATATGTAAATATCAGGATGGTTTATGTGTATGTACAATGCAATGTTATCAATTCAAAATATACAATTAAAAAAGTTGCATACTCTATCATGACTGTTAAAATAACAATTTACTTAGCTTGTCCACTGGAAAATATCACAGTTCCCTAAAGGATCCAGGATTTAAGTTTGCGGGGAGCTTCACTCCGAAAGGTTTATATATATATATATATAACTAATATTACCAAAGAAAGAAATTATCTATATGGAATAGTGTTGAAGTGGTTGTTTTAAGTGCTATTAAATGTAGTTACACGAAAAATAATACCTTTAATGATTATTTTTTTATAAAATATGGTTATATTTTATTATTTTGGGGAGACTTCAGCTCGAAAGACCCCCCCCCCCCTTAGATTCGCCTGTGGTCCAGTTTAGGGGTTAATCAGTAAGACATAGCTATACCTTAATACATATTGAAAGATAAATGTTATCAATTAAAAATAACAAAGGACTGCTTGCATCTTTTTTTCAAACAAAATTATTTTAAATGTTTGATATTTCAAACATTTACTTAAATTATAGTTATTTACATCTCTACGTTTGTTAAAACGTTTTCATGAAATTGGGTATTTTTTTCCGTACCTAATTTAGTGGTATGGTTATGGTTTTCAAACTTTTCTGAAAATGAGGAGCATGTGATGAAACCAGATTGACTATTTCAAACCACATATTTAAGTTTACCTATTCGGCTGTGATATGGATATGTGTACCTACAATTAATCTGTACACCAAAATCTGTATGGGTGACACTCTCAGAGTGTGTCATTCCGTATACAGTTTTTGGTTTTAAAACAACAATTCTCAACAAAATCAAGATTTCTCTATTAACCTTTCCTACTAAATTACGATAAATTGTAAAAGAATAATATATTACGAGTATTAAGAGCCACATACATTTATCCAAATAAGAAACAAAATTATTACTCAATAAGTAAATTATTGAAGAAATCCAATGCTCAAAAATCCGCGCTTAAAAAAACTACATGTAATAAGGATTAATCTTTAAGTTTAATGATTAATTATTTATTAATTTGTATAATATTTAATGAGCTATATCCTACCTGAACTTATTTATTCTACGTTGAAGTATTGTAAATTCTAGATAGTACAGTAATTTAACTTGGAAAAAATAATAGGATGATTTTCTTGTTTTGTTTTTCAATAATATAAATATTCAACGAATTGAAAAAAAAAATCGCTGGTGGATTAACGTGTAGTTAGAGAAACAATAATTCTTTTAGTGATACAATTCTTATCTTTTTTTTTGACACGTACTTGAGGTACAGAAGTACCTGCGCTATAATTTGAGAAGAGTGTTGTCTATTGTAGTTAAAAAAATATATTATGCTTTTTTCTTGAGAATTGTAATATGACACATTACATTTTTTGTAATTTTTTACTTTCATACTTTTACTAGATAAGTATTTCCATATATCATACTGTTAATTAAGATGATTTAAACCATTGTTTGAAGTGATGGGATCGGATCAAATTAACGATGTGCGGTTTTCGACGGATCTTTACGTTTCAGAGTCCTCTGAGTCCGAAAATCATATTTTCAGCCATTGGTCTGTCTGTCTGTCTGTGCCAAGATTATCTCGTGAATTAGTAGAACGATTTTATTGCTTTTTTTTTATTATACAAATAATTTTTTAATTTTTCTATAGACTGTAGCGCGAAAATGGCTCAACCGATTTTGATGAAACATTCCTATAATTTTCTAATTAATGTCCTTTAAATTTTCGTAAATGTTCAAAATTTTCCAGAAAATTCAGGGAAAAAAGTTACAAAGAAAAGAAAAATGTTTTGGGGCCTAACTCGCATATATATAAATATTGTATGGTAAAATTTAAACACGAAAAACACACCTTTTACCTTTGTTTTTGAAAGGTGGTGAAATTCCATACACAACTATATAAATATAGTTTATTTCGGACAACTATTAATGAAGATACAGCTATTCGATTTCTTATGTCAGATCATGCATGAGTTCAAATCCCGGTGCCAGAAAGGCGTGAAAGAGAGAGAAAAAAGAAAAGTAAGGTAAAGTTAAAAAATCTAGTGCCCGCATCACACAGGTTTCACTATTTCCTATACTTTTAACAGAAATTAATTTCTGACAAAATTAGGCTATGGCAAAAATTTTTGATTAGGAATATTAGAGTGTGTTGAATTTTTTATATGACTTTAGTTTATCAAAGAAATTCTACTGAAATCTTTTCTTTGATCAATTTTCAGGAAAATAAATCTAATTCAATTTTTTTTGTTTCTTAATGGACATATTTAAAGATAAAAAAACTTTTCTGAAATAGGTAGGAAAGTCGTGTGGGTGGACTCTTGTTTATTTTAAATAACTACATGATAACAGTTCAAGTCGAATAAGCTTAAAAAGTGATTAAATATTTCAGACGGCCTTTATGAATCTCACCATTGTCTCCAACAAATCCTTCATTAAATAAACCATTGTGTTTGTTTTCTCCTTCAACGATAATAAACCCCTAATGAATCAACAATAAGCACTACTCGGTAAACCATTCATTAAAAATGTTCCACTGTAGTAACTATCTAGTTAGTAAACTAGTTCTTATAATAATGTATAAATAATTATATTTATCACTAAAAATTTAACATTTTTTTTTTTTCGGCTTAGATCCAGCACTAAAAATTAGCGTTTATGTAATTGTAACTTTTCGACCTCATTAATTTATTTATAGTAAATTTAATAAGGAAGGTACATTTTATAATTGATTGGCTTGTAGTATTAGGAATACTAAGCTTCATCAAAATAAAGTAATATATATATATATATATATATATATATAATAAGACTTTAAAACTTTGAAATAAAAATTAGCTTTTTCTAAAATAGCTAGAAATTATAAAATGAATAATAAAAATCATTTCCAGAATTAGGTATAATTAGCACCCTGAGTTTCATCTAATTTAAATTTGGCTAAGATAATAGAGGGCTTACAGCGTTTTTCTTTTCTTTAAAATATTTATTTTTTTTTTGCAAAATGTTAACTTTAAAGATTATTAAAGTCATTATTTTTTATTAATTTAAGCCGTTTTTTATGATAAAACGAATTTTCAACTTTACTTTTTAAATCGCTGTCAAAATGTTTTGGTTTGAAAAAATCAGAATTATTTATTTATCCTGAAAATCATTAAATCTATCTATTCAACATTAGATTTATTGACAAAGTAGTATACACATATATGTTTGTTTCTGCAAATTTGTGGGTATTAACATTTACATAATTAAAATGCGTGTTTTTTCTCCAAAATTAATTAATTTGAATTTTAAATTTATATTCGTGTCTGATGTCCAAGGGTCCAAGGGTCGTTTGTGTACTTTACGAAAATTAGCTATTTTGGAAAGTCAATAGGTAGGTAGATATGCTGTAGAAATAGGGAATAGAAATTGCTCACATTCAGTATTGAAGGGCGGAATGGTATCCAGCGCCTAATCCCATTAATAGTTCTTAAATAAAATCAATATTTGATATGAAAACTTGTTTAGGTGTGTTTTGCAATTTTTTTTGTGGAGAGTGAAAAAGTGAAGTATAAAAATTCTTTATATTTTTTTACCGTTCCTATTTTTATTTGTCACTAAATACATACATCCATTCAACTTAATTCTATTAATTTCCAAATTGTCGACACTTAAGTAATTAAATATTAATTAATTATAGCACTGGATTAATAAATATAGCTCAAAAACGTTTGCAGTAATTACGTCACAGAGACCAAATGCGGACTGTGAGGCCGCGGTTCCCCACATTTGGCATATAATTTATTGTACATTATTCTGCTATTTACTTATTTTAACTAAATCACGAATTTGTGAACTTGAAATAAATTTGTAGTCACATGAGTATAGGTATGATTTAAACTCGTTGATATTTTATTATAAAAAAATCTCGAGAAAACATTTCCTAAGAAATGGAATATAAGTTTAGTAAATACTTAAGAAAATAGCTTTTGACCAATTATTTATTTATTGTATTAATGTAATTTATTGTAAATAATGTACATAGATCAGATCCTAGGGCAACTGATTCTGAATATCGGTGCGGCATTGACCAACTGTGATGCAACAAAACGACTGGCCACTTCGGTTCGGAACCACTTGTGAAACTCGAGACAGCCCGCGTGGCTATCATCTCTTATGATCTCAGGAAGAGCAATGCTCGGGGGGAAAGAAAAGATTATATAGCAGTTATTTTAAAAATACCAATAAAAAAATAGCAGTTAATTCAAAAGTATCCGTTAAACTTTGAGCATACAAAAGTAAAAAAAAAAAATTCAAATCTACACGTAATTTCAATTCTGAACTGAAAAAATAATTTGTTAATGTTTTTTAAAATTATTATATTGTATATTAATCATTTATGTCATATTTACGAAACTTGCTTTAGCATTGAATATTAAATTTTATAGTGAACACCGTGAACTTTTTATTTCAGATAATAATCGCGATTTCGTTTAAAAAAAAAAATTAAAACTAGAGATATTACTGTAATTTTTTAGACAGGGGAAACGTAACTAAGCCCAAATGAAAAATTGGAAGAGTTAAATACAAAGGTTTATTGGTTATACCAATTCTGTACATATAGTTACTAAAATTGTGAAATATTAGTAACTTTTTTTCTTAATTTTTATTTAAAAAACAGATTTCACCAGTCTTAGTCTTGGTCTTGGTCTTGCAAAGCGCAACAACAAGACTGATTTTGGGCAACACGACTTAGCTCTGTCATCAATAATTATCGATAATTTATTATAATTGGTCGAGGACCTGGACTCCAGGTATATATTATATTTCAGGACATATCGCACTGGATCCTAAAACACTCTAAAAATACAAATGGTTTGCATCCCTTGAAAGAAAAATTATTGATTTTCTTTATTAATAACAATGCAAATGAAAATAAAATTATAAAATTTGTAGTTTAGATTTTTCCTTTATATCTTGATATGATAGTTTTCTTCAAATAAGACCTGACAACGATATGTTCTCTCAAAAAATTATGTATTCCCCTCAAAAATTCTTAATCTCATCAAAATTTTTCCCAAATTTTGATGGTGCAACTTCCGCCATGAAACCCCCTTCTGCGCACTCCGTCTTTTTTTTATTATGTATTCGTTATACTTAATTTATTTTAAGATTTTAAAAGAGGGATTGTTCAATTAATATATATATATATATATATATATATATATATATATATATATATACATATATATATATATATATATATGTTTTATGGGCAGCTAATATTATTAAATGATAAAAAAGTAAATGAATTTTAATAACTTTGGAAATTACCCGTAGACTTTCACTGTTAGAATTAGCTAGTTTAATAATTCAAAGCTTAAGACTGTTTTCAGGCACACACAGAAAATAGAGTTCAATGAACCTCATGTTTCATGGTACTCATGGTACCGTGAAAGAATAAATATTTGTATTAAGTGGACATTATTATTTTAAGTGTGTGACACAATTTTACAATAATAATAAACAATAAAAAATAAATAAATAAAACTAAAAAAAATTTAAAAAAAAACATGTGTATTGATATATACATATATTTATATAATAATAAATATACAGTATGTGGAGGAAAGGGATATCATATCATTCGCCATATGATCATTGGTTAATATTGATAGTAAATTTAGAAGTTGGTGGTTATTATCTGATACATGATATTAACTTTTATTGAGTTATCATTAAATTTTAAAAGTCCTACTCCACTACGTATTATAATAAAATAATACGTAATAAAATAATAAATAACAAAATAAGGTAAGAATTGTAAAGTTCATTGAATATTGTTCGATTTTTTACATATTAATATCTTAAATTTTTTTGAAAATAATGTATTATTATTTTAGTATTAAACATCTGCTCCGTAATCCCATATAACCTCATTTAGAATTACGGATAATCGTTTATTTTGAAAGTTGAGAAGGGATCTGTTTCTAACAAGTAAACGAATATTAACTAATCTTCTGTAACTTCTTGTAAGCTTATAGAGGAAAAAAAAAATTGAATTGCTGGTGTATTGAAGAAAATGGTATTAAAACAATTTTAATATTAGGCATAAGTGGTGCGATTAAAAGATAATCCAATTTTTTTTATTTATTTTTTCTAGAGAATGATTAATAATTGTTATTTTTCTTTCTTTTTTTTTGCACCTTACGGTTTACAACCCATAATGTAAACCCATAAACCGTTTGTTTATGTAGCGATTAGGATGGGGTATGACGAGGAAGAAGCATAGACATGCTCTTCGATTTTATTAATTATTCATATTGGAGCTCAATGAAACCATCACCAAGCATTTTTTAGCCTTTCAAGGATATTATATAGCATGATTGATATGGCTATATATAAAATGAGTTATAAGAATAACATAAAAAAAAAAGTCCAAATACTTTTAATAGAGAACATATCTACTAGATCGAATTTCTTAGTAATTTTTTAGAGGAATTTATTTAGGAATAGTTTGAAAATTAAGAAAATCACTAAAAAAATTTTGACGGAAGATTTATTTTAATTATAAAAAAATATTAACTTGTTATTAGTTGGGTAATTTTCAAAATTATGTCCCAACTCCGTATTTAACAAGCTGTTTAAGTTTTATGTTTTTTTTAAGTTAATAATGTAACCTTTCCCCACCTCTATTCATTGCCCCCCCCCCTTCTCAAAACCAGTGGAAACAAAAATTGAACTAAAAAAGTCATAGGTTACGAGTATATACTATTACCTTTCGTGCAGTATGTCCCATGCTTCAATACGTCTTTTGATTTGAAACTTTTAATTTCGAAAATTTATAACCCCTTCCAAATGTGCCCCCCTCAATAATTTTGATCGCGCAACTTGCGCAATGAAACCTCCTTCGAGGCACTCCTGTAGGAAGCTATAACTAAAGAAATATTTGATTTAAGTAATTAACAATTGCTTCACTGTAAACTAGACAAGATTTATTTCAAATGACAGTAGAGTTTGTAATTGTTAAAACCATTTAAAGAGGACTTTTGAACGATTTGACTAAGCTAAGTTCTATTTTTTAAAAAATCATAAATTATTAACGATTTTTTGTTATCATCCTCCAACTATACTACAGATTTCCCACTTTTCGGAAAACTTTTAATAAGCTCTAAGTCCATATTAATTAAGCTGAGGTTTGTTGAGTAAAAAACCGATGTGATTTTTTATTCCGTCACGTAAAAGAATCCGTGTTTTCAGCAAAAATGACTACAATTAATTTTTACAAAGCTTTTATTTCTTGATTTTCTAGTGTTGGATAGTGTTGGATGTTAATATAAAAACATAATCGCTTTTTGGAATAGTAGGATAACGAATGTACACTTTTTATCAATGACGCAGTTCTATTATATTGCTAATAAGCTAAAATTTACTGGATCGCGTTGTTTGTTTTCAATAAGAATTTATGATTTTTTTTTACTGCATGTACGGATGATCCACTAATAGCTCTATAGCTATAAGATAAATAATACAGTGGGGGGTGTCCCTGGGGTATGTTTACCAAAGCTCCATGACAAACTGCCCACCTAGGGAACTGTTTACACAGCCCACCGTTCTGGATATCTTATCTCGCTCCGAACATCAGCGGGGTCTTTGGTCTTGCAAGTGTAAAATTGAAAACTGATTAGATCTTGCTGAATAATATTTTCAACATACAAAGCATTTCAAGCGATTTTTTTCTTGCAACGCTATCACATTCTGGTATTAGATAGATGAGAACATGGCTTGGCCAATAAGGAGTCCGATACCCGTTATCAAGAACGATAAGTCTCCAAATTTACTTCCGTGAAAATCAGTCAGTTGTAAATAAATAACTCGGCAAAATAAATAACATACCTAAAATAAAATTAAAAAAAAAATCCTTGATTTTATTTTAATTTAAAACGCCTCTTATCGGTCTTTTTCGAATCCTACTACTTCAATTGTTGTCCCGCCTAAGAGGCTCTCTAAGATTAGTACTGAAAAAAAAAAAGCACAACTTATAAAAAATTTAATTTGAAAATCATTCCTGAATAAAAATAAAATAAAAATAAAAATAAAAAGAATAAAAATAAAATAAATGGAGCAGAGGACATTTTGAAATTCACCTAATCAATTGCTCCAAGCTATGTTAAGAATACACATAAAAGATCATTGAAATCATTATAATTTTCGTTCTCATTATCATTTTCACCGTTCACATTGAGTGATGTATGTTATATAGAACATATCGATGCTTATTACTAAAACGTTATATTAAGTCCAGTTTACTAAAATTCTTAAGTGTTATAAATACTAAAACAGCTGTAATTAACTTTGATACTGATGTTTTCAACAATGTAAGGGTTTCCTTTAAATATAATAAGCAACCAACCAATCGGAAGTGCCACTTCATACAATCGATTTTATACATCGTTATAATTTTTCCAGAGCGGTGCTAAAGCTTTTATTTAAAGTCATTATGTCAATCTATAATAATTAAATAGTTTTTAATCAGTTAAGTGTATGCCTTAAGACCCCAGTTTAAAACAATCAAAATTAGTTTATGATAATTATTTATTGAACGTTTCGGGGAATCTGTGTCTCGCACAGCACAAAAAAAAATACAAACAATATATATATACACATAAAACAATTTTTTAAATAAATATAAATTCAACAAAAATTCAAAAAGAAAAAAATTTACTTGAAAATCCGCCGTCGTACCAAACTTATTATATTATTGTGACATCCAATTTTTTGGTTGAATAAAATGTAAGTTACCTATGTATATTTTTTTGACGAATGTTTGTAGAATAATTTATATTTATCTAATAGAAAATGTTTTATGTGTTATGTATTTTAATTAATAATGAATGGTTTCTATATCGAACCTATAATATATTTTTTTAGATTTCTGAAGAGGGGGACTCAGATTTCCCGAAACGTTCAATAAATCAAAACCTAAGTTTTAATGTTTTGAATTGGCCATAAGGCATAAATTAAAGTGTGATTAGAAATTAAAATTATAAGTCAAAATTAAAAAAAAAAAATGGTAAATGGTTTTTAATATCGTATAGGTCTTGGCCTCATGGAAATAGTCTGAGGGAACTTAAATTCAGAATTTAGAAAAAGGCTTCCCCTAAAGCAACTTTAATTTTGTTTACTAATATGCCTCAGTGAGAATTTCTTATTGCAATCGACGTACAAGCGGCATCAAAGACTTATCGTATATACAATATAATATTATGAAGTCTATTCAACACAGACAATTTATGAAGATGTATAATTAATCATAACTGTTAAATTAACAATTAACTTAATAAATGATTAGCTTGCCTCTAGTGTTGCCCAAAATCGGTCTTGGCCTACCAAGACCTAGATCATCTTACTGTTGCAAGACCAAGACCAAGAACGGCAAAAAAAATAATCGCTTTGTGAATAAAAATTAAGGCAAAATAGTTACTAATATTTAAAAAATTTGTTATTATATGTAAAGAATTGGTATAAACAAGTACTTTTGCATTCAAATTATTCATTTGGACTTAGTTAGGTATCACCAACCTCAAAAATGACATTAATATCTCTATTAATGAGTAATAAGCTAGTAATAAACTAATACGTAACTGCCAGACTCTTGCGCGAGACCAAGACTCGTCTTGGTCTCACATTTGGGCAACACTACTTACCTCCCAACGAAATATTTCTCCAGTCTGATAGTACAACATAAAGCTACCCCTCAACTTATACTAGAACATATCGTATAATTGTATTCGCTCAAGACCTGTGTGTTGCAGGAAAGTCTTGGTTTGTAGTTTTATCACGTATTAAGAGTGAGAGGTAAAAGTCTATTACTGAAAAAATAGTTGTCATACCTATAAATATATATATATATATATATATATCATTTTTTTTTATTAAAATGTCAAAAAGTTTCTATAGTATCCGAAGTGCCAGTGAAAACTAAACATGTGATAAGTATCCTATCACATCCAAATCAACTAAGAGGCTTTGGCAAGAATTACGACTTATCTAGAAATAGGATCATCGTATGAATAAACGTCCAAGACTGAAGCAAACTGAATACAATTACTAGATCTTTTATTAATAATTGTATGAATAGAAATTTAAAAAATCGTTTCCATCTCATTCATACTCTTTCTACTAATCTCACTTTATTAGTTTTTCATATAATAATGTTATATACAATGCTAAGATTAGGATTAGACATTAGCGGATCCAGAATTTAATTTTGGAGGAGGCTTCGATCAGACAGCTTTTTTTTTCATATACATATATAAAACTATAATTAATTTGAAAAAAAAAAAATTAATTACCTATATGAAATGTTATATGAATAGTTCTTGAGGTCCTATTAAATGTAATTACACGAACAAGAATACTTTAAGCGACACATTTTAATATTTTTTCTGTAAAATATGGTTATATTTTACCATTTTTGGAGGGAGGAGCTTTAGCCCTCCCTCCTCCCGTAGATCCGCATGTGGGATTATATTATCTATTTATATATATTATTCATTTCTAATTATATTAGATAGTAGCATAAATGTAAAATGGATACTTAAATATTATTGGACGATGTATCATAAAAACTCCATAATTAATGATCATTTTTAATTATCTTCCTCATTATTTGAACATCTTCAAATATTAATGATTTTTTATGACTGCTGTAAACTGGAACTGATTAATTAAATACTTAAAAGATGAATCAGAAAAACCTTAAAATATATCTGAGATAATATACGCAGTAAAAGGAAATGAAGCTCCTGAATACAACATTAATAACAAACATTTTATAAAATCAGGGATAAGAAAAAATATTCTCGCTTGCAATATGAAAGTTTCTATACAATGGATGTATTGATATTATACGATCATCAGCAAAACTAATCGTTTCAGTTGCTTTGCTGTTTATAAATTTCTGAATTTAAAAGTCGCTTGTTTATTTATTTTGCTAACCGCCATTTACTTTGAAGTTCGCCGATAGAGCTTTTAAGAAGAATGTAAACAAAAATTATTAAATCGATCCGTTGTTAATCATTATCTGCCACAAAAAATCGAATTGTCACATTCCGAAAAGAGAACATAGCGTTTGCATTAATAACTATCGGGTTTTTAAATCAGACCCTTGTTGATAACAAACATTTCTAAAAGGGGTATTAACATTTAGCTTAAACACTGACTCATGACTTCGTTTTGTAAAATTTACATGATAATTAACAATTATGAATATAATCCAGCGTACAATTAACAATAGGAAATAGAAAATTCAGATGTGTTGTCAGTAAGTAAACAAATACCATTGCGTAAATATGGAAGAATGCTGCTGAATATATATATATATATATATATCACAGGTGGATATACGGAGAGGGAGGATGGGGGAGGAGGGCTTTCGGGGCAAAGCTCCCCCCCCCTATATGATAGAACATAACTATATTTTATGAAAAAAAATTAAAAAGTTATCTCTTAAAGAATTATTGTTACATTTAATAGGACTTCAAGAATCACTTAAACACCATTTCATATATGTAGTCAGTTTCTATCTTTTTTTTAAAGTAATTATTGTTATATATATATATATATATATATATATAAGGTCTCGGGCTGAAGTCGTCCCACCCAAAAAAAAGTCCTAGATTCGCTAATGATATATATATAACATCAATAACCTCTATGAATGACCAACGGCAGCGGAAATAGACCAGCGTGTAACTAGCACAAACAGAGCTTTCTTCTTGCTTTCAAAGGTATTGAAATCCCGAAAAATCTCATATTAAGGGTGTACAATGCTATGTTGAGGCAATTCTAATTTATGGCAGTGAGACCTGGACACTAAGCAGCAACCTGGAAAAAGGTTTTGAAAGATTTGAGAGAAAACTCGGCACGATAACCAGAGCGATCTAACGCATGGAGAAGAAAGATCAGTAAAGAACCGCTTACAGAAACTGGTCAATCAATATCTCATGATATGAAGGCACGGAGTTTAAGATGGGTAAGGTATGTAGCTCGCAGCAATCCATTTGGAAGCCTCTAAGTAACAATGAATGCCTCACTAGAAAGCAAAATACCACGTAGAAGGCCGAAAAGTAGATTGATAGATAGAATTAACAAAGATGCAATAGAGCTGGGTGCAAATAAATGGAAAGATCTTGTTAAAGCGGCAAAAGATCAAAATGGCTTGTAATGCCCCTCCCCCCCCCCAAAAAAAAGAAAAGTATATATATATACATGCATACACATGTAATGTATCGTTAACAGGAAAATACTTATGTAACATTATAGATCCATTATAGTGCCTAAGGTTAGGTATTATGTATTGAGTTAGACATATAATTGTTTGTTGAATCATATATTACGATTATTCATGATTTGGCGATAGTCAGTAATTTTTCAGTCAAATATTTTCCGGTAAAAACATTTATAGTGCTTGGAAATGTTTCTTAGTTTTTTTTTCTTTTTTCAATAATTTTTTCTTCGTTAGCTGGCTAAACTCAAAACAAACTAGGCCTAGACGAAAGACGTCCAGACTTCTCCGGCCAATTTCTCAAATTCCATAGGTTTTTATTTAATTTTTTTGATGTCGCCCATCGGAGTCTCCAGACTACCCCCGTGGAGTGGACCTGTCTAGACACGTGTGCGTTGACCCATCTGTCCCCAGGCTCCGGGGTGTGTCATCTTTTCAAAAACATTCTCGCCTTTTATTTGTTTTCCCTACTGCGCCCCAATTTTAAAATTGGGGCACCAACTCCTTCTGTGTCAAAATATGGCAAAATTAAAAGAATGACACGGTTATAATTACTCGTATTCCTCATTCAGCGTTGGGTTCGCTTATTATGAAATATTTGTATCCATTGGATACTATCCAATGGTATTAGGTCTAGAAAGGGGAGCATTCTTTAGCCTTATAAGGATAATTCAGTTTCGACTATAATACGAAAAGAAATTATTCTATCGAAATAAGAAAAAAATCGATTTTTTAACAAATTACTCACTGACAATCAATTCCTTGGAAACATGAGATTTTTGTTAAATAATGTTAGTTTTCAAAAATTATTATTTATATTTTTTTCGTCCCTCTCCGTTACCTTCTACAATTTTATTTATTTAATATTATTTATTCTAAAATTTCTCCGCTTTCAAACGATCTGACTAGTATTTCCGCAGATTCATTTTCGACCTGGTTAAGCATTTTTATTTTTTATCTCCAGTTTTCAATTATCATATTCTTTCAAACTTCATATTGAGCCATTTTTGTAGCTCCTGCCAATAATAGAGAGTTAATTAATAAACCACATAAAAGATACTTTAGGGGAAGACTTATATGAACATTTGGCATTTAAGCTCTATAAAGTGACATCAATAAAGATAAGACCTAAATGATATTAAAGACTACTTAATTATACAATGATACACCGAGTTTAATCAAAATCGTTTGAGCTGTTTTTGAGAAAATTATTTTTATTTTATTTTTTTTTATTTGAAAATTAATACATTCTGCCGCATTGGAGGGCATTAATATTAGGGCTACATTAAACATTCACACAATATATACATATAAATGATAACTAAAATAGAGATAAAAGAAAAAGAGTTTAACATACATAGATAAAAAAAAAAATAAAAAATAAAGAAAATAATAAATAATAAAATAAAACAAGAGGAAAAAAAAATAGAGAAAAGCTAAATGAAATTGAAATATATAAAACACATTCATATCTATATACAATATGAGAAAATTATAAAAATGTGTTTCACCGTTGATATAAAGTAGTGTTGCCCAACGCAAGACCAAGACCAAGACCGCCTAGGTTTCGTCTTGGTCTTGCGTCAACGAACCTTGGTCTTGGTCTTGGTCTTGGTCTTGCGCACTTATTCTTGGTCTTGCGCAAGAGTCTTGCAGTTAACTATCAGATTATTGCTATTTATTAATATGGTATTTTAAATTTTAGAAAAACGTTACAAAATAACTACAATTAGATGTTTTATAGATATAAACATCTTCCCAAGCATATAAAAACCTTAAATATGCGATTCCACTTTCGTACTAAGACTTTTAGTTTTTTAAGATAGACTGTTAACACACACACACACACACATACCACTTTGTGGGACTTGGTTTTTTCCGACTCAGAGTACCTCAAAATATGTATTTCCAAAGAAAAATCAGATTCGAAAATTTTCACGATAGCTATAATATAATACTTTCTCTTATTATATATTTCATATATAGGTAAGTGAAAGTAATAAGTTACAAACAATCTATTTTATATTATATTTCTTAAAATGACGAATACAAAATTGTATGTTATATTTTTAAATATTTCATTTGAAATACTGCCCAGGTTAATATAAATAGAAAAATATAGATAGGTTAATATATATACATATATAAATATATATATATATATATATATATATATATATATATATACATATATAAATATAGATAGAAAACATCAGTTTTGGAGATTTTACTATAAGTTATAACGATAATAAAAAATAAATAAATAATTTGCGTATGTGAAATAATTAACTTGATTAATGAAACAATAATTTTTTTCTATAATTTTAATGTTTTATCCATTAAATATTAAGGGATATTGTTGTATATTAAATATGCTCTTCTTTTTAAATAAAGAACAATATTGCGCTGAAAGAACAGAAAATATTGTATATATATTATATAAACATTTATTTTAGATTATTCATTAATCATCACTTTCTCTAATTAACTGCAGGTATATTAGTATGCTTATTAACAGTATTTATAGTTTATTAAAAACATTTTGCAAATTAATATATGAAAATAATTAAAATATATTTTAAATAATCAGTGATAATGATGCAAAATTATAAGAAATAATGATGGATCTCGTGATTGCATAACTTGGTAACTTAATTTAAGCAAGCATCAAACAATGAAGTATTACAGCAAAAACAATTTTTTTCGAATAAAAATACAATTCTTTACAAAGATTTCAGTTTTTCCTTATTACTAGATAAATGATAACCCTTAAATTTTTTTTTCAATTATATAATAAAAGGGTGAATACTTTTTAAAGACATATTGTAGCCTTTATTAACTGAATTAAAATTTGTGTTGTATTATGTCATGAATAAAATGTATTTCTTACTGATTCATTATGGATGGTAAATGTTTTACAAAGACAGCGGTAGTTATTGTATTAACTATAATAATATTGCTACAAGGTTTATCCTCTTATTTAGCTTATGCTTAGGGGGGAGGGAGGGAGAGGGATAGAAGAGGACGATGAAAAAAACTTGTACTTAAGCGTGGGAATCTGACCCTTAGTCCCTTGGAAGGACAGCAGTGATGTCAAAGTTGTCAGTTAAAAATTAGGACATAAAAGCTCTAGGGCCGTTATATTGCTGTTAACTGTTTCTTCCTTTTACTGTCACGGTATTAAATCGACACAGTTACCAAATGTATCAAAATTATCTTATTAAATGACAAAATCATTGAAAATTGATCTCTTTATTGAATGTCATAATTTTTATGTCGACTTCATTGAATTCCTTACATGCAAAAGGTTTTGACAATTATAAGTTCTCATAAACACCTTAAAATACTCATTATTTATTTTATGTAATCTATTTAATCAACAGAAATGTACTTACAAGCACATTCAAACCTGGTGTCAAAACCGGAGGATTAAAATAAATTCCAATATATCTCATCAGAACACCTTCATCCTTCCTCGTAAACCTATGACTTTCTGCCCCATAGTGTCCTTCAATAATAACCCAATTTTCTTTGTTGAACCAAACGATAGCTAGGACACCACCTGCACAAACGCCTGGCTTTAAATCCTCATACAAGACTGAAACGACAAGAAACTCCTCGACGTTTCCGGCTACTTCCGCACATACTATAATTCACTTTTACATTCACATTCACTTTCAGCTTTCAATTAATGCTAAAGACTCATATTTATAAATATAATAAGACCTATCTGTACTTAACCTATCTGTAACTATGGGCCACCCCTAAACCATCGAATCCTAACACTAGCGGATCCAGGATTTCATTTTTTGGGGGGCTTCAGCCCGAAAGCTTTCTTTTCATAAAAATGACTATAATTACTTTGGAAAAAAAGAAAGAAACTAAATATCTATATGAAATAGTGTTTAAGTGATTCCTTAAGTCCTTTTAAATGTAATTACACGAACAATAATACTTTAAGAGATAATTGTTTTAATATATTTTTCCATAAAACATAGTTACATTTTACCATTTTGGGAAGAGGTGGTTTCGGCCCGATAGCCTCATCCTTCCCCTCTCCCCGTAGATCCGCCCATGAATCCTAACAATCCGAAATATTTCGTAAAATCTTTAATGATCCTTACTTAGTCACAAAATATATCACCCATAATGTACCATATGTTACCGATTTGGTCCAATCCAGATAATTTTTCTTCCGTAATAAAATTCCATTCGAACCCTCCCGTTTCTAATCTTGCTTTCCCATCGATCACTAAAAATCCTCCGATGCGTGGAAAACAAATATGGTCTCATGATCACCTAAAGTAGACATTTGATTAGAGTGCTACCTGTGGGTAGTTTCTCTACAAATCTTTTTATGTCATTATATTTATCTTATTGCTTTTATTTCATATTAACTAATTGTATGTTTATTTAAATACAGTATTACATTTAATTAATAAAAACAGATAATAAGATAAATAAGCCGAAAATCAGAGTAATATTTAAAAAAAATAAAAAACATATTTTAACAACTCTACAACGTATAGTAGTCAATATAATTGATTAAAGTGTGTAATTCTTCACTTTCCATCGATATAATATACGTATAAATTCTGATTAGTATTTCTGAAGATTCATTTTCGACCTAAATAAACATTTTCCCTTTTTTCTCCAGTTTTCAATTATAAAATTTTTACATCCTTTATATATTTTTTTAAAAGAAACCAAATTAGAGGTTCTTTAGAAGAAGGCGTACATGAACATTGGGCAGTTGAGACATTTAAAGTGAAATCAATGTGAATAAGGCTTAGCTGATATTAAAAACAACTTAATGATGCACTGATACACCGAGTTTGATCAAAATCGTTAGAGCCGTTTTCGAGAAAATCGTAAAAATTTGTAAAATCGATCATATAAAGTTTCGGTCACTTCCAATTAGCCGATGTTGACGAAAAAGTTGCTGTAACATCTCAGGTATATACAAACCTTATGCAATTTCACTTTCATACGACTTCTCATTTTTGTGCTTGACTGGTCACATATATACACACACAGACCATTTTGCGGAACTTGGTTATTTGGACTCAGGAGACCTTAAAACATGTATTTCCGTTGAAAATTTAAATTCGAAAATTTTCACGATCGCAATACTGTCCCTTACTATATATTTCATATATGGATAAGTGAAAGTACAAAAGGTTGCCTATGATATATAATATAATAGCTTATTTGTTTTCCGAATCTCAGGAGCGATGAGTTTGAAGAATGAGTTATAAAACGAACGGGGATTTCATGAAGAAGCGATGAATCGCAATTTCGATTCTTAAGTCCTACAACTTATAAAAGTATTGCGAAAATTGGTAGGTTTTAAACACATGTGGTTCCAAAAGTCGAGGGACCGAGGCGGGGTACAGTTTGTTTTAAAGATTAAAGCTTTTAAAGAAGAAGAAGCAATTCCAAAGAAATTAATTGTGTGTTTTAAAGCTTCTAAAATGTACCATTTCTGCAATAAACCATAATATTTTCCGAAAGCCTCTTGATATTGTTGCTAGGTGATATTAGTAACATTTTTAGGCTTTAAAAATTAAAATATTGTCGTACCCTTTTTTTTTCTAAATCTTCAAAATTGAAACTTAGACAGAAACTGCATACAAATATATACTTACTTAAACCTGTATCGACATACTCCTCACAGACATACTGTATCGCTAAAAAGAACCAACTACAAAAACTTTAAATCTAAATTATTGCAACTCATAACAAAAGCACCTTGGTCCGTGACTAACAAAAGTCTACAGACTGTTCTCCACCTTCCAACAGTTGACCAATTTAAAACGACCCTTTACCAACTATTTTGTACACATTTGAAAGGACATAACAACAGATTAATAAGATACATGGCCATAGCTGACATACCCTTGAATATAAGGAGACTAAAAAGGCGTTGAATGTTATATCTCCTTCCTTAAAGATCCTAAGTAATTGAAACAAGTCAGGGAAGAGGTACTGTTCAGTACAGTCCTTCCCCTTGCTGTTATATCTTGTATTCTCAGCACATTTGCTGATTGGCAACATAAAGTTGACATGTGCAAATAAATGTTAAAGTAAAAAAAAAAAAAAGAAATATAATAATAATAATGATGAATTTCTTCAACGAACTAAAAATATATTGGAAAGGTAAATGTAAGCAAATAGTACTGAGACCCTTGGTTAATGTAGAAAGAAATGTTTTGATATTTGTAATAGATAATACAAAAATATCCAGGTTATACAAAAACATCTATAGGCTCCTATAGTCTCAAGAAGATATCCTACTTACTAATAAGTAAGATAACTTCAAAACAAAGCACTTCGGCACTAACTAAAATTTAGTCTGGGGTACAGACCCCTTTTTATTACATTATTAAAATGCGTCTGAAACTTTGTAAATAGCTTCATCTCATCGTAACCTACAACCATTGCGTTTTCAATCTGGAGCACGGTAAAGTTTGTCTATTTGATACAAAAAAAACCGTATATACCCATTTGCTCCACTTGGATCGTAAGATAATTTGATCGCAAAATTAAATCAAAAGGTGGCTTTTAAAAAATGGGGCATTTTAGCCTACTCGTTATGGTGAAATTTTGGGGGTGGAGGTCACGCCAAACGGCCCAATATTTTTGTAGGCCACCTTTTGTCTCGATTTCGTGCTAAAATTACCTTACGGTTGAAATAGAAAGCAAATGGGTATTTACAAGTTTTTAGGACCTAATTTAATAGACAAAGTGTACCGATCTCCAGTCTGGAGACTCCAGATTGAAAACGCATCAATTCCAAGAATTTTTGTAAATAGAATATTTGTAGGTTACGATGAGATGAAACTATTTACGAAGTTTCAGTCGGATGTTAATAATTTTATAAAAAGGGGTCCTTACCACGGACAAATAGGTCGCGAACGATTGCAATAATGGATTAGTTGATGTTCAGAGGTACCTATTAAAAATTAAACTGGGGGGATATTTTTCAGTGGGACATTAGGGAGAAGGTTAGATATTTAATTCATTGATTTATTTATTAATTAATTAAATTGAAATTAAAAAAAAGTCGAAAAAAAAGAAAGAAAATGAGTATATAAATTTGTCATTAAGGAAAAGGACAAAAATGAAATCGGTTCAAATAGAATTTCTACCAGCTCATCGAAGATATTTTTCTGACTTGTCTTTCAAAGAAGACTTCTTACACTCAGACATTTTTTCTTCTGCAGGTGTAAAAGAGTACTTATACATCATATTACGTGACTAAGGCTCAATTTACCAATAGGAATAACTTATGGCTGATTTGATAAAGGAAGATATCTAAAATAGCTGATATCTGTTTGTAACAAGGCCGAGTTTTATGCGAGGGGTGCTGTGAGCTTGCCCAGGCCAGCTGTTGGCTTTAACGGGCAGCCTGTGTGGGCGTCCGTCTATTAGTAGATAATCTGCTCAGCTTTCCTCTGCCCGATCCACCGAATAAATTCTTCAGCCATCCAACGACGAGGAAGCCGAAATGGGCCCGCTAGCCTGTAATGCTAGCTGCCAGGGAACAGAATTAGTATGTTTACCTAACAGCAATGAGAGAGATCCAAGTTCCTCGACGCAACTCCGCATATCAGTTCATTACGAGTCTGTAAATAGAATACAAAGTTCTCTTTTTGACTAAATGCACTTACTTAAGTTCTATATATACCTTAAAGGTATTATTATTCTGCAAAACATTCAATAATTTTAGTTTTGTAATATTATGAAAAAAAAGAAGAAATAATTAACTATATACTGAACATTGAAACCCACCCTAAAGAATATTAATATTATTTTTGGAATAATTTTATATTATATGTTCATTCATTTTTTTCTGAAACAAATTCAGGTCTGTTTTTTGCTTTTCATCTCTCCATTGAATTTTATTACATTTTATAAAAATTAAGAACACTAATAATAGTGATTACAGGAGTTCATTCACATATATCCCCATCCTCATCACCACATATATTATTACAGTTAGGCTCGAAATCGGTTTTGTACCAAATATAAGTTTCTGTCATAGCTCAAATACCATGTACCGTTGGATTCAGAATTTCCCGGGGGATTAGCGAATCGTATTCTCCACTTTTGTTTTTCTTTTTAAAATAAATAAAGTCGATACAAACATTTTGCTAGGCTTCAATACAGGAACGGTAGTAGGTCTGTAGATCGATACGGGACAAATTGGACCTTGAAGATTTTGATGCGTACAGCAAGTTTCCTTGCTTGATAGTTCCTCTGGAACTATCGGATCCTGTGTTTTTAAGCCCAAAAACGTACTATTTTAGAGGTAACGCAAAGCATAGGGTAACGCATCCACACAACCTCACGTTAATTGTAGTACTCTCATTGAATACATCTCTCATTTCGTCGACGTGAGGTCTCTATGATCGAGAGAGGAGGAGTTTATATTATTTATCGATGGTGTGTTTGATCGGCAAGACATATCATCGTTAATTCTTCACCAAATCTCAAGATTGAGCCACCAATTTTGAAGGCTTCCTTCTCCTTCAGGCGGGCAAAATGGTCCAATCACTCCGAAAATTCAGGCAAGTTGTGAAAGAAAACAAACTTTATTTGCGAATAACTAAAAAATTACACACTTTTACATTGGTTCCGATTATATAAAAGATTACTAAATTCCCTACAAAAGGAAAAAAAAATCATCGAAATCGGACAATTTTTAGCAAAGATACAGCTTATTGAAATTTGTAACATGGTTGTTCCAAACATTAATGAATTAAATTAATTTTTGTTTTCTTTGTCAATTATATTTATCGATAAAGTCACAATTGATTTCTTTATCTTTTGATACGTTGCATTATTTTATTTTCTGCATTAATTTGGCATTTGAAAACAATATAATGTGCGAATTTTTCGCACGGGCCTACTAGGTTAATTAAATGGAATAACAGAAAAATGATAATACTAAAAATATATTTTCAATTTTTAGAGGGAGACACTTAAGCCCAAAAGCCCCTCTCTCTTAGATCCGCCCGTGGACACGGCTGATTTTAATGTTCATGAGCTAATTTTTGTTCTGAATTCCAGAATATTTTCACATACCTGGTTTAATCTAAATCCTACTAAATATCAAAGAGATTGGACTGAAATTTGTTTAGAGGTGGCTTACGGGTATCTACATTATTTTACACTGTAAGCCACGCATATATAACTACACCGCTCATTCGATATATACAGATATATCGAAAAAGTTGATATTTACTTATCTTCTTATGTATATATATATTTAAAAATAAAATAAGATCCGTAAAGAAATCAGCAGTTCCGATATCGAACTACTTTCCTCCATTGAAATATACCTGTTAATGTATCTACGGGCCTGATACCTGCCATAGCATACCTAAGTTACCTGAAGGCCACGCCTTCTATTCTTCCTCCATATTGTGTCTATTACAATGGTTTCCACAGCTTTACAGTTGTAACTCGTAGATTTATATACAACATTTTACTTCCTCAAATCCATATATTTATTTTCTATTAACGCCTGTATACTCTATATTAACTGGGGAAGATATTCTGTGGATTTGATTAAAGTTTCTATAAATAAACGACAAAGTTTTTTCGTATGGATAAATACATTTTAAAGACCTTATGATAAAAGAATTGATAGAAGTAATAATTTAAAAATAATGGTCTTTATCAGATCATAATGTTAAAAAACTTGCTCTCATTTTAATTGTTTGGCAATGCTTCGAAAATGTTCACAAATCTACACTGTATATAATTTAGATGAGAAACCTGCGGTCTTTAGGCCGCGTGTAGGCTCCGTAATGTAGCTGCTGCCTACAACGTTTTTGCGCGCTATTCATTAATCTAGCGCTAGAATTAATTAATAGATAATTATTTGGGTTGTTCAAATTTGAAAATCTCAAATAACTGATTTTTTTTTTTTTAATAATATAGGATGAGTTGGTGATATGGAACCCCACTTTATTTTTGACTCAACGATTCTAGAAATTAAAAAAAAAATATTTTCTTCTATGGTAGTGCTAATAGTATAACTGGTAATTGTTCCGGGCGGCAAATTTCAAACGAAATTGTTTTTTAGCTTAAGCGAAAATTTCTTTATTAACTTTTTTTATTATTTTGGCAGTAATTCAGTGGATAGAATAAAAAAATTTAATGAGTTTATGGTATTTATTTAAAATATATTAACTAATTGTTGTAAATGATGGCTTTTGTTAGGAAAGCGGTAGATTACTACTCTCCTCTAAGGTTAGCTTAGTAGAGTTTCCACCATTTTGCGACAAAATCACTTATATGTTTTCTTCTTTATTATTAAAAATTTTATTTAATATGAAAATTAAATCACTATTTCTGGCTGACGATTACGTAACCAATTCTCCAATGTTTTATTATTATAGATGTAATTTATGATTTATGAAAATAAACTCGGATTGGCCATTATAAATGAGACAAATTGTTCATAATTCATTCACAAGGAGAAATATCATTCAATGTACCATCAATTTCAATTAATGTTTTGGGAGAGAATTCCACATAGAAAAAAATCAAGCTGTCATTGTGTTCGTTTCAATGGACCTCGGGAGCCAATAAAAAAAAATTTTGATAATTTCAACAATTATTTGTAATGATTAATTTATTGTTTTTTGTCATCGCTCTGCAAGGATTTTAAAGAATTCCAACCGATTTCATTTTTTTTTTTTTCTTAAAATAAGAAGAAAGATTGTCGATGTTATAAAATGAATTTATTTATTTATTTGGTTGTATTTTAGGTGCCTTGTGCAACTTTATAGGTTAGAGGCACCATCTTGATTGTTGATTTACGTTTCAATATGTCTTATGTATGTAAAATTTTAGACGTGTATGTTGTTAGTATGTTTGTTTAAAGAACGTGTTAAAATTAGTTTAAAATTTTAAATTACGAAAACCAATATTACGGTTCCAATATAGTCGGTCTATTATGAAAATGCAAGGTAAATTCGTTTTTAGCATCCTTTAATACAGTTGTTATATGTGCCAGTTTTTATAGAAATAAAAAAATATAAATTTTTGGATTTGATTTTCTTAATTTTTTTTTTCCTGCCGTTCAGTAAAGCATCCATAACTCTTCAGAATTTTCCCGAATTCAACGTTACTACAATCGTTAGAAAGATAAGTTATTGCTTTTCCAATCAATTTTAAATTGACTTTTAAATTTTATTATTCCTTTCTAAGCTAGAAATAAATAAAATTTTCTCAAAGGTTTTCAATATATATCTTTTGTCCTTATTCATTTGCGGAGTTCATTTTCGCGCCATTTCATGTAGTCAAAGGATTTTTAAATCCCTGATAATTTTCGGGTAACGCAGTCACATTGTCTTAAATTACTATTATGATGATAATATTATAATATTGGTCCTTTATACTACCAAATTACTGCTCATTTAATACAATTTGGCTTGTGGGAGGAGGAGAGAGAAGATGCAGCTGCTAGGCACATCGACAAAGATGTAATGATGTGTTTCTGAATATGGCAAGGCCAAGGTTGACAAGAAAAGTTAGCTACCAATATATCTGTTCTAGCAAGCCTTGCAGCTTTTTACTTCTCCTCAAACGTCAGCCGCTACACGCGCGCATACCCACGAAAAAGAATCAGCGAGCAGCAAATTTCTGTCAATAAGACCATCTATCCATTTCAGTTGTGTTTAGAAAACAGAAGAAATGTGTATCGATTGTTTTATGAACTAATAAACCGGAATTTAATAGAATTGAAAAGTAAATTGAAATTTTTCTGATTTTCTTTTTCATATTTTTTTTAAAACATATTATTATTTGTATGTACTTCCATTTATAATTTTCTTGTTATTAATACTATCAATCGATTGTTTCGAGAAAAATTTGAATTCTTATCTTAGAGAACGAATTGCCTCTTGATTAAGATTATTTGTCAATTAATTTTAAATTGTATTGAAGAAAAAGGTTCCTCGTGTACTGTACCCATCTACTTGGAGGATATATTTCCAGATTCCTGGTAGAATCTTGAACCGAAGAGCGGAAGATAGCAGATGGCCTGATGACCATATAAATAGCCAGAGCTGCGAAGAATGTTTACATGGAAGAACTAAAGGCCCAACTGTTTACCGCTGTCTTCGGTCCCGGTCGGCCGCTGGCGCCTCCCGGATTTAGATCTTGTTCTACATATCTTGTGTACGATGTTAGAGAGTCTTCCGTCTCTTTGGGAGTTACTATTGTCAGGCAGATGGTAGTGGGTTGGAGCGACATTTTCGAGGAGTTGTTGTGAATAACAAAATATCATAATTAATGTCGGGATTTAATAGCCGGGATATATGGGGTAGGATAAAATCAATGAAACAAAAAATGTATTTACCACCTTGTTCTATAACAGTTTATCTGTGATCTTGAAACCAAATTTTGTATATCTTTTCTGAAAACAAAGAGAGCCAATCATCTAGTTTTTCACTTCATCGATTGAATTCATGTTGCTGCTGCTTAATGAGTCTTGGAAACTTGAAAATAGGTGAGGAATAATTTAACATCCAAACTATTTCTATTCTTGCAACATGGGGCCTCGCAATATCATGGTGGAATAAAATACTCCATCTCTTGATAATCGAGGGACGTTTTACCTCAATTGCCCTCTTTAATCGATCCTGTAAATATACACGAGATACACTATTCCTTCCATATCCCACCAACCAGACATCATTACATTTTACAGATGAAGTCCTTCTCTCGCTTCTGTTGCCGGTGTTTCTCCAGAACTTAAGTAACATCATTCACTAATGACGTTTTCTCCATATATTTCCGCAAATTTCCGATAAGTTGAAGCAGCATTTTCTCTTTTATGGATTCCCAAATCATAACATAGCGTGAGTGGATTTTGGGAATATCTATTTTAATTGAAATTTAAGCACATAATAACTAACTTTCTCCAAAAAAAGCATGATGAATAGAAGAGTACATATGCTGCAATAAATAAAATATGTAAAACCAATTCAATTATAAGGAAAGAATTAATAATATCAAGATTAAAAAACAATAGTACTTATGATTTTTTTTTTTTTTTTTTTTTTTTTGTTCTTCCCTACCTCGCCTTTTAGGCTATACGGGATTTTCCCGGGCCGGGGGATGAGGGCGGGGAATTTAAAATCCCCTCCGGCACCGGGACGCGAACTCGTACTTTTTATATCATCTCAAATCTGTTATCCGGGTTGCCAGGCAACTAGCGGTGCTGTTACACACGCTTTAGCCTATTCGGCCACCCCGCCCCCTAGTACTTATGATATGGCGTGGTATTTCATAAATACAAGGCGAAAATGTGGAGACCCTTATTCTAGATCAACATATGTTCGCTACCAATTCCCGCATTTCCACACATTTCCTCTTATTGGAAGCTATCCAGTTTTGTCTTACGGGATATTTGGAATTTTAAATTACATTATTCTTAATTATTTATAAAGATTTTGCTGCTCAGTTAGTTGTAAAAGCTATATATCTTGAAATATATGGGTAATTTTATAATTGAAAATATAAATAGCTGTACATATAAAACTAGGATATACAATAAAATTTGTCGGCAGTTTTATCAACAAAAATAATCTGCTATTTCTACTCGTCGTATCTTCTAACTTTCTTCTTCTCTTGGTTGACCATTCATTACCTCGATCTTAATATTTTGAAGTCAGTTTTGTACTTTTAATAATATAAACCGGAAATGTTGTAGGAATAGATGGAATCAGACAAGTTAAGGGCGCTTTCTCAACGTTCCGTATGCTTTTGCGTGCCAGGAAAATAAAGTAGGGCATGGGATTTCGCATATTCAACCACAACTTAAAATCCGTGCTCCTCAATAGGTCAGAGACAAGGAGGGTGACCCTATTCATCTCAACCCGTCTGTAAACCATTTGCAGTAGATGCTTGAGGATCTACCATCTTGGGAATTTGGTGGCCAAGAAAAAGTTACAATGAGGAGTTACTTAAAAGGATCAAGCAGAGAAAAATATAACATGAAATCAGGCTAAGGAAATGTGGCACAGACACACCTTAGGGAAGAAGTCCGAAAAGTTGTTGTATGGAATCCTCAGGGTCAACGTCGAGCTGAGCTGTTCGGCCGAAGAAGCCGTGGAGAGGTTCTGTCACACTTGGACCACCCTCAAAGAGATGGCTCCAGACAGACAGGTGGTGTCACTTCATCAAAATTGTATTTCCCATGAAACGATAACAAGAACTACAATAATTTAAATATATATAATGATGCATTCCTGGATAAATCAATTTATAAAACTTAATGAATATTTATTATTTGGTTGATGTATTAATACGATTAATTATTAAATCGTGATTTATTAATCCACAGAGAGTTAATTACCATAATAAAAAAGTTTTCAAGTTTCAATTTGCGTTTGACATTTTCTTACCTGCTTTTTTTTTTTGTTTCCATAGAGCAGGTTTCCATAACAATAAACCAATTTATGTAAAACATTTTCACATCCTCAACTTTGATATTGTTGCATTGTTGTAACATATCGGTTAATTTGAAATAGAATGATGAATGGTTCTACTATGAGATATTTCAATGAATTTCTATCCCACGCCCCTATCTCGTTATAACTATCTACCCAAATATTATTTAAAATAATGCAATACAAAGGCCTGTTTCAAACTCTCAGGCGCCACCTAGTCTGGAAAAGAGTTTCCCACGACGAACACGCCAACAATTTCAATTTCTTTCGTTTCGGAATATCTCACCTCTCCCTTTGGTAGAAAATAATAATAGATATTAGATATTAGTAACACCACTGATAAGTGACAAAATTCTTCTTTTACAATAGTTTATTTAAAAAACATATTCTTATAAGCAAAGTAATAATAATAATCCCAAAATTTTGAGTAATTTAATGCCCAGATTAAATTTTTCAATATGTCATTCAAGAGCACGAACTTAATATAAATACTAAAAACATCAGTGGACGCATGAACCATTTGTTTTTACAATAAATTTTAAAATAAAAGTTATGCACAAAACATCAAGAGATTAAAGCCTATTAGTCCTTCTCTTTGGGTGTACAGAAGGATCAAATTGAAGAGTTAAAGGAAAGACTATCGCGATATGATGAGATTTTGAAAATTCTTCAAGTAATTTCTGCTGCAGTTTCTATTCAACATCTAATTCTATGTAGAAACTGCTAAACAAAATCGTCCCAGACAGTTAAAATTTATCAGGTTATCTTGTAGAAGAGGAAACCATTACATTAATAAATTATTTATATTTAAAATAATTTATATAACCAAAAAAAAAAACTATAAATAAAAAGATATTAAAATAAGTTTTATAAATTATAGTTTTCTATTGAAATTTTAACTTGTTTTGGTGCCTGGCTTTTCTTGCCTTTAATCTCTAAAGAGATAAATAGAGAGAGTATAAGCTACTTACCCATTATTGGCCATATTAAAACTACTATTAAGCTCAGGTGAAAAGGTTGGATTTTCTTTTACAAAGCAGAAAAAAAAATCTAGAGCGCGCAACACACAACTTTCACTAGATTAGATAGTATAGAATTATATATAGAATTAGATGTTGGATAGAAACTGCAGATTTAATTTTCAGAAATTACCTGAAGAATTTTCAAAATCTCATCATATCGCGATAGTCTTTCCCTTGCCTCTTCAATTTTTTCCTTCTGTACACCCAAAGTATATATTATTATTATTGTTCACAAGAAAAAAAAAAAATAAATGAAGTACTTACTTTTCAAAAACAAGCTATTTCAGTTTTTTTTTTTTTCAAAAACAACGTTCATTTTCTCAAAAATGGTGCCTGATAGATTTTTTTGGACTTCAGATCTGAACTCAGCACACATGAAAATATAAAAACCAGAAAAACATTCTCAAGGGAATGAAAAAAAAATTATTTTTGCAGAACAGTGCAATCATCTGAAATTTCATTAACTGAACGAAATTATCATATTTATTACTTTAATACTGTTATTTAAAGTGTTTTTTTTTATAATTATATGTTCATATATTTTTTAAAATTAATTATACGTTTGTTTAAACACAACATCAATTGTAATTTGAAGTTATATTGTCATTTATAATATTACATTATCATTATTAGTAATAATAATTCTGTTAATTTTATAGTAGTCTTACTGTTCAAAATTTAAGGTAATTATTTACGAACGGTCCTCCACTCGCCATCTTGGTTGAACTGGTATTATGTCCCGTGTTCTGATAACGTTTACGAAATCTAGCACCAGAAAGCGCCACTATTGCGGAGGGCTTGTCTTGTCCCCTCCACCTTACGTTCATTACAAATAATTACCAATTGTAACCTTTATTACAATATATAGTGCCCACCATTTTTTTTAACTTGTCGATTTCTTTGTATCTTCAATATATCGATTAACCAAACTTTATATTTCAGATGTTATTATTTACACATATTACCTACATCAATTTTTTTTACCATTATATATTACTAATATTATTTATAATTGTAGTGTTTATATATTGCCCGTTTTTGTTTTTTTAGCTTCGAGATTCAGCATTATTAATGCTTTTCGCTTTCCTTATCATAAATGAAAGAAGTTTATTAACTTAAGTTTTGTTTTAATTGTGACACTTTATCTCTAATTGTACATTATCTAAGTATGTCCAATATTAATACAATTCAGGAAGAATTAAACAATTTTCTATAAGGGTTTTGATGCTGGATAAGGGTTATACTTATCAATTATATGTTACTTAAATCTTCTAGCAAGAAGAATTAAACAATTTTCTATAATGCTTTTGATGCTGGATAAGGGTTATATTTTTCAATTATATGTTACTTAAATCTTCTAGCAATAAAACACATTTTCAGTCTACTCAGGTACATACTGGCAATACCAGATGACCAGTTATCCCTAGCCATTTCCATTGCTGTCTACTTACATTATCTATATCTACTTTTATATTGTATTGTCTCATTAATTTTTCTGAATCCTGTCAGAATGATTTATTAGGCAAGAAAGTGTAAGTTATCTTCATCATGTGTATTCCGCCAGACGTAACTCATTACCTTCTTCTTCATAAAATGTCCCTTAGTTATATAAATGAAGTATAGACCTATGAAAGATTTAGGTTTTACTTCATCTCATGTTTTGGCTTCCAGCCTCAAACTTTCCAGACATTGTTTAATGAGTTTATTAATTTCTTTCTAAGGTTTCCCTATATGTATTTCAAGACTGTAAATAATTTAACTATCGAGAATGACTTATTGTCCAAATAAGGATAAATTACCACCAGTAATGATCAAATTGACCAAGGAAAAGTAACCTAGAATACCTTATTTTTTTGTGCAAACAAATATATTTATTTTATAGGGGCCAGTTATTCGTGAATAAAATATTCAATTAAAAATATCTAATTAACACACAAGACACTTCCTTTGGAAGAAAAAAATTGAAATGCACTTTATAAATGGAAATGGCTAGGAATAACTGGTCATCTGGTATTGCCAGTATGTACCTGAGTAGACTGAAAATGTGTTTTATTGCTAGAAGATTTAAGTAACATATAATTGAAAAATATAACCCTTATCCAGCATCAAAAGCATTATAGAAAATTGTTTAATTCTTCTTGCTAGAAGATTTAAGTAACATATAATTGATAAGTATAACCCTTATCCAGCATCAAAACCCTTATAGAAAATTGTTTAATTCTTCCTGAATTGTATTAATATTGGACATACTTAGATAATGTACAATTAGAGATAAAGTGTCACAATTAAAACAAAACTTAAGTTAATAAACTTCTTTCATTTATGATAAGGAAAGCGAAAAGCATTAATAATGCTGAATCTCGAAGCTAAAAAAACAAAAACGGGCAATATATAAACACTAAAATTATAAATAATATTAGTATAATATTATATAATATAAGAATAGTATAATATAACAATACAATACTTGATAAGAGATAGTTCATGCATTTCATACTATCGACATAGGAATTTCAATACATACATTTCTTTTATTTATTCAATTATAATTAACTGTTTATTTTTATATGCATATTCAAGCAAATTTTATTTTTTTATGAAATGAACACATTCTAACTTTATAGTTTTGTTTATAGTTCAAGTGATATGTTCATAGTTTTAATTGTTTTGTTTATAATTTTAAATGCTCTGTACATAGTTTTATCTGTATTGTATATAGCTTGCGCACCTAAGGTTTTCTTTACTTTTTATTTTATTTTATCGATTTTATTTATTGTTTCAAACGTTTAGGCCAGTAATATTCTATTATTTTGTACATTATTGTTATTCTGAAGGGACTTAGTCCCAGAATAAAGTTTTTTTTTCTATATATCTATCTAAAAGTAGATACAGATAATGTAAGTAGACAGCAATGGAAATGGCTAGGGATAACTGGTCAGATAATTTAAATTGGATTGGAGATTAAGACAATTTAGAAATTATAATAACCAAATGTGAATAATTGAGATGCATAGGTAAAAATATATTCAAAAGCTTCTGTTATAAATGTTACAGGCTCAAGTTGACATAATTTAGCTAATGTTTGAAAAAGATTACTGCTTAACTAAATACCTCTTAGAGCATTGCGTTTTATATATATATATATACAGGTTGCTAAGATACTTGTCTATCATACAGATACGACGATTGGCATAGTTAATTATGTAGAAAATGTACGGTTCCAAGGGGAATATACAAGGGACCAATCGCTAAGAACTCGTAATGTTGCTGACAAGTTCAGATTTAAAGGAATGTCAGTAGTGTTTTCTTCTTTGATTATTTTAAATTAAATGAATCGCTGGAGCTCTCCTACATGATCCTGAAACATTTCCCTTAGAATCTGGTAATGCCAGTATGTACCTCAGTAGACTGAAAATGTGTTTTATTGCTAGAAGATTTAAGTAACATATAAATGAAAAACATAACCCTTATCCAGCATTAAAACACTTATAGAAAATTGTAAATTTTTTAGTACATACAATCTAAAATATAGCATGGTCAAGCATAAAGTATTTAAAAATTGAATATATACAATCTAAATATCTAAAATATACAATGATCAACCATCAAATATTTAAAAATTTAAGTTAATGAAGTTGTTTAATGTTTAACAAATTGTTTAAGACAGTATGCTGCACATTAGACTGAAAATGTGACAGAATATATCTAAAAAGTATAAGCATAAATATATTATGTGGATATATAAAAAGTATAAGCATAAAAATATTATGTGGATAAGATGGAAATGGGTGTTCAATCGATGCTTATTTAACGGTGGGTAAGGAATGGTTAATTTAAAAAAAGGCGAGTAATATATAACCTAAACGATCTAATTTTCTATATTTACTGAAAACAGAGGTAAGGTGGAGGGGACAAGACAACCCCTCCGCAATAGTGGCGCTTTCTGGTGCTAGATTTCGTAAACGTTATCAGAACACGGGACATAATACCAGTTCAACCAAGATGGCGAGTGGAGGACCGTTCGTAAATAATTACCAAATTTAATTTTATAACATTTATTGACATAGAGATTGATAGTTATTAATAATGTTCAATTGTTTCAGGGTTACGAGGGATCATGCAAGCTGTGGACCGGAAGCCATTCCTGAGCCCACCGCCTCCCAATCTTCTTCCGTCTCCTCCCCAGCCACCTCTTCATTTCTATGAGAAATTCGCATAGATCCTTTATCGAAAAAAACTATTTGTGTAACGAAAAATCGTTTATCAAATGTATTATAATCACCGAATTTATTTTCACTTATCCATAAAATTATATTCACAAATATTTTGTACAGTTGCATATCGTGTTGGACAAATTTTGTTAACACATACAATTTTTTGGTGCTATTGGTTATAAAATCCATCACGTCACAAATAATGTTTTGGCTATTTAGTTCATTCTATATTTATTATCTATAAATTGAAAATTATGATAATTTTTCATAAGGTAAATTTGCTGATGGTGTGTTTCCAAATTATTAGATGGTTGAAGCGAAACTTCAAGTTATTCAGTATATCACAACTGCTTTAAATACTCCTTGCACTACAAAACCAAATAAAATTATATGGGACAACGCTTCTGAAGGTTGATTATTTAAATTTTTAGTTAGTGTAGCTTGGGGTAATGAGTAAGTGATTAAAAAAGAAAAAATAATTTATGAGCTTTACTCCATATTGTTTAGTTCATAAAATTACTTTAAAGGGCGTATATGTTAATAATTTGTAAAAAAAAATATATGTCTAATTATAAATAAGACAAAGGAAAATATATACTAACAATAAAATGTTCCAGTTTTAAGCAAGAGTGTAAGGTTTTCCATAAAAATAAGGCATTTGAGCGAAAACCCAGATCAATCTGCTTTTTACACATAATATAATTTTGAAGATATATTTTCATTTTCAACATTCAATAATGATTGTTGGTTAATATTCAATTATTGCGACTCAACTGCCAAAAACTTGGAATACAACAATGACAATAATCATCGAAACTTTTGTTAATAAATAAGTATTAGAAATATTTTAGTTATTTTTTGTGTGCATTTATGTAGAAAGATTTACGTACTTATATTTTGTTTTATCCTTATGTTAAGCAGGTTTTGCAATTTTAAAACTCATGTAAATAAATTTTAAAAAATTGCAATTCTGAGTGTCATATGAACAAAAACTTCATAATAAATAAGTTATCTTTATATAATACCATAATTACCAACTTGGAAAAATATGAAGATTAAATATGCCCATGTATTTAATACTTGAAGAATTTATTTTATAATCCAATTAAAATTTTGTATAAATATGTTTTAAAAGTACACCTGTTTTATTTCACATCCTATTTTTTTCCTCACTGTAATTATAGATTTATTTTTTAAACATTCGTAAATATTTTAAAAAATTACTAATTGGTATTAATGATATTATATTATAGAAAGAAGAAATTGAAATATGAAACATTTTAATCATCTAGGTCAAGGTATTAAAAGTGAAATTAAAAAAAAAAAAAAAACTGGTGCATGCATTATACAACTTTCACTTACCACTCTTCTTGGAGTGAAACTTTTTTCTGCCAAAATTGGGATATTATACAAAGATGCAGTAGTACGTATCACCATAATATGTTGTTTAATGAATTCAATATAACATTTAAAGTGCACGCAATATTATTGTAGGCACCTTGATTTGATACTGGAAAAAAGGTGAAAAATATAACCTTTAATTCTGATTGTCGCAGTGCTTCACGTTTCCATTAGCAATATAAAAAGACAGTCAACCTATCATACGTTTAATTATTTCCAAATTGTTATTTCATCAATGGAAGAGTATTATCTTTTGTATGAATACCTACTAACTTTGATAGCGCATTTCATATGCCCCCTGGAAATATTGTCATTGATATAAATTAATCCATTACTATTTGTATAAAACTTTATAAAGTCAATAAAAATATTTTAATGGCTATAATAATTTTTCAAAAGTATCATATACAATATAAATATAATCAATAGTTTGGTATAATATATTGTATTGAGATAAGTTATTGTTAAAAGTAGTTATATTTGTATATTTTAACGATAGAAATAGTAGGTTGTTAAAGATTGTTAATGACTGTTTCAAGTAACACAATCAATTTTATTTTCTTGTTTCATTGGGAATGATTCGAATTTAGTTAAGTGTTATTCGAAAGCTACCTATATCCTGAGCCTATTTTCTCTAAAAAATGTGAAAATAATATAAATAATGTTTTCTGTTATTTTAAAAATTACCTGATACATGAATAATATCAACATATTCATAATAATATTGATTTTTTTTTATGTGAAATTACCTCAGTTGAGACATCGAAAAAATAAATTATTGATAAAAAAATACAGTAGATCAATATACATTAATACATTACAACCGAACCGCTTATTTCAAAGTGATCCCTATGTTTTGTGGAAATCGGAATAAGTATCGTAAATATTCTCAAAATGTAAAAAAACAAAACAATAATTCCGATTTTTTTTTTTTTTTCAGAAACAAACCTAACTTTTTGAAATAAATGCATTCCTAAAACTTTGTTTTCTATTTGTGGTTAAATAGTTGACTGTCGTGAATAATGAAGAGAAGAATAGTTGCGGTGATCAGTCGGATAAGAAGGCAAAAATAAATGATAATATTTATTTTGACATTTGCCGACGTTTCGACCTGAAGTTCAGGCCTTCATCAGGGCTAAGAGAAGAACCAGATAACAAGGTATGAGAAACATAAGTAGTGTAGGTAAAAAAATTAAAGTAAAAACTTTTACTTTAATTTTTTTTTACCTAATTTTTTTTTTTTTTTATTTGACCGCACCCCCCAATTAATTCCTTCTCATAATAAGTTTTTTTTTTTTAAACCCGAGTCTAGAAGTATAATTCTTTCCAAAAGGCACTGTTTAAGTTTCAATGTTTTTAATTACTATTGAAATAATCAGAGATTTTCGGATATATATGCAACAAATAAAGCATTTCTTAATTTATTATTTAATAAATATTAGTTTTGAATTACAAATGGAATAGAAAATATAGTCTTTCGTATTTTCTGAAAAATATTAATAATGATTACAATTCACGCTGTAAATTAACCACTCAACTGTAAGAGCTCCTTTAATTTGCCGGATTTTATGTTAAATAATGAAGAATTGTGCTTTGACTGTCAATATTGCTTTGGAATGATCTTTTTTTTTTTTTTTTTTTTTTATTGAAAACATTACAATCTGTCTCAAGGACATCTTTGGAAATGAAGATTTTTTTAATATGCAGTAACAGTTCAAAACTCCGGAAAGAAGGCAAATCATAATTAAAAACGAAAAAAAAAATGTTTATTTCTAAATATCGCATAAGGATTACTGTTATATTAAGAAGAAGATATGATTATTTTTACTGTCGAAGATTGCCCTTAAAAAGTGAATGGTTGATTTCACATTTTGTGAGACCAGTTTAATTTACAGGCAGGGGAGATAGGTGCGTTGACAGGTCGGTAATGGAGTCTGAGCATGAATCAGGCGAATTGCCTGGCCGCCATTATAAACAAGTGACTGGTGCCAGAACTTTGGCATCCCGGGTCCTCGAGTGTGCTACCGTCTCAACTCCGGCAAAAAAACCCAGCTTGTTGACAAATATAACCACGTGCCGCTATATAACGGGCAGATGGCATTTGTCCATAACTTCACTTTTTTTCGGATTTTTTTTTTTTTGGATGAGAGCAGGAGGCTCATTTAGGACTTGAAAATTGTGTGACACCGTTATGGGAGACATGGATTTTATGGAAACATATCCCTCTACGGGGAAAACGATTCCCCAAACATACTAATCGATACATAGCACGTATCCTACATACGCTCTTTTATGCCTATGATTCTACAGCTAGCCAACCTTCTCAAAGAATGGAAAGGTCAAGATTTATTCCGTGGGTCCACCACGAAATAAACCTCAACCCATTCAGACCCTGTCGAACTGACCGCCAGTAGGGTCATACATTTCATTCAACTACACAATTACACAGAGTTACTGATTATATTGCTGGAGCACTAGAGCAAAAACAATATGCAACCGGCGTGTTTCTAGATGTTGCCCAGGCATTCGATGAAGTCTGGCACCATGGACTTCTCTTTAAAATCAAAACTATACTGCCTTATACATGCTATCTCATTCTTCAGTGTTTCCTTTTCGAAAGATTTTTCTCTGTCTGACATGGCTTAGAAATTTCCTCAATTCGACCAGTGTCGGCAGGAGTACCTCAGGGATCAATATTGGCTCCTTTACTGTACGTAATCCCTTACAACCACACTATTTTTTAAAAACAGATATCAGTAAAAATACTCTACTTATCTACTAGGTATAAGGTTCTTTATACTTACATATTTAGTCAATTTCTACCATACAAGGTATACTAAAGAAAAACTATAAGTAGATTTCTAGAATAAGAAGTGGACCTTAAAGTCTTAAAAATGCAGTATGATTTTTTTAAATTCATTCATTTTAAGTTTTATTCAATTAAACATGTCTATTTTATTAAAAAATGTTTCAGTTTAATAAAAAAAATTTGTTTTTACTAAATGATATATTGGTATAGCAAAAAATTTTTTTTAAGGCGAAATATTAGTCCGCGGTACAGACCCCTTTTTATCGAATTATTAACATCCGCATGAAACTTCGTAAATAGTTTCATCTTATAGTAACCTACAACTATTTTATTTATGAAAACTCTTGAGATTGAGACGTTTTCAATTTGGAGGGAGCAAACTTTGTCTATTTAATTGGGTACTAAAAACTCGTAAATACCCATTTCCTTTCAACTAGGATCGTAACATAATTTGAAAACAAAATCGATAAAAAAGGTGGCCTACAAAAATATTGTGCCGTTTGTCCTATATAATCTCGTTATTTTGAAAATATAGGGGTGGACAAAGTTTGCCTCCCTCCAGATTAAAAACGCTCCAATTCTATGAGGTTTCGAAAATAAAAAATTGTAGGTTACGATGAGATGAAAATATTTACGAAGTTTCAGGTGGATGTTAATAATTAGATAAAAATGAATCTGTCCCACGGACTATACCGTTTTAATAAAACAATAAAATAAAATAATTAAAATAAAATAATTCAAGAGCTCATACCTAATTCTGTATTTTTCAATGATAAGTATTCAGTTTTATATTAACACAATATATTATCACAAGCTAAGAAAGAACGAATATTATATTTTTTACAAAAACATGAATAATTAATTATATTAAAACATTATTTCCAATTCATCTTTTATTTTTTCTTGTTTTTCTTTCTTTCAATTTAAATGATCAATACTGATAGAAATTCCTAAATGTGTTGCATATAACAGATGAAATATTAAGAAGGTAATATTATATTAAATATAACAATATTGAAATATTTATTACTTTTGCAATAACAGTTGAATTTTAATATGTAAATTTAAGAAAAAAAGGAATATTAGTACTAATTTGTTGGTAAAAAATATCATTTTTTATAATTCCGAAATCATTTAATGTTTAAAAAATGCTTCTATTTCGGACATACATGTATCGAAAAAAAAAACATAACCATTAGAGTTAACATGAAAACAAAATTAATAAATAAGTATGTAATGATTGCTTAAAAATAATACAATTCATGTGGTATGCAATCGTTCGTGATCGCTCTCGGTTTCATTGTTTTTTTGCTCTCACAATTAGTGTTTTTAAAAATGATAGATTATTGATAGTTTAAACTGCAATGCAAGGTTAGACTTCTGTTGGACCAAACAACAAATCTTTCAGTTAATGAATTAAAGTGAGAATATTAAATAACTGCGCTTAAATACATATAAATTTCCTTCTCGTAATTTATTCAATTCGGAAGGAATTTTTGCATTTTGTATTAAGCATGGTAAATCGAGACTAAGTAATGATTTTTTGAAAACTTCTAGCAACCTTCTTCGGATCAAATTAGCTGAAATTCAGCATGTAAGGTTATTTTCTAGACCAGGTGTTCCTAAACTGGGTGCGCGGCAATCTGGGTGTAGTGCAGACCAAAATCGCCTGACTGTAGCAAGACCAAGACCAAGGCTGGTAAAAAAAATTGTTTTTGTGAATAAAAATTAAGGCAAAATAGTTACTAATACCTGACAATTTTAGTTACTATATATAAAGAATTGGTGTAACCAATATACTTTTACATTTAACTTTTTCAATTTTTCATTTGGGCTTACTTAGGTTTCCCCTATCTGAAAAATTACAGTAATAGCTCTATAATAATAGGCTAATTGGTAAATGCATGACTGTTGCGAGACTCTTGTGCAAGACTCGTCTTGGTCTCGCATTTGGGTGCCAACACTACCTAGGTGCCGCAAGCGTAATTCAATTTCATTTAATTTTTTTTTTAATATTGAAGTAATTAAAATTAATCCAACATAAGATAATAGCAGGGAAAATTTGTTGTATTTGGTTAAATATACTTTAGAGGAAGACATTTTGAAAATGCTGCATTTAAGCCCTGTCAGATTATTTCAATAAACATAATTTCTTCCTGATATTAAAATCCACTTGATATTGCATTGATAAATTGAGTTTAATTAAAATCACTAGAGCCGTTTCGAGAATATTAGAAAATCATTGATATAAAGTGACACATTTAGCAGGGGTATCCATCCCCCCCTCCACAAGGTCGATGGCGCAAGAATCTACTCCTCCCCTCCTCTCCCAAGATATTTTATTGCTTAACTTTTCTTAAAAACAGAGCAAAGGAAAGTAGAATTAGAAAAAAAAAAATCATATACAATTACACTGCAGTCTGTTCCATGTTTCTCCTATATTCTAAAACTTTTCATTCCGGAAATTCATAATCCTGTTGAAATGTGCCTCCGTCAAAACATCAAAAACCCGTCATAATACGCCCCTCTCAAAAATGTTGATGCAACAACTTGCGGAATACAACCCCCTTCTGGGCACCCTACCGTTAAGAAAATTTAAGGAAAAAAGTTGCTGTAACATTTCCGGTATATACGTATCTTGAATATTTAAGCTTCGTTCGATTTTTCACTTTTGTGAAAAATTTGTGACTGTTCACACATACATTACAAAACATTTCATGAAACTAATTTTTTTGGACTTGAAACGTGTAGATACTATAAAAAATCCGGATTTGAGAATTTGCAGGATCACAATACTTTAACCTATTTATATAGACTAGTAGGTCCGTGCGAAAAATTCGCACAGTACATTGTTATCAAATGCTAAATTAATAATAAAATAAAATAATGCAAAGTATCAAAAGGTAAAGGAATCAATTCTTACTTTATCGACAAAATTAATTTATATCATCATTTTTGTTTGGAACCAATATATTTACAAATTTCAATAAGCTGTATCTTTGCAAAAAATTGTCCGATTTCAATGATTTTTTTTTCCTTTTGTAGACAATTTAGTAATGTTTTATATAATTATGGGAATAACCGAGGGAAAAGTGTAATTTTTTAGTTATTCGTAAATAAAGTGTCTTTTCTTTCATAACTTGTTTGCCTGAATTTTCGGGGTGATTGGACTATTTTGCCAGCCTGAAGGAGAAGGAAGCCTTCGAAATTGGTGGCTCAATCTTGAGATTTGGTGAAGAATTAACGATGATATGGCTTGCCGATCAAAAATACCATCGATAAATAATATAAACTCCTCCTGTCTCGATCATAGAGACCTCAAGTCGACGAAATGAGACATGTATCCAATGACAGTACTACAATTAACGTCAGGTGGTGTGGATGCGAACCCCATGCCTTGCGTTATCTCGAAAATAGTACGTTTTTGGGCTTAAAAACGCAGGATCCGATAGTTCCAGAGGAACTATCCGGGTCTTGCTGTACCCATTAAAATCTTCAAGGTCCAATTTGTCCCGCATCGATCCACAGACCTGCCATCGTTCCAGTATTGAGCCTAGCAAAATGTTAGTATCGACTTTATTTATTTTAGAAAGAAAAACAAAAGTGGAGAATACGATTCGCTAACCCCCCGTGAAATTCTGAATCCAACGATACTCCATTCGTGGTATTTGAGCATGACAGGAGCTTATATTTGGTACAAAACCGATTTCGAGCCTTACTGTAATAATATATGTACGGATACGGATAAGAGAAGGGAGTCGGGCTAGAGCGTGTGTGAAACACACGTTACCCAGTTAATGTTTTACAATTAATTTTTAATTACAAAATACATTTGGTTCAAATGTGCCTAATTGAAAGAGTAATTATTGGATACCTAATCTATATAATAAAAACTAGGTAAAAGATTATAAGCCGTATTGATTAAAAACGTGGATCCATTTAGGAAAATATTCAGATTGTCAATTAAACTAGTTCATTAGTCAATGTTGAAATCTCGAAGATGTAATTATATCCAATATTCTAGTAGACAGTTTATTTTTTTTTATCCCCGATGTATTCGAATCGAAGTAACGAAATTGTCAGTGGTAAGCTTTTCTTAGGAGCACTTTAAGTGAGGCGACAGAAGGGATGCCCTGTTTATATTAGCGCTGACAGGCATCGATTGTGGGAAGAGAGGCACAAGCTATAACGGCCTTCACAAATCATCGCAGTCATTATCTGTCCTGTCACAGTGCCTGGCTAATCTAAACATCCACCTTGAGTAGAATGGATACAGCCTCTTCCTCATCCTATACTTCCGAAATAGTTCAGCTATTTATAAACCAACACAGTCTTTTATGGAACAAAATCATTTTTCCGAATATAATCTTATTTTTAAATAAAAACTTGGGTTAAAAAAAAGTTTCTTTAACGTAATCCCGAAAATAGATCCTAAGCAATTTAATTATTTTAAAGTTCCGTGTATCTACAAAGAGGAAAAGATTTTGAAAAGAAATTCTGCCCCTCATTATTATTAATTACCGAATTAACATTTAAATTCATTCATAGCTATGAAAAATAATTTTCGTTTTGTTATTCGTTTAATGAATGAAAATAAGGTAGTTATATATGTGTCCACCATAGGTGAAGACCATAGGCTTCCCTCCTCCCCCCAATAAAAATGTTATGGGGCGAGAATATATATAAAAAATTAAAGTTCATAACAAATAAGATAAATTAATAAATAAAATTATAAACTAAGCTATGGCCTATAAGTAACTATTTTATCACAACCTAAATATTTGTATTGTTTAAATTTTAATTTATCCTTTGATAAATTAAAATTGGAAACATATCCTTGAATTTTATCATTTGTTCACCTTTCATGTGGACACCTCCATTTTCACGTAATTTTCTTATAACATTTCTGCAGTTGGAAATTTAATAATTACATAAGTACAAGTATAAATATATTTTCTAGAGAATATTTTTATAAACATTTTAAATAACTAGTCAGACTGTGAAAACAATTTATTTGGAGGTTGTACAAACTAAGAAATCAAAAGTATTTTTCGGCTTTTAACATTATTCATTTTTAGCTTAAAATGTTTTAGATATGTATTCCGATGTTATGGAGGCTGTACCCCTTCCTCTCATGTTAAATGTATACAAATTATAATATATCCAATTATTTTATTCAGATATTTTCAAGTTTATCAACAAACACTCAAAAAAAAAAATCCTACAACTGTCTAAACATCTATTATATTTATTTTTAAATATCCAATATTATATTTGTTAGATTCACAATATGTTGAATTTGTGCACATAACATGAACTACCGCCATTTTTTTTTCTTTTGGTCATCGCTCCCCCAATCAAAATGGTAAGTCTGTGCCTGTGATGGCCATACATATTAATAATTGTAAGATGTAAATTTAATAAATTATCAACTAATTTAGTTCAATAAATACAGCTGGTATAATCCTATTCTAAAATATATCCTAAATTTAATATTCTAATTCCTTCAATTTATGCAGGGAAAATGGACCTTGACCTGAAGAATAAGTAGAAAAAATGTGTACTTCTGCTTTTTTAAAAAGGCTTTGTGAGATAAGAATTCAGTGAGTTTAATTAATCTGTTACCTGAAGTCAGGAGATTTTCTTGGAGTTCATCCAACTTCTTTAAAGTTGGTACCCTTAATGAGGTAAACACCCTTGGATTGAGTGTGAATCTAACCTGATCTCTTCCCTTATGAGTATCCTTAACTCCCTCCTTACCCCAAACCATTTGCCAAGAAACAAAAGGAGTAACTGTATACTCACATCATTAATTACAATAAAAATTTTCAATAACATTACGTCTATCATTTACTGTTTCTTAAATGGCTCTTGAAAAAAATATACGTTTATTACTTTATATGGTTCAGTTACATTGTATTATATATTTTACAATTGAAAATAAATTAAATTTGGTGGTGTTCCTATGCCGGATTTGGGCCTTAAGCTGTAGTTTGGAAGAATTTCAGTTCTTTTTTATTCATTTGTGATACTATTTTCTTATATACTTCATGGTTATTTAAAATAATATATAATAAAAAGGGGTGAAGTTAAAAAAAAAAAAAGAGATATCTTATAAAACAATATATTAAATATATATATATTTTCTAATATAGATACAAATACTTACATATTTTTTTAATTGATTTTAATATCTATAATATTTACAAACATAAACATATATGTCTTACGTATTGTTATAGGACATTATACAAACAGATTTATACATTTTGTAAATGATTAATGATAATTACTGTCAGTTATCAATGAATTGGCAAAATATATTATTCATTCAATGAAACACTGATATGCTCTTTACATAACAAGAAGTACATCAGCCAAACTTTTAAAAAAAGTTGGGCTAAGAATTTCTTGAATTTGTCATACTTAAAATAAATTAATAAAATTGATTTTCTAAATAAAATATAATATTTACAACAAAATACTTGTTTAAAAGTCTTTAAAATCAAAATAGCACAATAGAAACTACAGTTATGAGCACTAAATAATAACTTTGAAATAAACAGATACTATTTGGTCTTTAAGTTTCACCTCAATTTTAAATTTATCTATATTTTTAAAAAGACTAAGCTGTTTTAGTATGCATTGCATACAAAATGTAATTAAGTCAAAAACTTATTGGCAACCTTAAAAATAATTTTTTGGTACAATTTAGAAAGAAGTAATAGTCTTTCTTATTATTGTTTAAAAGCTGTAATAGTAAGCAAAATATTTACAACTGGTCAATAAATAAATATTAGAAAAAGATAAAGAGAGTGAGAAAGAAAAAAAGTTTTGAAATTTGGTAACATAAATTTAACTTAACAGGTGGGACTACTTGCACCTAAGAGAGTAAGATGGTGGTACCGAAAACTTCCTTAAATTGAAATATTTAAACTTGTCCCAAAGATAGACTTAAAAAAGATGTATAAAAGAAAAATCATATAGATCAGTTGCAACAATTTTGGATCAACTTATTTGGGAAAAAGGAATAGCAAATAAAATTAATTTAAGTTAGAAGTAGAGTACAATAAGGAGCAGACCAATAATTTGATAACAATTACTAAGATTTACACTAAAACAGAACAAAAAAATATGCTTTAAACGACAAATTGTATGAATGATAAGCATGTAATAAAGCAATAAATAATTTTAATTTCCCTTTAAAGATTTTTTTAGTAGATCTAGGTTAAAAGTAAAGTTAAATATCAACAATATAAGAGATATTGCAGGGAAAAGCAGCAAATTATGCAAGTTCTAATTTTAAACACATTAAAAATTTAAATCAATATCAGATTTGAATCAGATTGATAAATTGTTATTAAAAGAACTGCAATAAATGTTGAACTTAATGTTGTCAAAATAAACATATATGTGTTCTTAAATAATCATGATAAGCATAAAGAATAAGCGTATTATCAAACATGACAATTTGAAATAGATTATTAATTTAACATGTGCAAGTTATGCTTTAAGACCAGTTCTTTCTGAGACTGTGGATAGCTAAACCATTTTAAAATTAATATCTATTGGTCTTATGCCTCCAATCCTGGCCATGACCGTGGTGATGGTGATGATGGCCATGGTGGTGGTGGTGTCCATGAGACCTCTTCTTTTCAGCTCTGAAGGCGTCATTAATTACCAACTCGCTCCCATCCCGCTCAGCAGAGCTCTCCTTTCTCCCAGGAGTACCTGGAGGTGGTTTGGTTGACTGGTGCAGGTTCTCCCAAGCCTGGCGGTAATAACGATTTAGTCCACCCCTTGACTCTGAACCAGATGAGTCAAACGATGCCACAGTATGGCTATCTGGTGACCCTCGATGTCTGTAATGTTTGGCACTTTGGTTCCTGTTAAAAAAAAAAATATAATAAATAAATATCACTATTTAAAATTCTTTTAACAACTGCAAAGAAATGCAGTAATCAAACCATAAAAACAAATAAAGAGAACAACAAAATTTCAAATTCTTTTTTTCACTGGTTTTCTGAGTATTTTTTTCATAAGGTTTAACTTTAGCAACTGTAACTCTCAATCAATTTTTTTTTTCCATTTCATTAATAAAAATATATACATCATCTGATATTAATTTTTAAAATTGATAAATGGGTATCTAGTAGGACCTCAATAATTCAAATAATTGGTCACCTGGACTACATGCCAGTCAAAATGAGTCTATGTTGCTCCCATCTTTCTTTTTCCTAAGTAGTTCAATTGCCTTTGAATTCCATTAGGTTAATATAATCCATACACAACCAAAAAATAACATACTTGTTTGGATAAAAGAAAAATCTAATAATGTAAGCATGGTGTCTAAAAACATAATACTTAAATATAAACACATATGTTCATATATATCTGTAAATTCCTAAGAGACTAGGTAATCCTGATGACCACCTGTCAACAATATGTCGAATTATCAAGGTCCTACAATACTAGGAAATAAAATTAACTTGATTATTATTTGAGTCAGTACCATACAGCAAAACATTGATCAATTTTATTTGCAAGCTTTTTTTAATAATATATTTTATACATTATATACAATAAAATAACAATATTGTAATGTACAATCTTCCTATAGACATATTTTATGTAATGATATTAAACATTAAAGTAGGTAAGTTAACATATCAGAAAACATGAATAGTAGACACTTATACAGTGTCAACTTTGTTTTTGTTTTTTAATATACCTTTATTAATAGATTACCAACTTTAATCAACAGTACATGCCTTTTTTTTTTTTTTTTTTTTTTTAATATAAAGTAAATATTTGATTAAAGTATATTTCATTTTTCGTAGGCAATAGTAAATGTTTAATCTTTGCAGAATACTTTAAAGTCAGACTGTTATATTAAACTAGGAATTCAGCCATGAATGATCTTTATTACTAAGTTACTAAATATTAAGGACAGAATGGCTGAGCACGTTTGGACGTGGGTCTCAGAGTGCCTCGTTCTGAATATTGTGGGTTTGATTCCCATGTGGGTCGGTTATTTTTCATTTCTCGGCAGCCCCGAGAAATGGATTGTGACATTCCCATTCTGATAAGTACACGGCAGCCTCAAGGTAGCCATCAGCGGTTGGAAAAAGGACTACGAAAGGACCATTTGCTGAATTAGTTCCACCCACCAATACCAGTACTAGTAGTATGACTAACAAGTTGCAGTTATTTATTTATTCTCAGGGCTAGTAATGCGTTTTTTGAAAGAGATGCAGTCTCCAAACTGTTTTGGACCATTTACTTCCATACCAAAAATTAAAAAAGTAAAAATTAAATACTCAATTATCAACAGAGGATAAATGAAAGTCCACTTTGATGATAATTTTTTTTTTAGTAATAAATTAATGCAATATTTTCTTTTTTTGTTAAAATTATAAATAGCATTTTTTCAATAAAGTTATTTATTTGAATCATATCTCCATATCATGAAAAACATCCAATAATAAACTTTTAGTCAACAAATAACATAATTTCATAGAAAAACATGAGTACATTTTTTAGGGGCATGATAGATATGGTTACAAATATACTAATTTTGTAGGCCCACTAAATGTAAGTTTAAATTTATTTCAAATACCAGAATAACAGAAGTCAATTTTTAATTGATTTAAACTCTGTATGATAATGGACAAACTAATCTATTTGTTTGTTTAAAACTCTAATCCAACCACTTTAACATGAAAATATGAGAACGTGTATAGTTAGTTTTCATTCCACAACCACAAGCACATTACACCAGAGAACTAATGGCAGTTAGTAAAGTATTATGAGTGAACATGCTAAACTTACATTAAGAAGTGCTAATTTCAAAGTGAGTCAAGTAATAATGTTAGCAAAGGAAAATAGGGATGACACTGACACCACCAAGTTCACCTAGTGCCATTTATGAACAAACTTTCAAAACCAAATTAACGTTTATTCGAAAAAGTGAATCAATTCAAGCAAAATAAAAATAAACAAATTATCAAAACTAGGGGAAATTACCTTTCTTTAGAGATAGTTTGTACTCTTAATGGGAACTATGGGAAGGACTCATGGTCGGTGACAGTGTCAAATAGGATTAGAGAAATATCCAGCACGGCTGTGGTAGGCTCGTGCAAACTGCCTCCTGCCGACCTGTTGGTCCGGGAAGGGCATCGCAAGCAGGGTGTACCATCTGGAAGGCATCGATCGAGAAGGGGGCGTCTTGGCCCTTCGACCACTGTGAACACCCACCGACCACTACTTTAGTTTCCTACCACCCGATAGTGGGTTTTCCTTTTCTATTCAATCAATTTATTCTATTTTATACATATTGGATAACAAAAGACTCTCTCTTTCTATGATATTTAACATTATTAATAGATATATTTATTTGTACAAGTGTTATCATTAATGAAGACATTTTACAGTTAGAATTATAAGTATGAAATCGCAATAATTCCTCTAAGAAAGTAAATACAATTATTTTACAATAATTAATATTATCAAGCTGCCCTAAATAACCTTAAAAAACCTCGATGGTATATATCATAAACTATTTTTGGGAACATTCTATAATAGTAGAATGCTTTCATTAGTAGCATAAATAAAATTGATAATTGAAATTAAATGATTTACAATTTTTTCTCTACAGTAAAGAAAATGTAATTTCAATGTAAATTAAAATTTTTATGCATAGTAAAAATTTTAAAACCATAGTAACTAAGTAAATAAAAGCGATTCCATAGTAACAATTGAATAAGAGAGAGTCTAATGTTTTTAACAGCCTTTAATTAAACAAGAAAATAAAGAAAAGCAATTCTTGAAAACATTCTAAAGCAAATGCAATCATGCTATCTCTGCATTCCCTTTTAACATATTATTTTTGTTCAATTTCAAAAGACAGTCTGTACTGTCGCAGTGGCACTGGAAATTTTAATAGGCGATGTTTGTATCTTATTTAACTCTTATCACTTCCTGCATCATATCAAATGATAAATTAAATTATTTAAGGTTGTGGAACCATTATAGAATAAACATTGACTGGACCAGACTTAAGACTAATGTAAGTGGATCACTTATTTTTTCTCCCATTTCATTTTTAAAATTATAGAAGAGCAAATCAAAGTCACTGAGGTTAAGTTCAAAGAATAGGGGAGAATAGAGCATTAAAGAAAGTAAAGAACACTATTCTGTCAATATTAACAGTTGTTTTTTACAGAACTCACTACAAGTTACTTTAACTTTCCACAAATAAATGTGACAAACAATGTATATCAGCTAATATGTAGTTATTTTCATTATTTTTTAAAATACATATTTCCATTTTAAATCACTTACAGTCCACTTGACCACCTACCAATGACTGGACCTAGACCAAACATCTAATGGTAATTGTATCAAACTCAACCTTTCCAGGATAGTATTGAAAAACTAACTTTTTTCTTTCTTTCATGCAAATAAAAATATTTAATGAAATCAATAGAAAGAAGTTTGAGATGAAACATTCAAGTGACTAACTACAATGTTAATGACAATAACTACAGGACTTAAAAGGACCGACAAACTAGTTGAATAAATAAAGAGTGACAAGAGAAAGAAAAAAATAAACTAAATAAGGTTTAGGAAGATAGGATGTAACTTACCAGAGTACAGGGTTATAATTCATTTAGCAGCCCTTTCACATTTTGATGATGTAATTTAGGAATTTAGACCAATGCTATGAATATCACAATATTTAGGTAAAAATAATGTAGTTATTAAAACTGAATGGAGGATAGGAGGGTTAAGAGGAATTGTTCTTAACCATTTAAATTATAAATCTATTATTTAAAGGAATTGTTCTTAACCCTTTAAATTATAAATCTATTATTTAAAAAGGTTACGAAGGCCAGGATTAGCAGCAAATAGAGAGTAATATAATGTGATTAAGAAATTTTCTTCCAACGACTATCAGATTTTGGAGACTACCCATGAAATTTTTGTGAATGAACACAGAGCAAAATTAAAAATGAGGAATTGACTTTTATTTTAAAACCATCAAAGTATAATTTGAAACATCACAATGAAAATATACATTAGTTTAAAGTTATTTTTTAATTTAACAATATTAAATTTTAATCACTTCACTAATCAATATATTTAAAATTATTATTTTTCTGTAGAATTGAATGAAAGTGGAAATTATTTTAAAATGTTGCTCAGATAAAATTCATTAGTTATATAAATAATCTATACAAGCTTACCAGCTTTGGCATGAAAAAATCAAAAGCAAAAAGCAAATACTTTAATTAAAGCATCAAATTTAGTAGCAATAAAGCAAAGCATGATATTACAAATCTATTTAAAACAAAATAATAGCAGAGGACCAAATTAATTATAAGTTGACACTATATTAAATAATCTAAGAAATTTATTATTTATTAAAATTTATAATATAATAAATAATAAAACCTGTACCACAACAACCCATGAAGAGTTTTGGTTTCAGGGAAAGTACTGTTACAAGGCCAACGGTAGTGTAGAGAGGGAATCGAGCCAGGATCACGTTCAACCACCAGGTTTTCCTCTTTAACCAATTATCTCCCTACTCCACGATTGTCTCCCGACCAATGAAACAGAATAAATAATTTTTCGTCCATAACCGGGATTCGAACCAGGGACCTTGAGTATTGGAAGCCCTACCACTAAAGACCCCACTCCCTAAATAATACTCCTCATAAATACATTAAAAAGTGCCTTTAAAGTTAAATAACAAAGTGTCATCTCATTTTTCCATTAGAAATTTAATTTTTTGACTAAAATTCTACCCTTGGAGTAATAAGAACTTCTCTGGCTACAAATTATCAATTCAAAGATTTCATTCCTAGTACCATAAATATTTTTTTTCTAATAAGATCCACTGAGCCATGAAAAATAATTGAGTAATTAAATATTAAATCAATAAGTAGCAGTAAAAAACTGGAGCAGTCGTATGAGAAATAAAAGATGGTCAGCCATAAACCTCATTAAATTAACAACCACTAAATTAAGGGAGGCTCTTTTAAGTGGATGCCAAACCACAAATTTGAATTTACAATTATAATCTCAGAGGAATGATATTTTATGCATGAATAATTAACCGATTTAGGCTTTTATAAAATATATATTTTTAATTGAATAACATTCCTGTGCCACTGCAATTATGATTATCAATAAAAAAATTCTTTATTTTATAGTGAAATTGTATAGAAGATTTTATCGTATTACTAATCTTTGCTCAATTAAAGGTAAATATAAATAAAATAAAATTTACCTATTTCTGTAAACATTGGGAAATTAACCTTAATAAATAAAACAGAAAAAAAAAAAAAAAAAAAAAAAGGATGACAGCAAAGTGAGGAAAAATATTAGTATTTAACCAACTGCCATTCTACATTTAGTGTTAAAACAAGTAGTTGGAGGAGGAAGAACAACAAAAACAATTAAATAAAGCATTTAGCAATAAAATTTGATAAGGCAAACAAAGAACACAAAAGTTAGTATTTTAAAAATATTCCACACCTACCTTTTAATTAATATCACAACTGTTGTAACAACTGCTGCCAGGAAGACAAACCCTCCAAATATTCCAAGGGCAATTATAGCACCTAGATTGAAAACAATTAGAAAAGTATTAGATAATAATATTTTATATCTTCTTTCAATTACCTTAAAAATTTAATAATGCTAGTACTTAAAATTCCTTTGGCAAAGTTTCTTATGACCCTAAAAATAAGTACATAAGCTACAAAGAATAAATAACTAAAATATTAGTTAAAAAAATCATCAATCCCTTTTCTTATGGTGAAATACAGAGAACTTATTTATGCTTTCAGGAAATTATTCAAGTTTTAAAGTTATGTTTATATAGTGACTGTTAACAATCTCGCTCAACCTCCACTGGCTTTTATACAATTGACACGATTCAGAGAATATGGCTAGGATTTCATGGTGGCTTGCTTTTCACTATTGTTAAGGGAACCAGGAACAAGCCTGGTTTGGGGTTCAAAACACCAAACATAATCACAACACATAATTGAAATGTGACAGCATAATAATTAATAGCCCAATGATTTAAAATTTTGGATTTATAGTTGCACTAGAGCATGCCTGGGCAAAACAAAGATCGCAGGAAACATGCGGCCAACTACATTACATTGTGAGGCTTGCCAAGTAATTTTATGTTTCTATTGAATTGAATTGATGTATGTAAAAAATGTTAAAAAATGACAATTTGCATATACCGTTGTTACAGTGTCGAAGTGTGAGTACAAACTGCAGTTCTTTGATATATTTTATATCTATGGACACTGAATGTTAATTGCAGAATCATACTTGAATAAAAATAGGAATAAAGGATAAATAAATGTTTTATTAATTTAGATTCTAGAGTTTAATATATTATAGAATCAGAGCATAATAATAAAGTTTTATTCATTATGTTTTTATTTGGATTACATTTTTAATGCGCCCCACAGTGATTTTTTTTTTTTTTTTTTTTTTTTTTTTTTTTTTTTTTTTTTTTTTTTTTTTTTTTTTTTTTTTTTTTTTTTTTTTTTTTTTGGGTCCTCCCCTTCCTCGCCGTTAAGGCTATATGGGGTTTTCCCGGGCCAGGGAGTGTGGGCAGGGATTTAAAAGACTCCCTCGGCACCAGGACGCAAAGTCGTGACTATTTTTATATTATTAGATTCATATGTCAGGTTGCCAGGCAACGGCGGTGCTGTGCACACGCTTTAGCCCATTTGGCCACCCCGCCCACTGGGGTTGACCAGGCCTGTACTAGAGCCTTCCATCAATTTCATTTTACACCAAAACAATAGTCTTACATTAATAATTTTTGAATCCCTTTTATTCTCCCACAGATCATGTGTCATTTTGATAAAGTGATTGGATGAAAGGGAATCCTGAGCTAGACTGACATTCATATTGAGTGAAAACTTTATACAAATTGAAAAAAAAATCTTTTGCGACCATCATTAATTCATACGAGGTTTAATTCATACCTAGATTCAGTTTGGCTCCAAGCATCGTTCTATCTTCATGTAATGAATGACTTGGTAAATCAATTCCAGCTATGTCATTTCTAACATCAGCAATGTCTGGTCGATTGGCAACGACAACATGAGGCACATGCTTAGTCTCACTCAGCCTATTGTCTATTTCAGGGTCAGGTGTAATTGGTTTAGGTGTTGGAATTCTCGCTGGTGAGAACGGTCTGGGTTTTTCTCTAATTACTGTTGGTCTTATTGTTGTCACTCTGGTTACAGGATTCACTGTAGGAGGTAAAGCTGGTCTCACTTGTTCTAGAAAAAATGTTGGGTAAATAAATCAATATATCATTAAAAATTAGGTTTAATATGTATCAGTACAACAAAAAATATATTCAAATCAATAAATCTTATTACTTTTGAATTAATAAATTTAAAGTGCTTAAACAGATGAAGGTGTTGTTTAAATAAATAAACATATAATTTCATTTTTCGTAGTATGGACTTAATTACCTTTACAAACAGGAGCAGTTTTGTCATATTTGCCAGTGGGAAGGCAAGTGATTTGTTTAGGCCCAACCAAGCGGTACCTAGGAGAAGCACAGGAATATTCAACCACTGTACCAGGGGTCGTAATATTGTTAGACAAGAACATATCACCATTTTCAACAACTGGTGGCTCGCCGCAAAGAATTGCTAATAAATAAACAATAAACAATTATTATTTATTGTACAGCAGAAACCAAATACAAAAGAAAATTATTCAACTACATAGTAAATTCATGTCATAAATTCAGTAAGTAAAATACATACGTTGGCATCTTGGTGGTGGACCATCCCACCTCTCATCCAAGTCACAGGTCAATTGTGCTCTACCAGACATTTTATAGCCTTCATCACAGGAGTACAAGACTTGACTTTGATATCCAACAGTCCCATTGAGAAGTTGGTACCCACCATTAGGAATATCAGCTGGGAACCCACATTCTATTCCTGAAAATAATTACCAATGTTTTATTACGATAGGTTTCTGAACAAAACTAAAAATATCAAACAATTTTCAATTTCAATAAATAAGATCAATGCTTAATTGATATTTGTACAAAAAATGTTGTGCATTGACATTGAAATTATGCTTTATGACATGAAATCCTATTTTAAGGATAATGTGGTAAACATAATCATATTACTCACTCTTGCATACAGGTGGAAATTCGTTGTAAAACCCAGTAGGTAGGCATACACGAGCGCTGGGTCCAACCAATAAATGTCCTTCATCACAATTGTATTCAATTGCAGCTCCTACATTAAAGTTTTCAGCAATCATTGTTGAATTGGGAGGCTGTTCAGGTCTGCCACATGCCTTGGGTTCTAAAAGTATAAAATATGCAAAATAGTAGTAGAATATACATATAATCATGAATTTCATAAAATTTTAATTAATAAATTGACTCACGGTGTTGACATATATAGTTTATTTTTGCATTGCAGTTGGTATCCGACCACAGCCAACCTTTGGATCCATCAAATCTTGCACAGTCTTCATCACCTCCTGGTAGGTTCCAGAATGAAACAGTTACATCTTCACCATTGATCCATTTCCAGTTATTTCTGTCTTTATGGTCTCTGACTGCTCCCATCCAATACTGGCTACTTGTGTCACTTCTGTAAAGAAAGATTTTGTTAGTTAAACCAATGTAAGAGAATTTAATTATGTTCATTCATAACTAAATTATTGATACTGAATGAATTTAAAACAAAATGAATTTTGGATGTTTATGAATCCTTTTATTATCTGACAGGTTGAACAATTATTTCTTAATATATTATGATTAATAAATTGTTAACACTATTTTATGTTATTTTTGTCTGACCCCTGATCCATTTCCTTCTTTATCCAAAGGAACCTAACTGGGTCTTGATATCAACAACAAAATCTTTAAAACACAATTTTTCCCATCTCAAACCACCGACTTACCACTATCCCAGTATAGAAGACTTGTGGAATGTTTAAATCGACTTTATTAATTTTTGAAAAAAAAAAACACTGAGAGTACGATTTGTTAATCCCTAGAGAAACTCTGAATCCAATGGTACCCCATTCATGGCATTTTAGCAGGATAAAAGCTTATATTTGGTACAAAACCAACTTTGAGCCTTAGTAAAATAATTTATGTGTGGATAAACATAAATACTTAGCAGTTAAATTGGATTCCGTAACCAAAGTTTGTTTTTCTTGTAAAAGACTCTCTTGGTTAATATTACGATTTTAAAGCTTACCTGTGCCTGCGCCATAATTCCCAGCTAATGAACCCTTGAAGTGCTGGATTGCTCTCATCTACAAGAGTTCCTCCACGATTACGACAAAAAGCTAGGGCTTCTTTCAAGGGAAGAGGCTGCCTGTTGTAGAATATATAACACTTTCCATTGTAAGTAGCTGTGCTGCCAGGTGGTTGATCTCTGAACTGAGGACACCTTTCGATGGGAAGAGCCTGAAAAACATATGCATCAATAAATGCTGTCGTCCTATTACACTATTAAACTCTCAGTAGATCCATATGTCAAAAACTACTGAAGTAAATTAAAACATGAAAATATTTCTATAGAATTGACTTTACTGGAAGTGAAAAAGGCCTTTATAACATTAGTTACTTTTACAAAATTTAATTATTAATTATTTAACTGTCATTGGGTGAACTGAACCATGTTTTCAGATAAAATGTATCAGAATCAAGAGCCAACATTATATTACAATGTAGTATCAGGTAAAATAACACAGCAAACATTTCATATTTGTTCTTTATTTGATCCTCTATATATAAAAAAAAATATAGAAAGTATGATTTTAATTTTGCAAATAAGTTTTTAAAGTAATTAATCTTTTGAAAAATCTGCCAAAATTGTTCATAACTTCTTTAGTAATATTTTCCGATATTCCTTTTTGTTCATCTAATTTTTAATCAATGTATATATCTGGTATTTAGTTAGTGTGATTTCAAGTATAGATACATTTAAATTTAGCAAGGCAGTAGAAGTTATTCACAATTTGAAGTTAGTTTATTAAAAAAGCTGTAAAGCTAAAATGTCACAATGTTTTTCTTTTTTAACTTTTTTCTGTTTATGGAATTTCGACAAGCAGGAGTACTTACTATCCTACTAGTACTTCCAAAGAGAAAAACGAACTGTTTTTTGAAGAATTATTAGAAAGGAGACATTGTGGACTGCACAAACTGGTGTGCCAGCCAATTTTAGAGAGCACTGCTATCATAAAGATGTTGAGAATCATCATGGAGCAGTGTCCATTGTCAAATCAAAGACTTTTATATATAGTCTTTATTGATTATGATAAATCCTTCCACTTATTGTATGAAAATATCATGTGGAGAATCCTTGAGAAGCATATATGGATGGATATGTACGTCAAAAAATATTTATTCCCTCATGTATAAATTAACATCCTGAAGATCATAGGAATCTTTCACAGCGAATCATTGATCTTCAGGACAAATTAGTTGGTCTAAGTTAAGTCACCAATTGAGTTGGACATGTTATATATCCAAAGATCAATGTCAGTAAAACAATGAATAATGTCTCACTTTAAGGGAACCCACTGTAGAAAAAATGGAATCATTCATCAACTTGGAGTTGGAAATAAATAAGACACACCGTAATAAAACCTCATGAACTTGGTAAAATCAAAAAATATACTCTACAATGGAATCCTCAGAGACTAAGGACAGGAAGACCCAGAGAGATGTGGAGCAGATCAGCAGAAAAAGATCTTTGTCTAATCGGCAAAACATGGCAGGAAGCAAGATAGATTGAAGTTAAAAGAGCAGATATATTTGTATTATGATGAAATAATACTCAATAACATGCTCAGAATTAGTAACAAAATATTTCAGATCCCTTCATGACCTTTTAGGTTTATAAATAAAAAATATAGATTAGGAAGTGTGAAAACAATAATTTTAAGCATTGGATTTTGAAGTAATATTATTCATATTTTTACTGATTATTAAACTATAACAGATTAAAAATTAACATCATAACTTTCTTTTAACCTAGATTTTGCTATGTAATTATAATTAGTAACAATGAGAAATATATATCATGCTTGTAAACCTCAACAATTGAAAGTTTCCCTTTCATTAAAAAAGACACCATGGGAAAGATGCTATAACGAAAAAAAAATGATAGCCTAGATGCAGTTAATTATTTTTTAATTGTGTGCAAAAAATAATTGATGTGTAATAGGATAATTTTCAAAATTATTTCGTTTTCTTTTTCAAAATCAATTGTTCTTATGGAGGATAAGAAATGAATTAAATAAAATCACCAAGTTCATTAGATCACCATTATAATTCTTCGCCATTGGCTTACTCAACTTTTCTTCTTCTTCATCCATTGATTAATTTTTTTTACTCATAAAAAATCTCCTATTAGCAAATTCTGTGAATTATTTATTGTAATTTATTATTTCCTAATTATATGAAATATTCATTTGGCAACATTAGTTTAAAATACTGTATATGAAAATAAATAAAAAATAACTATGATTTCGTCATAAAAATTGTTAATTTTCACTGACTTCACTAACACCGCTATTACATTTTGTAAAGATTATGATCATTGAGGATATTGAAGCAAAGGTGAGTATACTGAATGCGTGTTCCTAAATTGGCAAAAGTAATGGTATATGTCGGGAACATTGTTGCTGACTCTACAAATAACCTCCAGCAAGCCCTAATAAAGTGGGAAGCAGAACTGAGAAGGAAGAGCATCAATATTAATGCCAGAAAAAGAGAGTGGGGGCGGGGTGGCCGAATAGGCTAAAGCGTGTGTAACAGCACCACTAGTTGCCTGGCAACCGGATAACAGAGATTTGAGATGATATAAAAAAGTACGAGTTCGCGTCCCGGTGCCGGAGGGGATTTTAAATTCCCCGCCCTCACTCACCCCCCGGCTCGGGAAAATCCCGTATAGCCTAAAAGGCGAGGTAGGGAAGAACAAAAAAAAAAAAAAAAAATAATAAAAAAAAAAAAAAAAAAATAATAAAAAAATAAATAAATAAAGTGGGACGAAAACCCATACAAATCCATAACGTGCAATAATGAGGAGCTTGAAGTCGTAAATGAGTTCTCCACCTGTGATTGGCGGAAATGAAAAAGTCCAACCAGAAATATACCACAGAATTGGAAAAACTAATAGTGTAAACTATTCCATTAGAAACATGGTCGTAGGAAAAAGAGAGGTAAATAAAGATGTGAAGCTCCACATTTTGAAGGCCTATACATATCTGTTCTGCTGTATGGAGCAGAGGGCAAGTAACAGAACATTTGGAATTTTTTGCTTTACAATAATAAATAGCTTATTTCCAATATTGTGTTTAATCTACAATATAAATTAATTAGAACTAAAATTAAAATATTCATTTGAGCGACAATGAAATGAAAGAGGAAGGGAACGTATGTTGAGGTAGGTGTATCATAATTTGAACTAAGCAATCAGACGTTCTTCAACTCCTTTATGTTCAGCCAGAGATGGCCAGAAGAGGGTTGCATGACACAAGTTGTGGCTTCAAAATTTTTGTGTGATTTTACATTATTACAAGGTGTGAAATTTATGAAGCAATGAATTTTTGAAATGAACCATATCTTTGAAGAGTTTCAATTTCATTGTTGTTTGGATCTCAAAATATAATAATGAAACTTTTCAAGATTAGGTGTACAGAAACACAGCTCTTGAAAGATCTGAGTTAGTTTGGGAGGGTGGTGACATCCAAGATGTTAGACCTTTATATGAAAATAGAGATTTTCAGCAATTCATATTGAATATTTTCACTTAAGAATATTGACTGAGAAGTCCTAAATACTAATAATAATGCGTTTTCGTATTAGTTGTCTTACTGATGACTTTATTTAATAAACTAGTTTGCAAAATATTTTAATACCAAAATTAGCCTTTTAAATATTGACTATACATGGTTACCTGGTCAGTGTAGACGAAGGCTTCACATATTGAAAGCTGGTTGGTGGGGCCTGTGGACTCCAGGTGGACGCTCACGAAGGCGCCGGGCATAGGTGGATTGCAGGGCAGGAACAGTGGTTTTCCTTCCTCGAGGTATCCCGTAAATCTGTTGCAGATGGGGTTGGTGGCCAAGTCCGGTCTGTTGTTGCCGACCCGAACGACGATTGTAGCTGGTTTATTTTTACCTGCAACAAAAGTATGAGTTGCTTAATGAAATTCGCCTTCGAGAAGAAATAATGAAGACCATAAATTTAATAAAGAATATTACCTATCATGAAATTTAAAATTAATATAAGCTGTATTTTGTTGTTAAATACTTCTTATTATCTGTCACCGATAAATGCAATAGATATCTAATCGTTTGAATGAGAAATATAAGGGGGACTTTCGGGTTGAACTTAAAAATATATTTTTTCATTGGTCTATATTAGTTAATAAGAGTGATCTAAGCTACAAGAACCTTTTGTGACAGTTATTCGTATGAAGCTAATCTTATCAGTGTCAGCCTTACATTCGGTACCCCCAGGCAATAACCTCATTTCCCCCTCTCCCTCGCCCCCAAAATTAAATTTATTTCTTAAACTGTTATATATTATGTAATGTTTGAATTTTATTTTATTCAACATTTCTCGAATACAATTGCTTTATTGATAGACTTATATTAATTATTTTAATACATTTTGTATTTACTTTTTAATTTCTAGCAAGATTGGTCGGAGCCCCGGGACGATTGCCCCGGTTGCCCCACCCTAAGGCCGGCACTGTTTTTTATATTTGACATTGTGGAGAGATTACGAATTAAGTAGTTGGGTTTAGTAGGTATTGGGTGAGTAAATAAAGGACCTACATAGAGATATATAGATAACGAAAGGTTACAATACAAGGGGCTTCAGCCCGAAACCTTTTTTTTTTCATAAAAATAACGATAATTACTTTGGAAAAACAGAAAGAAACTAACTACCTATATGAAATGGTGTTTAAGTTATTCCTTAAGTACTTTTAAATGTAATTACACGAACAATAATACTTTAAGAGGTATTTTTTAATTTTCTTTTCCCATAAAACATGGTTATATTTTTCCATTTTGGGTGGGGGGGCTTCAGCCCGAAAGCCCCCCTCCCCCGTAGATTCGCCCGTGCCCTCTATATAGGATAGTTATGTCTGGATCACCAAAAGATTAAAGGTGTAGTAAATATACTTTGTTTTTGTGATCTACCTAGCTGCTTTTTAAGAAGATCTGGTTCATTTCTATCCTCAAGACTTGAATTGGAACCACGACTTTGGCAAACACAAATGCATAAGCCCAATGCGGAGGAGGAACGAGACCTGAGCCCTAGAAGTGATTCCGTTAGTTGGCCGCTTTGTCAGGGGACCATTTAAGTGGTCGGTCGGCTGTAATAGCATCTTTCGGACTGTGGACGTCCTTGTATCTGGACCAGCGGTGGCTCAACGGTACTTACAGTTAGCTACAGCTGGCTCTGGAGTGTCAAAGTAGTTATGACGGAATAGTACCGCAGCAGAGGTCGGAAGGGATGACATCTGATTCAAAAACATTAAGAAAATCTGATGAATCTTTATTATTTTACAGGTTCAACTCAAACTGTTTCTGATGGTTTTAAGAATGCTCAAGTTAAATAGTCATTCTAATGACAATAAATAATTAGAATTGATTTAAAAATTAATAGTAATAACATAATTGAAGCTGTTTCAAAAATTGGCTTTTTCTCAACTTTTTAATAATGAAAGATGTCCGTCTTTGATATGAAGCACCTCATATAAATATGCTTCGAACCTAACTCTTTGTCGTAATTTATTTTTTATTTTTGAAATATGAAACAATTTGTTATCTGATAGGTTTGTGACTTAATATCTGGCTGGTATTGGTTTTTTAACTGATTAAGAGAATTTCTACTGACAGAAGGTTTTAATTAATATAGAAAAAGTTTCGACACTTCGATTGAATTTCGCGCTATTGGCGTTCCAAAAATAGTTGGGAATATATACATCTTAGTTAGAGAAAAAAAAAAAAAAAAACCTAATCGTTTTCTCAATCATTATGACAGTATATATTTTTAGGTACAGACCGAATGAATGGGGAGGGAAGTTCGTGTTTCGCACTATGGATAATGTTGCATTAGGATAGAAAAGTATTCCATTAAGGATTCGACTAGATAGAGAGAAGATGTGGCCGAACGTGCAAAATATTCGTTGCCCAGCAACCTGATAAACAGAAGCTATATTGGTAAAATAAGTTCGCCTCCCGGTGCAAAGGGGCTTTTAACTCTGGCCTCTTCCCTAATCTGAAAAAAAAATACCGTAAAGCCTAAAAGGTGAGGAAGAGGAGGGCAAAAAAACAAAACAAAAGAAGAGACCAAATGAATAGTGAGTTTTCTAAATTAAGTTTGCTCCTAAATGTTCACTAATTGTTGAACCGTTTGGTGCAAAGTGTTTCCCTATTGGAGCTACATTTCATTTTTGTATTTATTTTCTTGAGACTATGTTATATTAATTTTTGTTGTTTTATGATTCGTATTTATAATTATTATAATTACGCTATTTCGTATCCAAAATATATTTTTATTTACCATGTTATATAATTGAGTATAATTAAGTGTCTACTTTTTTGTGTCCGTTTTTAATTTATTTTTTAAAGCCGTTTAAAAAATCCTATTCACACTCCTTTCCCTATTTTATTGTTCTGTAAATAATGTTATTAGTTGGGTCTAAGAAGTTCTTGCATTTTTCAACACCTTAGCTTTTCTGGGTGAATACGTCAGGCGTCTATTTTACACTACTTGAGGTAAATTTCAAGATTTTTTTAATATAGTTCAACTCAATTAACATGAGCTTAAAGTTTATTAAACAAAGATGTTTTTCTGAAAGTGGGGTATCTGTGGTATAGTTGGATGATAATATAAAAAAAATCGCGAATACTTTTCGATTTTTTTTTATAAGCAGAACTTAGATTACATTAGTTTAACCGCTCAAAATTTCTCATGAAATGGTTTTAACAATGACAAAATCAATTTTCTTTTGGAATAAATTTGGTCTAATTTACAGTGAAGCAATTACTTAAATTAAATCTTTCTTTAGCAATCGATTTCTCTTAAAAAAAAAATATGACACTTAAAAAAAAACACAAAACTTGGATTTGCTAATTTTCTGCTGAACATTGGTCAATTGTTTATTTGAACTTTTTGAATCTCTTAAAGTCTGCTGTTATAAACATTTTTCTCAACTTACGGGACACCATGTATATACAAGGAAATATGACATATTTGATTGAGATATATTTTATTTTGATATATTGTTTATATAAACAAAGGATTTACTGCAGAAAAGTATGTTTGTTTTAATTTAAATTTTAATTAATTAAATTTAATATTTCATGTTTGTGCTTTCTAGACAATATTCACTTCAAATGAAAGTACAGTTTGTAATAGTTTTTTTTATTTATTTTTATTATTTTATTTCTTAATGACATTTATAACTGTATTAAATAAATACATCTAGTAAATTTGGACATAATAGATATAATGACATGAATACACGCTGTGTAACTACCTAATGGTTGCACTCTAATGATATGACATTAGGAGATCACGGGGCCATCTTCTTTTCAGACGCCTCAGAGTATAATAGTTAAAACCGCATTTACAAAAATATTTTTGATAACTGATAGGGGCAGTGAGTGGACAAGAAAGTTAATAGTCGAGAGTTTTTATTAAGAGTCTCTACAAAATAGGATTTATCTGCTAACTTTCACCGCTGGAAAAGAGTGGAAATCGCAAGACATTTTTTAACAACCACCCTTTTGCTATTCTGAAATCAGTTTTATAAATATAAATAAATTAAAAATCTGCTGTGAGAATTTATTTTTAATATTTATGAAGTCAATATTTGAAACCAGAAAAAAATTAATAAATGAATAATTCTGACATAAGTAGTAATAAAAGGAAATTTCGAATTAATTTTTTTTTTAATTTAGAGAAGACAGATATGTATAAAGTAACGTTAAAATAAATTAATAAAATATTATATAAAACTAGACAAAATTAAGGAATGCCAACAGAATCTAAAAAGATTATTAAAAGTATAAATATTGGTATCGTCAATTTAAAACCTATACAAGTACAAATACAGCTAAAAATAATAATAATAATACAGCTACTACAAAAATGTAATGAGTTATCTATACCTCGCGCGGGCTCATTACCGCGTATGGGGAGCGTCCCACGGGTGGCGGATGTGGGGATGGTCGGTGGAAATTCCTTGGAAGTTCCTCCCGGCTAAGTCCGATGGACTCGCTGACCAACAATGAGAGGGGCCCTCCAGACTTGCTGGAGGGAGGGGACCTCCAGACTTGCTGGAGGTAGGGGCCCACCAGACTTGCTGGAGGGTGTGACGTAGGATTGAACGCCCTACTCACATATCTTTAGTTCACCAAACACCACAAAAAGTCATGGATCTCCCTAAGGTAAAACGCTCATTATCCGGAGGTAAACTAGTCCCCCGTTCGGGTCTCCGGGTGGGGACTGCTTTAGGGGATTCATGCCGCAAGTTGAAATATAGGGATTTAAATATTGGTACGTGGAACGTAAGGAGTTTAAACACAGCAGGGGGGCTAAAATCGGTCGCGAATGAGGTAAATGGGTACAATTTGGATGTCGTGGCTCTGCAAGAGGTTCGCTGGCCAGGGGAGGGCTCGATGAGGGAAGGAAAGTACACTATTTGGTACGGAGGAAGCGGGAATCATTGTTTAGGTACCGGGTTTCTAATTAGGAGTAGATTACTATCCGCTTTGAGGGACGTACAATTCTTTAGTGATAGAATTTCGGTAGCTACATTTCAGGGACGTTGGTTTAAAATCGCATTAATAAACATACATTGTCCGACCGAAGACAGTGACGATGAAGTCAAAAGTGAATTTTACGATAAACTCGAATGGGTTTATGATAAACTACCGCGAAACTACATGAAAATAATTGTAGGTGACGCGAACGCAAAGGTAGGAAGGGAAGAAGTTTATATTCAGACGATTGGTAAAGAAAGTTTGCACGAATATAGTAATGATAATGGGATCCGTCTGATAAACTTTGCCATCTCGAAAAACCTGGTAATTAAAAGTACGACGTTTAAACGTAAGGATATTCATAAATATACTTGGACATCGCCGGATTCGCAAACACGAAATCAAATCGATCATGTCTTGATACAACACAGCTGGCAAAGCAGTATAATCAATGTACGGTCTTATCGCGGAGCAGAATGTGGGTCGGATCATGAATTAGTAATCGCGAAACTTCGACAAAAACTTAATATAAAAAAGAGAAAAGAATACCGTTTCGATTTTGAGAATTTTAATTTGGAAAAATTGAAAAATCCATCAATTAGAAACCAATTCGAGCTAGATGTTAAGAATAGGTTTGAAGCTTTAGAGCTTCCTGACGAGGACCACGAGGATATTGACAAGTTATGGGTAGAGATCAGGGATAATATTAAAGCGGTCGGTAACTCGTGCCTAGGAAAAAAGGAAAATAAGAATAACAAACCGTGGTTTGATGAAGATTGCTTAAACATGTGTGAAAAAAGAAAAGCCGCTAAATTAAAAGCTCTAAATAATCCTAGCGAAGACAATCTGGAATACTTCCGAATCTCAAAGAACGAAACGACAAAATTGCTCAAAAATAAAAAAAGGGAGTATCTTAAAAATAAAATAATTGAAATAGAAACTAATAGAATCGAAAATAACGTAAGAGACATGTACAAAGGTATAAACAGATCACGTAAATATGTAGAGCCCGTAACGTCTGGAATTAGGGATGATAATAACAATATTCTGACCGATCCGGTTGACATATTGAATAAGTTTAAGGACCACTTTGACAATATCTTAAATACGGGAAATTATGATCTGTGTCCTCCTTCTGAGTACCAGAGTGCTGAACCGTTGATAGAAGGACCAAGTAAAGAGGAAGTTGAAGTAGCTATCGGTAAATTAAAATCATATAAAGCAGCGGGAATCGATAATATTCCTACTGAACTAATTAAGGCATGCGGGGAAGCTGGAGTTTCTAAAATACATCGGTTGGTTAAAAAGATCTGGGTGAACGAGAAATTACCTGAAGAATGGAAAGAATCTGTTCTTATTCCGATTCACAAAAAGGGTCCGAGGACGGATTGTAATAACTATCGAGGAATTTCACTCCTTCCGGTATGTTATAAAATATTCACTGTAATCTTAACCAGTCGAATCACGGAATACGCCGAGGAAATTATCGGAGACTACCAATGCGGATTTAGACGGAATCGTTCGACTATTGATCAAATATTTTCTTTACGGCAAATATTAGAGAAAAAATTGGAGTATAACGGTATTGTTCACCAGCTGTATATAGATTTTAAAAAGGCTTACGATTCTATTGACCGCCAGAAACTGTATAATATTCTAATCGAGCAGGGAATTCCAAAAAAACTAGTAAATCTAGTCAGGATGTGCTTGACGGAGACAATCAATAAAGTTAGAATCGGTAATAATTTGTCCGAAAAATTTGAGGTTCGTTCGGGCTTAAAACAGGGGGATTCTCTTTCGCCTGTCCTGTTCAATTTGGCATTAGAACATGCCATTAGGGAGGTAATGCGTACCGAGAAAGGGTTGGATCTGGGCGGGACAACATCCGTGCTGGGCTATGCTGATGATCTGGTACTGTTAAGCGAAGACGTTGAAACTATAAAACTAAATACGACAACGTTAATGAAAGTCGGTAAAGAACTAGGACTCGAAATAAACGTGGATAAAACAAAATATATGGTTAGCTGCAAAAATGGCGATACTAATGGTGATATCGATATAGATGGTAATATGTTTGAACAGGTAGATAAATTTAGGTATCTAGGTTCTACGATAACTAGAAAAAACGAAATTGAAGAAGAGATTAAAGTTAGACTGAAGGCGGGGAATGCTTGTTATTTTTCTGTGACAAAACTACTCAGTTCGCGCCTCTTGTCCCGAAACTTAAAAATTAGAATCTATAAAACAATTATCTTGCCTACAGTTCTTTATGGATGCGAAACTTGGCCGCTTACATTAAGGGATGAGCAGCGTCTTAAGGTTTTTGAAAATAAAGTATTGCGTAGAATATTCGGACCGAAGAAGGATGAGTTAACCGGAGAGTTCAGACGGTTACACAACGCCGAATTGCGTGAGCTATATCCGGGTAATATAATTGAGGTAATTTCATCGCGGCGAATCAAATGGGCTTGTAAAGTTGTTGGGCTTAGTAACGAGAGAATTCCTAAAAGGTTAATATTTGCTGTGCCGAATGGTAAGCGTCGGAGGGGTAGACCGAAGCGAAGGTGGGAAGATTGCATTAAAGCTGATCTGAAGGGACTGGGTTTGGACGGCGAACGGTGGAGGGAGGTGTGTAACAAGCGATTGGTGGTGTCGGCATCGAACCTTCGGGTTCGCTAAGCCTTATTATTATTATTATTATTAATGAGTTATCTATAAGAACAGACAAAAAACAACTACTACTTATGTTAGTTAAAAAAAATAAAATAAAAATATTAAACCTAAAGATCATAATAAAATATGATTTAATGAGGTGCCGTTGAATTTTATTTTGAAATGGTTAGTTTTTATGGGCCATAAGATGTCTTGTGGAAGGGATAGAACGTGGAACGTAAGATATAAAAAATGCAGGTCAAAAAGGAGAAAGTAAGAAAGTCTATGTGAATCATCAGTATAAATAATTTATTTGTAGCTTTTTTTATTTTAATGTCATTTCCTAGAATGAAATTGACTTCCTTGGGAAACATAAAATGAGTTTAATAAACATCCTATGTATTAATGGGGCGATAAAGAAAAATGTAAACAAATGTATGTAGTAATCAATAGCTGTATGAACTCGTAGAGGATCTCACAGTATATATGTATTATTATTTATTTTTTTTTTTTTACATTATCTTAAGCTATACCGCAGGCGTTAAAACCCACGTTCCACGGATGTTTAAAGTTTCTATTTCATGTTTCCGTAATGGTTTTAATTATTGCATTTTGTATGCCTTTAATCATAGCACTGTAAATTCTATAAATAAATTAATAAAATATCCAGAAATCTCAAATTGAGGGTGTACAATGCTGTAATAAAGACAGTTCTTATAAGACGAGACCTGGACTTCAATCAATTCCTCTTTCGAGGGTACTTGTCAAAGTAACCTCCAGGAATCTTTAACAGGAGCCGGATATCCATCAGGAAGCCTCTACACAACAATGAATGCCAGATTGGCAAGTGATTGTCATGTTAAAAACCAGATGGATAGATAGAATTATGATAAAAGAGCGATAAAATAGCTTATATGGATGGAAGATGCTGCAGAGCTAAATAACCAACAAAAAAAAAATTGTTTAACTAAAATATGTGAAGACTGATCTGGAATTATCCCGACTCGGGTAAGGATGAAGAATGAATAAAATCTCGGCGTTCCACCATAATATTTCTGTATTATTCCATAGAGTTGGGAAATATGCTTAGACAAGTGGTAAAATGAAATTAACTTCTATTTGAATGAGAAAGCATCATAGATCCAGGAGGTTTGCCCAGGACAAAGGATACACAGCCTTATCGAAAAGAGGCGTGTGAACTAACAAACAAAGGAAAACACACCTAGAGTTTCCCACAGTTTCATAACTAATTTGTCCGTAATGTGAAGAAACAAGATATTAGCTATTGGCTAATTCGTTACAAAACACACCGCTAGGAGAGGCATAATAGTCTTGTTAAGTATCAGTGTTTGTACAACAAGAATTTTTAACGGCATTGTTTCACATTAAAGACAATAAATTATTTAGTAATGTATAAAAAAATTAAGTTTGCATTGAACTGAGCTAAAATCACGTTAATAACGATCCACTAGAAATAATTTAAAGGATTCTTACCGTATATTACATTAATATTGGTGTCGTAGAGTTATATACCGAAGTTATATGTTATGTTATAATATAATATTATGTTATACAATAATAATATGGGTATGAGATACTCTTTATTAAAAAGTAAATTTAGAAACAATTTCATAATCAAATTATATAGATCTCTTCGTTTTACTCTCTGAACTACTTCATATAAAGGGTATCTAATAAAGACGTTTAAAACAAGACAAATATTTTGAGATCTTAATTAATTTATATGTTCTTCATAAGTAAAGTAACCTTCTTTGATAGCCATAATGTTCGTGAGTAACGTCATAGAAATTCTTAAATAAGGTTTAAAAAGAGGCAGGGATGTACAGAAGAGGATTTTATGGCGCAAGTCGCGCCATCAAAATTTATGTGGAGAGAGCGCACTTTTTGACGGGGTTTTCAATTTTTGAGAGGGCACATTTCGACGGGGTTATCAATTTTCAAAATTAAAAGACAAATGAAAGCATGGAACATGTGCAATTTGTTTATAATGTTATGAATTCTATTTTAGTTTGCACTGTTTTTAAGAAGAAGAGAGGAATAAAGGAGGAGTGGGAGAAGGTTTATTCGCCATTGGCTTTGAGGGAGGGGTTGGGAGAGAAGAAGGGCACCCGTGAAACGAGGTAATCGAAATAGATTTTAAGCAACTTTTGCTATTTCATAGGTTAAGAGGATTTTCGTTGATTTCTTCCCTAGATACAATAAAAAAGAGCAACATTCACTAAATTTCAACTTTCACTTACCTAGGTAAGTAATACATAGCAAGAACAAATATTACGATCGTCAAAATTTTCGAATCTGAGTTTTCAACGGAAATAAACGTTTTGGGGTTCTCTGAGTCCAAATAAGTTCTTTTTAAAATAAATTTTAAGTTCTTTTTGTTCCTCTTGAAGCCCCTATCATGGCTGAGGATCCTTAAGTCAATGCAACCAATCTTCTTGGTCTACTCAGCTACTTCATTATAGAGAGAATTTTCTCTTTTTTCCCTGCCATCTTCTCCAAATGTATTTCATAAGGGATCCTTAGAAGACAACCACGTCTTTCTTTTATTTTCTTTCTTTATTCTTTCTCTGCTACCATATTTTTATTTCAAGTGTTTTCAAATAAAATTGTGAAAAGTTTTTTAAAAATTAGAACTAAATAGGAATATAAAAAACGTTTCGTTACGATATTGATTTAAAAGAAAGTTTGGATTTGAATTTCATGGTATTATTTAAATTTTAATCGTTTTTTTTTTCTTTAAAGAAAGACAATGATAATGCCAATATTTATTATAGTATAAGCACGCATTTAATAACGACCAAGGTTCTTATTTTATTTTATTTTTCTATATTACTCCGGTCCAAATCATATTAGCTGAGAAAAAAATCACTAACCACTCAACACTTTTATTTATTTTTTCTAAACGCGGAACGTTCTGACAAGGTAAGGGTTTTGAAAATAATACTGAGGATATCTTAAAATGAATCTATGTTTAACCATGAAGGGATCCATACAAAATGGTACTTTAGTTTTATCAAAATAATCCATGAAACAGTTATTTTTATTTTTGATAAATAGGTGTTCGTTTTGTATAGGTAATATCCTGTATTAACGTTTATTGAACTTGCTTCTTGCTAATTACAACACAAAACTAGAAATAGTATACTCCACTACAGCTTCCATTACTAGATTTGTTAGTAGAATGGTTTATATCCTTTATCATTATCTAAAACATTAATAAGCGTCCAAAGTCTTTTTATTCATTTTTAAAGGAATGCTTGATGAATTGGTTCCTCTCAAATATAACCTCTTTGGTTTCGAACTATGAACTATGAAATATAAGAAAAAAAATAAAATAAAATATTTAGCAACCCCTAGCCTAATGACAACCACTCGAACAACGGACCCTATAACCATGAAATTGACTCCGGCCATCCATTAGCTAGTTTCGTAATAAAAGCAGCCATGTCTCAATTCGATATAGAACTATTTCATCGCTCTTTCATCATGATTATAACGGCAAGGAGCGGCTTATTATACGGCCATTCGGAGGGTAGTTATTTGTTCAGAGGCTGTAAACATGTTATAGAACCCCTTATAGTAAAAATTAGCGTTATTACGAATTGAAATCGATTTGAATTGCCAATGTTTACTGAAGAAAACCGTTCAAATTTTCCAATATTGTTAATAAAATAGCCAGCCGAATTTAAGATTATCTTCTAAAGCTTTAGACGACTTCTGTGTTTACTATTTAAAAGGTGTAGAGTAGTTCAAGGTTCGCTGCTTCATAATCGCTATCATTATTACGATTAATATATAATTATTTTGCTAGATATAATAAAATTAACTATTTATCACTAATACCTTAGAGCTTCTGCTGACTACATAGTTAAAAAATAATATAGTCATTTTTCACAATTAAACGTCTTTTATAATATTTAAATATCAATAACACTAAATCTCAAAATCTTTAAAGTGATAGGTATAAACCAAGTAATTATTAAAAAAAAATTTCATTTAATAAAATGAACCTGTTTTAATAATAAGTTCTACAACCATTTTCTTAAAATCCAGTTAATAGTTGTAGAAAAACCTGATATTGTGTGAAGACACTTGGAAAATCGGAGAAAGAAATTTTTTTTTAACTTAAAAATATAACAAGCAAGAATACAATTTTTAGAGTAAAATATATGTTAATAATAATGTTAATAAATGTTATAAAGTAATATCTTGAATTTTCTTTTGTCCTATGAGATGCTATTTTAAATCAATGGCTGAACATGATCATGATCAAATAAAAATTTCTCACGAAAAAAATAACGTCTGTTTTGGGACTCTGGGGATAAATACAATCTTAACGATTAGAATACCGCAATAAACGGAATGAATCTCTTATAACCATCCACGACAAAATAGAAAAGACAAACATAAGCAGATGCAGATTAAAGGCATAGAAGACTAATGCGAAAAATCAAGTTACCAAGTAACCAAAAATTTCACACAGACATCTTTTATGCTTAAGGAAAGAAGCACAAAACACATCCAGTATGAATCTAGCAGGGGACTGAAAGGAGATTTTTTTTTCTTTTTTATTAAATTCCATCACTTATATATCCTCCCTTCCCAAATAAGAATGGAACAAGCATAGCTCATTAAATATTGTTAACATTAAGGAAATGCTGGAATGATTGTTCTTCAAATGAGGCTCTTGAGCACGCTTTAGTGGTCAATTAATAGTTAAAACAAAATTAGAGTTACAAATATAAAATTAAAAAAAAAAAAAGTGCAATTATGAGAAGGAATATACCAGTCAGTAGTTCGTAAATATATCCAAAGATTCGACGTATCAAAACATGGCGAGAAAATCAATTATATGAAAGTTTTTTCTGTTCAAACGATTAGTAAAAAAAAAAAAATATGAAAATACTTTCATTGGAAAGCAGTATAAAACTGCTGAACTGGATTCCTTGTTTTATGGGACACATAGATGAACTTGATATAAAATTCATTAATCTCATCATTATCCACTACAACAGTCAGCCTTCTAAATGATAATAAATGGGAAGGTTATCAGGTAGGAGACGAGATTATGAATAATTTTTAAGAGAATCAAGGAATTTTATGAGAACTGCTTAAACTGTTAACAGGTCTTCAACACGCCTCTTTATTATCTATAATTTCCTGAACTCACACATACATATTTGAATGTATTAAAACTAGTTGAGCTAGGCATAGTAATCGATTCTGTCGGTCGGTAAGAGTACAGGTATTGGCTTGAACGGCGTGTGGGAGAGGAGTACCCAGCGGCATTCCTTTCTGTCTTGAATTTAGCATATTTTAAGGAAATCCCTCATCCGTCTTCTTTTGAGACTCCTGAGTGTGTTTTCGGGCATGTTAAATGTAGCCATACTTTATATAAGTGAATTTGTACGTCCATGTAAGCTATCTGTGTATTGTAAGAAATCTTTAGTAGTGTGTCCATATGTGGTCGTTAAATGTTGGAATTTGAAGGTCTTTATGTAAATTAATGTTTGTGACGTACCATGAAGCTTTAGTTATAGGCTGTCCTGTTAATTTGTGAAGCGTAGTGCCTTACGGTAAATGTAAGTGTTTAGCTTTTGTTTTAGGGTTAATTTTGGACGCCTTGAGAGAAGTGAGTAAAACAGTCGTAGTCTGACGTTTAACGTTTTCCTTTTTTTTGTGTATTTTATTTTGTGTATAGTATGTATAACCAATATTTTTTTCTTTTCTTTTCTTTAATGACCTATCATTATCTTAATTTGTTATGTTTGTTTTTATCTGGCCAGATGTAAAATTTTAATTTCTGTACTTTTTTGTTATTCTGAAGGGACTTCGTCCCAGAATAAAATTATTTTTCTATTCTATTTCTATTCTATATATATATATATATATATATATATATATATATATATATATATATATAATTTTATTTTTGTGGCCTCCAAAACTTCTATTATATCGATGTTTTATAGGGAGGTATCATTGGATGCCCTCGATCTTCATGACATATGTTAGTTTTGCTTGTTGAAAGAGTTCTTAATTATTTTTTTTATTTTTTTTCCAATTTTAAAAAGGTGTTGATGTAAGTGTTTAGCTTTTGTTTTAGGGTTAATTTTGGACGCCTTGAGAGAAGTGAGTAAAACAGTCGTAGTCTGACGTTTAACGTTTTCCTTTTTTTTGTGTATTTTATTTTGTGTATAGTATGTATAACCAATATTTTTTTCTTTTCTTTTCTTTAATGACCTATCATTATCTTAATTTGTTATGTTTGTTTTTATCTGGCCAGATGTAAAATTTTAATTTCTGTACTTTTTTGTTATTCTGAAGGGACTTCGTCCCAGAATAAAATTATTTTTCTATTCTATTTCTATTCTATATATATATATATATATATATATATATATATATATATATATATATAATTTTATTTTTGTGGCCTCCAAAACTTCTATTATATCGATGTTTTATAGGGAGGTATCATTGGATGCCCTCGATCTTCATGACATATGTTAGTTTTGCTTGTTGAAAGAGTTCTTAATTATTTTTTTTATTTTTTTTCCAATTTTAAAAAGGTGTTGATGTAAGTGTTTAGCTTTTGTTTTAGGGTTAATTTTGGACGCCTTGAGAGAAGTGAGTAAAACAGTCGTAGTCTGACGTTTAACGTTTTCCTTTTTTTTGTGTATTTTATTTTGTGTATAGTATGTATAACCAATATTTTTTTCTTTTCTTTTCTTTAATGACCTATCATTATCTTAATTTGTTATGTTTGTTTTTATCTGGCCAGATGTAAAATTTTAATTTCTGTACTTTTTTGTTATTCTGAAGGGACTTCGTCCCAGAATAAAATTATTTTTCTATTCTATTTCTATTCTATATATATATATATATATATATATATATATATATATATATATAATTTTATTTTTGTGGCCTCCAAAACTTCTATTATATCGATGTTTTATAGGGAGGTATCATTGGATGCCCTCGATCTTCATGACATATGTTAGTTTTGCTTGTTGAAAGAGTTCTTAATTATTTTTTTTATTTTTTTTCCAATTTTAAAAAGGTGTTGATGTAAGTGTTTAGCTTTTGTTTTAGGGTTAATTTTGGACGCCTTGAGAGAAGTGAGTAAAACAGTCGTAGTCTGACGTTTAACGTTTTCCTTTTTTTTGTTGATAGATGGATCATATGCCATTCTTCTATCGAATGTCAGTCCGAAGTATTGTACTTTATCTGTTTGAGGAATGTCGGCATTGTCAAGGTAAAGAAGATGGCATGTCCCATGACGAAGAGTGAATGTGATGTGTTATGATTTGTCTTGGTTGAGCCTAATTTTCCTAAGTTTGCACCAATCGTTTAGTTTTGTTAGATGGTTTTATTAATAATATAACAAGAAACCAGTTTACCATCGGGTACATTTATTCTTGTTACAAGGACATTTTTTTTTACAAACTGATATCGAAAGCTAAACCATTCTCCTGGAAGATGAAGCGTGTAGCGGGGTTATGCAACTTGGAAACTATCCAATAGAAGATAATGACGTCTTCACTCTTGCCAAAAACTCAGTAAAAAGAGTTGTCAATCAAACTTTCTCAGAGGATCGGAACAAAACACGTACTCGGTTGAATAGATAACGAGAGTGGTAAAAGGACACTCTACACGGGCGACACGAGGAAGTAGTTAGGAGCACAAGATGAAACTATAACGAATCATCTCTCTAGGAGTCGTTAATTTTTTTTTATTTTCCACTCGTAAATGAGGTATCAATGATAAGCTTTAAACACCTAACATGATAGGCGCAGACTTCGGGGAGGGAGAACGAGGGGAGAAGGCATCGTCCCTCCTCCCCCCATAATAAAAATAGAGAGGGCTGAGAATATTGTTTTGCCCTCCCCTTCCCTCTCCCAATATATCGAATAACAGAAATATCAAAATCAATAACAATTAATCTACAAGAAAATAGAAAAAGTCTATTAGATGGCTAAGCTGTGGCGTAGGTACTCAAGTATTTTACAACGCCCTATGCCCCTATCATTGAAATTTAACTTTATATTTAAGGATAATTATATCTGTAGCACCTGTGAAAATTGTATTAAGTACAATTTTGTCAATTGCTATTTTTAAGCTACCACCTAAAAGCTAATTTTTCTCTTTTTATTTGTGTCTAATTGGCTAAGTTATGCGGCTATTACAGTGCTTTATTAAAATATTTTCAAATATATCCGGTGGCAAAAAACACTAATATATAATTTTTTTTTATGTATCATTATATTGTTCGTATTATATTATGTTAATTATTGCTCACAATTTTTATACATCCGAGACTTTAAGTCCACCGGCCTCCCACAACCAAAATGGAAAGTCTGCACCAATGCTTAACATAGTAATATTACATGTCCAAGGACACAGCTGAAGAATTAGAAACACTCACAACCATCATTCACTTCTTAAAATGTAATTAATCAACCAATCAATTTTACGATTCACTTTTAATATAATGGGTAACTTTTTTTGCTTTCTGCCACTTTCATTTCACGTATGTAAAGATTGTACAGATGAAAGCCTATGTTGTAACCTCGGATGGGTGTGTATCCTTTATTTGCCTTCCTGTATTGATAGAATGATCTACATGATAACAGAGCGGTTTCGAGATTTAAATCTATAGGCTCTCCCATGTCAAAAATGCGACATAGTGGTATAGTTTTTTTTTTTTAATAAAAATTATTGGAAATTAAAAAAAATCTGTTTTGGGAATATATATGTAGTGTTGCCCAAAATCGGTCTTGGTATTGCACTTTGCAAGACCAAGACCAAGGCCGCTTAACTGTTGCAAGACCAAGACCATGACGGGTGAAAAAAATCCGTCTTTTGAATAAAAGTTAAGGCAAAATAGTTAATAATACTTGACAATCTTAGTTACTATATGTAAATAATTGGTATGCCCAACACACTTTTGCATTTAACTCCTCTAATTTTTCCTTCTGGCTTACATAGGGTTCTCATATCTAAAAAATTACAGCCATATCTCTATAGTAATAAGCTAATAAGTAACTGCAAGACTCTTGCGCAAGACCAAGACCATTACCAAGACTCGTCTCGGTCTCGCATTTGGGCAACACTATAAATATGTGATATAAAAATGTAGTTTAAAAATAAAACTGTAACACTCGAATGATTTTTCGTCCACTTTGTCCGTTCGTTTTAATGTGTTGTTTTAAATTACTTGGATTGTTTTAGCCCTGTACTTTTTCAAAAACTATTTATTGAATGTTAACACAATCTGCCACACTCAACAGCAATAAGCATCAGAGCTAAAAGTATCCACTCATACAATATATGTATATATGTAAGAGAAAAATAAATAAAAGTAATTAAGAACAATTTAAAAAATAAATAAAACAAAGTTAATAAAAACGAGCAAAAAAAATATAAAATAATTGTAAATAGTAGCAAAGAAAGTATATTGATAAAAGTATTACAAATCAAGGATATATATATATATATATATATATATATATATATATATATATATATATATATAATGGTTACAAAAAAAAAAATAATTTTTTTCTAAAACTCATCACTCCTATGCACAATAATCAGCTCTGTACTAAATTAATAAAAACATATTCCAAAAAAAAAAAATATATATAGAAAAATTGCAAAACATTGATTTGTTCAAATTAACAATAATAAATAAAAATCTAATAAAATAAACTATATTTTAACAATAAATAATTCGCGGATCAATCAACTTAATTAAATAACTTTCCAGTTATGCTCACTCATTGGGAAAGCTGTGATATCAGTAGCATATATAATGCTTACGAATTTTGTTATTTATGCGACTGGAGCAATACTAAAATACTATTGATTAATATATCGCTGGATAGTTTTAAATGTATACTTTTTGAGTATAATATATTTTTTCGATTTATTTAAAATTCTAATAGCTAACTCGTTTTATGAAAAAAAAAAAAAAGTTTTGAGTTAAAATGAATCTTTATTTGATCATAACAAAATAAATAAATCGACTTGTATGATTTTATTCGATTTGATGTAGATTAAAATCGATTATTTCCACTTCATAGTTTTGAATTCGTCCTGCCCGTCATCCTAAAGTTGGAATGGAATATTTAGGATGAATTCTTCATAATAATAAAAGAAGAATATTAACCGTTAAGAATTCATTCATCCATTTTAGTTTCTTCTGGCAAATGAACCGTTAAGATCAGCGGTTGCGTTAGATGGTTGAGAATCTATTACCGCATCTCTACCCGAATTTGTGAGTTACGTACCTGGCAACAAAACCGGAAGAAAGGTTCAAAGACTAAAACCAACCACTTTTGTTTATTATTCATTCTCAGGCAGGGCTATCCATGGACCTTCTAAGCATAGCTAATTAAACCACAAAGACAGGAACCTTGAGGAAGAACTAACAGGAAATGAATGCATTTCCGTTTCCACTCTTTTGTTTTATCCATACATATTTCTTAAGAGACATAATTCAGGCTAAGTTTGAGTTTTTCACTTGTATCCTTTAATGTGCGGTTTTCTAATGATTTCAAATGATACCTTTTTCTTGAATCATCATCTGGTAATTCTATGTTATTGTAACAGGTGTTCATGTTTGAAATCGACCAATATGCACCAAAATAAAATAAAAAATTTAATATAGAACGTAAATAGACAAAAATAAAAACACTTTCAAAAGTGCGTAAAAAAAGAGTAATATAACTTCATAAGAATGGTAGATAATAATAAGCCAACGCAAGAACTGAAAACAAGTATTTCATAAACGATTGACCTTCTGACTCCTAGAAGGGAAAAAGCTTTTTGAGGAATGTCTTCATAAACCAAACCACTTGGGGATCAAATCGACTTGGTCCAAAAAAAAAAAAAGTAATTTATTTTACTCTGTTTCACCAATATCAAACAATTGTGTCCTTGAAGAGAAGAGAAGAAATATAAGTCAACCGGCATGAATCCACCGGAATACAAAATGGCAGTCAATCAAATCTGAATTTTTTGATTCATTAGTTTATAATACCAAATAGGTACTAGAGAAAACGTTTACATCTCAAGAATATAAGAACATCTAATTCTGTGTCGGATGAGTAACTAACATGAATTTAGTCTAGGATTTTTTCGAAATAGATATAGAGTTAAATAGAACATCACCTTCACTGTGGGACAAGGTCCATAAGAATAATAATCATTCTTATTAATGAAAATTCAAACAATATATAAATAACATAAAGTAAAAACGTTTTGTAAATAAAGATAATTGTATTGAAAATGGAAAAAAACAACAACAAAGAAACAAGAGAAATCGAAGAAAAGAAAAAAGCAAAGGCTAGAAAAAAAGAGTTGAATCTTAAAGTTAAAACTTGAACAATAAAAGCGACCATTCATTTTTATTAAAATTCTGTTCATCAAATATAATTTATAAAAATACAACAATGGCTAACAACTTTGCAATGTTCCCCAATTTATTTGGATAAAACTCGAGGTCAAAAGTTTACCATCATAAAATGTGCTACTTAATCAACAAAATTGCACGCCTGCCATATACCGACTTACCAACAGCCGAGTCTATTCAAAATTCGAGTTTCTAATTCTCCATAATGAATTATCTTATATAGAAAAAACTTGTGTAATATTTGTTTATGTAAATTGTAAAACATAAAATGGCCGGTCCGCCAACTACTGGCTGTCTGTTCTGCAGAGTTGACGCTGAGGCAAAACATACGAGTACGTTATACCGGCGATAAAAACGTAAAAATCTAGAACGTTAAGTTCAGCTTTGAATGAAACTGAAATTAGAAATTCAGTCCGGATTATGGCCAAAAACGACAAATTTTACCAACAATGTAGTGAATATTTCAATGTCATTATCATGGATATGACTGTTCTAAATTTAAATATTTTGAATAAATATTGTAGAGCATCAAATTTTGTATTTGGCGAGGTCGTTATATTTCGAATATAAATAGCAGACCATACTTTGTGCAACTCACCTACTTACTCACTGCCAGTTAACCAGACTGTATTCCTCACTCACTCACCTGTACAAATTGTAACCTACATACTAGATGAGCTATAACCTCAAAAATTGTAAACTTATAGCCTTTTGTCTCTGGCCGTAATTCCTAAAAAGCATAATTTATGACAATTAACAAAGAAAATAATCAGAATGCCATGTCCGAATTTCAAAATCGAAATGACTTATCTTGATTAAATGTTAAATACATTTCTATAAACAGGCAGACGTATATTTTAATACTTTTAAGACTAATTATACAAACATTACCGTGTGTCAAAAGTTAAATTATAACATAATTCTGGACCTAAAGTTCATAATGTAATTTATACATTAAACGCAGAATTTGAACTGCTTTAATTATTTTAAATGGAACTGTTTTCGCTAGAAAGGACTATCTTGAAGTTATAAATAAATTACTGAGAAAAGACCAAAAATCCCATTTTCGAAAGACCACCGTTTCGTATTTCTAAGGATACATGCCGACAAACGTCTAATTTTTAACGGTTCCTCAATTAAAATGATTGTTTGAAATAAGTGAAATTTTGTGTAAAATTTCACGTTTGTTTCCTCGGGCTTCTGGTGATACTTTCATTAAATGTATTATTGAAATGTTTATTAAAGGCACAATCAACAAGACTGGGATGGCCGGTAGTGCAAAACACACGTTGTCCAAGATCCAGAAAAACTGAATTATAACATGATAAAATAATTAGGAATCCGTATCGCATCCCATTCGCATACCGAGGGAGGAGGCACTTTTAACTCTGTCATTAATCCCCAGCCATCTCCCTGGCTCGAGAAAAACCACGTATAGCTGAAAAGGCGAGGAAGGGGAGGAGCAAAAAAAAATCACTATAAACAATTTCGATGTAATTGTTAATAAAAGAATAAACTATTATAAAAGTGAGCCAATGAAGCTAAATATATATATACATTTTTTTTTTAATTTTCTAAATATTTAGCTAATATAATCAGTGAATACAATCATAGGCGCCATCATTGGGGAGGAGGTGAGGAGGATGGCAAGACACCTTTTTGTACCTCCCAACATTTTGCAGTCGTTTACTTAAAACTAACTCACAAAAAGTTTATATTACAGTGTTATGTTATAGAAAATGCGTAGGCAGAAAATCTAATTGTATCGATTGCAGTATTGGATAGTTATGCACGCACGTGTAGCAGCTATCCACTACTGCAAACACTTGTATTGCCTAAGAGGCAGGGAAGAGTTTTAAATAAATAAATATAGTTTTATATAACAGGTAATAAATTTATTACTGAGCTAATCCTCTAGGTATACTTGTTTATGTCCCATCCTCTTTCCCAAATATTTGTCGGCGTCAATGAGTATAACTTGTAAAACAAGTAAAAGTGCAACATTGTTACAACGAGCTTGCATTATTTGTGATTTAGCTTATCCTCTCAAAAACTTGAAATTATGTTTAAAATAATATCATAATAAAAACTATCTTAAAATTTAGTTCTGCCATGTTCAGATTGAATTTAAACAATGGAAAAGAAGCTAAAAATTAACAGAAATGGAATCCAAAATTAAGCAAATAAAGTTTTATAATAAATCATTTTTTTTTTAAATATTGCCTGTATCGATAATGAGAACCTAACCCCAACTCAGAAATCGATAATCGACTATCTTTGGAAACTGATAAAGGCCGTTAAGATACAAAGGAGGATAAGACCAGATATCGTGGGTGAGGAATGGAAACGAACCGTTGCCCCCATTGGACAAATTAGTTATCAGTAGGCTTAGCGACCTGGTATTCAAATATCTCGTGGCAAACTGGTAGTCGTGAAGGCTCCCTAATACAGTTATCCACGCTCATTTTGCAATCCAACGCCTTTGCATCTAACATCTAAGCATCTCACGGCTAACTTTAGTGATTTGATTTTTAAAACATATCTACCAGATTACATTTTTTTCTCTACAAAAAGTAAATATAGTTTTTATCCAAAATAATATTGTTTCAAGAATATTTTACGATTATTGGTCTTCAGGTAAAGAATAATAATAAGCCATTTTCTAAGTCTGAACAACATAATTTGAAATCACTAGCCTTCCAAATATTTGAACCATGGGAAGATTGCATCGGGGAAACAAATATAGGTCCCCGCGCGCCTTTTGATTCTGAGGAGCCCTAACCCACGGATTCTAAACCAATAGGTCACTTGAACCTTGAACCCAGGCGATGCGGTGGGAAGGGCACTGCCAGATTTGCGCTAAATAAGGTCTTTAGCAACGTGAGGTAGGGTGAATCCTTCCAGGCAAACAACCTCTTACTGACACATTACATGGAGAAATAAATACATGGTCTATAGCTTCAACCGAAAGAAGAAATTAAAATACAGTAATCAATATTTGTTTTAAAGATATTTAATATCCATGAATTGTATAAAATTATAAATTAATTAATTTATATCTAAATGTAACTGCTTGGTTATGGCTTTATTTTAAGCCAAAACAACGTTGTAATATCGTTGGTTCGTTTCAAAATACCATTGACTAAGGGAGCTTACGGACGTGGGGTCACCGATTCCAATGAAACTTTTTTCGGAGGAAAAAAAATTACATAAAAAATTCTTAAAATTTTATAATTTTTTTTTTATGTTCCTAGGGCGTATTGGCAAGAATCCCTCGAATGTGGTTATTTTTCGACCTAATATCTTTGCGTTCCTCTATGACTCTGAGCTCACCGCTAAATAATGTTGAAATTTCATCAAATACTTTTCCTTATTCTAGGAAGAAAAGTGTTTAGAAATAAGACTCGACGAAAATAACAAAAGACACTTATCGGACCCATAAAACCCTAAAATGTTGTGGATTGAGTAAGATGTCGAAAAGTTTTTTCGAACGATTCACTGCTTTCGCTCTCTGCCTTCAGTTGGTTGAAGATGATAATCGAGAACTTCTAGAATATGGGGGATTTAAAATTTGTTCAGCAAGATCAAGATGTAGGGCGCTGACTTGCATTGCTCAAGGGAAGGTTCGAGTCCGGCTGATTAAGGAAGAAATATTAATTAAGGAGGAAAATATGGCAGTTGAGCGTTGTGTTGGTCAAATCATCTCCTTAAACAACCGTTGACGAGAAACGGTATTTCCGTACAAAGTGCTGTACCCAAAACCTTTCATGTGTTGTAGTGGTACTGGTGTTTTTTTATACAAAATTTTACGATTATATATATATAATACTGATTCGTTTTGTAACGCTATTAGTATTAAAAGAAGATTAGAAGTGACAGTGCAAAACTGAAATTACTCCTAAGTATCGTATCCATTGAAACCTTCTAAAATAACAATTTTCGACAATTGAGATTCGATATTACAAGCACACAAAAAATGAAGAAGATAAATTGTTGGGGAAAAACTATTTTTCAACAATTGACACCTTCCCGGTTTCACATCTCAATTCGCTTTATTCTCGCTGAATGGGAAAGAAAAAAAAACAGTCTCGAAATGTCAAAGGAAGAGGAAACATTTGTCTAGATGAGAAAATTGATAAAATGGGAAGAAAATATAGATAAGGCCCATTATCACTTGAGAATAATAACAAGCGAAACGGTGACAATAAAGTAAAACAAATTTCAAGTGCTCCTTCTAGGTATTCCAAAAAACTTCCACGTCTTATAAAATTAAATAAAACATAAATAACTCTCCTAGTTATTATTTTTTAGGAACATTACATGAGGCAAAATGGTATGTATTGATATAAAAATACCACAAGGGAACAGTCAATAGTTTGGCAAAATCAGAAAAATGTTTTACTTCAAGAATTATACATCTAAAGTAATTAATAATCAGCCACCAAAAATCAACTCTTAAATGTTCATGTTGTATTACTCTTGAAGATACGTTTGGATTGCCTTAGATTGGGAAAGCAATACATAAGCAAAATGTACAACATTAAATATCTGGCGAGTCCATTTCTTAACCACTTTAGACAAAATATCTTTCTTTCTCGGGACGATAGGATATTGAGGGCTTCACTTCGTTTATACTGTGGAGATATTTAGGGGTCTGGTGTTTAACTCTTCTATTTTATAAAAATATAAAATAATAACTCTAATTTTTTTTTTCTATAATTCTATTATTTATTTTTTGTATATGATGCAGGACCTTGTGTTTGTATTCTAGCATTTCATGAATCCTCCAAAAGCACAATTAATCTTGACAATGAGACAGGTCCGTTAACTGTTAACAACAGTATAAGTAATTATTACATAAAACTTATTAATGAAAGTCGATTTAATACAAAACACAGCTTAGATATTACTTTTTTTTTGTAAGCCTTGTATTGTAGGATGTAGATTTTAAAATTTTCGTTTTATATTTTGTTGGTCCAAAAAAAAAGTTATTTACTATAAAAAAAGTAAAACTTTTGATATTTTCACACAAAATCACTATTCCTTACAAGTGTAGGATGGGTACGGAAACATCCCAAATAAATGTCTCTAAACTGTTTGCAGTTATCATTAACATTTTATATTAAATCATGTTAAATAAAACAAAGGTCACATCTTGTTTTTTCTTTTTATGTAAAACTTTATGGTCATCTAACTGTTACTGCCCCAAGACTTTATATGGACTAACACCAGGTAGGTAGTAATGAACAGAAAATAGAAAAGATTTTGTTATTGGAGGAGTCTTATACTTGATATCGGATTGAATTGTCATCTTAATAATAAAAAATGTTGCCCGTGTTCCCGGATGACACTAGTGACAATTTTTTTCACCATATTTAGGGGACAAATATATGTTCTATGACATATTTAACATACTTAAGTATGAGTGACAATGAAAGCGAATAAAAAGATTGTTACTTCGAAATTGCATCATGTAACAGTGAAGTCCCACACTTCGGGACCAGTTACACGCATAACATTTTCTAACTTTACTTTGCTTGAAATATTATTTATAAAAATGAAACAATCATCTTCCTTCCAAAAAAAGATTGTACAGATTAATTCACAACAATTTTTTAAAAGCTAGAAACACCATACAAAAAAAGATTGTAAACATTGGGGGCATTAAATGGTCAAATAATACAACAATGACCATTCTTCTATTGTAATAGAATAATCTAATTGACTCATTATAAGATGACATAATGATGATTGACTAAGTTCAGGAGATCAGTCTAATGGGCGTGTGAGAAAATATCTCTTTGTAGTAAGTCTGTTACGAAAGAAAAATGCAAACAAATACAAATTATGCCAACTCAATAAATGCACCATTTATTGCGATTAGGATAAAAAACAACAACATTATTTTATCTAATAGCCCCCGTTAAAAAAGAAAAACGTTTTCAGTAATTTTCTACTTTTTAGAAACTAAATTTCCGGGTTCTAACTAAAGAAACACTTTAATTAATGCGATCAGTTAGAGGCTGTACTCCGTATCTGAAATTATGTCGATTAGCGTATCAAACCAATTTAAATGAAACTCTTACAATATAGAATTAATGGAATCACGTGGTCCATTCAAGATTATTTAAGAACTGACTCGAATCACTCGAATATCAGACGATCCTGATGGAGTTCAAAGTCAATCATGGGCGAGAAAGTTTTGGTAATTAATGCGTGATGAATCACCGGTGGGTTTCTTGCATAAGATAGAGAGCCAAGTCCGTTATGAACGTGCCACGAACTGCTTATGGCATTCCAAGCGCGATCTAAACCTATTAACTCCGTGATTCTCTTTGCTTTATGATAAAAAAAAAAAAAAAAAGGTAACGTGTATTAATAAATTAGTAAGATAATATATAAATGGATAAAGGTTAAATACTGCTAAATCCCAAGCCATTGTCATTGGTTCCAAACCTCTTCTTAGATCCAATACCAACATTCATCTCCTGTACCTAAATGCCTATCCCATCACCTTCAGCTCTTCAGTTAAAAATTTCATAGACCAAACCTATCCTGGAATCACCATATTTTCCACATGTAGGGTCCGCTATACAATCTCCTTCAATTCAAGTCATCTATCAATTTCCTCTTCACAAGATCTCGTCCTTCTGACCTTTACATCCCTTTCCACAAATTTGCCTTATTTCAACAATCCTTTATTGTCCATTCCGCCACTTTTTGGCATTCTAACCTGCTTGAAATTCCCCATGCACCATACTTATTCATATTTAAAACCCTGTTATTCCAATTCCTCCTTACAATTGAATCAGACGCTGGGTAGTTTTATTTATTATGAAACAAGGTCGCATTTTTCTTTATACATCATTTATATGTTTTTTTTTCTGATATGAATATGGAAAAGATTTCCATTCACTTTTCACTAATGGTTCGCCTACAAAAGCAATTTATCCTTCTTTCCAATTTTATTTATTTATTTTGTACTTTATTATTTTTAGCAGCTATTTTGCAGTATATTGCCTTATTGCTTATATTTTTTTTTAATAAATCTTTATAGCTATGTTAATACTTCTTTTGTTACTTATGTTTCAGTTATTCCTTTATCGTAATAGGTATTCTGGAGAGATTTAATGTTAATTTTTATGATCAATATTATGATGGGCACCATTGCCTAAACAATTTTGCAATGCATTCTTAATATGAGAATCAGGAAATTCATTGAAGATTATATTAGATTAAATAAAAATTAGGTTGTAATCTAAGCTTACTTAACTGCTTCCAATTTCACATTTCATGCAACTTTTTTCTAAGCACATAAATAAATAAAAATAAAGTTTTACAGTGAACAGAGAACTAAAAAGGTTTTTTTTTTTAAGTTTCCAAAGAAGTTCCAGCAAACTATAAAAATGATGCTTTTTTAAAAAGTACAATATAAGTTTCACGATCTTCCTGGTACCATGTGAAATAAGTAATTAGAATCATAAAACAATAATTTTACTTTTAATCAACAGTAAGCGAATTCCATATAAAATGTGGTCTAAAATAAAATAAAAGAAAGGAAATGATTATAGTAACCTTACATAAAAGAAAAAAAGAATTTTACCTTACATTCGAATTTTGCGAGACAAACTAGTCTTTTACGTATAAATTATCTAATCCAATAATGAAGGTAACTATTATTGAAACATATCTAAAGTAGAATACAGAAACATCATCTTCTAATAATTTTATAAAAATGATTTCATTATGGATTAAGTCAATAAAAAAGATCACAACTACTAAATGTTAAATGAAGGTTTGTACGATTTCACTGATCCACTAGATAAATTATAAAATCTTCAAATTTTCTTGAACATATAAATATAATCAAAAATAATGATTATTGAAAGAAAGTCTTTTAATATATCTGATTAAAAAACAACCTAATAAGTCAATTTAGTAATAGAGAATTGGCATTAGTGACGTTTCCAGTAAAGGACCTAATTCTCTAGATTACATTACAGTTAAAATGCGTAATGGCCTGTAAATCAGATTTTGTCAACAACTAATTACTCTGATTCATTATTGGAATGGAATAAATAATATTTTGACTTAAATTTTTATTAATTTAATCACGTATTTCGCAGAGAATTTTGCTGAATATAAAATTTACGGAACTGTTATTCCTTAACTTTTGAAAGAATAAAATTAATATATTATAAAGTCTATCCAAAATATATTGTAATTGTTTATCGGAGACTCAATATGAAGCGAGGAGACCAGTAGGCAGCCGACAGCCGAATACATTTCATAATCAGTAATGACCACCACAATTTCGAGGCTGACCTATTCCGGGATAGTCCAATTCAGTAACAACTGAGCGTGGTTACCGTTGTCCAGCAGAACATATTATCATCGGCTTGCATATCAATGGTCGTCAATGCTTACATCCCTTCGCTTGACTTTAACAACGGCTCCCCTAAACTATTGGTCCAATATTCTCATAAAAAGTTTTTATTTTATTTTAATATTTGTAATCTTAAAAGTAACGGGATGATATGGACGCTAACGAACTGAAAACGTTCCTAAAATAAGTGAAACCGAAGAGTGTTTACCACGATGAGGTTAGATAACTGCATTTGCATAGTTTGTTTGAGAAAACAATTTTAATGAGATGTGACTTTCACTACGAAGATAATCTGGCATTATAAATCAGATCGTAATCTTCGGAGAATAGAATATTTTTTATGTTAAGAGGATTATAGTAATTTAATTAAAGACAAAAAAACTTTATATCATGAAGAAGTTTAAGATGATTAATAAATAAAAGTTAGTTAATTTAAAAAAACAAATAAAGCAAATAATAAGAACATAATAATAAAAATATCTGGTGTGTCCACTCACACGACTTTCCTACCTATTTCAGAAAAGTTTTTATATATTTACATATATTCACGAAGAAAAAAAAAATTTTTTTATTTATTTTAAAAAAAATTTTAGATTTATTTTCCTGAAAATTGTTTAAAGAAAAGATTTGAGTATTTGATAAACTAAAACAATGTAAAACCGGCTTAAGGTAGATCAATGTAAATATTTCAACACTTCCTAATATTGCTGATCAAAAACTTTTTGCCATAGCTTAGTATTGTCAAACAATAATTCCTGTTAAAAGTAGAGGAAATAATGAAGATTGTGTGATGCGGGCAACATAATTTCTTAGTTTCACTTAGTCATCATTATTCTCTCATTCAGCCCTTTCTGACATCAGGATATGAACCCGTAATCTTACATTGGAAATTGAATAGCTGTAACTTCGTTAATAATTGTCAAAAATGAACGATTTTTTAATAGTTTTGTAGGGAATTTCATTACCTAAAAAAAAAAAAAAATGTGCTGAAACGTATAGATCCGTCGAAAGCTGCATATCGGAAATTTGACCCGATTACAATACTTTCCTTACCTAATATAGGTAGGAAAGTAATAAGTTAAAAAAATGTGTAAAGAATAGAATAAGCATTCGATTACGATGATTTTTTTATTTGTAATTTAATTACCTTTTAAAAGTTTTATTATAAATTTTACCGTATAATATATACTTAGGGAGTTAGGCCTTATAACATTTTTCTTTTCTTTATAACTTTTTTCCTTGAATTTTCTCAAGAATTTAGTCTATATACGAAAATTGAAAGGACAATTAATAGAACATTATAAGAAAGTTTCATCAAAATCGTTAGAGCCGTTTTCGCGCTACAGTCAATAGAAAAACATGTTTTTCATTTATTGCGCGCAAGCTATTGCGCACGGGGGACCGAATTTCTGTCACAGGCATCAGTAGTCGAAATCCTTCAAAATAAAAAAAGAAGCAACAAAATCGGTTCAGTAGTTCCCGAGAAAATCTTGGCACAGACAGACAGACCGATGGCTATAAATGTGTTTTTCGGACTCAGGGAGCTCTAAAATGTATAGATCCGTCGAAAGCTGCATATCGGAAATTTGACCCGATTGCAATACTTTCCTTACCTAGTATAGGTAGGAAAGTAAAAGGTAGAAATAATTAAATAAGTTATTAAAAATTCGATAACCAGTCTATCGTTCGTAATTCTTTAACTACATCATAACTTCAATCTTGTTTCATTTTTATTATCTTTCTTATGTTTTACCCAATATAAAATATAAAATATTTCAAATCCTTTATATTAAAGTGATCTGTTATACATTCAGTGAATGGAATTGGATAAACTATTGCCATAAGAGACTTACCACAGCAGTGCTTGCCGAAGTCCAGCCTGACGAGCTGAACCATGTAAGGCTCGAGAAGGTTGACATACCACCACGGGATCCTCTCCGGCCTGGTCAGAGTGCAGGTCTCGGGGTTGAAGAAGGAGCTGGTACTGCCGTCGATGGCCTTCTGGGGGACTCCACCACCCTCTGAGCTGATCTGCATAGGTGCCTTTCCTGCAGCCACGTTCAGCACTGGAAATAACACAAAATTAAACTATTAGTGAGTGTCTTAATGAAATCAGCCAATTATAAATAATTTCATTTTAATGATATTAATTAATTAACTAAATGCAGCATTATCGAGAATACTATGTTTTAATAGTTAAGATTGGTGTTAGCTAGCGAGGAAGAAGTCAATATTCATGGAATTTTATTTTATTTTGTGGTAGCCTCTCCAGAAGGAAAAAAAACTTGCTAGAATAAGTTGGTGGCATAAGTTCGTTTAAATACCAAGGCTTTAAACGAAACTTTAACTTATGCCGGAATTAGATTTTTTCCTTCTTTTTTTTTCAATTAAAGATTCTACAGTGCTTTTACTTACAAAATATATATATATATATATATATATATATATATATATATATATTTAAAACTTCTGTTCAATTGATTCATTTTGTCAAAGTTTATAAAATAACAGTTGTGCAGTGTATTCTTAATGATATTCGTAATCATCATTATGAGACAATTTACTGTAAAATATGTAAATAAATTAATTGTGGGTTGATGGTTGACTATCGTGAATAATGAAGAGAAGAATAGTTGTGGTGATCAGTCAGAAATAAAAAGGCAAAAATAAATAATAATATTTATTTTTACATTTGCCTACGTTTCGACCTGAAGTTTAGGCCTTCATCAGGGCTAAGAAAAGAATTAAAATTTATTTTGTAAATAAATTAATTTAAAAAACATAAAATAATATGAGAATCAGGCAATTCATTCAAATAATTGTATATATAAAATCTAAGCCTAATTAATTTTTTTTCTCATTTCACATCTTTTTTTTATACTTAAGTACATAAAAGTTAAACTTTTACCATAAGCCAAGTGAAATAACTTTATTACAAAAACTTTTCTAAATATTTTATTTTAAGATTTTTTTCCCTAAAAAGTCCAACAGAAACAGTTAAAATAGATCTTTTTAAAAAGGTTTCATAGCTTCTTATAAAGGCATCAATAGTTTTTTTATATATACACCGCATTGTTGTAAATTCTTTTTGCCGATTATACTCTGGTATGAGCTCCTAACAAACGAATGAGAAAGAAAAAGGAACACCCAAGCTGGAATTGTGAGATTTTCTGAACAATTAAAGGTTTTTCCTCCAGGGGTTATTTCCTTTTCCCGATAAGTCCGTTATAGAGTCCCGTTCTCCAGCTCCCAGTTCATCTGCGGGCGGTCTTCTTCATGTCGAGGATCTGTTCCAGAGTCGAGTCAACGACCAACCCCTCCGAGCATAATATTCAACAAGTGCTGATGCAATCGTCTCTAACGAGATGACTCGAGCAAATGGACATTAAAATACTTTTTTTAAAAAATCATTTCTGAAGCATTTTTTTTTTTCAACTTTAAAAGAATGACTCGTCTTTGAGTTACTTTGAATCTATAAAATTAGGTTATGAATTAAAAAGAAGAAAATTAACTGCTAATAAATTTAATATTTTTGTGCCATTTAACCAACAGATACGAATTAATGTGCCAAGATGTATGTGGAGTTTCTGTGAAATTTCTTGTATGCCGACTGAAACCAGTGGGAGCAATCCGCATTCAAATTATACTGATTTTTATCCCAGAAGTCAATTATTTTTCAGGGTTAAATATGAATTAAAATTGTCAAATCAGTTTCCTCCTCATGTCCCATAATACGAGTTGGAAACTTGGACGTTGTACAAATTTTCCATTTCCATTATTATTAGCTCACTTTTTTTCTAGTTTTTTTTTTTTAAGATATCTGTTGTAAATGATTTCTCTGGATCATAGGTTTGACCAATTTCTTTCCTGATTCATGAAAAAGGTCGCCAACAAATTTCTGAAGGTTATATTTTTGTGGTTAGCAATTTGCCGGTTTCCATAAAATTAATTGTAAGTTGGTCTAAACCTAATTTCAGTTTTAATGTTTCCCAGTTAATATTGATTACCGCTGTTAACAAATATTTGTATAATTTTCAATTATATTTTCCTTACACAGTTATTTTTCCAAGAAGGTATATTTGATTCAAGCTTTATATACCTTTAAATACGTGTTTCGACAGTGATTCAGTGTTTTATCTTTTGTTTATGCTGTGAGATGTGTATAAATCGAGATATAATTATTTTAATGAATGAGGCCCAGTGTGGTCGGACCACCTCCTTAGACTCCTGCTTATAAGAAAAATAAATTAAGCAGCAACCATAATATTACCATATTTATCTAATAATTGATCTAACCTTACCCTTGATTTAAGTCCGGGTAATGTTTTAACCACCGAATGCTGAGGAACAATGAATTTCCAAAAATAATAACAATTTATATTATATATATTACAAAAATAAATGAATATAATTTATTTATTTTAACTTCACTGTTACTTGTTCGTCTGAATATCCAGACAACTTCTCTTCATCATATATAATTAAAAAAAAAAACCTGTATCACTAACAACCCTTGAAGCGTGTTGAGCTCAGTACAATGTGAGGAAGTACTGACGATTGTGCAGGAAGGTGATTGGGCCGAGATCACGTTCAACTGCCAGGTTTTCTCCCTTAATTAACAAAGAGTACCGACTTTATAGAGGCTGGTTGTGCCCCAGGAGGGTCTCCTGATCCCAGAGTGGATCAATGGCTGATGAAAAATGACTAGTCATCAGCCAAATTCGAACCTGAAACCTTGAGCTCTGGGAGTCAGTGCTCACCCACTGAGCTACCCCACTTCCTATTATATATATTATATTATTAAATAAGGAATCATAATGGCTAGTCATCGTTTGCCCATGATTTTTTCCTTCAAATGTTGAAATGGAAGCATTATTATCCTCTTTATCTTGCATTAATTGAGTAATAATTTTTAACTTGACTCATGGATCTTCTCTTCATTAGTTAATTCTTATGTAATTGAAAGTAACATTAATCATTGGTTGAATTTTTAGCGTTTTCTATTTATTTTTTTGATTAGCATTCTATTTTTCCCACCTACATGAAGGATTTTTTGACATTAGTGGTTTATCTCGGAGTGATCAGTAAAAACAAAAAAAAAAAAAATTGATTATATATATATATATATATATATATAATCAAATAAAATAAAAATAATATAATGTTTACACTGTACTTTATCCCAGCTATAATGTCAATTTTTTTGGTTATTTTTTATTATTTGACATACTTTAATATCTAAGAAATTCTATATTGTTTTTCACAATCTCATTAGATTATATTTGAAAAAAAAACATTTTTTATAAGCTAAATAGTGGCCCTATAGCAGTAAAATATCACAAAACAGAGGTTCTTCCATCATTTATGAAAATAATCATTTAGAAGAGGTGTTTGTGAATATAAAGCTATGATAAATACTAATCTGTAATACGAGAGGATGGAGATAGAAGCCGCTATAGCAACCTATTTCCTGCGCGGAGCCCAAACAGGCTAGTCCAACACTCCCTAGAAATGCTAATGAAAAACGGATCTCGGTGACGCCCGCTCTCACCTCCCCAAATCTAACGGTCTGTCTTCTCTTATCGCCTCCTTGGCATGTCCTCAGCAATCGGAGTCTCTCTTACCGACAATTATAAATAATTAACTTATACGAAAATTCTAATTGCTAATCATATATAAATAAAGTATAAACATCACGGTTCCGTTTGAGATAGCAACAGCGTAATCCGCCTTAACGCTCTGTCCTGGATCTGCTATGACCTAGTTCCGGGAGGTCAGATTTTATACTGTACCTCAGTTAATGCTGGAACGATTCCAAAAACGGTTTTCATCGAATCTCTCTTCGAGTAAACTTTAGAGTAAAATTTTATTTCTGATGGTTAGATGTTTTATTTTATTCCAATAATTGAATTATTAGTACTTGAGAAGGCCGTGGTAGTATAGCGTTTCAGAGCAGAAAGCGGAATTCCTCCATGCCTGATTGGGTTGGCTTTTGTTTCGTGGCAAAGCCGCCGACAACCTTCAGTCGTTCTTCCCACTTCCATTGCTCAACCCATTTCTCAAATCTCTAAGGAATATGAGAAAAACCTCTCTCTCTCTCCCTCTCTCTCTGTCTCTCTCTCTCTCTGTCTCTCTCTCTCTCTCTCTCTCTCTCTCTCTCTCTATATATATATATATATATATATATATATATATATATATATATATATATATATATATGCAATATCTGTACATAATATTTTTCTTGTATAGATTGTAAAGGACAAGGTTGGGTTTTGGTGGAAAATTTACTATTTGAAGTGGGCCCGGAAAAATTATTCCGAATTCTGACCACAGCGCTGTCTGTCTGAAACAAATAATTTTTTCATTTGGTACACCACAAATTTCCTGGTTTACTAGTCTCGTTTACAAACGCATCATACGGAATCATAGATTCAAATAATTTTCAAACCCGAGGTTTTGTGTCTCGGTTTTCTGCAAATCAGTCCTCAGTTGGTTAGATATAAATTTTAATGGCTTAATTTATCAAGTATGGGTATGTTAAACCACGGTTTTCATATCGACGGTGCTCAGTCATTTTCTATTAACAGGAATTCAAATATTTTAAACCGAGATTTGACATTAGTCGTTAATTAGTAATTTAAATATTTTAGTTTCGACGATATATTGTAATCGTTTATTTTAATCATCTAAAATCTCTAGAAACCTCACATTAGGGGTGTACTATGCTACGGTAAAGCCAATTCTGAAATGCGGAAGCGAGACCTGGAAACTAAATAGCAGCTTAGTATGAAGTACTGAAAGATTCTAGAGGAAATCTTCGGAACGATAACCGAGAACTAATGCAGGGAGGAGAAGGACCAATAGAGGATTGCTTAATGAAACTGGTCAATATCTCAATATATAAAGGCAAGAAGATTAAAACAGGAGGGGCATGCTCGAAGCAATCCATCAGGAAGCGTCTACACGACAACGAATATCTCAAATCGCAAGAGAGTAAGTGGAAGGTAAAAATTCAGAAAAGAAGGAATCGTTTTAATTTTACATTCATACCACTTCACCGTTGAGTGGTAGGAGAGGAAACGATCAAAAAAGAAAGAAAGGTATTTTTTTCAATTTTATTTTAAATAGTAAATTAAATTATAACAATAAAATTATTTAAATCTCGAAGAGGCTCCAAAAAGTTGACATTTCTAACTTATGCTTTAATGGTCTATCACGCTAATTTTGTTAAAGTAACAAACACGTGTAAAAATGTAAAATTGAGTGTTTTACAGGAGAGCATAAAACACTTCTGTAACTGCAATAAGTAGTCTGTTACTATGGGAAATATCAGAGGGAAATATAATATGAAATGGTAATAATTAATTATAAGGAAATAAATTGTTTTTATGCTCTCCTGCACTACGGTATTTACATACGATCTTTTGTTCTAAGCGATATGACTACGAAAATCTCCAATAAATAAAAATATTATGACAAGATGTTAGAACTTCTCAATCTTATTTTAATAAAGAGTAAGAATGAAACAATAATTTCCGTAATTATTACAAACATTTTATCTCTTCGTTTTTCCAATTTAATTGTATCGCAGCAAAACTATTTCAGTTGTATAGAATAATCCAAGAACAGAAAAAGATGTGGTGCAGAGTATTACAGGTTAGGAGTAATATTTATATTAGTTAACAAATAGTTTCTATATCGCAATTTTTATCTTTAAATAAATAAACCTATGCTCAACTAAAAATTCAGAATACGTAATATATTACGAGGAAGGGCTTTAGGTTAAAAATAAACAAGAAAACTAAACCTTGACCTCGCAATCCTCTAGAGGGTTGGATGACCGAACTCGTCAATGTCGTGTGAAAGTAGCCGGTGCATTTCTTCCAAGGTCTTCGATTCGCTGCTTGCCTTCCATTCAGGATTCTTGCAGATTTGTTTATTTTTACTCCGTAAAAACATCACAGAAGAAGAGATCTATAGTTAAGATTTAGGAAAAGTAACTTTTACCTACTGAACTTATTATTGTAATATTTAAATGAGAAAACCTGAAATAATTAATGCAAGTTCCGCAAGGCAATTCTATGTTTTTGAAAAAGGCGGTATAGCTATCAAGCTGTTTTGTAAATATTTTAGGATTTATCCGAGAATAAAATTCGTCATAATAGCAAATTCATCACAACACGATTTCCAGAATGTCTAACAAAGATGAATAGTAATTTATCATATTTTAATTAAATATTCTTATGATTAATAGGTAAAGAACTGAGAAAGCCTAAGCTAAAAACATTGCCTGATATATTTAGGCTTTATTCTTTTATTTGAAATTAGTCGTTAAATATATTAGAGGTAATTTTCCTTCAGTGATTATGTCGTATTAAAAACATTAAAATCAATTAGGGACAAAATTCAAATAGTTAAAACTTTATTTTACAATTCAACATTTCGGCTGAACTGACAAAAAACCTTTCCTCTAAAACACTTTGTAAACTTTGGATTGTATAATAGCAATAAAAAATCTGGTGCGCGCAACACACAACTTTCACTTACCGCTCAACATTAAATAGAAATTATTTTCTGCCCATGTTGAGCTATAATAAAATTTTTGAATTGCATTTTTAACTGAGCTAAAGCTAAAAGATTGCAGCTAACAAATCATAAATACTATTAAACTAACAAAAGTCCTATTTATTGTATCACCGGTTGATTATGGATTGTACGATCTGATAATTATGGATTGTACGATCCGCTGATTATGGATTGTACGACTATTAGTTATTAAATTGTTATTTTCCATTGCAAAGTTTACTAAAACGAAATTAAGAGATTTAGATCTGTCATAGACAGGTCAAAAGTTGTCACTCTGATTGTAAGTGGATTCTGTTGCAATATCCCAAAGAGAAAATTTATCAAATTATTCATTAATTTAATTTTCTAAAAGGTTACATAATGATTTTTTGGAATAAATGGACGATACATACCTAATTATTTAAATATAATATCAGATCTAGAGTTATTAAACTACAGTAAATTTATTTAAGGTTATAAACATATGCTTTATACATCTATGAAATGATTTTATATTTCACTTCTCCATTCACACAAGTATAATGGAATAGTATCTTAAACAATGTCATTGCCTTGAATCCGTTTACATTTAAATTTATATATAATATCAGATCTATAAGATGTATAATCACTAAACTACAATAAATGTATTTAAGGTTATAAACATATGCTTTATACATCCATGAAATGATTTTATATTTTACTTCTTCTTTCACACAAGTTCAATGAAATAGTTTTTTCAACAATGTTCCTACCTTGATTAGGTGGATTTTAAATACTTTCTACAAACATAAACATACTTTTTAAAGGTTACATTTAGTTAATGAATTTCATTTAATTTCTTTGGAAACATGTGATTTTCGCTACTCTCCGTTACCTTCTACAACCTTCTACAACTATATTAGATATTGGTTTTTCTAAAATTGTCCGCTTTCCAACGATATATTATACGTATACTTCTAACTAGTATTTCCGGAGATTCATTTTCGACCTGGATAAGCATTTTTATTTTTTTCTCCTTTATTCAATTATCAAATTCTTTCAAAATTTATATTTAGCATTTTTTCGTAACTTTTAATAATGAGAGATGGTTACCTTTTTAAATAAACCATACTAAACGTACTTCGGAGAAAGACGTATATAAAAATTGGGCATTTAAGCCCTGTAAAGTGACATCATCGGGGATAAGACCTAAATAATATTAAATACCACTTAATTATACAATGATACACAAAGTTTAATCAAAATCGTTAGAGCCGTTTTTGAGAAAAATCACATTGTAAAAATGTGTTTCAGCGTTCAATGTGTTTCAATTCCGGTAAGCCGATTTTAAGGAAAAAGTTGCTAGTACATCTAAGGCATATACCTATCTTAAATATATAATATTAGTTATCGTACGACTTTTCGTTTTCAAGCTAAAGTGTTCACATGCACAGAGACACATAGACCATTATTCCGGACTTGGTTATTTGGACTCAGGGTACCTCAAAACGCTAATTGTTTGTTGAAATTCAGACTCGAAAATCGCAATACTTATCCTTACTATATATTACATGTATAAGTAAGTGAAAGTAAAAACTCAACGTTTTGTTTTTAGACGATGATATCATAACCACCTACATACCAATTCTTTACATATAGTAACTAAAATTTCAATTTTGCCTTAGTTTATATACGAAAAATCGATTTTTTTTACGAGTCTTGGTCTTGATCTTACAAAGAGCAACACCAAAATTTATTTTGGGCAACAATAGTACCGACATTGAGTAAATAGAGTAGGTGATTACAGTGTTGAAATATTTAACTGTGAATAGAGGTAGACATTTTCTATACACCACTATAAATATCAATAAAATTAATATTAAAAATGTTGAAACTGGAGTTACTCATTCTGTCAACTGAAAGGCTCATATAGTCAATTATTTATCATATCGAAAAACATTGAATAATAGATATTTCATTTAAAATTTTTCGATACACTACTCATTATTAATAAGGTGATGAATGTAAATTAAATTAAATCTGAGCTATGAATTAATGTTTGAATAGGCATGAAATTGTTTAATATAACCCATTTGTCTCTAATTTGTTTCTACAACTTTTTCATCTAAAAAAATGAATAATGTTAAAAACTGAAAAATTCTTTTGATTTATTAGTTCGTACAACCTACAGATAAAAAATAAAATGTATTCACAGTTTTACCATGTAAAAATATTCTCTATAATATATATATATATATATATATATATATATATATATATATATATATATATATATATATATATATATAAACTGCACTAAACAGTGCGCAGTTCTTGTGAGACTTAATTCTTCTATTCTATTCTATTATAGTTTCTCGATACAATAGATAATATAACAGATAATCAAATGTTATTTATTCCACATTCTATTATTATATGTACTCTGACTAGACATCACGATTTGGTCTGAAGATGAACAGAATGAGGCCAACAGAAGCTATTGACCTATTTGGGACTATACGACGCATGAGCAACAAAGATAAACCCTGTTTACCAACTGGGTTATTGGACTTCCAGTGGCCTGTCAAATCTTCCCTACACAGAGTTACTCCCTGAGGAATCCGCTGTTGCCGCGGCAAGTGACAATCCAGAGGTACCGCTAGAACGTGGGACAAGATCTCCAGGAAAGACAAACATCTATGACGCATGTCAGATCTATTCTACCGGGAGCAACGGGGTGTGAGGGCCCCGCTCATGGATGTCTTCAGGGGAGACAAGTAACAACGAAGTTCGTCACAGAACCAACTCACTTATTAAAAAAAACTGTAACAAGAAATTTGATTTTCAACTACTAAATTTATATGATATATTTATACATATATCCTAAGAAATATTTCTGACGATAGTAGAAGGCAGTATTTATTCCGTTAGTACGCGACAAGAGAGAAACACTTTATTTTCATATAAAATATAAAAGCTTGCTGCACGATTAATCATATTGGGTTGCTAGACACACAGCATACAGGTGTGCTACCTTTGGAAAAACAATAAAACATATATAAATATACAGAACTAGTTGTTTAATAATAATTGTTTTACAACTTTTTCTTTATAACTTCACATATTATTATTTATAATACTGTTTTCTATTATTAAATATATCATTAGCGCAGGAAAGCCAAGACGGCCTCAATAGCAGCATAATAACTTTGATCTTCTCCATCCAGCATGTCATCTATCTCTGTCACGGTGGATGGAAGAGTACGGATGTAGATGAATACGGGCAACTTTTCCTAATGTACGATCTCATGTGCCCTAATGGACTCCTTATAATTATTTAGAAATTATGGCAATACTATCAAATTTTAAAATAAGCAACATTATAGTTAGTACCAATTTAGTCCATGTATAAATTCAAAAATGTATTTGTTTAACCCTTTGAATATAAGAAAATTAACTTATTTTTAAGCGAGTTAGATTCAGTAAAAATAAAATTTTCAACCAGATTCAATCTTTGTTCAACTAAACAATAACGGTGGATCCAATGATTTTAGAAGTGTAAGAAACCGATATTGAATACGATAAATATTTGTAATGATTTGCTAGGTGCTTTGAGCAGAATTCTTGATGCTATTTAATTTATTTTTCAATAGATGAAAATCTAAATAATTGATATTAAAATATCAGTATACATAATGTTAACACATATCCTTAATTAAAAAAAAGAAACCAAGTTAAACGAATTTGATTCATTTTGTGTTTCATAAAAATCCTAAGATTTTTTTCTTTTTACTTTTATCCTTATTTCCTTTGGCTGTTATAAAATAGATCCAGGATTTTGGCGAGCTTCAACCAGAAAGCTGTATATATATGTAACGATAATTACTTTAGAAGAAAAAACAGAAAATATCTATATGTAATGGTGTCTAAGCGATTCTTGAAGTGCTTTTAAATGTGATCGTGCAAACAATAATGATTTTATAGATAATTTTTTTCATCAGACATGGTTATATTTTACCATTGGGGGGAAGGCTTTAGCCCGAGAGCTTTATGTATATATATATATATATAACTATAATTACTTTAGGAGAAAAAATAAAGAAACTAACTACCTATATTAAATGGTGTTTAAGCGATTCTTGAAGGCCTATTATATGTAATTGTACAAGCAATAATAATTTTATAGATAATATTTTTCATTAGGCATGGTTATATTTCACCATTTGACGGAGTGGTATATATAAGCTCCTCCGCCCGTAGATCCGTTTGTATTGTTATGATAGTACTTCATATTTGAAAGGCCACAAAGAAATCAAGAATTAGGTACCTTCCACTAGCGGATCCAGCATTTAATTTTGGGGGGGGGGGGACGCTTCAGCCCAAAAGCTTATTTTTTTCATAAAAATAACAATAATTACTTTGGTAAATAAGAAAGAAACTAACTACCTATATGAACTGGTGTTTAAGTGATTCCTAAAACCCTTTTAAATGTAATTACACGAATAGTTATACTTTAAGAGATAATTTTTTTCGATAAAACATGGTTATATTTTACCATTTTTGGGGAGGCTTCAGTCCGAAAGCCCCCCTCCTCCCTCCCGTAGATCCGCCCGTGGTACCTTCTAATCCATAACTGAAATTCAACCTATATATATATATATATATTATTATTGTTATTTATTTTGAATAATATTTAATTTTCGTGGTGTCTGGAGACCTTCTTCCAACATTTGAAACCACTCCAAGGCTGTAAGAGAGTTGCAAAAACCCGGTGGTGCAACGATGAGCTGTTGCCAGAAAAAGTAGCACGTAATGTCATTGCTCGTCGATTACAAATTACCAGTAGGATGGAAACTACCCTATTACCTGGAGGATAATTGACAGTTAAAACAATCCATAAAGCACTGATTGAGATGCTATCGGTTCCCTTAGGCATGTCAATGCTCATGTTGCTAAATCATCCTCATTCAACGATGGATCGATGGGTCCTTTCAGCACCGAGGCCAAAACCACCGAGCAATGAGCGACCTTAATTGCAGTTGTGCCTATCAATTATTTAAAAGAAAAAAAAGTGAGACTTATTTTTTATAATCTTTATCAAGCATGTGATTTCTAAACTAACTATTTACTCTAATATTCAATTATTATAATCTTCACTTTATAGATTCTGGTTATGCCCAAGAGGATATCCTGATTCCAGGATCGTTTACCACGGCTAATGTAACAGATTAATTACCTGCCAGAGCCGAACTGAGCATACGAAGTCAGTGCATTACCCACTAAGCTATCCTGATCTCTAACCGGGTATATATCTTCATAAAAAAAAATCAACATTGAAGCTTTCAGGATTTCTCTAGTCGAAAGTATCAATGCGAAGTCCATAGAGTCATCTTTATAGATTAGGAAGAATATAAATGAATAAAACATTTCTCAAAAGTATAGGCATATCATCAAACCTTGCATCAACATTTATTTGATGAAGAATCTAAAATGTGTGGGCTTAAAAATATTGAGAGTACCACTTCCAAAAATGTCCATGATTCAAAAACGTATTGCTGACATTCGCTAACATTATGTATACTGATATTTTAATATCAATTATTTAGATTTTTATTAATTAAAACATAAATTAAATAACTTTAAAAATCAAGAATTTTGTTCTAAGCACCTAGCAAATCATTACAGATATTTAACTTATTCAATTTTGGTTTCTTATACTTTATTGGATGCACCGTTACTGTTTAGTTGGACAAAGAATGAATCTGGCTGAAAATTTGTAACACGTAATCCTTTTGGCTTCCTGCCAGAAGTGGAGGAACAGGGCTTTGGAAATGTTCTGGATGACAACTACCTTGTTCAAACACCTTCATGCTCCTGATTGTAGCATTAAGGCTTTCTAAGGGTAGATTAAAATTGTTATTCTAAATTGACAACTCGATGCTGAAGGGAGCCAAAAAAAGGTCAAGATATTAAAATAATATGAAACACTTCGTTGTTTGTTATTTATTTTTTATAATGAGAAATAAATTTTCAACGCTGTTAAAGCAAACTTTGAAAGGACTTAAATAAATTAACATTGTGGAAATTAAAATTCCGATATCCTAAGTAATTTTTTTTTTTTTAATTTTATATCTTTAAGTCTTTTACAACTTTCGATAACAATTTCACTTTGAAATCAATACTTTTTTATTTAATTATTCTTTTTAGTTTTAAAAGATAAACTTACGCTAAAAGAAAGAAAAAAAAATTAAAAATTATTACTTTTTAAGGAGGGAAAAAAATGAATAAGTTACCTCAATATTTCAAGAAAAACAAGAAAAGATAGATATTCAATATAAATAAAGTCTAAAGTACTTTTTAGTTTAATACTTGTCCTCTTCCAAACTATAAAAGCGAATGACTTCCGAAACTGAATGATGATCATGATGATGAAATATATGTAAGGACTATTCAAAATTCAAAATGCTTGCCATGAGAAAGCACCGCATCATGTTTTATAAGCATCTTTCTGGATCCCACACGTCCAAGATAGCCTGCAAAATTATTGACCTCCTTAAGCTCTGTAATAAAAAATCCGAGTCTATACGAACTTAATTACCTAATCCGAACCGGTGAAGGAATGATTCATAAGAAAAATTTATTTAAAGCATTCGTTACGTGTTCTGTCAGTCATGTAGTCAGATAAATAAGTCAAATTAACAATGGATCCAAGCGATAGGTTGAGCGGCAAGTTTCTTCGCTGGAGATGTGCAAGTGGCCATCGAAATGTTCAGAAAAAAAAAATATTCTGTATCGGAAGAAAATAAATTTTACACAAATTATAAGTTTTTTTTTTCATTTTTTTTCTTCAATTCTTCATCCGCACCTGTCATGGTAGTGGCAATTAGCAGAAAATTATAAGTTTAAAAAAAAAATGAACTTTTGTTGTTCTCATAGTTATTTGGAAGTAATCTACACTTTATATTATATTGTAGTACACCCCTTTTTTTCCGGTTCTCAGGGGTAATGGATTTTGATGAATAAGGTATGAAACCAATAGTTTAATGGAGAAGCAACATCAGAAAAAAAGAGAAAAGGATACGTTATGAATTATATAACTTCATATTCCTTTTTTCTGTTTTAAATTTTATTCTAAGATTACCATTTTTAATTTCTTATGTTACCTTATTTTGATTATGTTTATTTCATTAGTCCGTGCTTTGTTGCCGTTATCATTATTTATTTCTTAGTTCTCTGTTACTGTTATCATTCTACCTACTTAATTTTACTTTGATGTTCACCCTATCCACTTCATTTGAATTTAAGTTTTTTCTAACAACATTTTCTAGTCTGCTACTTTCACCTTTTTTAATTCTAATTCTTTATTATTAAATGTTTATAGTTTCTCATACCTATTGTTATCTGGTTCTTTCCTTAGCCCTGAAGAAGGCCTGAATTTCTGGGCGGAAAGTGAAAATAAATATAATTATTTATTTTTATCATTTTTATTTTGTTTGATCATCCCAACCACCCTTCTCTTCAATTATTCACTGCAGTCAACCATCAACCCACAATTACATTGTATATATGAATAAATCTGTTTCGCTGATGTTGCTTATACTTCCCTTGCTTTAGAGAGAGGGATAGCTATATAATGAAAAGAAAAATCAGAAAATCAATTATTTAGTCAATTTAATAATTATTATACTTACACATGATGTTTGACAGTGTTAATGATAGATACTACTACGATTTTCTAATTTGTATTTGTTTTATGAAAATATATTGTCTTTTACAGTCTATGTTACTTGGTGACTCTCCTGGACATTGGATTCACCGCAATACTTGAATTTAATCGCATTAAATTTAGGCAGAGAAAAGCGGCGGACTTCTTTCATCTCCTCAGCTACCCGGTCCATCAGTCACCATCAAATTCTAATATAGCTGCGTCATCATCTACAATCAACTGTATAGTTCCCGTCCACGAAGAGCACTTTTCTTTATTCGGGAGACGAATCCGAAAAATTATTTTCAACGACGCGAAAAATCAAATATATCTTGTAACAAACTATTTCGAAAGGAGTTTCTGCATCCATTTAGCCTTAAAATAATTATGAGAATATAGTGTTATGATAATTTTGGGGATCAGGAGGGATGGATCCTAACGGAACGAGGATTAGGGATATTTTTTTTTGTTTTAAATAAAAATAATTGAACTGAGCGGAAACTTAATTTAGTAGCTGTATATGTACCATAATTTAAAAAGAGAATATATTGTGATTCTTTTAATTATTTAGCTAAAAATATATGGACCAATGAATGAATGATGTACTCTCTTATTATTTTTTTTATTGAATATTAATAGAGTCTGCCACACTGAAGGGCATTGGTACTAGCGCAATGTGTAGATAAGAAAGGAAAATAAATAAAAATAACCAAGTAAGAAGAGAAAGGAAAAAATAAATAAATAAATAAAAATATAAAGTAATATACAAGATAAGTAAAATAACAGATTAAAGCCGAATGATAATAAAATAAATAAAACATATTCACCACACCTAAGGACCAATGAATAAAAACATTATTTTTCCATTTGGGAAGGAAGGAGAGAGGGCTTCAGTCCGAAAAACAGCTCCCACCCCACCGTAGATCCGTCAGTGCAGGGGATTGTAATTCACTGCTGACCAAATATTCTGTTTCAATACAAAACTTTATCATTAAATAAAAATAAGTAAAAATGAAACAACGACAATGCTTATCTTGGAAGATAGGTAGGCTAGTGAGATAGGTTGGAGTTAAAGATGAGGCGATTTGAAACTCGTTAGAGACTCGTGGCATTATCTGTGACGCTAATGCAACTCATCCATCATACCTCATTAATCGCCTATCTGTTCCTGGTCCTCTAGTTCTTATTACGCTTCCACGGTGTCTTTGACCTAAGCTCTTCTTCCAGACTATATAGGTCAACGAGATATGGGGGTAATTCAGAGCTGCTAAAGAAGACTATTTCACTGATGGAATACTAACGTTTAATATGTAATTGGGGTCATTCTACAAACGATAAAGTATAGCTTTAAGATAAAAAGAAATCACTAAGAATAGGAACGATGACAAATTATTTACGATTAATTGAACTAGGTATTTATAAAAGCAGTACAACACTGTAACATTTCTTTAATAAAACGACTTATTGAACCATTTCGAAGTTGCCAATTGAACATTAAAAGAGTAACGACCTAGGTAACAGGGCTTACTAACACCCAATCACACATGACTGATTACTACTAAAAATAAGTACGTCAATATTGAGATAAAACCCTATATAATACTGATTTGTTAATTTAATTTTATATGTTATATATATGAGGAAAATTAAAAATAGTATTTTTAGATATTTTTTTTTTAATTTGTCACTGCCTCTATCCTAGAGGATCATTGGTGGTAAGTTTTTTTATATTTTATTGTAGTATCGAGTTTCTATTAAGTATTGGAATGGAGTGGTCACTCCATCCTCGTTGTCTCTTAGCATTTCCCCTATTGTTATTGGTAATTTCAGTTTTTGTTGAATTTTTTTTTTAACTCATGGCACTCTAGTAATAGGTGTCTTCCCGACTGCGGTTTATTGTCACACTTTTCGTAAGGTACCTGTGAGTAAACCGGCAGTGATCAATTCGAATTCGGCGTAATATGGTTTCCTCTCTTCTGGGTTTTCTTGTGCTTGTAGCCCAGTTGTTGCACTCTGTTTTTATTTCTAATAGTTTAGACTGTTTAGTTTTCCATTTGTTTTCCCAATCTTTCAACAACTTCTTTTCTGTTTCGTGAACCCAGTCTTCTATTGTGGTACAGTTTATTGAAATTGTGGCAGGTACCTCTCCCTTCCTGGCTAAATTAGCTACTTGGTCTGCTCTTCCATTGCCTAAGATATCACTATGAGACGGAACCCAGACAAATACTAAACTGAACGTTCTTTTTTCCAATCCCCACCACAGATTCAATATATCCCTTTTTAGGAAATTGCTTGGCCATGGATTATCAATTGCTATCATGACGGTTTTAGAGTTCGATGCTCTCGTCCATTTATTGTCATTGGAATTTCATATCCAATGCATGGCCTTCATGATTGCAGTAGCTTTTCCAGTAAATATCGAGCTCTTTACAGATAAGATAAACAGGAACTGGTTTTCATTAATATGTATAGAGCAGCCGAGACTATTTTCCATTTTGGAGGCATCGGTATATATGACATTAAAATCTTTGTACTTTTTTTCGTAATTCGAGAAAATAGTTTTGGATACTTAGTGGATACTCTTTGATTATATATCTTGTCATCGATGTATCTATAGCCGGTTTAATTTTGTTGCAGTAAGGGATTTCGAGATTAGGGATGGGTCTAATTGTGTTAAAATACATGTTCGTATCGCATAATGTTTTATAAATTGTCTGTCTAAATTTGTTAAGTTTTAGATAATTAAAAATTAAAAAAAGATAATTCAAAAAAAGTATTTTTTGAAAGATTTATTTATCTTATGACGAACTATATTTTCAGCTTATAGAACTGGAACTGAGATTAAATAGTAATAGAGATGTCTCATTTCTGGTTTGTATACGACGAGCTGGACATTGCGTAAGTGAACTCCAAGCTTCCTGTTGATAGAAAGGTTACAACAGAAATGTCAGCATACAAAAGGACATTAGAAGTCTGGGAGAGTGTTCCGGTAGCTTCATCGCCGTCAGTCCAGTCGTTACGAACCCGCAAAATGTTTCACCGTAACATCCATCACAAGCACACTTACATAAGTAACCCGAGAGGAACTCGTAAGGGGCAGTACGGACAGATGAATCGGTGAGAAGGAATCAGGATCCTCCTTCTGAACTATGTTTAGTAAAATAAAATATTATAAAAAGTAAAAAATCCCTTAAGAAGCAGACAAACGTAGCAACATTGTTTGCGTAGTAAAGTTCGTTGTAGCCGAGTATGTCGAAGCGTTGCCCTTCTTATAATATTTATTATGGAAATTTATTTCGTGGAGAACCCACTCTGGTTAGAATAGTTTTGGTTGTATTCTAGAACAACCTCCCCCGCCCCCATAACAGAAATGACGATGTAGGAGTCACTGGCGGATCTACGGGGGAGAGGAGAGCTTTGGGCTGAAGTTGTAAAATATAAACATGTTTCATAAAAAAAAAAAATATATTAAAAACTATCTCTTAAAGTATTATTGTTCGTGTAATTACATTTAATATGACTTCAAGTATCACGTAAACACTTTTTCATATAGGTAGTTAATTTCTTAATTTTTTTTCTAATTAATTACTGTTTTATATAAATGAAAAAAAAAAATGCTATCGGGCTGAAGCCCTCCCCAAAATTAAATCCTGGATTCGCTAGTGGTAGGAATCAATGAAAAAAAAAAAGAGAGAGTACAATAAAATTGTACGGCTGCTCAACTGTGTTGAGTTGCTAAATGACCCAGCATACTGATCAGTCATAATCGATGACATTTAATAAGAGAGAACCACAAGGATGAAGTTTCAAGGCACTATCATCCAGAGTACCAAGCATTATAATTTCTTCATTCATTGTGATAATATTCACTTTCTTCCATCTCACTTCTGCCCGTAAAGTTCATAGCGAAGCGGCTGGAATTAATACAGTTGATGGTACAGAATTCCTAGCGAGTATAAATTAATAGATTCGGCCATATTCTGGTGGTGGGGTCTTTCCACACCCAGCTTCAAAAATTTAAAAATTCAGCAGCTGAAAGTGGAATCACTCCCATCCTTCCGAACCAAAGTACCCGAACCGAAAATTTTCTCTCACCAAGTTATTCTCTATATTTCTGTTGTAGTTACAGACTGCATTTTTAATAGAGTTGATCATTTTAATAAAATCATTACAATTATAATAATAAAAATAATTTTTAAAATTTCTCTGTCCGTTTAAATTTTGCTAATATGGTATACTATGTCGTTGATTCGATTAAACACCTGTTTTTGACAATTTAATGATATAAATCATTTTTAAAAAATTTACAATTGAGTCTTCAACGTTTAACCAGATGAACGTTTTTATTTCATATCAATAATATTTATATTATTTTTTCTACATGAAATTTCTTATAAGCGAAGTTTTCATGCATGGAATGAAAATCACAATTTGCTAACACACCAGAAAGAACAGTGATGGAGTGGAGAAACCTGCTTATTAACCTTAATACTTGAGAACCTGACTGGAAGGTACAGGTTTCTAAAGATTCGTCTGGACCCTTCTATCAAAATTTTCTTCGACAACTTCTCATATCTCGACAGTACTTTCTTCATAAGTTTCTAATACTTTTATTAGTATTATGCTTTAATAAGCACTATTACTTCTTACCTTCCTTTAAAGCTAACGCTCTTCAGCTATTTGTTTGGAGGTGATTGCTTTGAGCATTCTCTTCATATTCTTAAAACTGTAATTCCTAAGCGAACCAATATCCGATATTCTGTGGCCCTGCAGTGTACTTAATACATTTTACCGCCTTGCTGTTCTCAATTCTTATTTCATGCAGTTAAAAATGTGTAATCAAATAAAAATAAAACATATAATAAATGACAAAAATTTAATAAGGCAATTTCGTTATCAAGAAAAATGTGTTTTATTTTTAATACGACGCCAAATTCAAAGAATTGTTATATTTGTATAAACAACTGTATTATACAGGAATATGTATATTGCTTTATTTAATGGTTGCCAGAGAATATAATATCATTTGACAGTAACCTATAACCAACCTATGAACATCAGTAAATTATCAAATAATATTAAATAAATATTATCTTTAGTGTATATTTATCTTCCTTCACTATGATATTTTATTTTGTTCTTATTTAGCTTTATATTATTTTAAAATTACCTTATTTATTATTTTTTTTTTTAATTTGTAAATATGGTGTGAATATGCTCTCAGAACTCCATTATAAATGTCCTTTATTGAGACAGATTGTAATATTTATCAATAAACAAATAATAATAAGTCTATATTTATAAAAATTTAAATCTGTGTCCCAGAGGTAAAGGACACTAAGTCCATTTAAAAAAAAAATTAGAAACTAAGAAACAAATTTTCATAGCACAAAGTTATGGAAAATTGGCTCCTGAAACAAATAAAAAATGTGGCGTAGTGTTTTTTACCCCTGGAGTAAAGAAATATTGATAATTGAAATATTGGGCCCAAACTGTTGATCTTTTTGTTAATTTTACTAAAAATTTTGTCTGTCTTTAAATCTAAATTTTAACATTCGCAATTCACAGTCCATTCAAAGACTATATAGAGTTTCCTTTTATTAACGGGAAACATTTAAGAGATTTATAGTAGACTTTGAAATCAACAATATAGCACGATTCCTTACAGAATAAACAGGAAATTTACATTTTAAATGACATATCTTTTATTGAATAATCAGTGATAGCTAAAAAAAAAACAATTGTACTGAGTAATTTAAAATTGCAGCATTGTAAAATAGAAAGAAAATCTTCATCTTTTCAAAAGATTTCAAGCAGTTGAAATATGCGAATTTTTTTAAATTACCTTGATTGACACAATATTAAAGCTTAGTAAAGAAAGCAGTTTTTTTTTTGTTTTAATGTGCAAGGGTACCTGCAATCCAGTAAAAAGATAATCGGGGAAAACCAGTACTTATATATATAATTAAAGATACATTAGATTTAAACATTAAAATATACAGCATAATCTGTAAAAAAAAAAAAGAAGTAAGAAACCTGTGATAACATATTTTAGTAAATACGTGCTAATTTTTTACTAAAAATATTAATACTAACACGAAATGATTCTGAAGCACATGGCCTTACAACGTAAAAATTCCTCATCCGACAGCGTAACCATCAGGTTCAAAAATCCGAAGGACGTGTAGGTATCGGATAAAAATAGGGAAAGATGGGATTTTTTGCATCTGTTTTCTCCCCAGCCGAGAACCGATCACGACAAGGCCATCGCCGAGGACTGGCAGCTGAATAGAAAAAATACGAAAGTGAAAATAGCTGTCAAGCAGTGATGAGGCGATTTTGCTTGCGCTATTGAACTTGTTTAGTGGAAGTGCTTCGCAACTGGGGGCATTTTTTTCGTCATGGAAACGCAGCATTAAATATCCAGCTCTTATAAAAATCAAAGATTAGTATCGCCGAGTTCAATTGATATCAATTTTAACCATAGAATAATATGATTGGTAATAATCTTGTCTACCCTGGGATAAAATGATGTTATCCAATCTTCAGCGCGGATGTAGCCATTCAAAGTATTATCCGCTGTATAATAATAAGTAGATACTTCAGGTTGTTCTTCATTGTTTAAGTGTGATGATTTTATTAAGACTAATTTATTTTAAATCATCATGCTTAAAGGTGCTTTGTTATTACCACAATAAATTATTATTAACATTATTTGATATTCAAAGAATCAGGTGCTGGAGTTGGAGTTAGTCTTAATTGTATAACTAACAAGTAAATGTTACGGCTGTAGGGTTACCGATTTCAATGAACCTTTTTTTTTTTTTTTTGGTGATACTATGTCTAACAATATTAGAACTATGTCGGAGGGCTCTTGCCAATAAGCCATAGGCGCTGAAAAAAAAGTTATAAAATTTTCTTATTTTTATATATTACTGTTTTCTAACTTTGTGTTCTTATTTTACTAAATGCATTTATATTGTCACTTTACTTCACTGAATAATGGAATGCCTCATTCTGCTCAGCTTTTAAGTACATTTTTCTGAATTTTTCACTCATCTATCCATACAAAAAATAGGTACAGTAAGTGCACCAGAATAACATATAGAATTTCATATATAACATTTCGAATGAAGCTGAACTACTAAGTCTGTTTTTGTGAATTTCGAACCTATTTATTGACGGAAAAACAATCCAAGTACATCAAAATAAAAATAAACCCTTATTTATCAAAATAATTATAGTAAATACATAATGTTCTCATTTCACAGACATGAAATTTTACTTATTGTCTTTTGACGAAGCTAAACTTTGAAGTTGTTCTTTTTCGCTGTTATTGTTTTATATGACGGTTCCTCCAAATTCTCTTCTTCTACAGTATATTTATTGGATGCCTTTTCAAGGGGCAAGAAGTTTTATGTCATAAATAACCATAACCATAACTAATAAACACCATAACTGTGTTGTATTTTTTAATTAATGCAACTATTCCACTCTAATTTCCAAGCCATAACTACTAATCGAATCAAAATAAATTACTAATCAGATTAAAATAAATCATCCATTAGTGGGGATAATTAATAAGGCAACATTTTAATCATGCAAAACCTTTTTCATTTGTATGAGAGAAAAAATAGTAACATAAGAAAGAATTAATGGGATACACAATACAGTCATTAAATCACACATTTTATTACTCAATGTACATTACTGTATTGTATATTACTATTGTATATTATACATTACTTGTATATTACTGTATTGTATATTATTGTATATTACTCAATGTACAAATACAAAACAGGGATGCCCATAGCCCCCTCCCCAAGGGCGATGACGCATGAACCTGCCATCTTCTCTCAAGATATTACATTGCTCTCCTCTTTTTAAAAACAGTGCAAGCTAAAGCAGAATTTTAAAAAAAATGATAGTTCATAAAGAATTACACTTTCAGTAGTCCCCTTGCCCCCTTTTTGAAACTTTTTATTTCGAAAATTCATTAACTTGTCAAAATATTCCACTCTCAAAAATTCAAAACCCCGTCAAAATATGCTCCCCTCAAAAATCTTGATGGCGTAACTTGCGCCATGAAACTCCCTTCTGGACACCTCTGATTAAACGTATTATCTAACATACTATTAAATCAAGGGGTAAGTAAAATGTTGAATTTTAATTTAAAGTTTTTAAATTAATTTAATTGTAATTTTAATTTACAGAGATGCCCATCAAAACCTTACATATGAAGTTAAATTATAAAAAGTTGATAATTTTCTTCCGTTTGTTCTTGGTTTAAAAGTTGATTTCAATTGTGATCACACAAAAACATGGTTCCATCTAAAATTTCTTGTCCTCGTAAATATGAGATCCCATTAACTCCCTCAAAAATTTTGATGGTTCAACTTGCGGCAAATAACCTCCTCCTCTGAGCCTTGGTAAATTAAAAGGAATACAACGTTTATTCAAGATAGAAGTGCTTAAATGATAATTGAATTTAGATAAATGATGTTTTCTAAATGATAACCGTGTCAGACATGAAACCAATAGCTAATGAAGCTAATAGTTATTCTACAGCTAGAAACCCGGATCGCGGGGTTTCAAATAATAAAAAAAAAAACTTTTACTACGAATTCTCTCACGCCGAGCGCGGGATAATGAATAGAAAATGAATGAATATAATGGCGAATGGAAAACGATTTTTTAATGAAGACGAGAAGGGTGAAAGAGAGGAGGTGAACAAACCGAAGGCGAAGGTCAATACGGCGGGGGTCATTGCCGCGCGGGGGAAAGTGACACACTGCTCGCTGCACCGCCTCCTCAAGGCCGCCATCTCTATCACTGATGCAAACATTGAGAAAAAATAATCGATAAAAATCGTATCGATATTTTTAAAATTTATCGAAATAGTAAATTGATTTGTCGATAATGATACATTTAGCACAGATATTTTTAATCATTGAAAATATGATGTCAATATCCAATAATGATATTGATTCATACAGTATCGATAGCTCAAAAGTAACATTTTAAATTTTGAACTCATTATTAATTTTATTATTTTTCATAATGGTGTAGAGATGGTTGACCGTTGATATAATATGAGGAGGAGTTAGTCGGAGGAGGAGTCAAATAAATACTAAATTAAAATATAGTAATTATTTTAATTAATTTTAATTTTAATTAATTAAAATAATTACTATATTTTAATTTAGTATTTATTTGACCGCACCCCCCCCGATCAACTCCTTCTGTTATTATTTTTCTTTTTGAAATTGGATTTTGTTGGACGATTCTTCGTTGTTGGTACAGACCCTTTTACATCAAATTATTAAAATCCGACTAACATATCTCGTAAATAGTTTCATCTTATCGTGACCTACAAATATTTTATTTACGAAAATTCTCGGAATTGGGGCGTTTTAAAACTGGAGATCGACAAATATTGTCTATTTAATTAGGTACTAAAATGGCATGAATAACCATATTAATAATTCGATAAAAAGATATCTGTACGTACCACTGACTAAAAAATATAGGAAAACAATATTTTTCCAACATACCATATCTCTAAACTTCTTTTAACTCCATGCTCATGTAAAATGGTCGATAATAAAGATCGGCTATATGAAGATTTATTTAGGACAATAAACTGACCATCAGTTTCGACCATAAGTTTAAAGTTTGTCATCAGAACTTAAATTAGATAAGAAATACAAGTTATATTTATTCATAAAACACTGCTCTCATTTACTGTATTATTACTAGTAGTATTTCTATTATTACTATAATTATTTTTAAATTTACATTTATTTTTGTTATTATGTCTTTAATTCTGTAACTGTCCCTAATTTTTTTATATCTGATTTGATATCCGTCCTGACGACTCTCAAGTCAGGGTTGGAAGTTCGGCTTGCGTAATAAAACATTTTGTCTGAATTTTAGATACATGACTAAAATAACTCCATAATATAATGAGCTAAGGACTCTCTCTAAAAAAAAAAAATAACAATAAGAATTAATATTAAAGCGAAAAATCGGCTTTTCGGGTAATTCTCTTTCATAAGACAGGTCGATAATGATGGTTGAGTAAAAACAGGAAATCAGAATCGGTAATGCTTACTTACAAGGCTTTTAGCGTACTTATCTAAAAACATAATTTAGTGGCTACAAAATTTACTTAAAGCTACACTTAGATCTAATAATCTTTACGTAATAATTTTCCATCGTTGGATAAAATCGTTAACTATAGTTATATCCAAGAGCAATACAACTAAGTCGTTAGGACTCTTACAGAACAAGCTTACCATTTTCTAATCTATGCTTCAATCACAACACCAATAAACTGTGATAATTTTAGTAATTGTAAGATAAAGAATAATATAGTAATATATACACACACATACGTTTTTTCTTATTCATTTATATTTAATAAACAAATAATCATGTATGCTACGTACTCTGAATAATAAGAAAGACTAAAAAGTCTAAAAACTGCCGGAACGAACTGCTTAATCGATTCTGAATTCAATTCAATATTTTCCTCGTAAGATTTAAATTTTTTCCAAGACGGAACGTCTAACTAAATTACCTCTAGACAACTTAAGATACAACGGTATTTGCTTTCATTAATTCGATTATAGAAGGCGATGATATATATACGCAGGTCGTGTTCATGTAAGTAATCGTATCAAGACGAAACTTTCTCGCTGTACGAAAGCACCGCGATCTAAATAACATAGTATCGATTCCGATACCCCAAAATATAGATCAATTACAAAGCAATAGGTTCAGCGGACGGTAATCAATTGTGAGGTGGTAATTATTGGCGAGTCTGACCTTGGTGTAACATTGCGATCCAATTCCACTATACCGGTTCTACTTTCTTCTTAATTGATCGTCCACTCTCACAGATGGTTTGGACATGATTCCCAAAACATTTCTTCAAACATTTCTTCAACAAATAAGTTGCGTTTCGTTTTTGGGTGCAACAAAGTTGGATTTGTTTAATTTTTTTAAGACTTGAAAGGAGGTCTTGAAGCAGATGCTCGCCAGAACATAGCGCTACATTATATTAGGTGGATAGACGTTTTATTAAAATTTCTCTTTCCTTTAGTTTATAATATAAGAACAAACGTTCATGACGGACCGTTGTTTCATCACAAAATCCCCTTCAGGTGCGCTAAAAAAAACCTCCAAAGAAACCTATAATTAAATCCAGAACGAAGAAATCTTGTTACCATTGTGTCACTTTAACTAAGCACGGAAGACTTAATTAATGAAGTTCCCTTACACAACAATCAAATTACACAACTTGCTTAGAACTCCAGAGACAGTGGTAGGAAGTTGTGAGGTATTTTGAATAAGAATTACTTGTAGTAAGATGCCTTATACTGATTTGCATTGAAACAATCAAGGTAAAAAAGGAAGTTGATCACAGAACATGTCGTAAGCTCATTAACTTTAATCTTAGCAATGACGAAAATGGTGTAGACATTGTCAAATAAAAATATAACAATAATAAAACAGATCTTGAAATAAATATTTCCTTTCATTTTTCAATAATATAATAACAATTTGAAGTTAATAACCTATTAGTCCGTGGTACAGACCCCTTTTTAACGAATTATTAACATCCCCCTGAGACTCCGTAAATAGTTTAATCTCATCGTAACCTACAGCTATTTTATTTACGAAAAATCTTGGAATCGGGGCGTTTTCAATCTGGATTATAGGAAAAACAACAACAGAATGTTATAAAGGCTGAAAAGTGACAAAAGCATGAAGTTTACGGACAGGGAGATGGCTAGCAAAAACATTTAAAAAATATAATCTCAAGACAATTATAGTGAATTTTGTCATTGTAATAGGGCCTATTCAATTTGTCTATTTAATTAGGTACTAAAACCTCGTAAATACACATTTGCTTTCTACTTGAAACGTAAAATAATTTGATCACAAAGTCGAGAAAAAAGGTGGCCTTCAAAAATATTGAGCCGTTTGACGTGACCTACATCAGCAAAATTTCAAAATAAAGTGGTTATATTAGACAAACGGCACAATATTTTTAAAGGTCGCCATTTCTCTCGATTTTGTGATCAATCTCGATTGGGTATTTACGAGTTTTTAGTACCTAATTAAATAGACAAAGTTTGCCTCCCACCAGATTGAAAACGCCCCAATTCCCAGAGTTTTAGTAAATAAAATAATAATCAGAATAATGGATACTAAAAATAATCATAGTAATCATTATCACATATTCTATTACAAAACAAAGCTTTATTTTGTTCTAGAATAAAATATAGTTCTACAATAAAGTTCATTAACGTTGATTAAACTAACTTACTTTAATTCACATTTGTTGATACACATAACAAATCCGTCCACACCAACAAAAAACTATCATGTGCAATAGTGAACTGGAATGGAGGGAGGAAAAGCATTAAAACAAAATAGAAAATCAATTCATCACAATTGTATTGATTTTGACATATTTTAGAAACTAAAAAATGATGTATACCATCAACGTGCTCCGTCAAAATAAATAATAAATACTTGAAAATATTTTTAGTTTATTTTATGTATTAAAAAATCATGCGTAAATTTAATATTTTCAAAATTGATAAATACAAATTTGTAGTTGCTATCATGTATTTAAAGCTAAGCAGGAATTATTTAAAATTTGATTTAGAAAACCTATAAATTAACACTTTAATTAAAAGTAACAACAAATGAAGAGCTTAGGGTACAGTACTGGTATTGGTACCTGATTCACGACGTCCTCTCTAAGAGAAAGTATGGTCAGCACTTAGCTCTACCTCCCTGATTTATATATCCTCTTCATCTTCCATTTAAAAATAGAATCCTGACTGAACATTTTCGACTAAAACCACTTTCTAATCTGAAATTATAAAAGAATGAATCATAAACAGAAGTTAAATCACAGAAATTCCGCCGGTTTTCGAATAGAATGTTACAAAATTTAACAGATTAGACCATGTCAGCATCAAATATATAAACTATATATCCCTATGTTATTATTTGTATAGAGCAAATAAATATCATTACGCTTAGTGCAAAAGGTCATGTGTACAAATTGATTTTTTTTTAAGAGAGCACACAAATTTATTATTTTTTTTTATGAGTATAATTTCATATTTTATTTCCTTGTACTATTTTCCCTAGTAGCGGACTGTAAAATGTCACAGTTAATACAAATAGAATTAACATACAAACTCTGGTGCACGCATAACACGACTTTCACTTACCACCATCTTCTACGCAAAATTAGTATTTTTTAGACAAAGGGGAAGTGAAAGTAAAAATTATAGAAGCAATACTTATGTACATTTCATTGTGGGTATTTTTATTTGTTTAATTATCTTTATATATACAAATTTTTATTTTTATATCGCAGTAATCCATACAATTAAATATTAAATAATACCAACACTAGCATTCATGAAAACTGCATATGTTTATGTACATCATATTTTCGGAGTCCATATTATATTAAGTTCATGTTACGTATGGAAGCCTGTTTGTTATATTCTTTCGGGCGAGCTCGTGTACAATCGTATTAATGTAATAGTTTAGATTCCTCCATTTCAACCAATATCCGTTACGATCGTTTATTTGTCCTTTAGTTAATTATCAAATTCTTTCATATTTCATATTACATTATTTTTTATATTAAAGATGTGAAATGGTTAATTATTTCAAATAAAAAAATTAAAGGTGCTTTGGACAAAGCTAATACTGAAAATTACCCAGTTAAGCCCTATTAGAGAACATCAATGAGAATAAAACCTACATTATTTTTAAAAATGTTTAATAATACACTGGTATACAGAGTTTAATCAAAATTGTTAGAGCCGTTTTTGAGAAAATCTATTACATAAAATGCCAATTCCGGTATGTCGATTTTGAAGAAAAATTTGCTGTAATATCAAAAGTATATACAAACCTTAAATATGAAATTTCACTTTCATACGACTTTTCGTTTTTGAGCTAGACTGATCACATACAAACAAACAAAAACACGCAGACCATTTTGCGAGACTTCTTTATTTGGACTCAGGAGACCTCAAAACATGTATTTCCGTTGAAAACTCAGATTCAAAAATTTTCACGATCGCAATACCCACCCTTACTATATATTGCATGCAGAGGTAAGTGAAAGAATAAATTCCTACTTACGATCTTTTGCACAAACAGCAGCGCTATATAATTTTTTACAGGATGTTGCTTGAGTATTCATTAACAAGTATTATAATGGTCGAAAAATACTAGCATTAATAACTAAGAAAAATAATAATACGAATACGAGAAAGAAGATTAGAGGTAAGAGTACATTTTGGAACCGTTATTACCAACAATCGTTAAGACAGTTGAATACGCCTGGGAGCCTGCCTTGGTGCTTGGGGGACCCCGTAGCAAACGGTTTAACGGTTAGAAATGTTAACAGTTGGTAGCGGTTCACTAGCAGCTTTTATTCACCAAGTTCTTTTCTACTACCGTAAGGAACTGTTTCCATTTCAGTTAGTCCAAGATAAAGTTAGCAAGCCACCGGATGAAATACTGTCAATAAATAAAAATAAGACTTCAAAGTAAAAAGTTTCTTTAATATAAATCAATCACGGTGATTTTATAGAAAATAACAAGCGATTCGACGGATTATTAAAAATAATTAAAAAAAAAAAAATGTTCTGCAGAAACAACTCTATGCATCCTGAGAGAATGTATTCGGACATATAACTTAAACTCCTTGGTAGATTGTAAAATAAATTGACGTAACGAATATTTAAACTTGTCTTCCTCAATTGAACGAAGCTAAAGACTTCTTCGAATGTTGACATGCAACAATGTATGGGACGAGATCTATTTGCCAGGAGTCGTAAATTAAGTGAATATACTTGAGCTATGTTAGGCATCCTACTACCACATCCAAATTTAAATATTCATTGATGTAAATTTCTCTAAAATTCTTTCAAAGTATGTTAACATTTTATACCATAATTTTTCATTATTTTTTGAGTCCAAATTGTTTCAAAAACAGTCACGTGATCGTTCCAGCCACACGCTCAAACAATGCTTACATAGTTTATAGTAGATAGATTAAAACATATTTTATACAACTTCCGAGCATTGAGCCTAAATTGTTTCAGAACAATCACAGGATATGACCGAATAATTTAAGCCATCGAACTTATTAACCGCTCCAGCCGTTCGCTGAAAAAACTAATATATATTTAAAAATATATAACAAATATAACCTTTTAATGGTCAACCCAAACACTTTTTTGTACTGTAGTACTAATTAATAAAATTATACCCAAACTAGATAAGGTTCAGCTACAAACATTTATAAATTTTCAAATGAGTACAGCCAGGAAATTTCACTTTCTTTAGGCAAATAAAAAAAAAAAGAAACTGCCACTGCATGATATTCTTTGCTTCTTTGTTTTTCTTTCTTTTCTTCTTTGAATTGTCTCTGTTGAAGGTAATAAATAACCTGCAAACAATTGAGAGAAAGTCAATGAAATGCTTTTTCACACGTTTTCGATTTTATAACTATACTGAATGAATAAACATATCTATACATGTGTAAAACATATATGAACTGCATCGCTTATCACGGTTGACAACCATAAAATCATAATAAAGTTTTTTTTTTTTAAATTTGAAGTCAAAAGTATTCAAATAGAATACAGCTAGAAATAAAAAGAAATACATTTTTTATTTTTTAGTGATTTTTTTATTGTTTCCTATTCAACATATTATAACAGAGTTCATTTTAACACTTTTAACACGCAGCGTTGACAGAAGATCAACTTGTGGCTCAAACGTTGAACAGAAACTTCTAAACCTGAACAATTTATTATGGCACCTGTATGATCTTCATGAACGTTCCGCTAAACGTCTCTGTCTTGTGCAGATAACTCATTTCCCTATTTCGATAATACTTCTTGCATCTTCAGTCACACCATTCAGCCTAATCTAGGCCTTACTTTCCATCATATGTCAAACCGAGATTGCTTAAGAAGCATCATCCTCTTTTATCATTGATAAATGTCCTGCTCAATTTGATGATCTGTACGATGTTGGATTTGGGGACCATAATACGATATGATATGATAATATGAACTCCTCCATGTATTCTTCGGAACATCTTCCTTTCGAATATCAGAAGATGCTACCGTATCAGGAGAACTGGCTGTGTCAAAGTTTCGTTGAGTTGGACTAATCCAAAGTTTATTTACCAAGATGCGACTACAAATCCAATCAGGAATATTAAAAGTTCTGAAAATAACTGTTTTCATGTGGTCCCTTAAAACTATTAAAAAATAAATAATTAAACGATAAACCTAAAAAAAAAATTTCGAATTATTCGAAGAAATTATTTACGAGATGATTAAATTCTGAACAATTAAAAAAAATCAGCTAAATCGATTATTTACATAAACCTACAATATATATTTATTTTATTATATATCTATAATAATAATATATATCTATAATAATTGTACATAACCTACAATATATGTAAGAAGAATGATGTCCAAAATTCAAATAAATTATATAATTTTGTTATTATTTAAAATCTGTTAAATAAAAACAAAAATCTAATAATTATTGCTAGAGGGAAATACTTTATTGAAAGTAATGCTGTCCTACTACGTAGGGTTGCTTTAAACAGCATATTCTTACTCTTATTATTCTATTTTTTTCATAACACTAGTCCTATAAAATATCACTAATACACTATAGTCCGTGGTGCAGACCCTTTTTTATCAAATTATTAACATCCCGCTGAAACTTCGTATATAGCTTCATTTCATCGTAACCTATAAATACTATATTTTCAAAAATTATCGGAATTGGGGCGTTTTCAATATGGAGGTCGGCAAATTTTATTTATTTAATTAGGTACAAAAAATTAGTAAACACCCATTTGCTTTCCACTTTAATCATAAGATAACTTGAGCACAAAGTTGAGAAAAAAGGTGGCCTTCAAAAATATTGAACCGTTTGACGAGACCTACAACCCCAAATTGTCAAAATAACGAGGTTATACTGGCAAAACAGCTCAATATTTTTGAAGGCTACCTTTTTTCTAGACTTTGTGATGAAGTTATCTTACGATTTAAGTGGAAAGCAAATGGGTATTTACGAGTTTTAATGCCTAATTAAATAGACAATGTTTGCCGACCTCCATATTGAAAGCGCCCGAGAATTTTCATAAATAAAATATTTGTAGGTGGCGATGTGAAGAAGCTATTTACAAAGTTTCAGCCGGATGTTAATACTTTGATAAAAAAGGGGACTGTACCACGGATTACAATATTAAGCTATTACTATCAACGTAATTCCATGAATATAGATAATAAGAGTAAACTTTTACAAAATTACATTCTAAATGAGGTATTTAAAAAAAAATTGTTTCTTTATTTTTTTAAAATCTTATGGCTTTTAAGGATAGTTTACAGAAAACTTTAGTTAAATTTTGAAACCAATTATGTTCATGCTACCATAACGCGATATAAGATGTCTATAATTTATTAAGTATGTAAATTTACAGTAAATCTTAGGGTGTAAGCTTAGCTAATTATCATGAGCCACGGTTTATGGCCGTTGTTGATAACAAACATTGAAATATTGGACATAAATAAAAAAAGGGATAAAGCGAGGTCAGGTGGAATCTGGCCTGCCCCACTTTTCCACTTTCTCCAGCAGTTCCTTTACCCTTGCAACTTCTCTTCCACGGGACTCTTCCTTTTAGTCCCACTCCTCTGAACACTATTTATTCATTTTATTTCGTTATATTTATTCTTCAACTGGAACGTAATAAATAATAACTAATCAGATCTAATGACTATTCATTAAAATTCAAAGGCGGTTAAATGTTTGAAAATACCGCTAAAAAATAGATCAATGAATGGCAAGATTTAACGAGAAAAAATCTAATTTTTTTATTGGTGATGGTCATGATAAGGAAATATAATTATTCGTAAGTAATACGAAAGAAGAAATGAAAATTATAATAATTCTTAATATACGGAATGCGGTCTAGTTTTTACAAGAAAAAAACAAGTAGTCGTACTTGCTAGCAAATGAAAAAGTAGCTCTATTACCATAAACAACAACTTGCTCTATAGATAATAATTGGTTTAGGCAATTAAAAAAAAAACACTTAGGATTAATTTAACACTTCATTAATTTATTTAAATGTTATATTTGTTTAATATCAACGAATTATTTGTTAGAGCTAGCATAAATTTGATAAATCCGTCCTGAGAAACAAAATATTTTACTATACTTGTGACAAATTCTTATGATCTACATTGTGATTAGTTTATGTTATGATTACAGAAGATTAGTGTTGCCCAAATAAGGTCTTGGTCTTGCACTCGATTTTTCAAATAAAATTTAAGGAAAAATAGTTTTCTAATACTTGACAATCTTAGTTACTAAATGTTAATAATTGGTATAACCAATATGCTTTAGCATTTAATTCCTCTAATTTTTCATTCGGACTTAGTTAGGTTTCTCCTATCTAAAAACTTACAGTAATATCTCTATAGTAATAAGCTAATAAGTAACTGCAAGACTGTTGCGCAAGACCAAGACCATGACCATGACTAATTTTGGAAGACCAAGACTCGTCTCGGTCTCGCATTTGGGCAAGACTAGTAAAGACTTAACTGAATAATGAAAAAACGTTCAATTACGGTAAAGTAAAATTATATAAATTTATTTTATTTTTTTTAATTTTAAACATTTAAAAATGTTTAAAGCTGACCCAATTTAACAATGACCCAAAGCTATAACAGATACATTTTTTTGAGGTTGATAACAACAGCCCACAAATCGGATATTGTACCTTGGTTCACTTTTTATTTTAATAGTTCTACTCTTCTAGATTTTATGTCTAGACTTCAGTACAAAAATAAAGAAATAAATACAAAATTTGGAAATTAAGTTCTATCAGAACGTTTCTATATTAATACTCACTTGTTATTAAATACCATCATGTGAAATCAATACATGATATTAACTTTAATTTTACATTGATTTAAGGAGTTTACTCGAAATTTTTGGGGCTGTTTTCGTTAATATTATAAATGATAATACCCTTTTATCTCTAAAGAAAAAAAAAATATTCAGTATTTTTCAAAACGGTCAAAAAGAATCAGCGTCGATTAAATTAATAGTTAAACTAATTATTAACTTCACTAAAACGTAACTTTCATCATCATTCATCATCTGACTGCAATAACCCAGATTTCCAAAGATTAATACTTCATATCCACAACGCGTGGGTAATATAATGGAATACTGAACCGGAACTTCTATTGTTAAGAACTGACGGGTGAGTCAGAAGTCTTAAACTAATTGAAGTAAACTTTCTAACCAAATACGTGTGAATAGTTTTTTTTTTTTTTTTTTTTGTCTAACTATACATTTTATTTATCCTTTATTTACTCATGACCAAGTGATATACGAAAATCTATATACAGTGTCCTTATATATGGTTGTTAATTATTTTAATTTAAATAGCTCCAAACCCCTAATTGACAACAGGCATATCATATTTATAGTAAGTTCAAACTTTAAAAGGGTAACATGGTGAAAATTATGACTTAGAAATTAAAAGATTTATAAGGAGGTTATGTGATCTATAATCAGTGGCGAGTTCAGAAATTAAGCGGGATGGTAAAATTAAATTCCGAATAACTCAAAAAGTATACACTTTTTTGGGAATGTTGTAATAAGATGTTTCAAAGGTATTTAAATTGCCTAAAAAACAAAAGAAGTTTCATCGAAATCGAAGCACTATTAGTAGAGATATAGCGATTTTTAAATATTTTTACTTTCACTTACGTATATATGTAATACATAGTAAGTGTAAGTATTGCGATCGAGAACATTTCTGAATCTGAGTTTTCGACGGATTTATACGTTTTGAGGTACCCTCAGTCGAAATGACCAAGTACCGACAAATGGTCTGTGTGTCTGTGTGTTTGTATGTTATCAGTCTAGCTCAAAAACGAAAAGTCCTATGAAACTGATATCACGTATTTAAGATAGGTATATGCCTTAGTTGTGACGGCAACTTTTTCCTTAAAATCGGCTAACCGGGAGTGCCACTTTATATCACATTTTCACAGTTTTCTCAAAAACGGCTCTAACGATTTTGATTAAACTCGGTGGATCATTGTATAATTATTCGGATGTAGAGTTATTCGGAATTTAATTTTACCATCCCTCGTAACTTTTTTTCAGCTTCTTTTCGCTGATGAATGTTATATAGATAAATTTGAAGGGTGTCGAGAAAATGACTTTAGCGAAGTTTCAATGAAATCGGTACATTCGTTTATGCGCTACAGTCTATAGCTACGTTTTTCTGCATTTTTATTTTTTTCTCCTTTATTAACTTATCAAATTCTTTCAAAAGTTATATTTAGCATTTTTTCGTAACTCTGAATAATGCGAAATAATTATATTTTTAAAATAAACCATATCAAAGGTATTTTAGAGGAAGACGTATATGAACATTGGGCATTTAAGCCCAGTAAAGTGACATCAATGGGGATAAGACCTAATTTATATTAAAGACCACTTAATTATACAATGATACACCGAGTTTAATCAAAATCGTTAGAGCCGTTTTTGAGAAAACTGTGAAAATGTGTTTCAGCGTTGATATAAAGTGGCACTTCCGGTTAGCCGATTTTAAGGAAAAAGTTGCCGTCACAACTAAGGCATATACCTATCTTAAATACGTGATATCAGTTTCATAGGACTTTTCGTTTTTGAGCTAGACTGCTAACATACAAACACACAGACACACAGACCATTTTTCGGGACTTGGTCATTTCGACTCAGGGTACCTCAAAACGTATAAATCCGACGAAAACTCAGATTCAAAAATTGTCTCGATCGCAATACCTACACTTACTATATATTACATATATACGTAAGTGAAAGTAAAAATTAATTGAAAGCGACATAGGCTATAAATAGTTATAAAATGAGTCAAATGAAATGTTACTGTTTCATTCATTCACAGTTTCATTCATTTTTTTTCAACTACCAAAGTAAGAGATTATTCAAAACAATAGTATGATTATGCATATAATAATAATTATTATTGAATTTTATATCTATAAACTCTTGTTATATTTTTAAATATCCATATATTTAATAAGGATATTGTAAAACATGTGAATTGAAAACTGGTCTGCAGCATGCCACGTAAAATAAAATATGATGATAAAAAAAAATACAAAATAAATTACAACTTTCGAAGTGAGCATTTATACTTACAATTAATTATTAGATATTTATTAAAATAAATATTCAACACTGAGGTAATAGAAAACTTTTCGATCTACAGGAAACAACAATAAAACTGTAGTAATGGCGATGGCCTCTAAAGGTTATGTTAGACATAGATTATTTACAGGCGCAAGTGACGTCACGCGGGCACATTTAATGGGTTGGGATCCCCCTACTCTAAGGTATAATACTATATGATCTATATGGACAAAATACTGTGTATTGCTAAAATGGTCCAATTTATAATAAAAGTTATTGGATCGGCTAAATTTATAAGATCGATTCTTAAACTAAATAAACCTGGTCAACTGTACCAGCAAGCCTGAATTGCACTTCTGTAATTAAATGAAGGTTTTCTCTCTGCTGGAGATTCGTCATGTTCCAGTGACCTAAAGAGGACACAATAGAGATCCTACATCCTCAGATGAAATGAACACGGCAGCACTGCTCGGCCAATCCAATAAAAGTTTAAGGGGACCAAACGACAATAGAAGTAGATGTCAACAAAACATGTTAAAAAAACTTCCATCAGGTCTGGAGCCAGAATAATTGAACTGCGAATCAATAGAAGTCAATGGGTATCTTCAATTGTTATCAAGCTCAATAGATATTTATTAGATCTCAGTCAAATACGAAAAGAGGAAAATCAGTTAAGTGAAAAATATACTTTAGTAAATACCTAGAGTATTTATACATATATTTGAATCATATAACATGGAAGTGGAGATAGCATATTTTTTTTCTTTATTCAGAAGTTAAGATATGTTCTTTACACATTTTAGCATTACTGGCTTTGCGACACGTTTTCTGATTTGTTCCTGAATGCACTTCTAAGACTGGAATCTCGACCTTTTGTTCAAAAATAACTAGTCTTTCTCATCTAATCCAGCTTTCTTCTTTCATAATGGATTTTAAACAACCAGTATTTAGTTCAGCTCATGTTCTGGCGTGTGATATAATACTCGGATTCGAACAAGATATTTCAAAAAACTTATATATAATTACTTACTATTGTGAAAACTGATCATATATATATATATAGACCTTTAGTGTATGGAGCTCATCTGTTTACAAGTGCGCCGTCCCCCCTAAGAACATTCCTAGATCCGCCACTGAATCAGGCTTTCGGGCTGAAGTCCCCCCCCCCCTCAAAATGGTAAAATATAACCATGTTTTACAGAAAATAATATGATAAACTATGTCTTACAATATTCTTGTTCTTGTAATTACATTTAATAGGACTTCAAGAACCACTTAAACACCATTTCATATAGGTAGTTAATTTCTTTTCTTTTTTTTTTAAATTAATTATCGTTATACATGTATATATATATATATATATATATATATATATATATATATATATGAAAAAAAAAATCTTTCGGTCTGAAGCTCCCCAAAACTAAATCCTGGATCCGCTGATGCAGATAGTTGAAATGTAAACTCCAGTATTTAGAACAATAAAGTCTTTGCACAAAAAATACCGAACAGGAATGAAATTCAAGAGAAAACAAAGTTATAGGCGGGATATGATGTTTTAAAGATTTTTTTTTTGCATGATCCTACATCTAAAATATTTGATAAATATATCTTAGTGTTCGTTTAAGTAGTCCCCATGATTCGAGATAAAAAATATATAAGAAAGTAAAAATAAATGATTATTGCAGATTATTCTGCATTAACAAAAACATAAAAAAAAATTTCTTTTGTTTTCAGATAGAGTAAGAAAACAAAGTACACCAAGGAGATGTTCAAGGGTGTTAGGTCTCTGAAAAGTCCAAAACATATGTGGCAACATAAGTGAAATCAGTAAAAAAAAAAAGTTTAGGTATGAAACTTTTAAAGTCCATAATTGTTAATAAATAGCCGAAGAGAGCGTTGGATATCAGTTTTTAAAGAAACATAGAGAGGAAGTATTGTTAGGTGAACAATATGACGAGAATTGTTTACAATCATGAAAGTCGTGTATAGCTCCTAGAAAACGTCATCGATCAACTTTTTATGGCGTGTATATCTACCACGATAAATCGAACTCTAATAGATCGATTAAAATTTGATGTATAAAAGATGTATGATAGTTTTATGTTTATTTTTTTGTATCCTTCAAATAAAGTAAATGTACATTTCATTGTAATTACTTGAATGTGATGAAGTCTGAAGCGAAATGACATGAGTTTTTCGCAAAATAATCATTTATTGCATTATCAGTTCTTTGGTCTAATCAATGTCAGCATTGTTATTCGCAATATATAAATAAATAAAATGGTTCTGTGCAGTTTAATCAGATATTTTAACATCAAAATCAAATGTTTTAAACGAATTAAACTAGAGGCCTTATAAAATTGCTTCTTATATGGCCGCTTCAGTTTAAAAATAAAAAAAATAACCAAATTTCACTTGATTATGTTTTTTAAAACTGTAATAAATAATATGTTATTATTAATGTGCAAAATTACCCTTAAACACTAATTTAACACTAAATCAGGTTTTCGAACAGTATTATCAACCACTATCCGTTATGGTTCAATTTTCTTTCCTAGTATACTTATTGAATAGGTTAAGCTTTTATTTCATCAGTATACTTTGATAAAACACAAGTAAGACCAATTTTAATAATTTATTTTTGTGAATTAAAAGAATCATTTTATAAGACAACTGATATCACTTTTGGGTATAGTTATCCCTATGTTCTTGAGGCACACCGATAAGCAGAGAGATTCACACATGACGCACTTGTATGTAGCCCTGTTCTTTCTTTGGTACGGGTGATAACGGGATACTTTTCTTTTTCCAGATTTTCCAGGTGGGGTGATTACTGAGTCCAACTTCTTGCTTTTCTTTTTTGAGGTTCCTTCCATTATTTGTATATCCTTAAATATCTTTCGGTAGAATGACAATTGTCGTTACTTTACGCCAGAGTTGTTTATTCTTGAACCCCAATCAGACCGTCAAACAGAATTGCTATTTTTGGTTGAATAGAAAATTTTTAGATTCGAAATATACTTCAAGTCGAATATAAAATTTTTAGAACACAAAACTTTTAAATCATATGATAAATTTACAAATCATGTGAAAATTAGATTCTTGAATTGGTGGATTCCATATTACTAACAATAAGTCCTAATTTAATGAGTATGTAATGTAAGTACACCGGGATTGAGTATTTTTTTTTTTATGTTTAATAATTTTAGAAAATCGTCGTATTGTATTTCCAGAACACAGGAGTACTATAACATACGAAAAAATAATTGATACTGGATACCTGATAGATATGTTTAATAATTCACCTAAAAGTTAAGGTTAATAGGTGAAACTAATAATTGAATATCGAATGACTTATCGTATGGAAGGTAGAAGACAAACAGAATAAAAATGCAAAACTTTTAAATTATGTTTTCTATATTACCAATAAAACCCAAAGTCTAAAGTAGACTGTTCTGAATTCACACACTAAGGCGGTTTAGATACTCCAAATTTTATTTTAGTGTGAAACATAGAAAAACAACATTATTAATGATTAAATAAGTTTGGCTTAATGATAACTTCTCCAGAATTCTCGAACTGTTAAATTAATCTAGTTATTAATAACTTGGCCCATGGAATCCACATTAGAGAAACTTCAAAGAAGATATTTATTACGTTCGTTTGAAGTGATCAGTCACACCACTTTCTTCCCGAGGTGTTCACGTTTTTTTTTCCCGAAGCGATTTATTTTAAATTGATACCAATTATTTCTAAATCGGGAACCATAAAGGCATAATACTCAGATCTGACATAACCCGGATTATCGATAAACAAGGAATAAATAAAGCAATCAGTTCAATTAGAAGACGAGAAAGAAACAGGTTGAGTATGGTCTCTACAGCAACTTCTAATCAAAGCAGGACCAATTTCGCGCTCTAATCAAAGGCGGTTTTGTAACCTACAGATCTCTTCCGTAACGTTGTTGTTTTTAATTTACATTCTTCATTTTCGAAGGATGTTCTTCCTTTTCGGAAAACAATTTTCATATCGATAAATAAAGTTGAGAAGCAGCGTGGTTAGATGACTCTCCATTAGCTTCTATCAAACGCAGAAATTATGACAAAAACGGAATAGTTTTTTATATTATTATTCAACAGCTCTGTTTGCAACTTAGCCCATTGTGGTTGTGAACACCCGGGTAACTATGTGGGAAAATGGTGGTGATCGTCAACGTATACTAATTCTGCTCTTACTAAGTATTTCTTGAGGGGAGGCGGTCTATACTGAAAAGTCATAGGCTGATTTATGTGAATTTTGGGTTAGGTGAGTCAACTATTTGATTTTATGGAGATACTAATCATGAACAGTAAGACCACTAACATGTGCTACAAGTTCTTGTAATTAGGTTTGAGCACATATTTTGTCCAAAATTTCAAAGTGTTTCACGTGATTAAATAAAAAAGATTAAAGTATAAGTTGTAGTATATATCTATGTTTCCTTCGATGAAATTTGCGATCTTTGTGTCTTCAACGATAGTTGTTAGTAGATAGGCACGACCTGATAGTTGTTTCGTTCCCAATAACTAAAATGTCTGCTCGGAAATCGACGTCGGATTGGCCAGTTCCATCGCTACTTTTCTAACCGCTATAATTAAAAAAATTGATATGTCCCTAATTTATTTACGTCCGGTTAATCATTCCTGTTTTCCTACGTCAAATCACGTCACCAAACATTGTTTCAACGTGGGCGCAGATGTGAGATGTAGCGCGAAGCCCTGGACTGAAACATCTTACTTGACCAGGGATCCATAGCCACAGGGATCTCAATTATTTCGCAGACTTATTGCAAATGTTGTCCTAACAACAAACATTACATGGCGCTTCAGCAAACAGCTAAAAATTGGCTATACACACGTAATCTTCCTGAGAAAAAGTAAAATCTATTTAGAATTTAATTTAGAGTATTTAGAAATCACGTGAGTAATAAAAATAGGGTCCGATTATTTTTGAGATTTTTTCGGGGTCCCTTGGGAATTTGGTATTGTTAGTGAATATTGAACACTTTATCGAAAATCATATTCTTAATATGATTTAGCATTTATACAACCAAAATTCAAACTATTAAGGAGTAAGAAGATGGTCTGCGTCATAAAAAGCCAATGTTTCGACCCAACTTTGCAGGTCTTTTAGAAAGTTGGAAACGTTGGGTTGAAATAAAAATAGTTTTTTCACTATTGTTATTAGTTTTTCTTTTTTTATGACCGCCACACCGGACCATCTTGTTACTCAATAATATACGACGGTCAACCATCAAGAATTCAATATTAAGAACTTTAAATAAATAATAACAAATGAATGATGCTGATTCTTCAGTTGTTAGAATCGATTGAAGAATTCAACCGCATAACAGTTGAAAGGAAATGGTGAGAATGAAGTAGTACTCACAGACCGCTATGAGATCCTTAGCTGTCATTAGATGTTTTGATAGGTTTACATTTCTCACGTATTCTTCCATAGCTTTGATATGAAACTGGGAAGTTTCCTCATCTTTGCCATTAGGTCAAAGCGAATGCTGACAGTGATTTATAAAACAAAAATGGATTGAAGATTTTGTTTGCAACTCTTTGGCCAATATTAGATACTCTAACAACTTTTTGATAATCGTTATAATTCTACCCTTACATTTATAATTTTGAACCATAGGCGCCAATACTAAAGAAATATTGGAATATGATGAAGGTTAGTGTAACACACTAGCGGATCTAGGATTTAATTTTGGGGGGGGGGACTTCGGCCCGAAACCTTCTTTTTTCATAAAAATAACGATAATTACTTTGGAAAAACAGAAAGAAACTAACTACCTATATGAAATGGTGTTTAAGTGATTCCTTAAGTCCTTTTAAATGTAATTACACGAACAATAATACTTTAAGAGGTATTTTTTAAATTTTTTTTTCCATAAAACATGCTTGTATTTTTCCATTTTGGGGGGGCTTCAGCCCGAAAGCCCCTCCCCCCCGTAGATCCGCCCGTGGTGGAATGAGATGCGAACATTTCCTTGAAACGCATAGATTAAAAAGATATGCTGCATCTCCCATCAAGTTTAGATAAGAGTGAAAGAATAAAAAAATTTAAATAATCTCTCGATTTTCTTGATTCTTCGGTCCATTGCGGCGGAAAGGTGCCACGACGAATCAGTTTCCCTTCGATCACGGTCTGGCGAAGGAAGTGATCCCCAGCCCACAGGATATGAAAGGACTCCAGATTAGCAAGAGATGATGTGTGAACGTTTTGAGTTTCTACAGCTGATTTTTTTTTTCTTCATTTTGTTTTTACCAAACTAATTTTTAATACATGGTAAGAAGGGAAAGGGTAGGGGTGGCCGAACGTGCTAACGTGTGTGCAAAACATGCGCTTCCGGGCAACCTGATAGAAGATAACATGATAATATGATTATGAGTTCGTGTTCCGGTGCAGTAGTAGGGGGGGGGGAGGAAGGCTTATAAATCTGAAATAAATCTCCCCTCCCTCTCGCCCTAAGCCAGAGAAAAATCTCGTATAGTCGAAGAGGCGAGGAAAGAGAGAAAAAACAAATGTTGATTTTGAGGCTTCTAGGCGATTGCCCAACTCTTCCTTTCCCCAAAGATTGCGCATGCCCTCTACCAAGAAAATTTTTATATCTCTCCCATTTTAAAAATGGTGCTTTTTTTGTGAAGTGCAAGTAAAGTTATAACAATTTTAGTTTTGTTTTACCCTTGATCCTTGGTTTAAAAGTTCAATCCCTCAAAAATAATAATTCTCTGTAAATATATGCCACCTCAAAAAATTTTAATCTCGTAAACTTCAAAGATTTTAATGGAGGGCTATCCGACCCTTTTCCAGTTTTTGAAAGTCGACTTTATGTTCTTGACATAACGGATAGAGTAAAATGGCAATGTATAAGAATAATTTCTTTCTTCCTATTCTTGGAGTAATTATAGACACAGTTCTTTTTTTCTGAGATCAAATCTATAGATTTACATCGAATGGTTCTGAATTCCACTAAATGGAGATCAAATTTTCTCTCGCTGAGCAGAGATAACTTAATTTAGATTTACAGATAACTGAGAGCGATCTTTATTATCTAGGATGTTTTACCTGCACATAAATTTTTTCTTCGGTTGGGTAGCCTGGTGATACCATGTATCATGTCAATTTCCGGGCACAACATAAATAAACCGAGCTTCCATGTAAAATTTCAACATAGTTGAATAGAAATTATATATGTCATAATATTAATTTTTCATAACTGAAAGAAAGGATTCCTGATTTTATATACATATGATTATATGTTTTAATTATTCAAAAAAATTTATTCGAAATCTATGCAATTGGTAGTAAAATTTCTTTGAATATTTTTTTTTTAAATTTTATATTATATAACCTAGATATTATAATTCTCCTCCCACCCCTTCCACACATTTTTGATTATACGGGTTTTCCAGGATCAGTGAAGAGGACTAGGTATTAATGCAAGTATTAAACCCCTTCTCCCCCTCCGTAACCGGGTTTCGAACTCGTAATCATCGGTTTATGAGGTTGCCGCGCAACGCGTGTTATGCACACGCGTTAGCTCGCTCGGCCACTCTGCCTCTTTTGAACACCTGTTAACGTTATGTATACGTCATAAAATGTTCAAGTTAATGAGGGATGATTCGTGACCGAGTGACCCCCATGTGTGAGGAAAGGTATAAGCAACAGTCGGCTCTGCTCTGGTTACTCGAGTGGCTCTTGTCACACACAACCCTCCTCTCGTCTTCGTTCTCAACCACTGTAAACGTACCCCAGGTAATGCAAGAGGTGTCTAATAAAACTTGGAGGCAAAATAAAAGCTAAACATATTGATATTGAAAAAGTAGTAATGCCACAGCTCAAAGCAGCTAATAACTTGTTATAGCAATATTCGTTTCTACACATTGAAGTCACGCTTGTAAAAAAATTGAAACTAAAATAAAACAGTTTTGCACTATAAATAAAAGCTAGCACAATAGAGTTTATTTAATTTAATATTTAATTTGGTATACATATGGACAACCCGTGGTGCACTTATCAGACCGTGAAAGTAACTTACCGAGAAGCTTTTAAAAAAGTGTCAGGGTTTCCAGCTTTTCACGGTATATTACAGTGACGGCAAAATTAATATCTTTCTTTTAATCCTAATCAACCTATTTGGTCTTGTAGAAATTGTTTGATCATCGAAGAACAAAATAACTATACTTTTAATAATATATCAATTTTTAAATGTTACACTTTAATTATTATTAATTGAAAAGGAGGATTATAATAATATATATAATATAACACCATAGAAATAACAATATTGTTTTAATAGAATACTTTAAGTTTTAATAGAAAACTTAGGCCAGATGTGGCCTCTAAAAGTTTTTGTGCGATATTTATTAATCTAGCGTTAAAATTAATTAATATTTAATTATTTAAGCAAGACAAATTTGAAAATTTATAGAACTAAGTAGAATATATGCATGTGGGTGGGTATATTTAGTGATGAATAAAAATAACAACAATAAAACAGAAAAAATTGTAGTGGCAGCCATTATTACTGCCTAACCTTACTCTAATGATGAAAAAGGTTTAAATATTCGTAAGAAGTTTTATTTTATTTTTTTAATTTCGGGAGTTATTCAGTTTAACAGCCGTATTTGGACATATTCTCATGATATAAATGAAATCAACATGCATAATCCAAATTCTAGCGAAACTGCCTAATTTCCAGAATAAAAATAATAATAATAATAATTTCTGCGGCACTACAGGCCTTCCAGTCTTAGGCTGAAGAGAAACAAAAAAAAATAATAATAATTTCTAATATAACATTTCTGTGCCAAATGAGTAATTTATATTCTCAGTTGTTTATTTGTTTCTAACTTTTAGCAGCAAATCGCTAACTTAGCAATGAACAAGAGTATCTGTGCCAACAGAAAACGAAAACAGAATTCCTCTAGTAATTGACCATTAGCAACGAATGGCGTACTGAATTTTCAAACCAAAGCACTAAAACTGAACGGTACCCAGATTGGAATCTGAGCGGCCTTTGAATTAACTATTGTTAGATATAACCGCAGGCCGAGTGCTGGTACACTATGGCTACCGTTCCATGGAACTATTTAGTGAAGATAGTTTAACATAAAACCACAAAACCTGAATGAATATTCGTGACCATCTGCCTTCGAAACCGTTACTTCATGCGTTTTTGGAACTGATGAAATATAGCTCCAGGGTATAAAGATTCAAGGAATTAAGGTTCATACCAATTTTAATTCATCCATTATCTTTTGAGAAAACAAAGATACATTGTGATAAGGATAAATCTGTTGTTAAAAAATATCCAATAAATTTGACTATGAATTTTTGATAAGTTTCAGGACTAAATACAACAGGACACGGGCAACTAAGATTTGCGGAACTTTGGGAACATTGATTGGCCATGATAGAGATGTCGAAGAGACTATGACTGATCCATTGCGTTCCGGCCAGGCTCGGTAACCAGTGAGGAAGTGAAAGCGACGTCACATGACTCATGTCTTTCACTTCAAGGATCAGGCGGACATCCTTGAGTGTTCAGACCTATTTGTGTTCGGGTGGGGCCGCTGATGCAAATCCTCCATTTTCGCATTAAGATTGCCACGAGCTAATCAACTAATTAGCTTTAGCCGGAGAACATCCTTGAAGCCGGAAAAGAATTTTGAATATTTATCAATTTCCATTATTTAATTTCAGAAATATTTCATAAATATTGCAAGTATGAACACCTATAAGCAGTTAGCTCAGCGGCAAGGACCTAAAAACGACAATCATAGCAGGAGAAGGCATAGGTACGCAGAAGGAGGTTTTATGGAGCAAGATGCGCCATCACGAATTTATTTCGAGGGGGTTATGGAATTTTGGAATGAAAAGATTCAAACCAGGAGCTGCAAAGAATAGAACAGACCACTGAAAGTGTAATTGTATATGACATCTGATTTATAATATTCTACTTTAGTTTGTACTCTTTTTAAGAAAAGGAGAGCAATAAAATATATTGTGATGAGAGGGAGGAGGTTTATAGACCATCGATCTTGGGGGGATGTGCCCTCCTGGGAGAAGGTTTTAATGTGAATTACGAAAGTGTATGTGATTTTAATGTAAGTAAAACGAACCTTGCCTGCCATTCCAAACCCGAATTATTTTAAATCCGACTTAATGAGATAAAAGAGAAATGTTTAATTAGAATAAAATCATAAACTGTTTTGGTTTTAGCGGTCCAGAACGATAAATAAAAGCCTCTACAAAACTACTGATTTGATAGCTCATGTTTTGTTCAATTATTGTCTTATCTTTCATTTGAGCTTAGTACCACTAGTTAATTTTGTTTACAATAATAATTTTTATTTCTATGCCTAGTATTTATGCAAGCCATTCATCCAATTATCAATTCATATTTTGACCAATTAACTTCTTTATTTCTACCCGCTCTAAAATAATGTCATTTTTTTACTTCAAAAGTAATTTACCAAAGTATAACCAAAAATACTCCTGTAAAATTTTTCTCAGATGTTGCTTAGTAGGTAGGGATATAAAAGAAAAATTAAAGAGTTGTCTGCCTTTTGATATATTATTTTATTTTGTTTTTAAAAATATTCTATTTAAATAATAAGATTTATATAGAATATAAATTAAAGTTATTTATCAACGATTCGAGTCGGAAAACATCTCTCTTTTGCTGGGTTAAGAAATTACCTCAAATTGGCAGTGGCAAAAATTAAAACGAAATGGCAAGAATGTGTTAAATTAGTCTCTTAATAGTATTCGGCTGTATATACCAGCCAAATTCATACTATTATTAATATGAATACATTTTTGATGCTATATTTTTTGAAATTACGAAATACAAAAAGTTTTTTTTTTTTATATTTGAATTGCATAACATAAATAACCGAATTAAGAAGATCCTACTTATAAGCGTATATATATATATATATATATATATATTTTTTTTTTTATCTACAATTTTATGTTTCATGATTGTATTTTAATAAGCATCTTTGGCCCATGAAAAGTACGCAGCTTGGGCGATTTTATTTTCATTTAACTTGTTTATTGAAAAATATTACAATCTGATTATTTTTAGGATTTAATTACGTACTAAATCAGTTCTTTTTCCCTATTATAGAGTTTTGGTTTTGTAGATAAGATTTATCGCTTCTGTGCTATCGATATTGTGTTAAATACCGTACTTTTAATAAATAAAGTTCTTTGTTCTTTAACCTAATTGATAATTTTAAAAAAAATCAATAATGATGTAAACTTGGAGCTAGAGGTGGCTAAATATGTAGCAATATACTTCCTAAAATTAGCTATTGCATTACCATCTGACTATGCATCATACCTGTTTTTCCATATTTTCATATATTCTATCTTCAATTATTAAATATCATGGTTAACGGATAGATAAAATATGGTAGACTTGATAATACTTTCGAAATAAGTACTAATAAGCACGTGTCTGACCTGAAAACGTCAAAGATCTGAAAAAGAAATTGGGCGGTATTTACTCAGAGCTTTCGAGTTCCGGAATCCGCATACCTAACAGACTACTTTGGATTTCCCTATTCGAAAGACGTCACATCACGGAATAAAGCAGTTATGTTAAGTAAGAGCTATGAAGATGATTTTCTTGCAAAAGTATAAAATTGAAAATATTTTAACATTATAATTAAAAGCAATATTGTTTTGTTCAAGTTCAAAACTCAACAATAACTATAGAGATACAGGAGCATTCCTTCATATGAATATCTTCTTTATATATACATTATTGCGTTTTTCTCATCCTAGTTAACAATATCCATTTTTAAAAAAATCATTTTCTTCACACACTTTTTTTTTTTTTATAACTTTATTCTGTAAGAATCTCTATGTTCTTTTTGTGGGAGAACCTTATAGAAATAAAAAGCAAAGGTACATTCCTTTCAGAAATGAATTAATAATTCTTTTAAATCTAACTGGTATTGCCAATAACGTGTCTGAAAATTTGAAATTCGAAAATTTCTCATTACTATGGATACATGAATACTTTAAAATATTGAAATTCTAAGAAAAGAATTTGTGGAAGTTTTGTGATAACCTAATACACTGGCTATTCGCAAACATTGTTTTTTTCAGCCATCTATGAACTCTTCAGCTTTCAATATGTAAATGATGCTATTCAAGGCAGTAAAATGACACTCGTATTAGTCTAATTATACTTCTTTTGAAATTAAAGATATATATATATATATATATATATATATATATATATATATATATATATATATATATATATATATATATATATATATATATGTGTGTGTGTGTGTGTGTTATAAATATTTAAATCATTATTATTTCTTTGTTAATTTGTTGACAAATAGACTGTACCTTTGTTTACGAAATTCAGGTTTAAACCTTGATACTTTTGGGTATTTTGGGGGGCAAGAAGTCACGAGACGAAAATTTTCTAAGTTTTATTTTTGAAAATTTCTCAAACGATTTGAACAATTACTTGATCAACTAGGTCACGCTAAAAGGCCAGTTATTTTTGTAGGCCAACTTTTTTTGGTCAAATTATCTTAAGATTCAAGTGAAAAACAAATGAATGAGTTTTTAGTACCGGATCGAATATAAAAAGTTTGCCGGTCTCCAGATTAAAAACACCCCAATTTTGAGAATAAAGTTGTTGATTACGATGAGATGAAGTTATTCACAAAGTTTTAGGCGGATACTAATAAGTTGATAAAAAGGGTTCTGTACCACGGACTAATACTATACTCACAATTAAATTCATAAAAAATAAAAACCAGTCAAAAAAGCTCGTGTGATATTTAAAATAAATATCCTATTTTCTCTAAATAAATTATGGTAAAAAAAATTAAGAACAAGTATTCAACTGTTTATAATATCGACATAATAAGACACGCGCTTAAAATTGAAAAAAAAAGGCTCTTGAAGTTGAAAGGACGTCCTTTTTTCACCCAATATGAACAAGGCTATTGTTCATTTCATAATAATGGTTAAAATATTTGTGTCAGTGAGTTTTGGAAGAGGCAGTGAAAGCGAGATGAAAAACAACTACTCATAAGAGAGGAGAAAAGGGACCTCGCGAATCACCTTTCTCCGGGCCAACTCCACCTAATTTCAGCCGGGCTGGGATCGCTGAGGTACTGGGGGTTCGTTTCTTGCAGCGTTATGTGCTAAGGCAATCAGTGGCGACCAATCATATAATAACTTCAACGGTAGTTAAACATATTTTGCACAGTATTTTGTAATATAATTGCACCATTTATCAAGTATTGACCATTAGTTATTGTTCATTTTTTTTTCATCGAAAATTTAAAAAGTGGCTCTTACAAAGTATTTTATACTATAAATTTAAAATCGAATCTACTTATTTTTTCTTTTTTTTTTTTTTTTAATTCCGAACCATGGTTTCAGACTTCGTGGTGGAGGGGAAAGAGAGAAGAGGGAAAAATGTCGTTTTGTCTCCTCCCCCTCTGATATTTTGAAGAACAAAAATAAAATCAAAATCAATAACAATTAATATACATGAATGAATAAAATTTGTAAACAAAAATCGATTAAGATATTAGAAAGATAGCTAACCTTATAGAAGAAAGAAAGAAAAGTAAAGTTTATTCTGGAGCTTTCAGCGACAAATTCACGAGTGAAATACGTCTTCGATTCCACGCGCTTTAACAGCCGCTTAATCCTCTTAAATATTAACGTGTCTACATGAGGCACATAGGAAATTTAATTCTCTTTCAAATTGATTATATTAAAATTCTTCGAGAGATGCATCGATTATGAATTTTTGGCGTAAAACCGACAGTTGAATCTACATTAAAAAGCTATTTATAAAATTGATAGTTAATTTTATCTTCTTAAACATTGTATATCATAATGATTTCGACAAAATGCATTCTTTCGGAGTGATGTACAAAAAAAGTTAGATCTAATTTTATTTCTAGTTGCAGCAATAAAAGTTTTTCTATGAGATTCTTGAGTATATCTTCCATCTGAACTTAAAGATTTTATAGGAGAAAATATTATTCTATATTAAAGTCGAGTTCATGCGCTCTTATCTTAATTTCTATGCAATTAAAGAACAGAATTTGGAACATGCATAAGTGTTCTCCTTGTTTAATATCACTACCTTTAGAAAAGTTTCAGAAGGATCAATAAACAGCCTATTTTCTAACACAGACAAGAACAGGATAAATCATAAATTTTTATGTTATTAGGATTGAGAAGATTAATAGTTAATAATTGTTATAGTTATTCATTCAAAAATTTAATTTATCTATTGGCTTTGAAACCAGGACTCAGAAAATTCTAGTTTAAAAAAAAAAAAGTAATTTAATTGCAAAGTATTTAAATTGTTTTTAGAAAATGTATGTTAAATGCAAAATACTAAAAATATTTTGTATTTTACATTATTTTTAAATCTTTATCTGTTTTTTTTTTATGTGTATTCTCACTTAAGTGTATGCCTTAAGACCACTTTTAATAAAAATCAAAATTAACTACTATTAATAGTTATTTATTGAGAGTTTCGGGGCATCTATGTCCGCCTCTTCAGCAATATTTTATTATATCATAAAATAGAATAATTCGCAATGATATAAGTTTGGTACAATGTCTCATTTTCAACTGAAAAGTATATAACATATTTCTGAATAGAAATTTTGTATTTTAATTGCAAACAAATATAATATACTTTCTTGTGGACGATCGCCATATAATAGAGAGGACCTACTCTGTTTGGTAATTTATTAGCTGTATTTAAAATACAAAACAATGTAAATTTTATTGTATTTTCCTATTTTTTTTTTTTTGTTTATTTAGAAATATCACATTCTGTCACATCAAGGACATTTGTAATAGTGTTCAGAGAACACACTCACACTCTATTTACAATAAATAAAAAAAAAAAAAATAATAATAATACAGAAACTTAATAATAATAAATACAATAAAATAAAATAAAAATAAATACAATAAAATAAAATAAAAATAAATACAATGAAATAAAATAAATGTATATAAACAAAAGAACTAACCTAATCATACACACTCGGGCTTGAGTGGAGGATCTGGCCATTGCCAAAACTCCAATAGATGCTTATTTACAGAAGGTCTCTGGGCCACTGCCGCTTCAACCTTCGAGGAGGATTGTAAGGATGGGTGGTGCTGGATAGAGATTGTGCAAGGGGATTTGGATGATAGGTAAGGTTCTGGTGAAATTTGGAGAATTTTTCTGGAATAAGGTCTAGGACAAATGGGATATTAAGGTCATGGTGTAGGATTTTGTTATTTACATAGAACGGAGCATCAACTATTGTTCGAAGGACTTTAGATTGAAAGGATTGAATACGTTTGATGTTAGAAGCTTTTGCTGTCCCCCACAGTTCAAGTCCGTATGTCCATATAGGTTTCAGTATTGTCTTGTAGATAAGTAATTTGTTTTCAATAGAAAGTTTGGATTTTCTGTTTAGTAGTCTGTATAGCTGGCCGTATCGTCGGTTGAGTTCTTGTCTTTTGAGTCTAGTATGTGGGTTCCACGTTAGTCTTCGGTCTAAATGAAAACCAAGATACCGGACTGTGTCTGAGTAAGGAAGCTGGATGGAATTAAAGTGTACTGGTGGACAGGAGCTGCGTCGGAGTGTAAAGGTAATATGTTGGCATTTAGATTCATTAACTTTAATGCGCCAGTTATTACACCAGTGCTCAATCAAGGTGAGGTGGTTTTGGAGATTTAAGGATGCTGTGTTGGGATCAGAGTCGGATGATAAGATTGCGGTGTCGTCAGCGAATGTTGCAAGAAAAGTATCGGGATGAACAGGGATGTCAGCAGTAAAGAGGATGTAAAGCACGGGACCCAAGACGCTGCCTTGGGGAACACCGGCTTTAACGGAGTAGATATTGGAAAATTCTGTTCCACAGCGAACTCGGAAGGAGCGGTCAGAGAGGTAGGATCGGAGGACTAGGTACAAGGACTGAGGTAAATGGATTTTAAGCTTGAAGAGCAGTCCGGAGTGCCATACCCGGTCAAATGCCTGTGCAATGTCCAGAAATGCACCCGAACAGTATTCCTTGTTTTCTAGAGCTGAGGAAATATGATCAACAACTCGGAGTCCTTGTTGAACAGTAGAATGTTGGGAGCGAAAACCAAACTGATGGGAAGGAATATTTTGGGATTCTATAATGGGTAGGATTCGTTTCAACAGGATCTTTTCAAAAATTTTTGAAAGGATTGGGAGTAGGCTAATTGGTCTATAGGATGTTGAGATATTGGGAGGTTTGCCTGGTTTTGGGAAAAGGATAATAGTGGAGTGTTTCCATAGCAGAGGGAAGTGGGTGGTGCGTAGGATACAATTGTAGATATATGTAAGGAATATGACTGCTTTGGATGGAAGTTGTCGAAGGATTTGAGGGGTAAGGAGATCATGTCCAGGAGCTTTACGGGGGATTAGTTTTTTTAATTGAAATTTCACTTCGGAAGGATGAATAGCTTTTGGGGGCAAGGAAAGTGGGATTGGTGATGTAAGGAGTTCTTCTACTGTTATGGTGTGGGCAGGATGGGATTCCGGATGTGAAATAAATGTATTGGATAGGTGAATGGCGAACTCCTCAGCCTTATCTTCGTCAGATGCTGCCCAGGAGCCATCATCTCGTCGGAGGGGATGGGAAATGCGGTGAGGATTTAGGATTTTGGTTGTGGTTTTCCAAAGGGAATTGTCGCGAGAAGAGAGGGAGGATAGGTAGGAGTTGAAGGAATGTGATCTGAAGGTGGCTAATTCCAGTTTTAATTTTTTGCAGTAATAATTATAGGAGCAGCGGTCGGCAGGATGTCGGGTACGTTGCCACAATAATCTGGCACGGCGTTTGGTGTGGATTAGGTCAAGGAGGTGTTGGGGTAGAATGGTCTTTTTAGGAATTCTGGAGGAGTCTTTAGGGAAGGAGGCAGTCCAGGCGGCTTGTTGGATTGTGGTAGTAAAGGAATTTACGGCACTATCAAGGTCATCGGGAGTTTTGAGGGATATGTTGAGATCAATATTATCGGAGATTATTTGGCGGAAAAGGTCCCAGTTTACTGGGCCCCTAATGAATGACGGTGGAGAAGGTTTGGGAACAGGTTCAAGTGAAACATTAAGGATTAGAGGACTATGGTCAGAGGAAAGTTCATTTAGACGTGTAATGGAACAATTGAGGGGACTTAAGCCGCTGTGGATAAAGAAATCAAGAAGATCAGGATTACGGTTGGGATCTGTGGGCCAGTAGGTAGGAGAGTTGGGGGAAAGGAGGTGAAAACGTTGGGAATTGAGTGCAGACAGCAGGGTTCGGCCACGAGAATTCGTGGTTCTGGAACCCCATTGTTGGTGCTTGGCATTTAGGTCTGCACCCAAGATGAAGTGATGTCCTAAGGAGTCGAGGAGAGAACTGAATTGGGCATTGGATATGGATCGGTTAGGAGGGCAATACGCTGATGCAAGAGTGACCGGAAAGGAGAAGGTTTTTATCACGATAGCGGTGGACTGTAGGAAATCATGTATTGGTAATGGGAGTACGTGATGGGAGAGGGATTGGTGTACAATTACAGCAGTACCGGCATGTGCTTTTCCGTCAGGGTGGTCAGTACGATATGTCAGGTATTGTGGTATATTGAAGTGCTGTTTAGTGGTTAGTCGAGTTTCAGTAATTAGTGCCACATCAATGTTCTTGTCAAGTAGTAAAGTAGATAGTTCGTCTGTATGATTTCTAACACCATTCGCATTCCAAAGGAGAATGGATATGGGTTTAGGGATGTGAGTCATTTAAGGATTTTTCAGAGGAGGGATGAGGTGAGATACGAGATTCGTGAGGAGTGATATGAGTGGAGTAACAAGGGATTTGAAATCGGTGAGGAAAGATGCTAACAAACTTGTGAGATCTGTTGCATTTGAAGGAGGAGGAATATGAGGAATTTGTTGTTGGTGGTTAGGTATATTAGGATGAAGAGGATTTTGAGGTTGGGTTTGAGGTTGTTGTGGCAGGGCTTGACATTTATCGGTTAAAGTCTTACCTCTAAGTAGTTGGGAGAATGATACATCATTGTTTACAATTCTGGAAGGCTCTCTCTCTCTTCTTGTTCTTAGTGCTTCATCTTGAATCCGGTTTTTCTGGTGTCTGGTTTTGAGATTCTTGTAAATTTGGCAGCCTTTGTAGTTGGCCGGGTGTCCCTCCAAGCATAGGGCACATACTGCTGGATCTTGTATAGGTTTGGTGCACTCTACAGATTTGTGCTGTTCACCGCACTTCACGCAACGCGGCAGATGGTGGCAATATGTCTTCGTGTGGCCATAGGTCTGACAATTATGGCACTGCACGATGTCTCTCTTGGGATATGGCTTCTCAACTTTCACCATTGTGTAGTATATTCTTGTGATATCATATATTTTTTCGATACCTGGTGATGGCTCCAAGTCCACGAAAAACAATGGTAGTGGGATCCTATTTCGTAATCCTGGCTGCTCCCTGTCCTCCTTCAAAACGTTTGTTACCTGGCGTACATTGAAACCAAGCGTCGTTAGTTCTTCTTTAATAACTTCAGTGGGGGTTGAGGAATGTAAATTTCTTATCACTACTCGTAAAGCTCTTTCCTGCCTCAGCTGGTAAGTGTGAAAATTCGCATTTGTTTCTGATAAGTACTTCACTATTTTTCGGTAGGCTTCTGCAGAATCAGGTGTTATTTTGGTGTCATTGGTCCTGTTAAGGCATGAATAACTGCCAGAGCAGATTTTATTTAGTTGGGTGCAGAACATCTGGAAATTTTTTATATTTTTCACAAATATCGGAGGAGGCTTTGGTTCTCTGGGTATTGCTGCAGACTCCATTACTTCTCTGTCATTTTGAAGCACTTGGTAGGGGTTTGGAGTAAAGAAAGGTGATTCTTCAATCGTTTCTTGTGCAGACGTACCTGGTTGGGGCTGAGGTTCTGGTTCTGAAGTGTTCATTTTGGTCACTGGAGGTATTTCTCGTAGGCAGCGACGAGTCCTTTGTTTGGCTGGTGAGCTAACTCCGTCTGACCGAGACCTCTTGGGCACCTTACTGGCCATCACTTGCTGATCATACCGCATATCATAAGAGAAAAATAAATAAATAAATAAAAAAAAAAAAAAAATTTTTTTTTTTTTTTTTTTTCTTAAAATAACAAAAAAAAAGATGCCAACAGTAAATATCAACTGCTCTGATATACACTTAACTGTATCACGTGAATAATCAGAGAGATTCCGCTATAAAATTGGTAAAAACTGAGAGAGGAGTTGAGGAGACAACCTTCTCATCTTCCTATTTTAGAAATAAAATACAAATATTTTTAAAATAAAATATAGTTACAAACAATCTATTTTGCTTGAGCGAAGGTGTGAACCGATTTTTAAGTAAGATGATTTACATTAGTTTAAATTATTTATTTAAATTAAATTATCTTGAGAGTTTTGAAATAATTCAAACTTTAAAAAGTATTCTCAATTTCTTTTTTTTTTTATTTATTCCATGGCATATACTATGTAGTGCGGGATACAGATTCGTTAAAAAAAAACAGAAAAAAAGTGGCCTACAAAAATATTGGGCCGTTTGTCCTATATAATCTCGTTATTCTGAAAATTTGGGGGTGTAGGTCACGCCAAACGGCTCAATATTTTTGAAGGACACTTTTTTCTCGATTTTGTGATCAAATTATCTTACGATCCAAGAAGAAAGCAAATAAGTATTTACGAGTTTTAGTAGCTAATTAAATAAACAAAGTTTTCCCCCTTCCAGATTGAAAACGCTCCAATTCCAAGAGTTTCCGTAAATAAAATAGTTGTAGGTTACGATGAGATGTAACTATTTACGAAGTTTCAGGTGGCTGTTAATAATTCGATAAAAAGGAGCCTGTACCATGAACTAATGGGTCTGTGATCATATTAACTGAATATAAATTGTCAATACTTGAAAAGTTAAAAACGTTAAAATAAAAATATAATTTAGTTTGTGAAGTAGCCTTTTTTCCTCCAAAAATAATGTACTTAAATATCTACCTAAACATCTTGGTAGATTGTTAGGGACATTGACATCTAGGAATATTTCAACTTGGTGTAGTAGTCGGGTGCCATCTTATTATAAAACTTGGCAAGTAAATTTCCTGCTATATGTCAATGCATGTCAACATCCCAAAGTCTCGATTTGGAATAAGGTTGGAAGGCAACCGGCTAATACACCATGTTTAAATATTCTTAGAGGTTAAGTTTCCTAAAAACCTACCGAATTGTTTGGGAAGATATGCAAGTACGATGGCTAAAGAAGTTATTTCTGTAGTGTTTTATTTATTTATATATATATATATATATTTTTTAAGTAAGATTATATTTTTTCTATATGTTATAAGAATAATAATAATAGAGAACGAAAAAAAAAAGTTAAATAAGGAAATGAAACTGTGAGGTAACAGGAACTGACATTATAATAACAATAATGTGATCGAATTTTATAATAAGAAGCCATCACTACCATAGACTGCTCCTATCTTCTTTAATAGCTGTAACGCTCTGGTTACTTGAGCCGCGTAATAGATCTTCAAAATAATTTTCTCCTAGATTTTTTATATTCTTTTGTTTTATAGTATGAAGTGAAATAAGGAAGCGAAAGTAAAGAATGAAGGATGAAAACAAGATTTAAAAAAAAAAAATAAGAAGCGTAAAATTATAAAATGTATTATTTCTTAAGAAAAGAAAATTATAGAATCATAGTGTTCGCGCACTTCTGAAAAGAATTGATATTCGACTAGTGCCGAGCAGCTTCGTGACCGGCAAGAACACTCATGAATAAGAGAAAAGGGAAAGAAATAAACATCTCCTAAAGGCAATTCAATAGAAAACAAAAGAGAAAATGACATGAAACCCGCGGCACCCACGGGAAAAAATTATAATGACGAAATACAGTAGACCGCAATAATGCTTCCCTGTGACGGGATCCTCGATATGACGAATGGTGACATCGATAAAGTACGAACATCGATAGCATTCCAGGCAGTCGAAAGGTTATCGAGTAAGGCCTAGTTTATAGCCATAACCATCGATTGCGTCAACTGTTTTAGTTATGTAAAATAATACTTTGTATACATAAACAGAACTGTTAACAACAATTTAATACATACAGTTCAATCTCGTTAAAGAGCGCATGGTCATTTCATTGGCTATAGTTTTCACAAATTTTTTTCTACTAATTATATTCTTCTTACTTCCATAGATTATAAGGTTACAAAAAATAAATGATTGACATACATAATTGAATCGGTGAGTGCAGAAACCACCTCAGTCAAAAATTTCAATTTTTTTCAGGAGGGAGAAAAACGTCATAACTCATCCAAATTTTCAAATATTTCATCTTTTTTTTCACTCTGTCATAAGATTTATTTATGTTGCTGTCATGGAAAAATTAACTAATTTCTACATAAATTAGGATCAGGAAAATTTAAAATTTGATTCAGACTTATGCTGTTTCTGCACTCAACTGTTTTTTACAGACAGCTGAAAACTTGGAAAAAGGTAACGATACTTCAAAAGTTTATATTTTTTAATTAACAATTTATTATACATTTTTTTTTTTTTTTTTGTTTACTTAGCCTCTACCCCTAAGGGTCATTGGCTTAATGTTACCATTCTATATTCGTCGATAAAAGTCAATGTCTTTTAAATATTTGAGCAGTTTTTCTATTTCGTTTTCCTCATCTTGCAGAATTTCTTTCATTTCAGTTCCCATTTGTAATTTTTTCCTTATATCAGTGTACCTTCTACATTCTAATAATATATGCTTTACTCTTCAGTGTATGCAAGTTGGGGCTTCTAATCCTCGCAGGACAACAATTTATATTTATTTTTTATAATTTGATTATTTATATTAATTTTAATTTAATTTATTTTACAATAATTTTATAAATTTATATTTTTTCATATTATATAAAAAATGAAGTTACAGTATTGCAAAGTCATAATAAAACAAAAATATAACAAAGTGAAAGGCTCTTAAAGATCATTCTCGACGATTATATCATTGTCACGTGCCGTGGTTGGCCAGGTAAATAGTTCATCATAAAAAACTTTGAAGTTTTCGTTTATATTTATATTCATAAGTATCATAAATATAAATGGTATTCGTATTTATATTTTTGAATATAAATATGCCCATCTCTGCTAGTCGTGCGATCCAGCGGTGGGTGCAGAAACCACGTCAGTCACTGACTAATGTTATATCTACGCTCAACGATCGAAAAATACGTAATTTATTTACGAAAATACTCAACAGACTAACATGATTCTTGTACTCAACACGGATCTTGCCTTTCTAAGCTTCTTTTCATCGAAAAAGATTTTCCATATTTTTTTTACTGAACTGTTACTGCACACCGATTCAATTACTGTGGGATAGCGCCGGAAAAAGAAAACACAAATAAAATCCAAGAAAATATGAAACAGCAATGTTCCGGATTCGAACTAAATATTCTTCTGCACTTATTCTTAAAAAAGTTAATAACTAAACTAAGAATTCACTGCTGAGTCAACGAGAAATCGAAAACAAAAAAAAAAATATTTTTTCGATTTTTATTAATTAACAAAAAAAAATTATATTTCCCAATATACAACAATGTTGTAAAATTTTCGTCCTAAAAAAAATACTGCAAAAAAAAATGATACCTCCCAAAATACAACTCTGTTGTAAAATTTCTCTCCTAAGAAAAACAAAACAAAAAACGTTGCGATAAAAAGAAGGAAAAGCGATAAAAGCTACCTCACTAGGAAAGATGTATCGGCGTTTCGCAACTTGGTTTAGGAATGTCAGTTTAACGCTAAGGATATTTTCCCTGTGGTTTCGCAGCTTGCTTTAGTAGGGATTACGTTCGGTTAAAGTATAACAATAATTCCAAACTGCAGAATGCATCCCTCTTATCTGATCTCTTCACATCGACTTTAGAGAAGTGGAAGACAAAATTGGGGTGGGAAAGGAGAATTAGCTGAACTCGAGTAGCTTCTGAAGTCAATTTGTTGATGTTGATGATGTTGATGATTGAAGTAGCTGCTTCAATTTCTGTTAAGCCGACGCGACAAGCTTGAAGGGATGCATTGCTCCAGTAGCAATCATTTCGCCATCTCTCAGCTGAGCTTGTTCTCTACTGAATTGAGGAACGATACCTCGGGTATAAGTGTCGAAGCTCCTTTCCTAGCGGGGCAGCCTTTTTGATATCACTTCTTTTTACGACTTCCGTTTTTTTGCTGCGGAAAAATGTTTACAACACAGTTATTTTTTGAAGGGAAGAGGGGTTTTACAAATCTATATGAAAAACAGACGGACTAACGGCCTTACTGGCGTCAGAAAAAAAACAACGTAAGAAACTCCTTCCCATCAAATTCTCAATGAAGTAATAAAAACCATTTCATTTCTCAGCCGTACTTGCTATGTTGATCTCAACATTTAAAAAAAAAAAAAATGTTAGCGAATATTTATTGATAAAAGGTATGAAATAAGATTACATACATGGTATCCACGAACAACGCTCCTTCATGATGTTTAAATAACAAATGGCTTACCTGTAAAAAAAAGAAAGAAAATATGTAAGTTAGCTTTAAAAATATAATTTAATTATTTGATAAATTTTCATTTGGGCTCCACTCTCAAAATATTACATTCATTGAGTTATAAAAAGAAAACTTAACTTCCTGTTACATTTATGTTTGCTTTAGAAATTAAAAAAAATATATATATTTCTGTATTCATTTTTTTTTCTTTTCAGCTTAGTTTAAAGAAGAAAGATACAAATTGAGTAAATAAGCTTGCAAATTTGGTGCTTATTTAGACCACTGCTCTTAAGTGAATAACGCTTCACTCAAACATACCATTGTACTATGTTTTTTACCTAAAATGGTACAAAAATCAGCTAATATTTAATAATATGTGGGTGTCTTCAGATAGTTTTAAATTAGAACAATAAATAGGTAAAAAGGATTTAAAAGAAACTATTTTAAAAAGTAAATACATATTTTTTTTTTTTTTTTTTTACTTTGTAACTCCTTATCAGATCTCACATGAAGAAGACATTGTATATTAAGATTGGCTCAAGAATCGAACACGGCGAATAACTATATGAACACCTTATCATAAATAATTATTAAAGTATTATTTTGAATATTACCTTCATCTGTAATGTAAACAAATAATTACTAATAACTACTTCACTCAACAAAAAAAAATAGAAAAATATTTATTAATTGTATTGCACCGTTAGTTATTAATCAAAAAATCATAATTTTTTCCTCTACAAAACGTTCTATTGACTTATTTTCAGAGTACTTTACCGAATGATGGCTGATAAATATCCGATGTGAATTACCTTGACGGGCCAACTAGAGATATAATTAATTATAACATTACATTAAATAAAATCTATACATACATAATTAATAATTTCTGACGAAAAAATGGCAAACTTTCTTCTCCCTACGTGAGTGATAAGTGACGGCTTTCCAGTAGCGAATTTCCATTGGTTAATATTCCTAAAGTATTTTCTATGCAATGCCAACGCCCTCAGTTTTGAAACAAGGACTGCCTATGAATGCGAGAACACTTTCAGGACGAATTTTATAAGGATCCGCCCGAACTAGAGCCGTCCGTTATATTCATCGAATTAATATATCATTGCCGATACGGAATAACGATTGGTTGTTACGATCTGACTTTCTTCTATTGTTCCGCCTTAGGTGTGACAGGATGTACTGGGACTTTAAAGACCCGAATATTAGTTCCTCCTTGAGAACTTTCTTTGCGGTCGTTCTGAAAACAAGGTCCCGATGCAAAGACGAAACAAGGAACGTTTCCCATAGTTTTCCACAAGCCAAAACCAAACTTTCGATTTCACGCAACAACCGCCAAATAATACCGAGAAAGTATTATCCGAGGGATAACACCGATGAGGTATTTCATGACAAGATCTTTCTTTCTCAAACACTATTGTTCTACCATTGACTTATAAGCGGTTTAGAAAGTTAATAAAAACAGATCAATCTCCTATTCAGTCATCTAGGAAAATGATTTCATAAAAATTAATAAATTAATTATAATTTGTGAATGAGTCGTCTGGTATCTTATTATTTTAAAATAATACATCAACAAATATACACTCAGCGAATTATTGCTCAATCGTATTTGAATTAATTATCAAACGTAATAAAGAAATATTTATTATTTTCATAACTCTTTCCAACATTAAAAAAAAAAATTACTTAGACTAGAAGAAGAGGTTTCAAACCATATTATTTGGTGTAATGATAAAGAGAAACTGGAACACTTGACATTTCTGCCAAACAAGAAACACTAATAATTTTTATTAGAATTTTGAAATATTAAGAAATAACAGTAGTAAAATATATATAAACTATATCGTTGAGTAAATTAAACAAAATAATATCTTATATATAACGTAGTGGAGTTATGAAAAATTAATGAATAGTGTATTCCATAAGTTTTCATAAGAAATTAATTAAATATCCAAACTAAATGTAAACTTCGAAAATTATTTCTATTCAGGCAAACTTAATACCGGTAATGTGGCTGAGTGAGTGGCGCTGGGATCTCCTAGAGTCCTGCCTTTTCTTCCACGAGTGGGGGACAAGGCTTGGAGATCTTGAGCGAATGAATTTTGTAAATACTTTATAAAAGCATATGTGTATTTGAGTAGTTATTTTAATTAGTGTTTTTCTTCTTTTTTTTCTGAACCCCCAAGAAAACTTTATTTAACCTAATTACAACATACAATGATACTAAGTAATACATGTGACATGTATGTACATGATCATTGAAACTTTTTTGAAACTTCATTGACTGATTATGCGGTAAGCATAAGCTACATTCTGTGTCTTCACTGGGCCTGGAAGGACCGCCCTGAACTTTTTTTTTTCTATTCCCCCAAACAGTTTATTTAATTAAATTACATATATAAGTATAACAATACAAATATAAAAAAATAACAAAGTCCTTCCACTGCCCGAGGGCACCGTCCTGAGTTTAGTTTATTTTACTATATATACGTAATTTTACTTTAACTTTTACTATTGCACATAATGGGAATGAGCTACTCTTCTATCACTATTACTATTGCCCTCAGATGTGACATATTTATCAATAAAGAATTGAAATCGAAAAAAGAAAAATCTAGGCAAACCAAAATATATATTGCGCCCAATTGTTATTATGGAATAACGTAAGAGCTATTTCATCGAATGAACAAGAATTGGAATCCGGGATATTTAATAAGGTAGCTCGAATTGGTTCCTGCACCGCTCGGTTATCTGGAAAAATTTTCATCCAAATATATAGCATGACCTCCACCCCCAATATGTCAAAATAAAGAGATTATAAATGATCGAAATGACGGCAGCCAGGATAAAAAAAATATAGACCCAAAATGCTGACTAAACATCATTCCAGATAATTTTCAAAACTACAGTCGACAAAATCAATCTCTAATAAAGCAATGTCAGTTCGTAATTGTTATAATACGATGGAGCAGTGACCAATCATAGTATCATCCACCCCAAATTTGAGGACAAAATGTTATGAATGAAAAGAAAATTTATCTGCGAATTACTTAAAAAGATACATTTTTTCTTGATTAGATCTGTGATTATTTGAAAATTTACTAAACTACCTACGAATAGCTTTCGTACTCCATATTTGTACAAAAAAAAAATAAGAAAAGAAACTTATTTTGGTGGGAAGCTTATCTTGGGCATTCAAGAATAAGTTAGATATTCGAGAATTAAAAAAAAATCATTTTTTTTATATCTTATATCTTTTCAATTAGCAATTGAATTTATTTTAACCTGGAAATCACTAAATAGCTCATTTATAGTTAAAATTCACTTTTCGGTCTATATTTACACCAAAAAATTTTTGGCCTATCAGCTACAAAATTCACCTAAGTGACTTTTGCTCACAGCCAGCCTTCGGTGTAACACTGATAGTTTCAGTGCAGTTCGAGACTCATTCGATCATTGTTTGGGCTTTAGGACCCAACTCGAGCTATCCCGTCAGAGAAGTGGTAAAGAAGTGTATATTGCTAAAAATATTTCAATGTTAATAACTTTATATTCGATGACAAATTTCAAAGATAATATATTAACTATCTCTCTTGAAGCAGATATTTAATTATTTAAGTATTGTATGGTATTGGTTCAGCCAATCCTTAACGGCTAATCGGCTGCCTGAAGATTAGTGTCGTGGGTAGGAACCGAACCCAATTGAAATTGGAATTGCAGAGGGAGACCGGTCTCTATGTCCTCACAGAGACCGATTTCCCTCAGCTAGTTACGGAAGAAAAATACCCGTACTACAATGAATTTGTGTACGGGTGGAGAGAAGAAATCGGATCTGCAGACTTCAACCTCAAAGAAGAGGGAGGCCGCCGGAACAAGGAGAAGCGGAATAAGGCCATAAACAGCAGATTTAAATATTAAGATTGGTCTCATTGCAGAAGCAGGCAGTGACGTGTAACAATCCAGTACTGCAAAACCCGCATTGCCTCAATGGTACGGTATGGTTCAAATAAATAAAAATATAATGATGTAGATAATAAATATATATCTAATATAAATATACATAATATAAATATAAGTATAACATATATATAATATAAATATATCTCATCTTATTATTTCTTTATCAGACAACTGTTTCTTATTTAATATCTACTTATAATTCATTTATTTTATTTTCATCATGTGCCTTTTATACTTTGTATTTACAGCCCTGATGAAGGCCTGCAAGGTGGGTCGAAACGTCGGCGAAACAATTAAAAATACTATTTTTTAAAAATTTAGTATTTATTTGACCGCACTCTCCGACCAACTTCTTCTCAAATAAAATATAATATAGGAACCGAACCAAAGTTCCAAACCTGGCACTCTGGTACCCTTGCCCCAACTTCATCGTACATCAGTTCCTTTAAGTTGGATAATAAGTGAAACTTATTATGACGAAGAAGGGCATGCCGCACTAGGTTTTTATTCATATATATGAGTACATTGTAATGATAAATGATAATTATTAAGAATCTTAGGCTTATCTTCTTAATTATAATAGTTCGGATATAACTTCAATACAATTAGATACTGTAGTCGAATTGAATATGTTATACATCATCTCTTTTTGGATTATAAGAAACTTTAAAAATAAAACGGGAACCCAGAAAGTCTACTAATTACGATTTTCCATTACCTACTTTCTATCAAATACATTAAGTTAAATATAATCTTATATTTTACACTATACGTAACAGATATAGAAAAAACCTTTCGTCGGTTGGTTACTGGTCCCTTGGAAGATGGGTTTAATAATCTTCAGGCCGGCAGCAAAGCACTTCTTTTGTTTTCTCCTCAGATAGAAATGAGGAGGTAGTTAGGAACAAAAAATAAATGGACTGGAAAGAATGGCGAGACAAAACAGAGCAGCCGACACGGTGGTCCCATCGTCGGCCTGATACACCTCGCTACTGCCGGAACACCTTTCTTCTTCCATCACTCAACTACCTTTCGGCTGTTTCCAGAAGAGGAACAAACAATGGAGTCTTAGGTTTGAATTATTATAAAAGAAGCTTTCACGGATCGAATGACTTGTGACTGATTTGTTTCCAGTTCTAGTTAGTGGCGCTCAGAATTTTGGGTGCAAATAGTCCAAAAAGGGGCGAGAAAGGATTCCTCTAAGCAAAGTAGAATAATTCCCTGTGTTCACCATGAAATAAATTCTAACTCGCCCAAAGAGGATTCGAACTCCTCAAGCATCTTAAGATTTGAAGTTGTTAAGGTTATGACACCTTTACTCTCTCTTTCTTCAATACGATATATACCAAGGTATAGGTGTAAGAGAAAGATCTGCAATAGTGACAAATTTTGAACTCGAGTTTTAAATGGAAATCTTTGTGTTAATATGTCTTCTGAGTTCAAAGACTCGCAAAACGGTATGTGAACAGACTCTTTCAACAAGGAAAAGTTTTAACTAAATGAATTTGTTTTTGTTTTTTCGGTTCCTTAACTTAATGGCCTCTTCAAATTAAGCAGCATTTTTTTGTAGAAGAGACAGCAGTATGAGGGCGCATACAGAAAGAAATGTCGACTTATTTTTTTTGATATTGCAATAGTAGTTATTAGTCACAAATCACATCCAGGAATAAAGTTGGTCAACTTGGCAATTTATAAACAATCAAGCATCAGAAGATATTACTGACTGCAAAGTGTTTTTTTTTCCTGGTTTTCACAACAGAAAATAGCTTTAAAAATGCTGCAAGAATAATTGCAGGCGGACTATAAAGAAAGGACAATCAGTTTTGGATCCTCGCGAAGACGCCACTAATACCTTGGTGATGGTACCTCTCGTTATGAGATTACCCCGTGTGTCGCAGTTGCGCAGTCCGCCTTGCGGTTTTGCATCACTAGGCATCAACTGAAACGCGCAAGAAGCCGCATCATGCTCATTTCTCCGTGCTAGAAACCGCCATAATCTATCGAGGGTTGCTACGATACCGTGCCACGGATCCCATCACTGCTCTTTAATGTTCCGTAATATCATCAGGGTTTCGTAACTGTGATACTCTAGTACGAGTTGATTTTGCGTATGAGCATCATTAGGTCTATGAGTGAACGAAACTAAACATCGAAATATCATTATTTTGGGTAAAACTACAAGACATCCATAATAAGGGGAACCAACTTAAAAAAGTGTAATTCTGTTAAAAAAATAATGGACATTACGATATAACTACATCATCTTCTGTAGTTTTATTTTAGTGAAAAAACAATATTACCACAAGGACTAAAACAGAAAAAAAAGAAAAAAGAACATAGCTTTATTTTTTAATAATCCAAGTTAAAAGCATTTTAACATTTTGACGTGAACACACATCAGACATGCAGTATATTTAATATACAAAAACTATTTTCCTAACATTACTAATATATTAATTAAAATATGATTATTAAATATATCTATTTTTAAGTTCACAGATATTAAACATTTATAAAGGGGTTGAAAATGAATGCAAAATGTCTAATCTAGGCCTGCACAGATGTTTTAAGTTGACATGAAATACTGATACAAATAAAGCGGGATACAAACATCCAGAGAAAATTAATAAATAAAATATTACGTGATGCAGTAGAAAATATTTGTTTATTTCAAACCACAAAATTTACACTTACGAGATCTTTGAAATTTTCGAAAATTTTCATGATCGCAATACTTTTCCTTAATATATATTTCACATATAGGTCAGTGAAAGTAAAAATGCAGCAATATTTTTCTTTCAGTATACAAAATTAAAATAATATAAACTATTTTAATAAATAAATACATATTTTAATTATTTAAGATTAATTAATGTAATGGAGTAAAAGCAGCTTCACCTAGATAAAATCACCAATCCCTTTAAAATATTCGAGAAAACACAACTGCCGAAATCGGACACGGGCTTATCTGCCAGACTACATTGATAAGATTATTTTTTTTAAATTCGTGAACACATTTTTTTTTTTTTATAATAATGAGTTTTGTGTTTGCAACCATCCAGTAAACTTTACCTCCCTCCCTTTAACCCGTGACGTTATTACATCAATAATATTTACCGCAGTTGCGCATTGTGAAGTCTTCTCCATTCCTCAGATTGATTATCTTTCTTACATATCATACCTTTTACGCAATTATTCATTCTTGAAAACCTACAGCTGAACAGTATGTTTCTTTTATGTATAACTTTCTCTAGGGTCGGTTGGCATACTGACAATACTGAAGGCGTAACTTCTTAGGCTTTTCGGCAGATATATACAACTAATAAATAAAGAGAGAATTATTTTCAGGATTCCATATTGTTACTTTGACTTAATTTTTGAAGATTAAAACTTCATGATAATCCACCAAATTATTGGATTATTAAATATTCCCGAATCATATTATTAAAAATGTACAGCTAAATTTAGTTTATTTATGCAACTTATTATGAAAATGTTATAATGAAAACTTATAAAATTAAACTAAATAACTCAAAGTGGCTAAACTGTTGCGAAAGAAAGACCAACTCACTTCCTAAAATTTAATTCACTATGGGTGGGTCTAAATATCCATCTCTATACCTCACGAGTTTTCCGGATCAATTGAAGGTTGGAACAACAAAGGATGTCATTATAGTAGGATCTTAAATTAGAAATCTTAATTTTTTTTTTTGTATTGTACAATATTCTATTAAATAAAAGTTCTAATTTTGAGAGATGGCGAAGACGATGGGTTTTTTGAATTCAAACGATTTGTTAAAAAAAAATTTAATTTTTTAAAAAATTTATTTACAGCTATAAAAAAAAATTAATTTGCAGGTGTTGATGACTCCGACGTTTTACGCCTTAAAACTCCAACAAACAAACAAATTTATATTTTTGCGTAACATTAAAAAGTTGAAAATATACCATCCTAGCACTTCATAACAGGTTTTACTTTCTAACATTTACATGGATAATTTTGATAACTGAGAGACGACATCGTGAGAACGACAGAACAGCTCAAAATGGGGGAAGCTGCGGAAGTCCTGGCGGACACTTCCTCTGAGACCGGAGTTACGTAAACAACACTAGACATCAGACTACAAGGGGGAGGATCACACAGTTTTCTGACAATGGGAGTATTGTAGTTACGTAAGGAGTCTATACTACCTTCAATGGAAGCTATATTGTCATCCGTCGCTAATCTACTGTGTTGCAGCATTGAAGACAGTAAGTTGGTGTGGCAGTAAATTTATGCATGGAAATCCTTATCCCGACTATTTCTCACAATTCTTAGAAAACCATAAGACGGAAGAAAAGTAAAAGCTAAATAAGTAAATATACAGATAATTATTATATTGTAGTACTGTCTTCCGTGTGTTATCAGGAGAGTTAATTCATCTTTTTATGCCTCTGTCGAGTTGACCATATTGATGTTCTACTGAATACGAAGTCGCCTTACAAGAATACTAGCCACCCTGAACTCATAATTCTAAATCATCATTCAGCATTACTGAAATTGGTATTTAAAAGGCCGTGGATTATGAGAAATGATCTCTAGCCGATGTGTAGTGCAACTAGAATAACACATTGTTAAAGATTTCCTATAACTTTTGACTAAATTATTAGTAAAAATGAGATAATTCATACTTTCAAATGTACAACTCTTAGTTTAGAAAACCTAACTTCTGTTTTTAGTGAGCCGAGATTAGTGAGCCGAGACGCTAGCAGTAGGTAATCAAAGTTACACGTATTGCTTGGTGAATAGTTGGAAGGGTAATCGCGCGAATCGGGTGACTGTCCACTAGAGGAAGCCATTCAGCCCGAGATCCCCTCGTGGCATGTGGCCCATTTGGCTACTGGAGGCAACTCACACCGACCGGGTACAGGAATGATCAACCTTCCTCGAGTACTATGAATGGCGATGTGATTTGGCTCTTTCAGAGAATGAAATATAAGTCTTCGTGCACCTGCTGACTCACAGCAGCCCTAATCTATGGATCTAGAGTGATTTGTCACTGTTTAGGTAACCTTCCAAACTTCAAATTAGGGCAAGGCAAATAACTTCCATGAATTCATAATAGGTAACATTCAAATTATGGGCAACGTTTTACTTTTTTATGCAGTGTGCTTTATTTTAATGAATTGGTAGGTTAAACGAATTGTGCAAAAATAGTTTATAAAAATCATGGAGGCAACTCACCAGTTTTATTTATTTAATTTTTTTTCTAATTAGATAATATTGAAAGTTAATATGCCATTATAATTATATTTTTGTCCGTTACAATGTTGTTATTTTTAATCATTTAATGGTTTCCAGTAGGTTGATTATTAGGTGATATACTGTAACTACCAGCCTAAAACATCTCTTTTACCTGATGGCGCCCTCGGAGCAACTCTTGTCTCTGTGGATACTAGTGCTGGAATGAGGTTGAGTACACCGTAGCTCGTACGGATTAAGTGTTATCCTTTAGATGTTCTGATCTGCCCTCACCACTCGCCATAACGAGGAAATTTGGAACTATTTTCGCACAAGCAGTCATGTCGATGATAAGGAGCAAGTCGATGATAAGGACACTGCCGGTGGTCACTCGCAGCACCATGAAGACTATGATCCGTAACAATGCGAGATTTGGAAATTCCTCCAGGATATCTGTGCTACCGCTACCAACATACGTCTGTAAGAAGATCATTTTGCGCGGCCGAAAATCTACATGTTATAGCGTCAATTCAGAAAAAAAAAATCCGTTAATCTTTCAGAGAACAATATCAGATAGTCATAAAAATGGCACATCCAAAGTCTATCGCTATTCAGATTACACCGGTGAGTATTTTAAAAAAGTTAGAAAATATCTTCAAAATATGATATCTTGTCTGCTACAATTGTTAACATTGTAATGTAAACAATGTAACAATCCTGGAACGGCTTTTTAATTGAATAATGAAGGTAAATGAGAAGAGTAGAAAATGACTTGAGGCTAAGTAGAGACAGAATTTAGCTTCCGCTTAGAAAAAAAAATATAGGGAAAGGTACAAGTCATTGGCTGTATAGAAGTGCTGCATGAGTAAACCCCTGATCGGGCACAGAACTGGAATCGATACAGGCAGATTTCTGATGGAAAATCCTCCGTCAATTCGGCTAGTCTGCATTGTCCGACTATTTGTTTCGCCTTAGGAGAACTTCCTTCTAGAAATCGGATTTAGTACTTCTGAATAAGTGAAAAGCGGAACTATTGATTTCTTCAGCTCTTGAACCATGAAAGCACTTGTCCATAATATAAAATATAAAAAAAAGGTTTAACATCTATTTTCTCGATGAGCAACTATAAATTATTAAAATGTTTGATCATCCATGATACTTTGCCAATAACACAGTATTCAGTTTTCCTCTCTAACGATGCTACTCTTCTTACTCTCGAACATGTATTTCAGGTGTCAAGGGTAAGGATATATCTTCATCCTTTAAAATCTCTTCATCCAAAATCGGATTTTTATTTAATTTATTTTAATTATACTTTTAAAAATTTGTATTTAGTTTTCAGAGCCCTGGATCCAGGTCCAGATAGAAATGCGTTCAAACTCGTGAAATTTTCTAAATTGAATAAAAGCACAACCATGTTTTCGGTTTATAATATATTCAAATACAACAAATAAGGGATAGTACAGAGGTAAAAACAAAAAGAAAAAAATCTTCGAATTTATTTTCTATTGAGATGCAGATTATTACTTAGTTTTATTTTTCTACTTAGATAATATTGAAAGCTAATATAGCATTATAATTATATTTTTGTCCGTTACAAATTTCTTATTTTTTATCATTTGATGGTTTTCAGTAGGTTGATTATTAAGTATTATTTGTTAATTCATGTGGTACAGATTCTTTATAGTTATTATAAATACAATTTAATACATAATGGTTTTATTATTTCCTTAAATATTTATGGCGTGTCACACTAATGTACTTTCAAATACTCAAAAAAATTTGAAAAAGAAATGTACGAAAAATCAACTTCCCACCACAATATATTCGAAAGTTTATCCCTGAACCAAGTGGTCCGATTTCAATGGCGGTGTTTTTTTTGTTTTTTTAAAGTAGGTACCTTTTGAGTCATTCGCAAAAGAAATTCTGCATTCATCGTAACTTTTTTCCAACTTCTTCTCGGAGAAGTATGAAATATACATAAATTGATAGGGCTTCAAGGAGAAGATTTCATTAAAATCGTTACAGCTGGTTCGGTGTTGCAGTCAAAAGAAACACGTATGTTAGCCACCATTTTGAAAAGAAACAGCGGATGTTAAAGTCGAGTTTGGAGGATCATCTTCGGGTGACCTATTACTTTGATACCAAATCTCAATCGGTCCAATAGTCTCGGAGACAAATTGAGGATGAGGGCAAGTATTGTTTTTATATAGGGATTTTATGCATCGTGAAAATTACCTCAAATTATATGGAGGGTTAACTATCTCTTCCTTGCGCGATCACAATGATTCATGATTGAAAATACTAAATTAAAAAGTTGAAATTGTTCGCTCAAAATAGATCAGATACTATGTGTACATAGAAAAAGAGATGGGCTGAAACTAAGGCACATTTCAAAGTGCCCATTAGAAAAGTTATATAACTAAGATTTTCAATTAATTGTATTGAGGAGGAAAATTCAGCCTGATATGAGCGGTAAGTGGTACAAGATACCCATTAAATTCAACGGCGAGGGGAAAAACGGACCGAAAGTGGTGAAGCCGACTCATGGTGAGAAGTGACACTTGCAACATGACGGCTAGCACGTAGCGAGTCGACTCACCGCTCAGCGGGGAGTTTGTAATCAAGTGGGGCTCCCAAATACGTCATGTAACTCTCAAATAATGTTTGCCCATGACCTCTATTTCCATTTAAGAAAACTGCAATATGCTGCACTTTCCAATATATTATAAGGAAAAGTGCGGAAATATACAACAAAAAGTACAACTGCGTAAAAAATAGTCATTAGCATTACAAACACATCAAATATTAAGAAACAAGTGGGCATGAGTTTTTTTTTCTGTGTACATTATACACCTCATAAATCTTTTGCCGCATTAACCAACCTTCTCCTTCTTTGCCTATAATGTACAATTTCTTACCAGTTACAGCGTGCAGCTCTATTCCATCTTTGTTGATTCGATCAATCCATCTGGTTTTTGGCTTTACACGTAGTCTCTACTATTGAGGGGTGACATGTGTAGAGGCATCCTGTTGGATTACTCCGGGTTACATGCCCCATCCACCCTCAACCTCCTTGCCTTTATATTAGGAAAAATTAATTTACCAGTTTCTGTAAGCAGTTATTTATTGGTCTTTTTCACCCATGCGTCAGCTCAATGATCTCAGATCGCTTCGGTTTTCGTGCAGAGGAATTTTTTCTCAATTCCGCCAATATTTATTTTTAGGGTGTTGGTTATTTTCAAGATCTCACAGCCAGAACTGGCGTTATTATTGCATTCTAGATCGATAATATGTGATTTTTTGAGATTTTCAAACCTTAGAGAGAGAGAAAAAGCTTGTTATACCCTTGTCTATTTTCGAACTTAAATCATTCATTGAGGTTAGAGTGGAACCGAGATATTTGAATTTGTATACTCTCGGGATCGATTTCCCTTTCATGCAGATCCTGTTTTTGGAATGTAATTTTCGATTTAATAGAATATTTTATTCTAAATTCATTTACTTGTACAATTTACTCTGCTTTCCTAATCAAAATTTCAGCGAGTCTCTCAATGTTCAAGGATTTTATGACTCATTCTCATGTGAAAAGGTGAATATATAAAACATAAATAGGGATATTGTTTACAGTCATATATGTTATGTGTCAGTAGATAAGCGGAGGTAAGGAAACGGTGATAAAGAAACATCAGTTAAATTGAAGTTTAATGGATAAAGTGAGCATGTAAACAGTGTAACAAGTGGTCACGGCGAGAGAGGACAAACCAGTTGAACTGCATTACAAAGGCATCAAGAAACTTACGACAAAACCATGAAATATATTACAATAAAGGGGCATATATAGAATAGAAATGAGAGCGTCAAGAATCCAATAGGTGGCATAATTTGAAATTTTTGGTGAACGGCTCATTTCATGCACCTTACTTAGCTATATTTTTTCTCTGTTTTTAAGAACATTCTAAAACCAACGGACATGTTTTCAAAATCTGGCGTGTCACTGCATCACAAGACAGACATAAGATTTTACACTTAATAGTACTGTACAACATTATTTTACATGCTGTACAACATCGTTTTACCGAATCACATTGCTGAAAACTGACGAACTTACTGTACTTAATAGAGGTAATAAATATATGAAGTTCTTATATTGAACATAAGAAATTCTATATTAAATATAAGAAGTTCTTATATCTGAAAAATAGAGAGATTTTACGAGCTATTCTGTACCGTCCAAGAAACCTGGTGGACGGCTAAGAAAAGGTTTAATTATAAGTAACAGTATTTTGTTACTTTTGTAACACTTTAATGAATGAATTTGGTTCGTTTGTATGATGGATGGGTATGACGGATTATAAATATGGGTTTTATTAATTACTTATTTACAATAACTTATTTATTAACAACCGCACATGCCTTGTGACAGTACGAAATCTGGCAGCAATACAAAAATTGTAGATTTTTTTTTTACCTATTGATTGAATAGTAATAAGTCATTTTTAGAAGCGAATATTTTATTTTGATAAATAAAAAAATTAATCATCTCATTGAGAGATGAAATTTGGGTTTTATCCTTTCTCATCGAATACTAGATGCATTGAGCGGCCCAAACATATAACTTTGAAAAACAGAAATAATAACAATAGAAATCACACAATGAGAGGTAAAAGACAATACTGGATAATGTATATAATATTATTCAAAGATTTTATATAAAATGATACACTTAATAACTTTATACTCAACTAATATGTGTACTTTTATGTTTTATGATTTCAATGAGGATCGATATTGTGAATCAATCATAAATATACAACATAGCAAAATGAAAAATCTCAAATAACGAATCCAAAAAATAACCCAATAAAATCTGCAAAACATTCATGAATATTAAAGCCATCTTTGGGATGGTAATTATATTTTATTCAAAAAACAAACCGCATATCAAAACTAAAAGCGCAGATGTATAACTATTTTATTAGTTTAAGTCCTAGGAATACAGAAATAAAATCTTCATTTTCATATTGCGAAACCTGAATTGAAACGATAACTTTACTAAAACTGTGTTTATTACAACCAATCGATGGTCGGAGACATTAAGAAAGAAAGCAGTCTGAATGACCTTATAATATTGAAAACGTACCCAAGAAAACACTAGTACCAGCGTGTAGAAAGTGTGCAATAGAAATGTATCCTCATTAAAGCATAATAGGAAGTCTCACTAAGAGAGAATACGGTACAACGGTATGCCATTATTCATTATTCGCAGTTATGGGATCGTCACATAACGAGATCATTTTGAGTCGTTACACGCATCATTTTGGCAAGGTACATGGAAGGAATAGGTGACGATAATCTAATACAGTGCCTCGCAACCAGAGAAATAAAAATCTAGAAAGTGGTCATCACGGCAGAAAAATAAGATATGTAATTTCAAAATTCCCTCTCGCCTTTGAAAATCAAAAAATATATATTTTTTGTTAAATAAATGATTTATCTCTTATTCATAAAAATGGGAAACATGCTAAATTAACAACAGTATAATAAAAAGCAGTATCAATATTTTGTAATTAAATAAGGTATTTCAATTCATACATACTATTTTAATAATTTATTTCGAATTGCTTTAAAAAATTAGAATAAATGAAGCACAATTCTAACTTTCTTTTTCTAAAATTTGAAAACATATAAATAAATAAAATTTGTTGGACTCAATTTTCTAACTAAAACTAAGCCACGGCTCGATTATCGAGGCACAGCACATAAAACGTTATTTACCAACATCACATGGATACGGATTTGCAATGTATTTGAAATTCTATAAAATTGACACAAGACCATTGGTACCATTGTCTACGTCTATCCTCATTCTTCGTATTTTTTTAAATGTAACACATGGCATAGACTGTAGAAGAGACCGTCAAGCATGAAACCACCTTAGTTACTTGTTATTCAAAATTTATAAGGCAAGAAGAATTTTTCGATTCTGAAGTTAAATAAATCCATTTTACTTCCTGTATAACCTTCATAAGTAAAGAAGCAAATATCCAAGTAAAGTTTAAGGGATGAAGAGTAAAGGGTTTAATTTTCGATTAGGTATTTGTGGATCCCATTTCTCTTAAAGAAACAAATAATGCCTAATTGCTGACTCAAAGTAAGTTTCAATGCAACCGTAATATTTAGCTAAGAGAATCCTGTAGATTTCATAAACAATTAATAAATTATAATATTTTATCCTATAACAATGCTAAACAGTAACCAAGAAGTAGAAATTGAACTCAGCCTATTAAACGCTAATTTAAAATACAACGTATGATAAATATAACTTTATCTAATGATAGGAGTGGAATGCAAGATGTGAAACCCGCCATGGCATGGAATGCAGTGATAAACCAGAATGGTGGTGACAGTGGACTATCAGATGTACTTCCTCTTGTTGATCCGTATGTAACCCTAGGCAACATAACTGAGGCCGGGCAGGGAGGCAGGTAGCAGGTTATGTAAATGAGCCCTATCGATATTAAGCTGTTGTTACAAAGCAAGCGATACCCGCTGGGAAGTGATATGGCCCCTCCTGGTGGAAAGTAGGTCCCCCTTTTCCCATAGCTTTCTTCCAGCTTCTCTTCAGCGTCTTCCTCGCCGCTGGGTAATACCCCTCCGGGTCGGGGAAAGATAACGAAAGTCTTCATTGCCCGCACCTCCTCAGCTCGCATTACCAACAACTTTTTTTAATACGGGAAATGATACCTCACAAAAGGTTTATTCGCAATATAGTCCGTGGTACAGACCCCTTTTTATCGGATTATTAACATCCGTCTGAAACTTAGGAAATAGTTTCATCTCATCGTAACCTAAAAATATTTTATAAACGAAAACTCTTAGAATTGGAGGTTTTTCAATTTGGACGGGGGCAAACTTTGTCTATTTAATTAGATACTAAAAAATCGTAAATACTCATTTGCTTTCTACTTAGATCACACAAGATAAGATAATTTGATCATAAAATCAAGAAAAAGGATGAATTTTCAAAATAACGAGGTTATATATGACAAACGGCCCAATATTTTTGCAGGGCACCTTTTTTATCGATTTTGTGATCAAATTATCTAACGATTCCAGTAGAAAGAAAATGAGTATTTACGAGTTTTTAGTACCTAATTAAATAAATAAAGTTTGCCTCCCTTAAGATTGAAAACGTCGCAGTTCCAAGAGTTTTCATAAATAAAATAGTTGTAGGTTACGATGAGACGAAACTCTTCTTCAGAACCATTATTTTCTTATTTTAATTAATTTGATTCCCTTCTCATGCTATGCTACCAAATAATTTATTTTTTTTGTTAATTATTTTTTTCTCTTTGATCAATCCATCAACTCAAATATGACCTCACATTCTTCTTAACAGTAAATTCACTCTAACACTTAAATGAACTCAGAAATTAAACAACAAATAAAATAATGAATTATAAATCCACTATTTCCTAAATCACAGATATTTTTCTTAAATTTATTTATTTCATATATTCTCAGACTGAATCAAAACTTTAAAGAAATATATAGCTAAAAGTACTGACGTACTAAATTTTATAGTCTTATAACATTGAAGCAGATTGCTGACTTTTATTCGCAGATTGTGATTTTAAATTCATTAATTTGTCTAAATTTTCGAAAGTATTTACTGTTACATTTTTGTCACAACATGATTAGTGATTTCGGTTATAGACTAGTAAAATTTAATCTTCACTGCACGTCATATTACAATTCAAATATATTATATTATATAATGAGGATTTGATGTATTCAAAAACAGAAGTTGTCTATCTTGTCTTGTTGTCTAATGATAAATATAGCAAATGAAATAAGGAGAAAAAACAAACTAACGAAAAGTAAAATAAACTTGTGAAAAATGAAGAATATATTTCGTTCATCACAATACAATTATTTGTTTTATAAATACGTACTTTTATCAACAGACCCACATTAATATTATATTGTTATTTATTTTATTATATTTATTACTTTGATAACTACAGTAAGTATATGGTTGAGGTTGGTTTTACTAACGCACCTGTGCATACATTAAATAATTTTGCACTCGAAATTTTTACTTTTAAATATATTATTGCGATGATGAAAAATTTCGAATTATAGTTAGGAATGGTAACACGTAATATGGTCCGCTGGAAATAATCAAATTTCACAAAAGTGAACAGCATAGCTCAAAAAAGTAGTCACACCAAACTAAAATTACGTATTTAGGAAAGTTATGTGATTGGAATCTTATATCAACATTTTTCGTCGAAATCGATTAACAAGAAGTGGCATTTTATTTAATCGATTTTTAACATATTTATGATTTTCGTGAAGAAGGTACATAGTGAAAATGTTTCCGACTGAGGATGGGAAAACCATATGGTTATAATTTACATTAAATATAAAATGATTAATAATTAAATATAAACTATTTTAGCATAAATTAATTTCTTCAAAACAGGTAATAAATAAAAGTTGTGTAATGAGAAGTAAAAATTTGTGTTTTTATTTTTTAATAATTATTAAGAAACAACTTACAACCATCGTAACATACTAAGAATTAAATTAGAACATTGAAATGTAGCATTTTATTACAAACGTCGTGTTAAAATACATATTCATTTATACATATATATTCATTTATACCATACCTGTCTCAAAAATTTGCTAAATAGAGAAAATTTATTTTTCTTATTTTCTTTAGATGGAAATAGACCTAGTTAAATTAGAATGATATTTTTTCTATTATTTTTTCATCATTCAATGAACTTTCATTCTGCGAAATCATGACTCTTCTCACTTTCTACTATATATTACTGGCACCTCATTACGGTTTTGGCATCATATAAAAATGATTAATATTTTCATGAAAAATAAAACACAAACAATTCTAGATGTACACATAAAATAATAGTTGATAATATAATATAAATTTTGATAAAAATCTTTTACTAAAAAACTAGAGATAAATTGAAAAATTCGAAAACATTAACTGGAAAATTTTCAATATAAATCGATTACATTTCTACTATGCAGGTGTTTTTTAAATCGTATCCATAGATGGATTTATTTATTTATTTTCGTGATGATTTTGAAAGCTTTTTGTTATATCCTTTTTTCAATTCAATCAGGATTCTTTAATTGAATATCACCTTAGCTACTTGTAATAGCAATCTTATACTCAACAAGAAAAATTTATATAATAAAATAAAATATTAAAATAATAATCAACCATAATTATCTAGCAATGTGGTAAAGCAACGTCAAATAAACGGAATTAATAATACTTAATAGCACATTAAAGGCTGATTTTTGAGGGCAAGGCTTACCTCAGATGCGAATAAGAAAACAATTGTTTTTAAATTTAAATTAAATTATTTGATTGGAAATTTCTCGGTACATCAAGAAATTAATACATTTTCTTCATATATCAAAGAACTTATTTTTATATATTTAAAAAATCTCCTCCAAACAGAAATTCTAGATGCACTACTAGTAATATTTGACACATCTTTTTTTTAAAATACTGAATAGAAAAAACATATTAAAGCCATTTTAAAAATTGTGAAAGAAAAAAATTAAAAAGTATATTTTTAAGAAAACTAAATACGTTTGTATAGTCCGTGGGGTCTGTATCTTTTTATCAAAACATTAAAATCCGGCTGAAATTCCGTAAATAGCTTCATCTCGCCCTAACCTACAAATATTTTATTTACGAAAATTCTCGGGATAGAGGAGTTTTTAATTTAGAGGTCGGCAGACATTGTTTATTTAATTAGGTACTAAAAACTCGTAACCACCCATTTGATTTCTACTACGATGGTAAGATAACTTGAGCAAAAAGTTGGGAAAAAAGTTGGTTTACAAAAATATTGGTCCGTTTAGCCTCTATAAGTCTCGTTATTTTGACAATTTGGGAATGTATGTCACACCAAACGGTTCAATATTAATGAAGGCCACCTTTTTTCCCTACTTTGTGCTCATGTTATCTTGTTACAATTCACATGAAAAGCAATTGGGTATTAACGATTTTTTAGTACCCAATTAAATAAACAAAGTTTACCGATCTTCAGATTGAAAACGCCCCAATTCCGAGAATTTGTGTAAATAAAATATTTGTAGATTACCATGAGATAAGGCCAATTACGAAGTTTTAGCCGGATGTTAATAATTTGATAAAAAGGGGTCTGTACCATAGACTATTAACTATTATTGGGAAAAATTAACACTTCATAACATATCTTAATAATCGCATATCAAACAATGAAACAAAGAAGAAAAAAAATTACGGTGGCTTAGACCTCACGATTGAAGTGAAAACATTAACAAGGAAAGATTAATAATATAAAATGTAATTTTTTATTTTGTTTTTATATTCAAAAAGTAATAACATTTACGATATATAGCTTACAATTATAATTGTGTAAAATTTACTCTAGTAAAATTTGCTTAGACTGATCGTCAGTTCTATCATACTCTAAAGGTATATGATAACCAAAATATGTGATGAATAATGAAGAGAAGAATATTGGGGTGGTCAGTCAAAAAAGAAAGCAAAAATAAATGATAATATTTATTTTTACATATGCCGACGTTTCGACCTGAAGTTCAGGCCTTCATCGGGGCTAAGAAAATAACCAAATAACAAGGTATGAGAAACATAAGTAGTGATGGTAAAAAAAAATAAAAAATTATAAAAAAAAATTCTTCTAACAAATTTAAAAATTATTCTAACAATTTCATTTTACTTTATTTTTTTTTTTACCATCACTACTTATGTTTCTCGTACCTTGTTATCTGGTTATTTTCTTAGCTCAGATGAAGGCCTGAACTTCAGGTCGAAACGTCGGCATATGTAAAAATAAATATTATCATTTATTTTTGCCTTCTTTTTTGACTGACCACCCCAACTATTCTTCTCTTCATTATCCACGACAGTCATTCATTTACCAATTATGTATCTGATGAATACTTTTGATTGAAATCTATTTGCTAAAGATCTAAAACAATATAATTTTTCATAATTTTTAAATATAATTTTTGTAACGAGGATCAGTAATTAGTCGAAATTATATCGAGTGCTATAGAAAATGGAATAGAAACACTTTCTTATATATTATTTTTGTAGCTAATTAAAAAAATATCTGTATTGACTTCCGAAAAATAATTTCTGGATTCTTCATGGTATTTAAATTTTGGAAAATTTTAGTGCAAATGTAAAAACACTTCAATTAGTTTACTCGATCTGACTTTACCCAAATGAACGGTACAAACCAGTGTGGGGGCTCAGTCCCATTATCTATATCCACCAAAAAAGTGCAAAGTGCGACTTAAGGAGTATTCACTTAAAAAAAACCTAAGTTGTTGGCTTTAATCCAATGAATAGAAGTGAAAACATCAACAAGGCGAGATTAATAGTATGAAATATGAATTATAAATAATAGCTCATTACAAAGCAGATGAAATGCTGAACATTTCCCTCGCTTACAGTATACAGGTCCGATTAGTATCTAAAATATTTTAATTCCTTATGTTTAACTAACCTCGTTATCATTTGGTTTTCGACACTATTTTTTCTTTTTGCCTCCCTGACACGGCGTCGCGTTAAGACACAATTTCAGTTATAGTCTATTACAGAGAGGATGAAATGTTAAATAATTTTCTCGCTTACAGTGTGCAGACTCGATTTTTATTTTTTGAGATATTTTCATCAATATGTAAAAATATTTCAATTAGTCGACTCTAACCGACTTTACCCGAGCGTTAACACTACGGAAATCTGACGGATCAATCTAATTCACTCTTAACAAAAAAGTGCAAAACGCGCCTTAAGATGTTTTCACTTTAAAAAAAAAAACAGTTAAGGCTATTTTAGAATCAAGTAGGGCAACTTGACATTTAAGTAATGATTTGCCAAGCTTCAGTTAAAAGCGGCCTACTGCAAAATATGCAACCGCCTGGTCAATTAGTCTTAGCAAAGCTAGCGGGATCTGTCAGTTGGCGGGGCAACTGCAAGAAAATTAGTTTCCAGGCCTAATGCCGAGTTTCCCATAAATTTCGCTTCTTCTAGGTATGCATAAGTAATCGCTGCAATAGTTCATATCGTCAGATAACTGCAAAAAGTCACGAAGTACACTTCGTATGGAACTTTTCTGTAATCGACTTAACAATTCTCTAAGTGCACAAAGTCGATTTTTTTTTTCCTTTTAAGGAAAAACTAATTTAAATATTGTTTTAAAGTCTCGGATAGCGCAGGGATCTCCTGGAGTTCTGCTTTTCCCTCCATAGTTGGGGGGACAAGCCTGCCTCGGAGTTACCTCCTCTGATTGTAAATAGTGAATATATGCATGTGAGTGTTTTTTTTTAATTTGTTTTCTTTAATTTACTTATCATTAAGTTATTTTATTCAATTTATTGTATATAATTTTTGATTATTATTTAGTTATTTTTTTTATTTTTTTTTTTGTATATATTGTGTCAATGTTATCTTACCTCCCTATGACTAATCTTCATGAGACAGAGTGTTATATTATTCAATAAATAAATAAATAAAGATAAAGAAGTCTTGGACAAAAAAAAATTATAAAAATCTTTTTATTTTCTTTCGATTTTTTCGTTAAATGGTGACATTAACGAGCGAATGGGCTATGTAAGATGTTTTTGAATTTTCGTGGCATTCTCGAACTAGAAACATTAGCAACACATGATTCTTGGTTAATACGGTCATGACATTGAAGAAATGCATTAACAAACAAAATTAATTTTCAATTTTCTGAGAATTTCTTTTCATTTTTTTTCTTTTAATGAAATTTAAAACGGTATTACATTAAAAATACAACAAATAAATGTGACATTGGTAACATGACATGTACAATATGTAGGGAAACTACCCATTGGTAGAACTCATAGAATTTGAAATTTTTTAACATATCACTTTCATGCACTAATGCCTTCAATTACCTTTAGTATGCTTACTTGAAGAGTTTAATTCAGATTCATGTGGTTATGTGTCTGTGTATATTTAAATAACCATTAAATAATTTTTTTTTAAATCAGTTTTTTAACAATAGATTTGAACAAATAAAGCAATGCACTATAGAACGGAAACAAAGTCTAGAGAAGAAAACAATTTAACGAAGAATATATTCTATTTGAATTGATATTTTATGAGAAGAACCAATGCATTATATTTGTGTATTTTAAATATTTGTCTTTCTATGTATAACATGTTCTGTTTTCATAAAAACTACTGTACAACAAGAATATTACTAAAAACTAATGCAGACTATCGTCTTTATTTTTTTTTTAGGTATCTATCACTCCATGTTTATTAGTTTTTTATTTTTTATTTTTACTCTTTGGAAGAGAGATTGAGCAAACTGAATCACTCACTAAAGTTCATCGATACAAAAAAAACAACGGATTATAATGAATAAATAACTTCAGTTATATAAATTAATGTTTTAAAATGCCAGATATATCATTATTATGCAAAGAATCTTAATATAATCTTGTTTTTTTTTTTATTACAATAAGAGTAAATTGATCGGACCTGCTTCAGAAAATTTTTAGAGTTGTCGAAATATTAATTTGCCTTTCCAATACACCATTCATAACAAGCCTAAGTGGTTTACAAAAATACAAATACTTGAAAAAATGTTGATAACAACCAGTTAATAAATATATATGTAGTATTATAGAATATATAATTCCATATATTAATTTTTCCATACTCCTAAAGTGAAATTCCTTCAGCGACATCGGTGTAAGCTTTTCACGTTCAAGGACGTGACGAAAAAACCGCCACGAAAAGGAGTGTCATGGAAAAATGAAACGTCTTCGCGGGCCCGAAAAAAGAGAAACTACATCACGAATCTCAAAGAAATTTAATTCCATTAAACAATTGACAAATTAAAAAAAAAATATTTAAATTATTTTAAAGCCTGAATGCAAGTGTAAAATAGTTCATAAAAACACATTAGTTAGTGAACCGCGGTTATTAGAATATTACTATTTACATTGAAATAGTCTTCAAAATTTTGCGGGGGAGAGGAAAGACTTTTTATTTTATTCTTTCTTTCTCTTTTAATTTTCAGTAACGTAAATGACTCCGGAAGAAAACCAAAAAATGTTTAAGTGGTCCTTGAAGACTAAAAAAAAAAACAATTTCTTATTTATTTATTTTTCGATCTTGGGTAGGTAGAGCCTGGGGTACACCCAGCTTAAGTGGATGCCCTTAATTAAAATAATTAATTAAGGGGAAAAAACCTGGGGGTTGAGCGTGATCTCAGTCAAATCACCTCCTTGCACAACTTTTGACCAAGAAACAATGCTTTCTCTAAATAGTACTGAACCCAAGTTATAGTGGTACAGGTTTTTTTTTTCAGTTGGAGGGGAAGGCCTTATTCCGAAAGCCCCCTCCCTTCCGTGGATCTGACAATATATTATTGTGTATGCTGCAAAAATAAATACAACAATGTACTTAATTTAGTGTTAATAAATGAGTATTATTTATAAGCTATTGTCCTATAAATGTTTGTTTATATTAGCATATGCTATAATTATGTGATAAATAAGGTCTAAACTGTAGATGAAAAAAAAGGACAATAGCCATTAACTTACCTTGTTTTTCTACTTTATTTTTTTTAACATTCTTTTTCTTTTTTCATTTGTCACTCTAGGCTGCTTACTTTGAATAATGAGGATGCCTAGGTCCCTACCTGCTCCCGATAAGTGCCTTCCTAGGTGGCTAGCCGGTAAACATTAGAATGAACCACACCGTATCCTTTCACTATCAATATTAGGAATCATCATCATAGTATAATCATAGGAATATTTCTGAATAATAAAAAAAAAAATATTAACTACCCCAATCGAAAACAGTCTTACTACTAATATAAAATTAGAAGAAAGAATTATTGAGTTCAAGTTGAATTAAACGCTTGAACTGGTGCTGCTCAATCGTATAACACAAAAGAAACAAAATAATTAATTATAGCTAGAAAAAGTGGGGCACATCTAATATAATAACAGTATCAAGTATATATACCTCTATTCCGCTTTATTAAATAAAACTCATTTTATTAAATAAAACTATTTGAAAATATTTAAATATCATATAAGATTCGGCATTTGTGATAAGAACTCTTGAAGAGCCATAAATGAACTATTTATCGACCATAAATGACCCGAATTATCGGACAAATTGTTGTACTCTTTAAATTAATTTAATATTAAACCAACATATTTCCTGTATTGTATAGAAATTCACTGCATATTCAATAGTAGTTACTAATGTTTAATATATACGTACAAGGTGTTCTCTTTCACAGGGAACATAAATCATGTTCATTCAATAGGATTATACATATATTAATGTATTTGAAGTTTTCAATTTCACTTAAATCATTCTTTCTCTTTCTTCTTTTAATTTTTTATTCTCTGCACTGAGAAGAAAAACAGAATGGATTTGGAATAATTTCAGAAGACAAGACCTAAGTCTATTAGCTTTGGCAGAATAAAGTTCTTATTTTTCAATTCTATTCTATTTTAGAAGACATTTAACTTTCAGGAGAATCAAAATACATTATTTTGTTCATTTCAATATTCGTTACTACAAATTAATTTCAATCAAAAAGTTATTCATGACTGTTAATTTTTTTTTCTTTTTTCGACTGCAAATTCCTTAGTTTTTAAATAATAATTTTCTTCCTTCTACATTATTATTTTTCTTCACGATTAACAATTATTGATAGTGTTTTAAATATAACAAACCTTTGGAGTCGCTTATTTTGAGAAACGTAATTATACTGTCATTTATTACTTATCTTAAAAAAAAAAAAAATATATTATGTTTTCTTGATCTCTTTATTCAAGTAAAAACTAAAAAAAAATGTATGTATTGTATCATTATTGTAGGCAAAAAGTTAAATTTTTACAGTTCAATTTTAATTACTGTCTCCTCTCCTTTTAATTTTCTATTTGAAAGTATGGTCTATAAATAAAGAATGACTTCATTTAATTTTTTTTAAATTTCCAAAATATATTATTTTTCGCGTTTTCAGACTCTTTTGTCATATTTATAAAATTTACTATATATTTTTTTTCATAATGACTACATTTTATACATATGAATATGTGTATGTGATTTTTTTTTCATGTTCAACATAGGTTTATTAGTGAACAAATTTTTATTTAAAAATTAATATTTCAAAAACGGTTATGTACAATAAGATGTCGTCTTTGACGACTGTTTACAACAGAAAAGAATAAAGATCATTCCAAACAAGGGCATTAAACCTCCCGCAAGGATAGGTTCAGAACATTAAGGATGTTTATCCTTTCAGTCCCTCTTTAATGATCTCTTTAAGGACCCAGACACATAAATTACCAAAATTAGTAATGTAAATTAATATTTAGGTTTACGATAGTTTGAAACATAACGGACAACGATCTCTAATTAAGAGACATAAAAATTGAAAAATTACCTATTATTTTATACTTTTTGACTATTATTTATTGTTATTTTCCTTCTGTTTATTTTATATTTTTTTAACATACGGTGTAAATGCAATCCTAACTCACTATGACTAAATTCCAAGTGACAGAATGCTGTATAGTAAAATTTTAAAAAATGCATTACAACAATTTTGTTTGTTGTTTATAATTAAAAACAACGCTGCAAATTATTTCACAATGGCTTATTTTTTCCAAACAATTATACATCTTAAGTAATATTACCTTCCTAGTTACAAAGAAAAATTAATAAAAGATGATACCAATTATTGGACTACAATTTTTTTTTAATCATTGCTAATATGCTAAAAAATTAGCATTACTTCAGCAACACATTCAAAATTCAAAAACCAAAACAAAGGATTTAACCTTTGCAGTAGAAAATACAAAAATAAAACTAGAGACCATATCTTTGCTCCTAATAGTCCGATTCTAACGATTTTTTTTTTTATTTTAGGAAATTCCGTAAACTTTTTTGAGTTATTCAGAATTTTATTTTAGCATCCCTTGTAACTTTTTTTCCAACTTCTTTTCGTTTAACTATGTTGTATAGATAAATTTAAAGGGCGTCGAGAAAATTACTTTAGCGAAGTTTCATTGCAATCGGTACATTCGTTTAGGCGCCACAGTCTATAGCAACGCAGTTTTTTCGGCCGCCATTTTGAAAATAAAAGGCGGATAGTAATGTCGATAAAGGAGGATCATCCTCTCTGCTTTTATATCAAAATGTGAAAAAAAAAATCGGTCCAGTAGTTTCGCAGAAAATGCGCGGACGGCGGACGGACAAAAAAATGTTTATTCGTTTTTAGAATTCTACGTATCCTAAAACGTAAAACTTCAAATTTTGAGAGGGGTTAAGTTATTGAATTCTTTGGTCGATCACAATGGTTCATTATTGAAAATAATAAGCCAAAAGCTCAAATTAAATTAAACAATACAACAAACCTATCCGACTCCATTGCAAACGACCAATCAATTTGGTTAAGCAAGATTGTCTTGAACAGTGACAACTATCAGAGCATGAAGAGCCAAAAATGCTGAAGACCATTGGCCACAGATATTGCACGCTCCCCCCTTTCATCTAAAATACCGGACTATTCAGTTTAATTTGTTCAATTCTGGTGTAGATACTAAATCGTCCAAATAGTCTAGAATGTCAGCATTGACAAATTTGTTTCTTTTCAGTGCCCAAGGACCGCAATGGTAACCAACTATAATCCAAACAAAAATGTTACTCCGCTTCACAAGAAAGGAAGAGTTGAAAATAGGTGAAATTAAAAACTATACAATCCTGTGTTACCTTTTATATTTATTACTTATTTAGTGTTTGTATTTTATCATTTAGTAGTTCAGGTACCTAATAAGATCATTAATTAGTGCATTAATAAATAATTTATGCAGTGTGTTTCATAATTGCACGGAACTATTTTAGGTATGTCGTCACTAACACAAAATAAACAACAAAGTTCATATTAACATATATCTCAAACTCACTTATTAAACAGATACCAAAGGTTTGAGATTTATTATTTATTTATTATTATTACAACATTTAGAATAACTGTTCAATGAGGCTTCCGTTGTGTTAAATGCAACATTCAGCACGACGAATCCATGCTTCTCTGGCTCTTCGCATAGCATCAGGATGGTGCTTGATAGTTACTGCGGCTGCCACGATCCGATTTCTTAGCTCTTCTTGCATGGCAACTGCCGCAGAATAAACCATAGACTTCATCCAGCCACACACAAAATAATCTAATGGCGTTAAATCCGAAGATCGTGGTGGCCATTTAACAGGTCCGTTTCGACCAATTCATCGGTCTCCATAAGTTTCATTTAAATAATCAGTGACACTATTATATCAGTAACCAAAATGCAGTTCAAGGAGTTAGGATTTCGTGTGTATTGTCGAATTTATCACTGGGAAAAATTTCTGCGCTTGTTATATGGATGAAATTGCTGTTTGCGTAAATTTTACCATACGCTGATAGAGGAAACATCGAAACGACGTGACAATCTTCTGGCACAAGTAGTGGGAGATAACTGAACAGCATCGAGTGTTTCTTATTCAACGTTTGCAGTTCTTCGTAATCTTTGTCGACCGCCGTTCACCCTTGTAGGTTTTAGCGTGCCATTATCCCAAAGGCGTCTTTCAATGGCCCCAAACGTTTTTCGATTTGGTATTCTTCGGTTAGAAAATTTTTCACAATATCTTCGATCAGCAGCAGCACCGTTTCTATGTACCTCGCGATAAGTTAAAAGCATGTGTGCTTGTTCTACAAAAGTGAATACATTTATGGTATATTCCATGATAATCATAAATTGAACTTTGTCACAGAATTCATTCACACTAAAACACACATAACTAGACAAACAGATGAGCAACCAGTGCCATTGCTTATTGTTCATTTGTTTATCAGGTGATTAAAACATGTTTATTTAAACACGTTAAAATTTGTACAGTCAATCTTATGTAGTAAATAAATAATAAATCTTTAATTTTTGATATAAACAGATATCAATTAACAGATATCAACAGATTATATGTTAGTATGAACTTTTTTGTTTTTTTGTGTTAGTGAACACATGCCTAAAATAGTGCCGTACAATTACGAAACACACTGTATATATCATATATTTATTAAATAGGAAAATTATACATTTAAAGTACATTTGTACAATATCATGCAATAACCCTGGTAATTAAATTAATTTATACATATATCATAATATAAAGAACCAATTGTCCGAAATAGAGTATACCTATAGAGTAACCTATCTTTCAGAGGTATTGAAATTCCAAATAGTCATTAGAATTAAGGGCATACAATGATAAACTCAGTTCTGATAGACATCTGGGCAAAATGGTACGCACGATAACCGGAGAGTTCTGGGATTAGAGTACTAACACATGGAGGAGAAGGGCCAAATAAGGTTCAATCAAGTATAGAAACTGGTCAATCTCATGATATGAAGGCAAGGAGATGAAGATGGGCGTGCAAGTAGTTCGGAGCAATCCTTTTAATGTTTTCCGTTTAGAGACACCACTATTCGACACTTCTACACGAAGCGATTCCAGCAATATGTACTAAGAAATAGAACCATTTCTATATCGTCTCTCGATAGACAACTTTTCTTGTTCGGATTACCGAGTATTTCGTAGTATCGAATCCTGCTGTAGTGCTCTAAGGTGATAGGTAATTTGTTTAGTCCTAAAACTTGGCAGGGGTGCAGCGGGTTCCTCAACATTCAAAAACAGAGATTGAAAAATTTCAACTCTCTCCATAATAATTCCAGAGATATTCGTTACATCGCTCAGGAAGGCGGGCCAATTGAAATCTAATTATACTACGGTAATAATAGAGCAGTGGTAATGTAAGTTGCACCTAAGACGTTGGTTCTAAAGATCCAATAGATAGCAGGTAACCGAAAGTGAAAACATGGTGACTAGAAGAGATAGGAAGGAGGCAATTAGAGGCTGAGGATCAAATCCCGCTTTCTTCGTTTCAAAGCCTCATGCTGCACACTAAAGTGCGGGAAATGTCCTTTCACAATTTCACACAGTTCTCTCACTCTCGGCAATTGCTGTATCACCTAATGATTCAGAAAATGCGTTTTATTCAGATTCTCGAAATCATACAACTGGACAAGAACATTACCTCGCTTTAACTCCGTCTTTCTTTTCCTCTATGATGACTCAAATACTTTTAAACACTGTATAATATTTTATCAGCGATTTTTATTCTTTTCAAAAGAGTATTGCCTAGGGTATGAAAAAAGATAACCTATAGATTGAATCTATGACTTATTATAGACACATTGAAATTTTGTACTTTCAAATTTATTGTTAAATTTCATCTTATGTATTGTAATATAAATTCTGTGTCAAAGCTAAAATGATCCGTAAGAGATTGGAGAGCCCCCCATTCCTATAAATGAATAATAAATTCCTATATGTAAATAAATAAATATATAAATAAATAAACAGATTATAAAAAATATAAATAAAAGAATAATATGTATATATATATATTTTTTTTTCTTCACCTACTCGTGTCAAAAGTACTGAATTAGCAAACTATTAGGGAGTCTGCTGTCGGGAAGAATACTGGTAGTGGATTGATTGGCGTGAGAAATATTGAATATTTATATTACATCTATATAAAAATTACTTCTGTTATTGATCTTTACAGTGTTATTCAAGAATTTAGGTTTTTATTTCAAACTGTATGGCTGAAGAAACTCTAAACCCTAAAAGGTCCTAAAGATGTCTGTCTACCTAACCTCGTTTAACCCCATATAGATAAGATCGGGCTTAACAACCGACACCTCGAACTAACCCAAGGCAGCTTCAAGCTGGTTAAACATTTATATTAATAAAAGGTACAACTTTTATACCTCAGCTTACCATTCTCCATGGCTTAAAAACGTTTCCCAAATTTACAGATATTTTTTTTTATTAAGAAAATTATTTTTATTTCCCCCGGTATATGTTTTCATATAAAAAATATTATACTCAAGTATTTGCGAGTACTGAATAAATCTGAAAACTTTTAGGCCTTCTTTTTTACGTATCAAGAAAAAGAGATAAAGTGAGACTATTAAGTAAACGCTAAATATATATATATATATATACAAAAATAATTCTTAATTGTGTATATATTTGAATAAAATGTAATTTTCAGGCTAACAGAAAATCAAATAAAATGAGCGATGATAACTTCGAAGTTTTCCGCTCTTTAAACCAAAATAATAATAAATTTTAGTAGTTTTATATTCAAGTTTTTAATTCCTAAAAAATTATAATTGCACTGTCTAAAAATAATCTTCTTTGACCACACAAGAGGTCCACATATTGTCCTCGTAAACAAAAACCGTTACAACTCCATCGGCATTTAAATCCTTGCAATTAAGTATTATTATTATTATTTCTATTATGATATAACACTTCTGAATAAAACACAACAGAGGACATAGGTCGATCAAACCTTCTAGACCTTTTTTATTTTTTTATTTTATTGTATTTATGATATTTACAACTGTATTGAGAAAGAATACATTAAGTAAATGTGATAACAGAAAATAAAAACATGAAAACACTTGTTGAGGAACTACCCACTGGTAGCACTCTAAAAAAAAATGTATTTACAATAGGAGATCTCGAGGCCATCTTCTTTTCAGACGCCTCGGAGGGTCATCTTATAGGAAGCAAGGTTAGAAACGAGAGGGTTCGGATGGTTCTGAAGTTTATTATGGAAGGATAGGAATCTGGATTGGGCCAATTCGGAAACACAAGGAAATTAAGGTCTTTATGGATGATTTTATTAGTGACAAAGTAAGGAGCATTGAGGATTTTACGAACTATTTTGGATTGTAGGGATTGGATGCGTGAGGAATCCGATGGCTTTGTGGACCCCCAAATCTCAACTCCGTATGTCCAGATAGCTCTTATTGTTGCCATGTATATCAGTCTTTTGTAATTAACTGGAAGTTAGACCTTAAAACAAAACTTATTCCAACATTTCTATTTGAAGGGTGATTTGCGTTTCTCCCTTCGACGGTTAATTTTAAACCGACAAAGTATGTCTCGAACAATCTTAGCAGTATGAAAATAGAATTTCCAGCGTTCAAAGATGAAAATCTCACTTTTATTTCCAACAAAAATGTTGTTGTAACGATAAACAATATTAAAAACTGAGGTACGTAGATACTTTGTGAAACAAAGTCGATTATTAAACTATACAATGTGTTTGATGAAGAAAGGCATGTAACAAGAAGAAATAATGTGAGAAAAAGTAAAAGACAGAGGGGCTGGACACAATATACATAACTGTACCGCTCCAGCCAGCGTGTGCTATGACAGCGCTGTACTATACCTTGGGTCTCGGCTAACTGTCTCCGATTCCCTCACGTTCTAGTCTGGGATACAGTTTCAAGGCGAGATACCTTGTATTTCAAGCGTAAAAATCTCACTCTCTCGGGAATTAACTTTGTTAAAGTGAGTTAATGTTAAATTGGCACAGAACATCAAAATATTTCGATATGCATTGTTATCATCCGAAGTATGCAACTATTTTGTATGTGCGCCTATGTGCTAGAGAATCAATATTTATATTCATATTCATATTTCAAAAATGTTTGTAGTATCGATGAAAATACCGTCCAACGATATTTCAAGTCCGATATTTTGATGGTATCGATAGTCATAGCCCGAAATTAATATCACAATACATTACAATATCTATATTGGGCCTTTAATAACTCATATCTACAAATAGTCCTATATTGTTTGTATGTGTATCGTTTTGGTTTATTATTTTCAATAATGAATCATTGTAATCTAACAAAAAATTCAAAAACTTAATCCCCTCTCAAAATTTGAAGTTTTATGTTTCAGGATATGTAGAATTCGAAAAACAAATCCGCCGTCCTTTTTTTTTTTTTTTTTTGTTCTTCCCCACCTCGCCATTTAGGCTATACGGGATTTTCCCGGGCCGGAGGGTGAGGGCGGGGAATTAAAAATCCCCTCTGGCACCGGGACTCGAACTCTCATTTTTTAATCTTAGATTGTTCAAATCGATCCTCAACATGTGATAATAAGTGAATAAGGCCTGAATATCAAATTATTAAGCAATAAAAACGAGTAAATAATATACAATGTTAATAGTATTTCAAGAATTATTTTTTACTTTTGTTCAGTCAAAAGTCACGGTCCACGCCCTGTGAAATGTAGAGTCCAGGACTATCCTATCATGACTCAAAGCGGGCAAGCTGAAGATATACTATCTCACTCGACCTACATGAGAACAGGACAGGGAAATAACTGAACCCATCTACAGAGAAATTATAAAAGAGGTTAAATACGGAGAAAATAGTGAGAGTTCATTTGAGCTAATGAAAAGTATGAAGACAAGGGGTATTGTTTGGAAATATAATAAGGAGAAGGTAATTACTGGAATCGGAGAAAGTTCATCATAGAACGTTTAAACTTGATTCAATACCTTTGGGCCCGAATCTCTCTTACACTATTACAAATTACAAAAGAAATGCAAGAATTACCTCCGTATAGGTAAAGATAAATAAACAGCGGCGTGCCAAGGGGAGTCCGTACCGGTTTTGCGGTAACCAGAGCCAATCAAAGCACCATTCAAGGTACCACCCAGCTGCATTCGTCTGATTAAAGCGGAGCTATCAGTCTTCAGTTGAAAAGGAATTTAAATAATAATTATGAAAATTATCATACTAAGCAACGTGAAAAAAACAAACGGGAAAGGGGATACAAGACGACTCCAATGGCTGGGAGGAAAACTTGACGGCTTAGCACGATTGTTGACCATATCTTGGATAACTACCTGCCAATAAATACTCCACTGTATCACTAGCAAGCCATGTATGGGTCTAGAGGAATCAGAGTGTTATTCATAAATCAATTCATGAATCTTTAATTAATTAAGTTGCAAGGTTGGAAAATCTCGAAGTTCCTAAAACAAAAAAAAAAAACAAAAAAATAAAAGCTCTTTCACCCAAAAACGAAACTAATTCGATAACTACTTTAATTCGCAGTTCACGGCTTATTGAACCTAGAAAGTCCACGATTCAATAAGCTCAACTATTCCAGGTCACAACAAATGGACTTGCTTGTTTTATTCCCAGCTCTCTAGCTCAAAACTTCATCAATCGATTAACTAGAAATAATACAGACTTCGTATAACAATAAGATTCATAATGCCATATACTAATTAGTAATCAATAGTGATTGACCATGGGTAAAGAATCTATGAACACAAATAATTGTAAGTTATAGTTAAATCGTTCCTCATCTATTTTTGTAATAAGCGAGAAATGGACCATGATATTAATTGAAATCATTAAATAAGGAAATTTAATTAATTTAAATATTTATAGCAATCAAGATATATTTTTCATATAAATAATTTGGATACCGGGCTTGGAATCCATCTACAATAATGGAAACCGAGCTTGGTCTATAAATCGATTTTTCAGTATTATTTTCTTGTTTTGAATGCTGAAAACACTTATCATAATGGTTTCGGATACTGGATCATCATAATGGATTACAGGTATCAAAACAATGTTTCTACCAAATGAGCACCCATTATTCTGGAGAAGAATAAATAGATTTTACTGGTACTTGAATAGAACTATGATAAAGAATGATACTTCTATTACTAGTTGCAACAATTACTTTTTTTCTTTATAATTAAAAAACAGGAATGTCATTAAAATGTACAAGTACGATACTGAAACGTAAATACTATACCAAGATTTCATTAGGCAGATTATTTTCCTGCCTAAAAGGAAGATAAAAATGAAAACTTTATTTATCAAATAAAAAATATATGGGGCCCTGTTTAGAAATTGAGAAAGTGAAATATTAATGATATTTTCTAGATCTAGCAGATCAACCTGCGATAGGGTATCGTGTTTCAATACAAAAAAAAGGGGGGGGTTGAACTCTTATAAAAACCATTTGACATACTGGTAAAATTCCTTGGTTGATGAATAGCTAAGCCAAAGGAGGAACAACTTTCACTTCCGATAATGGCACTGTTGACGATAAGGCGAGTAACGCGCACAACGTAGGCGTGAATATATGTAGGTTGGGCGGTGCCCTCCAAGACAATGGTGGCCGAATTTCTTTGCATTGGTGACCCGCTTTGGTGACCCTAGGACACCTAGCGAATACGAGAGAAGCAGCTAGATCCCGGACATACTGTTTGAAGGTAAGGCGGAGCGGTTTCGCTCAACAAAGCTTTCTGAAATTATATTTATGGAAATTATTTTACATTAATCTATTTAGTCGTCATTTCTTACATGTTCAGTTTTTTCATCGAGTACTTTTTTTCTCTCTCATTATTCCTCTGAAGTATATATTTCTTAATGATTTCTTAACATAAGATATTTGTTTTTAAATAAATATTTTCTATTGACTTCAGATTTCGGAGATAGTTGTCCGCTTCATTTTGTCAGATAATACTATTTGAATTAACAATCGTTAAAGTTAATTTCGAGCTACTTACCACAGAAGGGGATCCCCTCGGGCGTCCAGAGGCCAGAGGGCGAGCACACCCTCCTGGAAGGGCCCAGAAGCTCGAACCCCCTCTCGCAGCTATAGCTGGCCACCGTGCCCGGCACCAGGCTGCTGTTGGTGAAATCTACCGCGGAGTGCGCCGGCGCACCCGGGAATCGGCATCCTGCAACAAAAAAATATTTTTAAATGATAATATGTCATTTATATTATATGTCATAAACTGTCAATATCTAAATAAATATATTCAATAAAATATGTTTTTGAAATGAATACCTATCTCCTATCAAGAAGTTTCCTGAATATAACCTTGTTATTTAAGCAGATATATATAAGTTAGGGAGCCTCTTGGTCGCCGTTTCATAAGCGATCGGATTTCCTGGTGGAGCTAAGTGTTTGGAATAATGGTTTCATGTTTTAAGTCAGTCTCTGGTGGAAGTTTTTATATTATTCTACTACAATTACTATCACAGTTTGAATGTCCAAGCCCTTGTGCAGATAGTTATTTGCCACATAAAATGACGCGTCCGCTATTTTTGTAACAATTTTTATTGGAATGAATTTTCGTAGATTTCAGAGGTTTTCGTAGTGCCCCATAGCTCTACCGAGTATGTCCTTTATAGGGGGTTATAGTTAATTTGTAGATGGTAAGTTTGTTAGCTAAGGATGGTTTGATATAACATACAGAACCATATTGATGATACTTTTAATTGGCTACATGGTAGAAAATATAAATGAATGTAACGAAAAATGTATTATTTTCTGTAAACCGTATACTTCAATAAGGTTCCTGTTCCTACATCAGAGGTAGTGCATTATTGGTAATTGCATCTGGATAAGAGACTGACATACAGAATCCATACCACACTGAAAAGAAACAACTGAACAAATGACTTGGATCATTATCCAGGTTTTGTTGACAGACGCTACAACAAACTTGATGATCATAATATCCTGTAATAATCACATTATATAACACGTGACAGAAATTAAATGATTTTTTGAAACAAAGAAACCATGAACGATAATTATTGATGCAGAAATCTAATTCAAAGATAAGAGCTGTAAAACAAACAGAGTATTATAGATTATCACCAATCTTGCGATTCGTTCTAAGCTGTAACCAGGTTAATTTCTGAACTCTAACAAATATCGAACAAATCATTGGTTCGAAATGTTACGATATGGGCAGATTCGTTTCAACGTTATGTTGCTGACTCCAGAGCCAAATTTTTGATATATTGAAGTGAAACATAAAAAAATTATCTTTTTTCAAATTCTTACGACCAGGAGTACATAAATTGTAAATATGAAAATATATCATAGTACAACTTAACTTTAAAACATCTGATAAACATTTTTAATTTAATTATTTGCCAATCAATTATTTTTTTAATTTCTTCAGATTTAAAGTTTATTTGTCTGTTTTTCAACCGTAGATTCCAGTGTACCTTACAATTTTTTTTTTTCCAAACTACGTTCTTTTTCAACTGATTTCGATGAAAATGCTAGATATCATTTTTTTAATAAATCGGCAATATCCAAACTATAAAAACTAAAAAAATTATTAAAAATGTTATAAATGGCATTTTTAATAAAAACCTCAGAATGAAACTCATTAAATAATTTTTAAAAATGTATTATTTTATAAAACTAATAATGAAAAAAATGGTTACTCAAGAATCTATAATTGTTTGTAAACTTATTTTATTTTAATCGGAAATCAAATGAATACAATCAATCAACATAACAACCAAATGTATACACAATAAAGCAAATGTATACATAATAACCAAATATCCACTCTACGATATCATTAAATTGAGCTTCCATATTAATGGAATAAAAGCAATGTAAATAAATAGTTTTTTTTTAAGTGGAAACTTCTTTAGGTGTGTTTTGAACTTTTTTGTAGTGAGTGAATTAGATTGGTCCGTCAGATTTCCGAGGTATTAACGCTCGTGTAAAGTCGTCTAATTGAAATGTTTTTAATTAGGGATTAAAATATCTCAGACACTTAATAAACAGTGCTTGCATGCTGTAAGCAAGGGAATTGATCAGCATTTCTACCTCCCTGTAATAGGCTATAATTCAAAATTGTTTCTTAACGAGACGCCGTGTTAGAGAGGCGAAAACGAAAACAGAGTTTTGAACCAAATGATAAGGTTAGTTGAGCATATGATGTATTAAAATATTTCAGATAATAAAAATCGGACCTGTATACTGTAAGCGAGGGAAATGTTCAGCATTTCATCTTCTTTGTAATGAGCTATTATTTATATGTCATATTATTAATCTCGCCTTGCTGATTAATAATCTTAATAAGCACATCCTACAATTTCATGTGGTCCAAAGGACACACCTTAGTTTTTTTTTTCCTTTATATACTTGTTTTATTCTTTTCCTAAAACGCCTTTGATCATTAGACCTTCTTCAGGTTAATCAATGATGGTTCTCCCTCCTGCTTGTCAATGAAGGCCCGAGAACAATGGGAGTACATACAGGATGACAGTCTTTTTATTAAAATTGATCTCACTCATGTAATACCGAGTCTCGATTCAAGAATGTATTGTCAATTGACGAACAAGTTAAGTGGACCATCATAAATAAGCCTGAATGAGGGAAACCTGTCGTAAAGTATATTTACTTACTTACTTAATCCAGTCCTCTTTATTACCGTTGAGCAGTGTGAGGTTCTTTCTTATAGAGCTTGATCCAAGAATATCTATCCTGGGCCAGCTGTCTTCTCCTACTCCAGTCCATTCCTCTCCTATCAAGGGCTTCTTTAATTCCTTCTTCCCATCTTTTTCTTGGTCTTCCCTGTGGCCGCCTTCCCTCCACTTTGACCTTCTAGGTAGCCCCGGCAACTCTGTTTTCAGCCATTCGCGAGACATGTCCAAACCACCTAAGTTGATTTTCTTGGATTATCTCCTCTGCAGGCCTCAGGTCCAGATTAGCTCTTATGGTCACATTCCTGACGCGATCTCTTGTTTTTTTCCCCTATATTTTGCTTAAATATCGCATTTCCATAGCTTGGATTTGGCTTTTGTGCTTGCATATGTTAATATTGGGAGAAAAGTATTCTTGAAGACAATCTTCTTAGTGGCCTTTGAGACTTCTCTCTTTTCCAAGAAGCCTGACTTGAGGGAGTAGAAGCATTTTCCAGTCGTCTTAATTCTTTGTTTTATGTCTTCATCAACCCGTCCGTACTTAAAATCCAGCACCCAGGTATTTAAAATCTATTACTTGCTCCAGGCGGGTTCCACCTAGTCGAACTATCCGGTCTCTTCGGTCACTTCTTCTCCCAATCCTCATAAATTTTGTTTTGGATATGTTAACTTCCATGTTTATATTCCTCAACTCAGCTTGGAGGATCTTGAGGTTAAACTGCAGATTACGCCAGTCATTGTAAAGTATATTTAGGAAGACAAAGCTTTTTATTTATATCCAAGCGGTATTTTTATTATATTTACTCTCTTATAATGTACCATCAAAGAGGGTTTGGGGATAGATAAAGGTATTAACACAAAACAGCCTCCCCTACAGGACCGTAGACACCTCGTAGAGGAAGCGGGCGAGATGGAAGAGGGAAAGGTAGCGGAGCGGAACAATTTCAATAATTCCATATAGTTAGCCTAACGGGTTTTCCTCCATTACAGGGCCGCTGGCCTCATCACGCCCCCACTTATTTCATTATATACACCATTATATTATTACTTATTGTAAGTATAAGGGCTCCGTCACTATCGCCCTTTTATTTTATAAGCCCGATATTGCCCGGTGAAAGAACATAATTTACCAACAAATAAGTATGCCGTAATAATGAATAACATATGGCCGATTTGAAGGAGAGTGGGGGAACAGAAATAAGGTGGAGGAGTATTGGGAGTGAGAAGACTTTAATTCACTGCCAAAGAATATTATGATTTGGATGTACTATTATAAAAAAAGTAAATATCGCTACTGTTAGTGCAAAAGGTCGTATGTAACAATTTTACATGTTTATTCTCTTTGCGGTGCCATTTTGTAGTCTGCAACTGCTATATGTATTCTGCTAAATAGAAAAATAGCAGAGAGAAATAACAAATGAAATTGTACTAAAAAATGAAATGAAATGAAATTTTTTTTTATTATTCTGGGACTGTTGTCCCTTTAGAACAAATTATAAGTATAGATTGTATGTCTGTGTGGTCACAATTAAATTATATATTTAAAATAAGAGTGGATTAAGAATAAAAATACTGAAGGAAAAGAATACTGTGACAGAAGAGAAAGAAAAGAACTTGTACACACACACACACATATATATATATATATATATATATATTATATATATATATATATATATATATATATATAAAAGAAACTAAAATAACCTAAATAAATTGAGGTAGGCTCTGGGGATACTTAGATATTTCTCGTAATCAGTCGGATTGAGAAAGGAGTAGGTGCTTAAAGAGGAGAGGTTTGAAAGAAGAAATTGATTGTACGTGACGAATATCAGCAGGGATGCAATTCCAGAGGGAGGCGGCTTGATTTGCAAAGGATTTGTCAAATGCAGCAGTTTGGTGAGGATGAGGATAAAGGTTGGAAGTACGAGATATAGTGGGACGGGATTGGATGGAGTATTTGAGTTGTAAACTGTGAAAAATATAGGAGGCATATAAATCATGAAGACATAATTGTTTTTATGCTTTTCTATGAAAAAAAAACAACTCAATTTTTGCAAACTACCCTTTATACTAACAGTAGCTTACAATAAGAATAACAATTGACTGAAATAAGGAGTGAGGATTAGGCAACGATTGCGGTGTATTTCAGTGAATTATTTGTGAGGTCACCAATGTTTTTATTTTATTTTTTTAATTATTAGCCCTGATTATGACCCACAAGCTTGTGTCGACACATCGGCAAATTCAACAAATTATTGACTGCATATCCTGATTACTTTTCACCCTTATAATATTAACATTCAACCATATTTCCATATCTAAACTTCTTACCTGTACGGAAACAAATGGGGAGAAGATCCAATTTTTTTTCTTTCTAACTCTTGTAACTTATAAAGCATCAAATGAATAACACGGAGGAGGAAGGTGGCAGAACGAGTGTTAGTTGTGAGTTGAAGAGTGAAATGCACATTTTATTGAAATTTCAAATTATTTTTGAAAAGTTGGTCGGGAGTGCGGTCAACATATAAAATATTATATTATATAATAGTGTGTCCAAGATTGCATTGTCCAAGATTTCGACTTTACTAGAGTCGCCGTACTGCTTCCTGCATGGCCATACGGTATTCCCTGAAGAAGACCTACAGCGCAGGTTGAAACGTTGGACAATACAATAAACATACTATTTATAATATAGTTTTTATATTTTGACCGCATCCCCGACTAATTTCTTTTTAAATTAGAGTCAGCCATCTCCACACCATTATTTGTGGAAAAAATTATTGCATTTCTTTAAAGAAATAAAATATAATGTGGTGCATTAACAATAAAGAAAGATTTTATGTTGAAATAACATTAAATAGCGGATATTCTAGATATAGTTTTAAAACAAAACTGCTTCTATGTATCTTCTTCCTGACAAACTCTTCTTTCTTCACATCTCATTCGCTTTTTATCAGTCCACTTTAGTCGTAAGTCATAAAGAAAAAACTTTCTGCTTTAAAAATACTAGATAGCTAATTACCAATCCATTGGAGTACTCGTATTTAGTAGTAATCTAGCATCATTGAGAATATTAAAGGTCAAATGGGTAAAGGCGATAAGTTGGAAAACTTTAATTATTGTTAAGATTAAACGTATAAAATGGTATAACTCTAATATTTCTTTCTAGCGTTCAAATTAATTCCATAGTTTGCTCAGACCGGAGTTGATAAAGTTGCCTCGTGATCATATGCCTGCCTTTAATGGATAAAACATTTTTTAATGTTTTTGAACTTGAAAATGTTGTTTATTACCTAAATCCACTTGACCCTTCAATTATATTAGTGACATAAAATGAAGCATTGAGAACATTTTTTGTAGGTAGATTTTTAAATCTCAACATAATAGAATCTGAAGTTGTAATATCTATCTTAATCTTAATTGACCAGAACTCCATACATCCGGTAATCTACACAAAAAACTACCACTAAACAAGTTAATATTAGATTAATAAATTGTGTTCCCAATTAACATAGTTAGTTTTATATGTTCTATAATCTTTTAATAAGGTCAGCCAATATTAACGCTAATAATACATTTTATTTTTACGAGGTAAAAGCGAGTGTGAAACCCGGATAGATAATTGACATGGAATGCCGAACTACAACCATATGTTCACGGTTGGTTTTACCACATTAAATAGGAACGGGGAAAGAAAAGACTGGAGCTAAACAGAGCTCTAAAGTGTGTCCGTGAAAGAAGTAAACGAGTTCAGAGTTAATATTCCATGGGGAAGCCAGGAGAAAATGGTGCCTTACTTTAATTGAGTCGAATATTTTAGAGCGGTAGTTTCTTAAAGAAGGGACGTAGAAAGGGATATTTTATTACACTAAAATATACCATGAATAAATGGAGGATGTACTACCTAACTTTTCCCTTCGTTTATTATAGACCGTTCGTATAGTTTCGTTGCTCGTATGCTTCGGTATAATGCACTCCCATGATGCTACTAAGGGTACACCACGATGCTAATAATCAGAGGGTGCATGATGGTTTTTATAACGTTATGGATATTTTAAGAGGGTACTTATTTACAGAATATAAATTTTTGGAAAGAATCATTTTTTTATGACAAGTTTTGATTGAGGAGAACATTCAAACCAAGATTTTTTTTCTGATTCTCCTTCATTTTAACCATCACATGTATAAGTATAATATATATATATATAATTAAGTATAATATATTATAATATAATATATTTTAATATATTAAGTATAATATATTATATATTATAAGTATAATATATATATTATACTTATAATATATATAAGTATAATATATATACATGATGATGTTTCATAACCACGACCATACTTCACTTTTAAATTATTATCATTTTTTTATTCTTATCCTTAATTTTATTTTTCATCTATTACAATTATATATAAAGTAAAATTATATAATTAAATAAAATAACATATATTATATATAATTTAACTTGTTTCTGTACCGCTTTTAAGATGCAAAGAGCACTAAATTGTTGTAGGATGGCTAGGGAGGTCGATGCGCTATTGCTACTGGGGGGATGGGTACATCTGAATTAATATGGTATTAAGAGGTTCAAATGTTGCTATATAACAGATTGTATACATTTTTTAAAGCTTATTTTCATCAACAGCGATATAAAATCAAGTAATATGTTTTCAATCAACATATTTAGATATTTTTTATTTGTTTATTTATTTTATTCAGTGCCTACGCCGTTAACAATAATGCCAAAAATCTGAAAACAAAATTAATGAAAAAAAAATTTGAAAGATTGAAAAATTGGAGTAATTTTCCTTGCGCCCGGATATTGTACACGTATGCCCCTCGTTCAAATTAAATGAGCAATAGTATCATAGTAAAGATAGTCCTATAATTTAAAAACTAGCATGTGATGTGGAAAAGGGAATTACACAACCAAAGTTCAAATAAAATATCCCATAAATGATCCTTCGTATTATTAAAAATATTTGATAGTCTTTTATGTGATACTTTTTTTGAAAAATAAGAGTTCGTTTCTCGACAACCATTTATATTTTTATGTTAATTATTATCACTTAATTGAATAAAAAATTAAATTAGCATTAGCGAAATATGTAAGTAAAATATTCATATTAAATGAATTGCCTTATTATGGGTTAATATATAAATGGTTACAGAGATAGTGGTCTTTGAAAATAAATAAAAATATGACAACAAAAAAGATCAAAAACATTTATAAACTACAATGATAATAAAAAAAAAGTAAACCACATTCATGTATCATCCATACCATTTCCATTTGTCCGAAAAATTCTTACTTTTTATTTTTAAAAAATACTCAATGTTTTTGCGATACGATTGGTCTTGCAGAACTTTTTATCCGAAATCATTATAGGATTCGCCATGGGATAAAGAAAACTAGTACAAGATGAAAAAGAAATCAATACAACAATTTTTTTTTTTATCTAAGAAACGAAAAAGATTGAATAAATAAAAACGTGTAAAATTTCTTTATTAATGGAACAAAAAAAAAATGACAACTACGTTACATAAACATGTAAACAGAATATCTAGATCACTTTCGTAGCTATCCTGCCATGAAAAGTGTACAATATATTAAATGATTATTTTACTATGAAAAGTATAATAATGAGTACTAAATGATCGCTGTACATTATTCTGGAAGGAGATGGTTCTGGGTGGCAGTAATAAAGAAAACTATTTTATTTTAAGCCAACAAATAAAATACTTATTAATGGAATTTAAAATAAAATAGAATAGCTAAAAAGGAGTACAAAAATAAAACAGTTATTATTTTTAAAATACAATTGAAAAGTTTTATTTTTAAAATACAATAAAAATAATTTGTATTTTTAGAATGAAATAAAATATTTTTTTAAATAAAATAAAATATTTGTTCACTATTTCAAGTTTTTTTATGACCGCCACTCCGGACTCTCTCCTTCCTGAAAATTATAATAGTACAACGTTTCTTTTTTTTCAACTTATATTCAAAATACCATGATGAAGGAAAAGGGCTTTATGTTAGCTATTTTACACCTGTTTCAGCAACTTCACTAATTAACGTAAGCAACCGGACCAAGATCAACAGTTAACAGATATTTTTTAGCGAATCATTTATAAGCTCCCTAATTTATCAATGACCAGAAAAAGAATATGTGTCTAACTTGAAAGGCAATAACTTGCTAAGATTACATGCACTCTGCCCAGTTCTTGACAATCCACTTTCATTCCAATACTTTCTACATGGTTTCACTTTATATTTTTTTTATGATTGTGCAATAACAGTATAGGGACTATAAATATTAATCGTCCATTAGAAATCATTATTATATAAGTTTTTTTTTTTTGTTTTGGGGAGATATAAGCAGAAAAACTTAATAAAAGCTCTTGTTAAAAACAACAAGTCCAACAGAAAGTAGCGATTACTAAAAAATTGTCCGATTGGCCCTGTTTAGATATTGTATCAAAGATCTTCTATACTACTTACAAAAAAAAAACTTTTTAGACTTCCAAAAAAATAAGAAGAAAAAGTTTAAATTTATAAAGTGCACATATTACATAATCTGTCAATAATTTAAAGAACAAATTCATCTCAAATAATACTAATTTCATATTTGTTTCTAAGCCACGTAAACCCTTCATTGATAGTTTATTTTACGTTTCATACAATTTAACAGTAAATAATGCTTATTACAGTAATCGTACATAAATGGAAGTTATTACATGTTTCATGTAAATCTACAAATTATCGTCTAGATTTAGAGAACAAAAAGTATTCATGTTTAAAATATGAATTACAAAATTTAGTGCAATTTGAAAAAAAAAAAAAAGTATACTAACAAGAAATTGTTGAATTTTGATTCAGGAAAATTTCCAGGTGCATATGCCAAAAATGGTATATAATTAGATTTAAAGCGAAGTTATTAAGTAATTTACCTCAGTTAAACCCGGGTTTTAACATAATCGCTCACAAAAAAAAAATAGAATTTATTTCTCAAGTAGGTAATATTTGAATATTTATCCATCTAATTCAGTTGCTCCTGCTTTTCTCCATGTTCTTATTCCACTCTACCGGCAATAGTTTACCTAACCAATTTTATTTTTACTGTTCACATTTATTACATGCCAAAGGTAAAATCAACCTCTTAAGCTATTGAAATGAAATAAATTCACGAATTGTCCAACAAAAATTTTCGCATATACGGAGATGTTTTCTTCTGTGATAGATGTGGAAGAAAGGGTGGGGAAAAAATCAACTATCTGGGGTAAGAAACATATTTTAACATTTAACACAACAAAAGAATGAAAAGAAAAATAATGTGAAGCAGAAGATTATTTCTTCATTTAATTTAATTTTGTTTCAACTGTAGAAATTGCCAATAAATTTTATATTTTACCCGAAAAACAGTCGTGATGGTTACATCATTGTATACATATTTTATAATATCTTAATTCATACGTACTTTTTATACAACTTCTTATGTTATATATTTCTCATCTTTCGTAACATATTAGTGAAAATATATACATATACATGCGTACTATTTTACATATAAATCCAGTCTCTACTAATACGCTAAACGTTTTTAGTTGATAGGGGCTAAGTATAGCTCAGAGATTACCCCTGCGTTGACAGTGACATATATCCCTCCCACCCTTCATTAACAGAACACCCCAGGTAGTTTCCGTTTCCTGGATTTATTTTTGTATTACTTCCATAAGGGTGGGGCTAATAAGCTAACTCAAGAATCCTCCAGTACCGCGCACCGTTTCGGCTTCGATACTTCAAACTTAAGTAACATTTTTACCCGATCATGAGTATTAAGAGTATAATTCGAATTTATTGACAGTTACAGTATGCAGCGGAGTTCTAATTCAGCATCATTTTTAAATGTATCGAACAATTCAAGAACTTACGTAATGATAGACCAAATGTTTGGAATAAATAATATCAATGTTAGACTATCTTCACCGGAATATCAAAAACGATGTGCATTTCCAAGTGACCGGTTGACACTAAGCAGATGTTCAATAATGTTAATTAATAATGGATAAGTCACTGCGGGTAAAAATCCCTCGGTATTAAAGATTAAACTGAAATGTTGATTGTTCAATGTACCTACGGACGCTAAGAATGGAATATGAAGACATCTGAGTGTAAGTAATAAAATTTAATATAGAAAATTCTGAATAATTTATTTTTAAATTAATTTAATTACAAGCTAGATTCAAGACAAATCAATTGAGTATTATTCAAGATTAGTTCTACTATCAACTATTAATACTGTAAAATCAGACACATTACAACAAAATGTTAAGTAGCTATTTTTACTTTCACTTACCTATATATATAATTTATAGTAAGAGAAAGTATTGCGATCGTAATAATTTTCGAATCTGAGTTTTCAGCGGAAATACACGTTTTGAGGTCTCCTGAGTCCAAATAACCAAGTCTCACAAAATGGTCTCTGTGTTTTCGTGTGTGTTCGTGAACAGCGTAGCTCAAAAACGGAAAGTCGAACGAAACTGATATTACTTATTTAAGATAAGTATATGACTTAGATATGGCTGCAACATTTCAATTAAAATCGGCTAACCGGAATCGCCACTTTATATCGACGATGTAACACATTTTTACGATTTTCTCGAAAACGGCTCTAAATATTTTAATTAAACTCGGTATATCAGTTTATTATTAAGTTGTTTTTATTATCAGCTAGGTCTTATCCACATTGATATCACATTAAACGGCTTAAGTGCCCATTGTTCATGTACGTCTTCCTCTAACGTGCCTTTCTTTTGGTTTCTTTGAAAAAATAACTCTCTCTTATTGACAGTAACTATAAAAAATGGAATTAAATAAATTTTACTTACTTAATGGAAAATTTTTATGTTTGAAAGAGGTATTTAAAATCCACCGAACCAAGCCAATGACATTATTTAAAAATCTATTTCATTGCACTTGAGTGAATGAAGAAGTGAAATATAAAAATATCTCATGGATGTGTAAAACATATCTATGCTTATAACCTTAAATACATTTACTGTAGTTTAATAATTCTATATGCGATATTATATTTAAATAATTAGGTATACATAGTCGATATACTGCAAAAAAAAATCCCTTTGTGAATTCACAATATTATACAATTAGAATTAGTGTGCCGACTTTTGTCTTATCGTTGCTTTATTTAAATAAAATTATTTTGGTATGTCTTCCAAGAGTAAAAAATGAGAATTTAAATAAATATAGGAAGTAGTAGAGGTATAGTAACTACAATTTTTACTATGTAGTACGATTCTTACTTATTCATAATTAAATATAAGTACTTTTCAATGTCTCTTAGTCTACAGAGCACAGAGACTGGAGTTTGTAATAAAAATATTCTGATGCTGTTGCATCTAAGGTTTTTATAGGTTACAATCGCTATTATAAATAGGGTTTATGTTATTGTGGCGGTCTTAATTAGTTTTCGAATCGATGAATATAACCGAAATTCAAAAATGTGTTGTTTAAAGTTTAGTTTCATTAAAATTGTGCCTCAAAAACTTCTTGTAATAGCCCGATTTTGTCAGACTAGAATTGATTTTCGATAGGCAATCAGATAAACGACACTTACTACACTATACAAAAATGCTTATTAAAATTTAAATATAGTTTTTTGAGGTGCTTGTATAACATATAAACAGAGAATTTTGGAAGATAATGGCAATTTTTTTTAAACAAAATTTAATATAAAAAATCTGGTGCGCGCAACACACAACTTTCACTTACCGATCTACTTTGAATAGAAATTATTTTCTGGGAATGCTGGGCTATTATAAAATTTTTCGAAGTGCATTTTAAACGGAGCTAAAGCTTGAAGCTTACAGATAACAAGTCATTAAGACCATTATAATGACAAAATGTCTATTTAATATATCGACGCAGGCAATTTCAACATTTTTGAGAAATGTCATTTTAGTGATATTTTTAGTTGAAAAGTTATCTATGCAGACAATGAGTAAGTTGATTCCAGAGGTGGTCTTTACAGTGTTGAAATATAGAACTGAGAATAAAGGTATAAATTGAGTTACTTATTTCTTATGAAAGATGTTCTTAGGAAAGACACTATATTAAATATCTGTAGAAAAAGGTTTTTTTATTTTCAAAAATTAAAAAAATATATTTTAAATATATAAAGATTTTCGCCTCTTTAGGGAAAACAACTAAAAACCATATCTTTCCTCCTAATTGTCCGATTTTAACGATGTTTTTTTTTTTTTTTTTTTTAGGAAATTCCGTAAACTTTTATAAAACCATATACAATATCCCCAAAAAAGTGTATAGTTTTTGGGTTATTCGGAATTTAATTTTACCATCCCTCGTAAGTTTTTTTCCAGCTTCTTTTCGTTGAAGTATGTAATATAGATAAATTTAAAGGGTATCGAGAGAATGACTTTAGCGAAGTTTCATTGAAATCGGTACATTCGTTTCGGCGCTACAGTCTATAGCAACGCAGGTTTTTCTGCATTTTTATTTTTTTTTCTCCTTTATTAACTTATCAAATTCTTTCAAAAGTCATATTTAGCATTTTTTCGTAACTCTGAATAATGTGAAATGATTAACTTTTTAAAATAAACCATATTAAAGGTAGTTTAGAGGAAGACGTATATGAACATTAGGCATTTAAGCCCTGTAAGTGACATCAATGGGATAAGACTTGATTGATATTAAAGACAACTTTATTATACAATGATACACCGAGTTTAATCAAAATCGTTAGAGCCGTTTTTGAGAAAATTGTGAAAATGTGTTTCAGCGTTGATATACAGTGGCACTTCCGGTTAGCCGATTTTAAGGAAAACGTTGCTGTCACAACGAAGGCATATACCTATCTTAAATACGTAATATCAGTTTCATAGGACTTTTCGTTTTTGAGCTGGACTGCTAACATACAAATATACAGACACACAGACCATTTTTCGGGACTTGGTCATTTCGACCTCAAAACGTAGAAATCCGTTGAAAACTCAGATTCAAAAATTTTCTCGATCGCAATACTTACACTTACTATATATTACATATGTACGTAAGTGAAAGTAAAAACAAAATTTATAACACTAAAACAAAACATATTATACAAATTTAAACCATCACATGAGACCCAAAAACAAATAAACATGTCGAAGATAGTTTGATGGTTCCCATGCTTACACACAGTAACCGCATAGGATAAGTGAATAGATATAATCCCTATGCCCCCCCCTCTAAGTTTACAATAGCGAGGACTACAAAGAGCGGAAGAGAACACGATATGGGGTGAACTTGCCGCTCCAAATGTGGCATGCGATACATCGCAAAGCGGTCAGCTTCCTACTTTATATAACTTAAGCATCATTATATTATGTTATGACAACGGTTAATGTTCACTAACCCTTAACTTAATCTTATATATCTTTACATCGATTATGTAATAATTTAAGATTTAACCTTTTATACTTCACGTTTCAAACTGGAAAATTAAGTATTTGCGAAGTTCTTAATTTTAAAGTAATACATGAGCAATGGAATGTATTAATAACAATTGATAATTTAATTTGAAATATAGGAATGTATTTGTTTGATTAGTTTCAAGACTTGGTCGGACAAAAAATCTAAAAATAATGTTATTGAATTCTAAGACTAGATTATTTATTTACTTTTTTTTTTAATATCCATGAACTCGGGTGCAGTTTAGATTAACACTTACTTTTTTTCTTTCAACTACTATTGTATTTTAAAACATTTATATATATATTTATAAAATGTTTTGGGCTCTTCAAGCACCTGGGTCATTTTCGCCCTATTACAATTGGATCAACTACTGCTTAGGCATAAATAACAAATCTACAGCTAACAAATACAATTTAAACTTTAGAAAGCTAAAAATAGTTACAGGTGAATATCATAGTACAATTGAAAGTTAAAGATTAAAAGGAGATGAGTTAACAAAGACAATTAAAACACAGGTTACGATTAAAGAACAAAAGCTAAAAATACGTTTTTAAAAAATAAAAATTAATATTAATAGAAGAGAAGTTAAAGAGTACAGTTTAAATATTAAAAAGTACAAAAAGAAAAGTTGACAAAAATCATTAAAATTAAATATTAAAGATTAGAAAAAGAAAAGTTAACAACGACATTTAAATAAAAGGTTAATGATTTCAGGAATATAATCTAAAAATACGGTTTAAAAAATGAAATTAATGTTAAAAGAAGATAAGTTAAAAAGTACAATTTAAATATTAAAAATTACAAGAAGAAAAATTAACAGGTATATTTACAATTTGAAGAGGAACCTACAAACTTAAAAAACTTAACAGGCACTTTTTTTACAATTACAAGATGTGATTAAATTTAGTACAAATTTGTAGATGTGATTACAATTTTGTGAATAAATTTGTGAAATTATGGAAGTACGATGTGCCCCTGAGTCATGAATTCAAGACGGTCTTAACGACTGAAAAACTAGATACACCCGTAACTGGATAACAAGTGTAAAGGATTCAAAATGTCCACTGGAAATGTTTAAAAGCTGAAAATAAAACACATGTGCATACTTCAATGAGTTACGATATTATATATAACTATGGGTCACTTCGCTCTGTTCTAATTGCATATTATTTTCTAATAATAATTTATTTATTTATTTTTCATGGTGGAGAGTTGATATCTACAGCTTCAGCCCCCCGCATCGCTGAGGCCGTACTAATAGCTAGATTCCGGTGAGGGCATTACAAATCCTGTTTTTTTTTTTTTTTTTCTATTTTGGCTTCTTGCCATGTGGTCAAACAAAAAATGGTGGAGGGTTGCTTTAGAGGTTTTTGCCTACGATGTGATCAGTCCTATTCAAGAGTTGATAAAAAATATAATCGAGACCGAAATGGCAACGATATATTTCATCGCTAAAATATTAATTAAATAGAATTTTTTTTAAATTGATATTTGATAATTATTTAATGGTTCTAAATGAACTTGTCAATGAATAAATAAAGGATACAATTGTTAAAAAAGAAAATATAGTAGAAAAAAATGTGTTGCTAATGACCCTGCAGGATATAGACAAAAAAAAATAATAATGAATTAAAAAAATATATATATACTGGTTCTGCGGTCATATCTTCGACATGTTTCTTACTGCAATATTATTATGAAAATATCCATGTATTTAATATCCAGTTGATTTTCTTTGTCATCATAGGAAGAAATATAATTCCAGGAATTCTATTTCGTAAATATAGAAATTAAGAATACCGTTTTCCACTACAGTAGCCTCTCGATAATTGAAATTTTTCGAAATTTCGAACTCTTCAAACTACTGTATTTTGATAGCTGGATAGCTCTAAATCCTTTTCGTAACAAGAGAGAGAAAGAACTATAATTCGAACTAGACCACTTCCACTCTTTATAATTCGAAATTTTCTAAGTAATATTTTTTACATTTATATATAAAAATTATGTATATCATATTTTCAAAAATATAATACAAATTCTCAATAATTCGATTTAATTCAAATTTCTCGATAACACGGTCTAGATAATTCGATTTTTTTCTTATTGTCCCCAAGATTTCGAATTATTGAGACTCGACTGTATTGCTAAGCGTTTAAAATTTTCATATAAAACATCAAATTTTCACAGAGTTACGCGCAATGAACTTATACTTAAATTCAAACGTTAGTTTTTTTTTGTTTTTTTTTTTTATCGTTTCTCACGAATTGTGTTCTCTAAATTTCATTTAAAAAAAAAAAAAAAACTCGTATCCATTCAGTTATGAATGGCCTTTAAATCAAAACAAAGTAATGAAGTTGAAGCTATAAGAAGCATTGGAAATGAAAAAACACGTTCAGAACTAACGGACGGAAGTAGGAAGCTATTTCAAAAGATATCTAGTATTGTGTATCTGTCAGGAAAAAAAACAGGATGTATTGCGATTCAATGGATTGATGAGCTGTCTCTAATTGGTGGGTCTTTCTTCAGATTGTCGATATGAGATGTCCATTGATGTGTTCCTGTATTTTTTTTCTGTCATGTAAAAAAAGCGTAACGTCAACTGGTTACTTACCGGTATTTCAGATAAATATTCCAAATCATCCAATTATACCCTAATTAAAATTGTTATCTCTTTTTTGGGAACTTTATTTTATTTATCAATCTGTACCTGTCAGAAATTAATTAATTTTCATTATTAAGTACTATCCAGATTATCATAAGTGTACTTCCTCAATCCAGGTAATTCAATGAAACATATAACTGTAAGGACAAGAGAGAAAAATAGAGTTGTCATAATGACAAATTTACTGAAAAGAAGTTTAAATAATTAAAAAAAAAAAAAAGGATGGAATGTAAGTAGGAGTAGTTTGAGGCGGTAGAATTCCTACACCGCAGGATGTAGGCCAATAAGGATTCATCCAGCAACAGATCACAGTTATTACAGGCACCCTGCCTTGGAGCCTGCGCAGGAATCCTCGGAGAAGAACATGATGACCAAGACATGAAAAGGCTTTTCTACGGGCGTCAAGAATGAGAAAGTTACGTACTTTTTTTTCTTTTCAATCCAGGTCAACATGAGACATAAAATACTGCACATACAGTTGGCGTTCATAATTGACGTGCAGTGATTTTACAATATATGTATATACATTAGCAGGGCGTTCCAATGACTTTAAAGTAAAAAAAGTTCTCGCTTTCTCTCGATCTTGTACAAAAATCTTCATATTTTTTAGGTTGAAAAGTGAAGATGAAGGAAAAGATATTTTATAAAAGTCGTAATTTAATTTGATTGCAAAGATCGCAAAGAAGTCAGCTATTTTTGTTTAAATCTTGCTTGTTTTTATGATGAAGAAATAAACAATTTAATTTTTAACCTATAAAACTAGTCAATTACTGATATTTCTATAGATAACGATAATCCGTGAACCGGTATAGTAAAACAACATATTTATATCTAGTTGTAAATTTTTAAAATGCGAATTATAAAATCAAATTCTACAACAAACCAATATTTCTTAATATTCCAATATACGCAAGTAATTAATAATAGTGCACACGTCATTAAATAAAATTGGGACTAGAAAGCTTATTGACTTAATTACACAAAAGATAATTTTAAAACGGATGATAGCTTTCAAAGCATTAATAAACGAAATGTCAACGCTATTAGTAAAGGATATACTTTTTCTTCTAATGGGGTAGGACTTCTTAGCGAACAAATTGGAGAAACTATATATCTTTAACACTAGTGATAATAATTAAATAACTAAGAAAATATATAATACATTTATTTGTTTTATATATAACGTATATATTCTCGAAATTAGGATAAAGATGAGTAAAATAATGACACTTAGCACATACCTATAATTTGACTGTCATTATCGTAATGAATTATTATCGAATAAAAATTGGTTGAAATCGGTGACCCTCTGACTGTCAGTCCCAAGTCCTCTTCTTGTGAGAGCCGAATGATCTCGCCCTCGGTCTGACAACTAATCGCAGTCACACTATTTTTTATCAAACTAAAATTACCACAATGGGATGCATACAAGAATTGTTAAAATTAGTGTTACCCCAAATCGGTCTTGAATTTTAATTGAAAATTTTCATGGAAAATGTCTTGTTCCGAAATAACAGAAACACAATGAAAAAAAACTTAACAAATCATTTCACAATGGTTTATTATTTCCAAACGATTATACACCAAAAGTAACATTAGCTTCCTAGTTACAAAGAAGAAAAATCTGGTGCGCGCAACACACAACTTTCACTTACCGCTCTACTTTGAATATAAATTATTTTAAGGCAATGGTGGGCTATTATAAAAACTTTGAAGTGCATTTTAAACGGATCTAAATCTTATAGCTTACAGATAAATAATTAAGACCATTATAATTACAAAATGTCTATTATATCGACGGTAGGCAATAAAAATCGAACTCACTCCATCTGCTTTTATAAACCACACAACTTTCTTTGCTTTTATAAACCACAGAACGACTAACTCCAATTTCAACAATTTTGAGAAATGTCATTTTAGTGATATTTTTAGTTGAAAAAGTTATCTATGCATACAGTAAGTAAGTTGATTCCGGAGGAGGTGATTGCAGTGTTGAAATACAGAACTGCGAATAAAGGTATAAATTTAGCCACTAGAAACATCACTAAAATTATTAATGAAGAATGTTAAAATTAGAGTCATTCTGTCAATTGAAAGGCTCGTATATGCCTACAGACGTTTGAAAGTATATCTGAATATTTAACCTATAAATGATTATGGATCGTAGGACTATTAGTAGTCTTGCGCGAAATCGGTATTGGTCTTTCACTTGCAAGGCCGCCTAACTGTTGCAAGACCAAGACCAAAAATGATTAAAAAAATCGATTTTTTAAAATAAAAATTAAGGCAAAATTGTAACTAATACTTGACAATCTTAGTTACTATATGTAAATAATTGGTATAACCAATATACTTATGCATTTAACTCCTCTGATTTTTCATTCGGGCTTAGTCAGGTTTCTTCTATCTAAAAATTTACAATAATATCTTTATAGTAATAAGCTAATAAGTAACTGCAAGATTGTTGCGAGACTCATGGGCAAGGCCAAGACCAAAACTCGTCTCTAAAAAGTACCATTAACATTAGATGAAATAATGCAACGTATATTTATATGCACTTTCTTTTTTTTTCTTTTTTTTTTTTACACTTATTACTTATATTTTATTTTGCGATATTAAGTATTTTTTTGCAATATAATAAATATTAGCAGATGCTAAAGTGATCTCACTTCTTGGACTAGTTATAATTGCTTGAAGGTATAAAAAATTAAATTCTTCCTGCGGATTCCAAAATTTCTCTACAACCTACATGAGGACAGAGCAAAGAAGAGTTGACCCACTTGGTTGCTGCCAAGGAACAGCCAGTTCCAGGCGGTTGGTTATTTCCAAGACTACTTTTACTCCTTGACTCTTCCAAAATGTCCTATAACATTTACATAGCTCAAACTAATCTCATCAACAGTTTGACTAAGTTATGTTTTCAGTCATTCAAATAGAAACAAAACGTATTAACGGGCCAGCTCACATATAATTATCCTATATATTATTTCTAAAAGGTGTTTTTTTGTTTAAGAACTTCGTCAATTATTCATCAAATCCAATGATTGGCCACTCATGTCGAAGATATTCTTCTCCTTCACATGCGAAAAATAGTCCGATCCCCCGAAATTTATAGAAAAAATTAAGAAGGAAAAGAAACTTTATTTGCGAATAACTCAAAAAGCATGCATTTTTTTCTCGATTGTACCAATAATAATTCGAAAGATTACTAAATAACTACAAAACAAACAAAAAAATCGGACAATTAATTAATAACAAAGATACAGTCCATTGTTTTTGGTATACTTAATAATGTCTTCCAGTTCAAAGATATTGCATTTAGGAAGAGTTAGTCTACTAGTCTGATTAAAATTACATTATTATCAAGGTAAGATGTCTGTGATAAACACATTTGAATTAATCTAAACTAATAAACTTGCAACTTTATCAACCTCAGCTATATAAACCGAATTGTATATGTATTATCATTATTTTAAAGTAACATAATTCTTACTATTACTGGCGGTTAATGCTTGAAATAATAAAAATGTAGAGGAAAAATCACATTTGTGGCAATATGATGAAAATTTCTTATAATTTTGTAACAAAGCAATTTTAATATTTCCCCGATTAAGAAAAGAATGTGAAGAATTATAAAACTGTCTGGCTACTTTTCGCTCAATTATTGAACTCTCTTTAGATCGAATCTGTTTAATACCCTTAACAAAAATTCTTATGTTATCACACCACAATTTTATTTGTAACAAGTAAATTGAAAAAGTGCATTAAATTGTTTCAGATTCTTACTTGTCGTTACCGCGACTATTTTTTCGCATCTTGAGTATTAGTGATGTTCAAAAACAATGAAATTCGTTTAGTATCAAATAAAATATCGATATATCGTCTTATTTTTTCTAGCTATTGATAGGCAAAGAATGCCCATATATTTTAGACAATCTAGTATTATCATCTGAAATGGTCTTACATCTAAAACACGTATTAAAGCTTATTTAATTTGCATATGAATCGAGGAACTCCAACGGGCTTCGGGTGTCGCAACAATCTTGCTTGTTTGAGACCAGTTTTGTTTATCTTCTGCATCACCTAGAGCTGATTTTTTTTTTTTTTTTAGATTATTTGCGATCATTTCTTTATCGTTGAAATGTGAGGATAAGCTAGTAAAAGTCTGTGGATGCTAATATGTCGATATTTTTTTTTAAAACAAGCAGTTAAGCAAGTGCGAAAGACGAACTCCACCCGTTAGACATTAAGCCTAAGCTGCTACTTAATATTTTTTAGTGAACCACTTGACTTTCATTTCAGAAATATATATATTTTTCTCATTTCCTATTTGTTAATTTTTCCAGTAAAATTATAAATATAGTTGAGAAGATTTTATTTTATTTTTTAGTAATTTACATGATATTATATTTAAGTTGTTCTATATATTGTTTCAATCTTTATCGAGTTAGTTTTTGGTCAGATGTGCATTTTTTTTTTCTTTTGTAACTGTACATTATTGTTATTCTAAGGGGACATCGTCAGGGGGAAATAAAGTTCTGCCGACATAAATCCATCGAAATACAAAATGGCGGCCAATTACAGATGGAAGTTTTAGATATTATTCATTTATTGATTTATAATTCCAAAACGACGATTCCTAACGAAAATTTTCTTATGACAAGAATTGAAAGAACATGACGTTCTGAGCCGAATAAGCAACAAGTCTTATAAATCTACTCAAAGATTATTTTCAAAATGCACCGTAGAAACACGATAAGATCGGACTTCGGATGACCATTGATAATAGATGTTATCGAAATATCGATATTTTCCTTCCTATGTTTGATATTTTACCATCGATAGTATCTACTTCGATATTATCTAATATCGATATCGTCCCTAGGATATTTTAATTTAAAAATTAAAATTAAAACTGTCGTTTTCTGAAAGCGCTTGGCATTATGTATGAATCTGATATACGTAGCTTGGGTCTTTAAAAGAGGAAAATATCGATATTTCGATAATATCGTCTACTGATGGTCATTCCTAAGTAGGTTGAATAGCGAATGTGGGACCCTTTCTATTTACGACTCAATTTGCCCAAATTTGTTACTTCTCAAACCAAAACATCGAAATATCATAGAAATTTAAGTAGGATGTAAATAAATTAGCATTCCGCTGAATCCGATGAGGGTGAATGTATGAAATAATTGGTTGAATGGAAATTTCAGGGAAAATGCTGACGATGACGAAGATCAACAAGAACTAGAAAATCAATTTTACTAAGGAGGATAGAAGAATTAATATTTCCATTAATTAACTTAAAGAGGGAGAAATCACATATTTGTTTGATGCGCCTATCTGCTAGAGAATCAATATTTTTATTGATATTTATATTTAAAAAATGTTTATAATATCGATTAAAATATCTACTATCGATAACTAAAGCCCGATATTTTGATGGTATCGATAATTATATGCCGATATTAATATCGATATCCTATCTCTAGGCCGGACTTGCGTCGCAGTCGCTATTTAGTGCAGGAAACTTATTTGGAAAAAACGCTAGACCCCTGAATAAAAATCTAGAGTTAAACATTAACATGCATCTTTTTTTAAACTTCCTATTGATATTGAATAGGAATTCTTGCCTTTCGAACATCTCTCAAAGGGAGAAGTAAGACAACAAGAGGTTGTCTTACGAGAAGCTGCTTCTTACAAAAATCTGTATTGCCGAGAGAAAAAGGAAGACGATAATAAAATAAAAATAAAAGGTTGCGAGGTCAAATTGTCTTCCGAACTTTAAAAACCTTAAAAGTTCAAATGACTATAATTCTGAAACTACTCGTTAGAATTGGGTAAAATTTCACATTTTTTTTTTTAATTTGTGTATTTACTAATAACTCAATATTTTATATAAGCATTTCAATATGTTATATTATTAATGTATTTCAAATTAATATTATAATCATTATATTAACTAGTGTAATTGACTGAATTAGGTTTAAAACAAGCAAGAAGTAGAAATATTTTCTATTTTTGCAAACAAAAAAATTATCAAAATTTGCAGCTTTCTGAATTCTGGCGCCCGGTGCAAGTGACCCCTTAGACCCTAGCCGACTCCGACTCTGCCACAGGCCATAAATAAATCCACTTTTTAATGAATAAATAATGTTCTTACTAAAACATCTTGGTAGGATCTAAGCTTCGCTTTGATATGGAATCAAAGCAGATGTCACATTATTCTATAAGCTGATGGATAATAGGTCGAAAAAAAATATTTGCCTTATTTGATTTATCTATTTTTTTTATATATATTATCATACGAATATTAGCATATTACTATGCTATGGTAGGATTGAATATTTCTCCGAATGGGCTCAGAACCCAACTGAACTTAAAACTTTTAATTATAGATTCGACCCGTAGGTTATTTAACAAAATATAGAAATGCATATAATTTTTTTATATTATAATTTTTAGTTATTTATTATATATTTTTAATTTTTTACTTGTTTGTATTCTGTTTATTTATTATTATTTTATTTATTTATTAAATATTATTATTCTAAACAGTATCTGAACTCCAGAGAACAAAAACAAATGCTTTGATTTTAACAGGCGTTGATGACTCAAGGGTTTTACAACTCAAAGCCCAAATAAACAAACACCAATTCGGAAATTTTTTTGAGGGGGGGAGAGATGTATATTTTAAACAAATATTAAAGAACAAAAAATCGTATGTATTAAAATCAATAATATTTTCATAAACTCTCATTAATTTCAAAATGGAATATAATTAATACATTCAATAATTGATTTTTTTTTTTAACGTGCTAATTTTAGAAACTAACTTTCCGACAACACACCTTACATTATATAGGAATGTATACACACCTTACAGTGACCATAAACATTAATCAAGGAAAGTGTATGAAATTAAGCTTATAGATTTCCGTAAATATCCCCACAGTCTCAATAAATATTCTTAAGCATATTGGAGTCGATATACGAGAGATGCTTTCTCACGAACAACGATATGTTGCCTTATCATATAGATTAGTTGGCGGAGAAAACCAGAATACGACATATACTTGCACCAAAGACTGAAAAGATTGACAATATCGTTTATGCTTATCGTTGCTTTATTAAGCAATAAGTTTGTAAATAACGTTATTGATAAAAAACAAAACAAAAAAAAAAAACATTAAACATAAGCAGTTATCTGTCATCATTATTATTTTATTTTAGTTATTATTATTATTTTTTTTTTTTTGTGTGTATCATCCTTTTATTTTACTACATAGATTTCATATGTTATTCAGTTTATCAGGCACATATATGGTATACGAAATATGAACGTACAAACCAAATTTAACCAGGGTGAATCTTGGACATTAACTAGTGACGCCACTTTGCCGTCGCTTCAAAAACCTGAATCTAGCAATTAAAAAATAAGTGACACCAATGATGGTAACATTCGTGACCTTTTTAAAGTTTTTAAAAGAGAGAATACCTCCAAATAAATGTCCTCAACTACATGTTTTGCATGTATCTTTCACATTTATAATAAATCCATGTCAAACGCAATAAAGACTAGTGCCGGCCCTAAACATACGGCGCCCCCTAGGAATGACGTCATATCCCCTCCCCCTTCAAAACAAAAAAATAAATTTATTTCTAAAGCTGTTTTATATTATGTAATATGATAATTTTATTTCACTCAACATTTCTCTAATACAGTTGCTTTATTTATAGACTAATATTAATTATTTTAATACGTTTTGTTTTTTTTGTTGCGAGCGGCGCGGTATATCAGGCGGCGCCCCGTGTCAACTGTCCCTGTTGATCCACCCTAAGGCCACTGATAAAGGCCAATACCTCGAGGTGGATAATTTTGTGACATATCATGTCTTAAAGAAAAAATCTAGTGGTATCCTACTAGCACATTGCTCCCTCTATATTACTTGAGTTCTGTTTATTGCAAAAAGTTATTAAGTACATTTTTGAACAAGTTACACTATTAAGTAGGTTTTTTTTTTCATGAATCTATACTTTATTTATCGATGTACATTAATTAAATCTACCAGATGTACCAAAAACCCTTTCATAAATTAAAAACATTTATCTCAAGTAAACAAAGTTTTAATTTCACAAAGAGGAAATTCATCAAATAACTTAGTCATTAGATTTTATGAAATGTTACCTGATAATTTTATGCAAAAAAATCCACGACATGGACTGTAGACTGGTACTATTTGTAAGCATTGTCAGGGGTCTTTCATAGTATTTTCGATGAACAATGTGTATCAGAGTGTCCCGATAACACTCCCGGTTTTTTTTTTCACCAAACCTTGCGGACATACCTATTTTCCTACTCTATACTCAAAGTACTAAAGGTAAATAAAAAAATAAAATAAAATAACATACACAGATTGTACTTTGAATTATCATCAGTGAAGCCATGGTTCAGATGTAATCAATTATGAGTGTATTATTTCAAAACTTGATGAACTTCGTAAACACCTTTGGGATACTATTACTTTAGTTTTGTAGCTTCAAACTGAGATAAGTTATTTCTTGAAGAAATAACAGGTTTATTTTGATGTTAACGTCGTATTCGTTCCAATAAAATTTATAAATTAATACCTGTTCTGTAGTTGAAAAACTGTAGGAAAGACGAGTGTAAAGATCGAAGGTACCAAACGGTTAAATAACATAAGAATGACTCAGTAATGTTTATAATGTTTATGGCAGGGCTATTTGTATTATTAGTTATTAATAACCTATAAAACTTAAATTACAAAGTAAAATGTAATTTATTTTTTACAGGACCTCTAGAGCTCTTAGACCATGGTAACATATATTTAGCAACCCTCTTCCGTATATGATAGTCCTGATTTCAGGCAATGATCATTCATTCATATGCATACTTATATTCCATCAATTTTAGTAGCAATTATTAATGAAAATTTGATAATTTGATAAGCGGAACCCATCAATGAGTTTCTTTTTTCTACTTTTTCCACCGGTTTTTATTTACGCCCGCAAGAACTATGACATCGTCAAGGTCACACCTGCCATTGAGGAAATACGTTACAACCCGTAAGTTAATAAGGCGTGAAAGGCACTATAGTGTAATAGTTTTGTGAAGAGCACAAATTAAAAAAAAAAAATTAAATGCAGTACGTTCATGTATTACAAGCCAAGAGATCACCATATTCCCGCCATCTTATTTTTTTAAATATAATAATAACTTCACTTTGAAAATTTAAAAAAAAATTGTCCACAATTCTCTTTCATAAATAAACACTGGAATAATCTATCAAATCTATGTGAAAAAGATAAAAGATAAGTGATTTGTTATAAATATATTAAACAGGTAAATTAAGTTTATTTTATATATGATTATGAGTTGGTTAATACAAAATCGTTATTTAAGCAAAAAGATTAAATCATGAACCACAAATAAAATAATCCCGAACATATCATATCACAAACGTGATAAAAAAAACTGTATTTTGTCGAATAGAACGCATAGATATAATTAATATACACTTGGATCTAAATTAATAAATAGTTAATAAGGTTAACTCACTTGTATCTTGTCCAAGCACTGAGCCGACGACGACGATGTACAATATATGATAAATACTAAACATTTCGTAAGACACCTGCTCGGGCTGAGCACCTGTGCCTTCTACACTAACCTCTCCGGAGCCTAACTGTACCCGCGTCACTACTTTCTCCGGCGTCCTAGGGTAGGGAGGGTCCCGGGTGGGGGTGCTTATACCCCTTTCTTAATTCCATTACCGTACGCGCTCATCCTCTGGGTCATCCGCATATTTTTCATACCGATACCGTGACTTATTTTCAATATTCTCATTCGTCTATCTAGGACTCGTAGCTAACCTATTTGCATAATGAAACTCAACATATTGATTGCATTCATCGATATGAATACCATGGTATAATCAACTACCCAAGTTTAGGCGAAACGTTCGGGAATCTCTGAAATAAATAAAGTATGAATGAAGAGATTAATATCCAACAAAAATATTTTTCATGATGTAGAGATGGTTGACTGTGATATAGTATAATATGTGATGATTTCCAAATATACCTATCTTTCCAACCTTCTGAGATGTCTGAGGCTGCCCGTAGGCTACAAGAGGACATCGACCGCATCAACAGATGGGCAGAAATAAATGAATTAAAGCTGAATGCAGATAAAACCCAGGCTATTATCATCGGGTCCAGACATCTCATCAGCTCCCTTCCTTACTTTCCTCTACTTTACCTCAATAACCATCCCATCCATTTTTTCCCTACAGTCAAAAACCTAGGAGTAACCTTTGACCAGAACCTCTCCTGGGATAATCATATCTCCCAGATTACCCGAAAATCCATAACTGCCCTTAAACAACTCCTAAGATTCCGTGATTGTATTCCTCTAAAAACCAGACAGCTCCTTGTAACCTCCCTTGTATTCCCCCACTTCGACTACGGCTGCCTGGTGTATGGAGGGCTATCTGCCAGGCTGGAAATGAGACTAAAAAGACTCATGAATTGTTTCATAAGATACATTTTCGGGATCCCCAGGCGTTCACATGTTTCACTATGGTACACCGAGTTGAAGTGGCTTCATCCTACTTCCCGACGACAATTCCTTCTTGGCGTTTTCCTTTTCCAAGTCTTCAGAACCAAAAACCCTCCCTACATCCTGGAACTTCTTACTCTGCGCTCCTCTATCCACTCTCTCAATACTAGGTCTCAACCTATAAACTTATATATTCCCTCCCATAAAACTTCCTCCTTCAGCAAATCCTTCGTCATTCGTGCTGCTTCCTTATGGAACTCACTTCCTACCTCCATGCGTCAATCCTCATCCACAAATTCCTTCAAACAACTCCTGTTCCAATACCTACTCCACATTCAAACTTCCCCTAACATGTAAAATTACTTGCATCTATACAATGTTTAAATTTCAATCCATTGCACAATTGAAATAACAATTAACAATAAATTAGTTGGTATTTTTATTATGTCAGACTAAGATACATAAATTTGTGACTCTGTTATTATTCTTAGGGGACAGTAGTCCCAGAATAAAATTATTTTTTCATTTCATTTCAAATAATATGAGGAGTTGATCGGGGGGTGCGGTCAAATAAATACTAAATTATAGAAATTGTATTATATATTTTTTTTTGTCTACGTTTCGACCTACCTTGCAGGTCTTCATCAGGGCTACGAAAGATACAAAATATAAAAGGTACATGGTGCAAATAAAATAAATTAATATAAGTAGATATAAAATAAGAAGAAATTGTCTGATAAAGAAATAAAAGGATGATATCAGAGATATAGTGGATGACAATGTAGTTAAAATATCAAGTATTATATATATAGAGGATACAAACAAAAATAGAAAATAAGTATGAATAAAAATTGAAAACAAAGGAGAATACAGCATGCAAGTTAAATCTAATCTGTTTACTTTTATATTCTCCTTTGTTTTCTATTTTCATTCATACTTATTTCCTATTTTTGTTTGTATCTTCTATATATATATATATATATATATATATATATTATATATATATATATATATATATATATAATACTTGATATTTTTTGATATTTTAACTACATTGTCACCCACTATATCTCAGGTATCATCCTTTTATTTCTTTATCGGGCAACTTCTTATTTTAAATCTACTTATATTAATTTATTTTATTTTCACCATGTACCTTTTATATTTTGTAGCCCTGATGAAGACCTGCAAAGTGGGTCGAAACGTAGGCAAAAAAATTATATAATACAATTTCTATAACTTATTATTTATTTGACCGCACCCTCCCGATCAACTCCTCAAAAAATATTTTTCGAGATCACAATGGAGTATCTGTGCTAATGTCACAGTATGAAAAAACCTTTGAACCATAGATACGCTTTCAAAACTACGATTTTCAAATTTTGACGAAAATCCGTTAATTAATTATTTTGATTTTATTATTTTCAATGATGAAATATTGTAATTGGCCAAAAAATTCAAAAACTTGACTCCCCTAAAAATTTGTAGTTGTACGTTTCAAGATACATAGAACTCGAAAATCGAATAAAAATAATTTTTGTCCGTCCGCCGTTTATATTTGTTTTTTATAAGTTTATAAACATGTATAAGTATCTACTGAAAATATAATTAAATTTCGAATAGAAATAGAATGACTTAAGAGAATAAAAAGTGTGAAAAATCTCACAATAAAAGAAAGATTCAGATACAGAGGTGACCGGCAGGGCGTATGGATGGAAGGGATGGGTTGCCTTTCCTAATTAACTGCAAAGAATTTAAAACATAATACAATACAAAAGGTTTGCCAAAAATCCAAGGAAAACAATTTTTTTAAATTATTGCTCTGTATATATATTGCGTTTCATGCAACAATATTTATCTGGGCTTGAAATGAAATTTATACTTCTATTTTTTAACAGTTTCGGTATTATTGTGAACTTTATTTTAATTTTCTTTCAATTATTTCGGAACTAAAACTTGCACCATCGACCTTGGAAGAAGGGAGAAATCCTGCTCAGATAGATCTTTTAGTAACATGAGCCACAGGCTGATCTACGGGGAGGGCTTTCGGCGGAGGGCTTTAGGGGGAGGGCTTTCGGGCTGAAGGCCCCTCCCCCCAAAATTCGAAAATATAACCATATTTTACAGAAAAAAAAAAAGTCAAAAACTATCTCTTAAAGTATTCTTGTTCGTGTAATTATATTTAATAGGACTTCAAGAACCAATAAAACACAATTTCATATAGGTAGTTAATTTCTATATATTTTTTTCAAATTAATTATTGTTATATATATGAAAAAAAAATCTTTCGGGATGAAGCCCACCCAAAATTAAATCTTGGAACCACTAGTGCCATAAGCTAAACTATTTCATGTCATTCTCAATACTATAAGTAGGTAGAACATCATTGCTACAATGAGCTTCAAATTTCTAGTTACCAAATATTAATAATATTTCTGTAATCCTATTATTAATATAGTTCCTTCTCATTTTTAAGGGTTGAAAAATATTTTTTTAAGATAATTTAAATGAACTTTTGTATATTAAGATGAAATAAAAATAAAATAAACCAATTACCTGTTGCTTACTGTGGGTGAATCCATAGACGCAGACGATCGTACGGTAGGCGATCGTATCTCTTCTCCAATAAAGATAGAATATCGTTTGGTCTCCCCCCTATAATATTTCAAGGATAAAAATAAAATCAATATTAATAAAAATTGATCTACATGAATGAATACATTTAAACTAAAATAAATTAAGAATAGGAAAAATCGACGAGATGGCTAAACTAAGGCCTAGAAATAGGTACGCAAGTATTTTAAACGTCACATGTCCTTATTATTGAAATTCTGGTTTATATTCAAAGATAATTAATTATATGCAGCAAGATATTTGTTCTAGGATTTTATGATTCATTCATGAGAACCTTTCATTTTTACGTAAACATTTTATCACATTTGTTCAATGTTCAAATGTACATTTAGCTCATAAGGGAAGAAAAATGGAAAACCTAATGCATAAGCGAATTTACTTTAAAGACAATATCTGTGGTAATAAATTATTATGGTGACATTTTTTAACATTTTTAAATATTTTTGGATAGTATAGTCCGAGAAGATCAGCAGGAAATTGGATAGGAAATTCCGTAATTTTTTAAAGAAAATATATAGATTGACTACAAAAAAAAATGTAAACTTTTTGCATTATTCGGAATTTAATTTTACCATTCCTCGTACTTTTTTACCAGCTTCTTTTCGTTGAAGTATGTTATATAGATAAATTTAAAGGGCCTCTAGAAAATTACTTTAGCGAAGTTGCATTGAAATTTAGGCGCTACAGTTTATAGCAATGCAGGTTTTTCGGCCGGCATTTTGAAAGTGAAAGGCGGATAATAATGTCGATGAAGGAGGATCATCCTCGGATGACCTCTGATTTTATATCCAAATTTGAAAAAAAAAACGGTCCAGTAGTTCCGGAGAAAATGCGCGGACGGCGGACGGACAACAAATTTTTATTCGTTTTTCGAATTTTACGTATCCTGAAACGTAAACCTCAAATTTTGAGAGGGGGTTAAGTTTTTGAATTTTTTGGTCGATCACATTGGTTCATTATTGAAAATAATAAACCAATAACGAGTATATACCCCATACTTTATAATTTTAAGGCTTCTTCAATATAAAAACTTTTTTTTCTGAGAAATAAATAAAATCTAAACCATTCTTAACCGCTATTAACGGTACTTCATTTTAAGCCATCAATCGAAATTGATGGTCCTTATTGAAAAACTTGTCTTTTACTAATATTGTCAACAAGTTATTTTATTTATTTTTTTTTTTTGTGGCTTAATGCATGGGTATATTAGCCAATACACCAATTCATATATTGGTAAGCTTAACAGTTCATGTTATTAGAAGTGATAAGGTTATATAAGGTGTAAATAACTTTGGGACTATGAGTTAGTGTAAGGATAACTCCTATTATTCTTGTTTTGTTTTAGTTCTGTAACTAATTGCTACAAATCAAATCTTAAAAAATCCCAATTTTAAATTAATAGCTGTTTTAAATTATTTTTAGAAAATGTTTAATAGGGGTTGTAAATATAAATATAAACTAATGTTTGTTAAATTTTATTTGAAAAAGGCTTCTAGATGATCAATAAAAAAAAAAAAAGTTTTATCAGAATAAGAGGATTAGCTTTCAGTAACATTTATGAAGTGATGCATAGCTTCTTATCGTGGGAATACAATTTTATCGAGAAAAATAATCTTCAATAAAAAAAAAAACGGAACGATTCTTGATTACGAATGTTTTTTTATTATAAAAAGGATAGAATTTCCCTTGAAAAACGACTAATTACTTAATTGATTGGTATTTCAAAGGATAAATGTTGAAGTGAACGTCACTTGAGCTGCCAAAGTATTATTTTTTAATATAGTAAATTTCTGAATTTTTTTCAGCGAGGGTCGGCCTCGTGTGAGATGGGCGGACTTCATCGCTAAGATCGCGCGGTTCTTTCTTGGCTCCTGAGAACTGCTGCAATAGGCCAACTGGCGAAGCCTTCTAGAGGGGCACAGAATTCATGACGGGTTGTAGCATTTGAATTTATGATTATTTCTACAGAACAGTATATTATGACATAATTTCTTTTCAACAACATTCAACATCAAATATAAGATGAATTACGACACTTGTTAAGAGTCTTACACGAAATCTTTGGAAGGAGTGACGTCATACCGACCTCAGCCGTCAAAAACAACGTTCTTATCTCTAAGTCTGATATTCTGACTTTGAAAATTAATATCTGTTGAATAGACGATTGTAGAAAACTCTAGTTTATAACTAAATGTTTTTGTAATAAGTATAATAAAAATGTGGTGTGTCCACTCACACGACTTTCCTACGTATTTCAGAAAAGTTTTTAATCTTTACATATGTTCATGAAAAAAACGACAAAATTTAACTAGATTTATTTTCCTGAAAATTGACCAAAGAAAAGATTTGAGTACGATTTATTTGATAAACTAAAGCAATGTAAACCGGCTTAAGGTAGATCAGTGTAAAAATTTCAATGCTCTGTAACAAAAACTTTTGCCATAGCTTAGTATTGTCAAACAATAATTTATGTTAAAAGTAAAGGAAATAGTGAAGCTTGTGTGATGTGGACAACAGATTTTCTTACTTTCACTTAGTCATCTTTTTTCTCTCATTCAACCCTATCTGACACCAGGATATGAACCCGTAATCTTACATTGGAAATTGAATAGCTGTAACTTCGTTAATAGTTGTTCAAAATGAACGCTGTAACTTTTGATATAGTTTTGTAGGGAATTTCATTAATTTTCAAAAACAGGTCCATATACAAAAATTGAAAGGACAATTATCAGACTATCAGAATCGTTGAAACAGTTTTCGCGCTGCAGTCTATAGAAAAACATGTTTTTCATTTATTGTGCGCAATCTATTTCTGTTACAGGCATCAGTAGTCAAAACCCTACAACATAAAAAAAGAAGCAACAAAATAGGTTCAGTAGTTCCCGAAAAAATCTTGGGGGGCTCTGAAACGTATAGATCTGTCGAAAACCGCATATCGGTAATTTGAGCCGATACTTTCCTTTAACATAAACATAAAGAAGGGTAACATTTCTATTTCTTATATTATAGATCTCTTTACAGTGAGTGCAAACTGAGTAATTTCTCCGTACTTAGCGTTGAATTCATTTCTTCTTGAATTTGATATTGTTTAGCTGTTTTAGACTAAAGTAGATTCACTAATTTCTTTTTAATTCTCTGTTCCTCGTAACCGAGTTCTTTTATTAACGCTTCACTACTCAAGTAAATTATGTTTATGTTTGCGGGGGGGAGGGCTTTGGAGCTGAAGCCCCTCACCCCCAAAATGATAAAATATAACCATGTTTTATGGAAAAAAATATTAAAAAATTATCTCTTAAAGTATTATTGTTCGTGCAATTACATTTAAAAGGACTTTAGGAATCACTTAAACACCATTTCATATTGGTAGTTAGTTTCTTTCTTTTTTTCCAAAGTAATTATCGTTATTTTTATGAAAAAAAAAAGCTTTCGGGCTGAAGCCCCATTCCCTAAAATTAAATCCCGGATCCGGTAGCGCATTTATTTATATATATATATATATATTATTGGTACATAATACAATAACTTAACAATAAAATAAAACCACTAGTAGAGGTCGTGCTAAATCAAAAGTTCTCCGAGCTTTCACTCCAGAGACGCCGGCCTAGATACACTGAGGGTCTCATTAGCAAACAATAAGGCAACTAAAGCCATCTAAAGATATTGAAAAGTTACATTCCTTATATAAAAATGAAACGGTCAATAAGAAGACCGAAAGGTAGTTGATAAAATGTTGTTAACTTTTGTTTAATTACTTATATTCCGTACAATAATAATATTAGTCCGTTGATGACTCACCCGTATTTACTTTACAATGAAATTATACATTTACCGATTGTTTTCATTTAAGTTTTACTTATTTCTGAAAGATTTATTCTAAATTGGAAGCACTGGTGAGTGTCGTGAGTATTTTGGGAGAAGGAATCCTGTTATATCCCTAATTCCATACCATGTTATATTCCATACCACACAGTCGGTATGGAATAATGGCCATGGGGAAAGCTGAGAACCCCTTCGATATGATGAAGCGCAGTCAGTAAAAAAAAGGTCTGGATACACTTATTTCCAAAAATATTTTTAATGTTTCTCCGTCCAATGAGTGCTCTACAATGAAAATATTTGTTAAGATTTTATTTAGAATAAGTATTTACAGCAGTTTCCACTAATAACAATTTTACTTAGGATCTAGTTTTGATACTATAGTAAATAATCAACTAAAGTCTGTGTACACTATTTATAAACTGAGAAACCTAAACAAAACGTGATAATTCTTTAACTGGAGGTCTTATGATTCATGAGTTATTCAGTATTTGATTATTTACTGAAATGCAAGGAAGTGAATTTAAAAGTATTTGTTCTCATTATGGAGGTATCTGTTGAAATATGAAAATTGATAGTTAATTTACGAAAAGAAGTAACTGAGAGAAATTGGCAAAATAATTTCCAAATACAATTTATAAAATCATTAAAACGTTTGGAGAGGCTAGAAACTCGAAAAAGTCGACCAAGAGCTGGACGCCCGAAAAAATTTCAAAGGATACAAGATCGAAACATTAAGAAAAATATTCATGAAGCCCAAAAAACGACTAATGATCGATTGTAAGTATGCTTGAAAATGATTATGCCATTAAAGTCACAGGTGGATCTACCGATAGAGGAGGGGGCTTTCGGGCTGTTGCCGCATCTCCCCATCAAATGGTAAAATGTAACCGTTTTATGAAAAAAATTATCTCTAAAAGTATTATTGTTCGTCTTATTACATTTCATAGAACTTAAAGAATCACTTAAACACCACTTCATATAAGTACTTAGTTTCCTCCGAAGTAATTATCGTAATATATAAATACAAAAAAAAAAATCTTTTGGGCTGAAGCCCTTCCAAGATTAAGTCTTGGATCCATTAGTAATTAAAGTTACACCACAAACGGTGCGAAATGTTAAAATGCTGAGTATAATTCCCGATCTGCTATGAAAAAGCCTTTTATAAGTAAGGTGAATAGAGGTAAACGTTTATCGTTTGCAAAAGAGAATCTGAATGAGCCTAGTAATTTCTAGGAACCAATTTTTTTTTCAGCGACAAAGTAAATTTACCTTTCATCTGATGAAAAGGTTCCGAAGAGATGGAAGCCCAATCAAGGGTTAGCAGCCAAGAATGTGTTTTCCAAGGCCAAGCATAGAGGTGGGTGGAACCATGGTTTGTGGCTGTTTGAGTGCTTCTGGCATGGAGAAACTTAAAATTATTGAGGTTATAATGGACCAATATGTGTACATAGACATATCAAAAGAAAATCTAAAATCAAGTGCAATGAATCTTGGTATTGGGTCATCATTTATATTTCAACAAGACAATGACCAGAAGCATCAAGCGCAGAAAGTGGAAGAGTGGCTACTCCATAATGCCCCAAGACAATTAAAAACTCCATACCAATCATTGGACCTGAACCCAATCAAACATCTATGGGATGAACTAAAGCAAAGACTGAAAAGGAAGATTTAAAGTAAATCACAATTTAAGGAAGCATTAATGTATGAACAGAAGCAAATTGAGCCTGAAGTCGCTAAAAAATTGGTTTCGTTGAAGAATAATCATCTACGAGAGGTGATGAAAAATAAGGGAGGTCCTACAGACCATTAATTCCTGCAAACTGTGTATTAACAATATTTGTATATATCTTAATATATTTGATTAATACATACAATATACCCTTCATGTATACATGGTTAACATGTATGCTCAAAAATAAACAAATTACATTTTTTCATATGCCTTGACGAAATTTAGCAGAATATTTAAAATTGCCGTTACATTAGACTGATAAAAGATAAATTGGTTTAGAATATATGAATTTAATGAAAAATGTATGATGTAATGATGAAAAATGTAACAATTTTCTTTCAGTCGAATTTTCCTTTCTGTGGTGCTAAAAAGACAAATTTGACAAAAGAGTTAGGAGAAAATATATTTTTCGAAAATTGTCAATTCGAGTTAGTGAATAGTTTTGGCAGGGACACTTGTAGTATGTTTACCTTTTAAGTACCCTCAACAAATTTCTGAAGTAAAATTATAGCACATCCTCCATGCACTCTACAAGCACATTTTTGCCATTGCATTGACTAGATTAATTAATGAATTAATTAATTAATCCCAACAGATAGTATGGGATGCTTTTCTGTTCTATACATTTTTAAAATAAAAAAGTAAATCAAAAATGCCATCATATTTTTATTTTTAATGAAAGGGACATTAACAATGTTACAATTGACCTTAAACATAATCAGAATTTAACAATATTAGCTAATCTGAGAATTACTTTCAAGAACTTTATAACATATTATCCCCCACAATATTTAAATAAAAATAAGTATTTTTAGGCCATTCAGTTTATTATAATATAGTTACAGATCTGAGGTATATTTTACTACCCTTTTTTTTTTTTTTCGGTCCTTCCCTTCCTCGCCGTTAAGGCTATACGAGGTTTTCCTGGGGCAGGGGGTGAGGGCGGGGATTTAAAAGACGCCTTGGCACCGGGATGCGAACTCGTGATTATTTTTATAACATTTGTCGTATATCAGGTTGCTGGGCAACGGTGGTGCTGTGCCCACGCGTTAGCCCATTCGGCCACTCCGCCCACAAAAAACCTGTACCACTACAACCCATGAAGGGTCTTGGGTTCAGTACTATTCAGGGAAATAACTGTTTCTAGGTCTACGGTTGTGTAAGAAGATGATTTGACCGAGATCACGCTTAACTGCCAGGTTTTTCTCCATAATTAATTATTTAATTAAGGGTACCCACTTTATAGAAACTGGGTATGCCCTAGGAGGGTCTCCCAACCCAGGGTCGTCCCACGGCCAATGAAACAGATCAATAAATTTTCTGTCATGAGCCGGTGTTCAAACCTTGGACCTTCAGCATTGGAAGCTCAGTACCCTCGCACTGAGCTACCCCACTCCCTTATATTTTACTATCCTATTAGGTAATTTATTTTTTGTATTTAAAAAAAATAATTGGTAAAAGTTTTCGACTAGCAATAATTGGCCTTGAAACAGTACTTTCCCTAAATAGTACAGCAACCCTTCATGGGTTGTAGTGGTAGTTTTTTTTTTTTAATACAAAATTAAATAAATTTTTAATATTTTAGTATTTTAGAAACTTGGAAATAAAAAACAAATACTTTTTTGCATTTAAAAAAAAAATTATCATCTATTTTATACTTTAATTCTAAAAATACAAAAAATTTATTTTATATTGTTTTAAAATACTGCGCAAGTCTACAATGTAATTTGTTTCTTTATAAAACAAATGTTAAAGATTTAATCAAACATATCTGAGATGTTGTTTATTATTATTGCCCAAACAAATATATTAACAAACATAAACAAATAATAATAATAAATAACTGAAAAACATTGTTTTTAAATTATACAATAAATAATGGTAAGATATGTCTATTAAATATTAAAATAAATATAATATTGAAAAAATATCAAAAATAGCTGCTAAATTAATAAATAATCATTATTTACACATAAATACAATTTTATAAAAATTATTTTACAGTTCGGAGTAAAATTGCAGGAATTTTAGAACATCAGCCCTTTAAAATCTAAACCCACTAAATCAATTTCAAAATTTTTCAAAGGAATGGTAAATATAAACACAAACACACACACAATATTATAAATGCAAGTACCGTTGAAAAAATTGAAAAATCTGGATTTAGTAAGTTTTGATTGAATGGTCTCATATATAATAAATACTTTACAAATTGTAAGAACAATGAAGAATATGTTATATTCAGATACATTAAAAAAGTAATATTCTGCTATTCCACTGAAAAATGAACTATTGAAACCATTCTGTCGGCAATTTTAACAGTGCCGGCCTTAGCAATTTAGCGCCACCAAGCAATTCCATCTCCCCCCAAAAAATTAAATTTAAGAAATAATATTGAGTAATATTTGACTTCCATTTCATTCAATATGTCTCTAATGCTCTTGCTTTATCAATATGCCGAAATTAATCATTCTCATAAGATTTGTCATTTTTCTTTTAATTCCTAACAAGTGGTGAGCCCTCCCAGGCAATTGTCTGGGTTGGTCGGTCCTAAGGTCGGCACTGTATTTTAAAAAACGCACTTTATTCCATATACAAAATAATATATAATACCTAAAATAATACCAATTAAAGGTATATTGAACTTTAATTAGAGAGGCTGTAAAAAAAACAAACAGATTTTAGCTGTTCGTAGAGGGATTGAATCTATGGATATCATATGCCTTATCATAGAAACAAATAAACAGAGATACCAAGATGGTCTATTTATGAATCCTTACACGAAAATCAAATTAATCACTAAAATTTAAGTGAAATTTTTTTTCATAAAATCTATTATAATCAAGGCACATAATTAAATTAAACAAATATCCAACTGAACCATTATCATCATACCAAACATTTTGATCAATTTTTTCTAAAAGTGAAAATAATATTTTTAAGACTTTATACAAAGTAGTTTTAATATCAGACAATTTTATTGAAAAATTATCATCTATAGTGCCATTTACAAGCTCATTAAATGAATCACAAAGTTCAAATATCTTCACAAAACAACTAAAAACCTTTTTATTTATTTCTTCTGTATCTACCATTCTATTGTCTTTTGTCTTATCAGTATTTTGAAAAGAACTGGATATAAAAAGACGACTAGACACATTGTATAAAAAAGAAAAAAATATTTTTTGCAAATCAGTAAACAGCTCCGTATTTTGAACAGCACTGAGTAAAACATTCATTTCTTGAGTAATGACATTTGTGAAACAATAGTTTTGCAAATTAACTATTATGGAAAGTAAATGCATCTTCACTTCAACAAATTCTATTCTTAATGAATGTCTGTTTATTAAGTTTGTACATTTACCAACCGACATCAAAACTACCAAGGAGTTTTTAAGAGCCAAAAGAAAACGAAATAATTTGTTATAGGTCTTCATCACATCTCGTGTGAATAAATAGTGTAATGGCCACTTAACATTATATCCCAACGACATTACAGATATAGTTTTGAAGCCAGGTTTCAATGATTTTCGATTAGGCAACACAAAATAAAAATTATCAACTAGATCAGAAACTTCTGTCAAATAAACATTACAAAATGCCTCCCTCAAAGCTTTATTTAGATTTCGTGATGACACACTTGTAACATCAGCAGTTAAAAGATTATTTGCTTTTAAAAGGAATTCTTGAAACACATCACCTCTGCCAAGTAAAAAAATATCTGACATCAAGACAAGCTCATTAGATATATTTCCAATCTCTTCACTTATTTGTCGAATCCTCTTATTAATTTTAATCCATAAATCATTAATAATATTGTTTAGATCGTTGGGAACAAATGTGTCAGATTTTGTTATTTCCTCAAATTGTAATATTATACTTTCTTCACTTATTCCACAATCCTCCAAAAGGTTATTTTTACCTTGATTACCTTTCCTATTGTGACACATAATGAGAGCTTCACCAATAAACAACATTTTAACAGCAACAGAAAATGGAATGACTGATGGAAGATTATCAGCATTAATTTCATATTTGAGAGACACTGCATTAGGTAAAATTGAACCCATTGTCATGAAAGTAGCCAAGGAAGTAGAGCTCAAATATGTATTGGTAACAGTAGCAGAGGAAATGGAATGAGTATCTTTGTTGACAAAACTTTCTTGGGAGAGAACAGAATTTTTGACTTGTTTTATAAAAAATTCATCATGTGGATCATGTAATACTGCTTGCATCAACCAAAACTTAGTCTGAATATACAATTTATTCAAACAAAACCGTTGTATTTTGACAAAGATGTGTTTTATAGGTGGTAAACCAGCAGTAATGAAACTGTCACACAAATCAAGAATTTTACAACCTCTAAATTTTCCAGATTTTAACATATCTATCATAGTATTAAAACTGGCTAAAATACAACCTATATTCTCACATTCATTGGTGATTTTCAACCAAGATATGTTAGAGGTTGTGTTAGTGACTGTTTCACTTATCCACCTGAGGGTCTCATTTACACTCTTTAGGGCATTAAGAGTTCCTACACATAAAGCTTCCAAGTACATGCCTTTCATCTGATTTTCTGAGCAACCTCCGGTTGAAATATAATCGTTTAAAAAAAGATTAATTTTTGAATATTCTTTCGTAATTCGTTTAATGTTTTCAACATGAATTTTTACACTCGGGGGAACCACCTCTGAGGATAGGGTGATATCCATCTTATGCTTCAATTAAATATCTATTCACTATTAACAATCTTAAACTAAACAATCACAGCCTGCATTACCTCAACTAGGTTGAGTACAACCTTAAGTTTGATAAGCTTCAAGGGAAAAAACTTTAGATGCAAATATTACATATGCCATCATTTCATAACAATAAATTGAAGTAAAGGGCGGTTATAAAAGAGATGGGCGATTCGATTAACGGTCACAATCGATAGTAGCGATAGTTAAGTGAATTCTCGCCATTGACTCCAGAGTGTTTATTTTCGCAAAATCTTGTTGCTACTTCAAAGCATAGGCAGATCTACGAGAGGGAGGAAGTTTTTTGGCTAAAGACCTCCCTAAAAGTGGTAAAATATAACCGTATCTTATGAAACAAATACTTAATAAATGAAACGAAAAAAATACTTAATACTTAACTTTAAAAGTGTAATTTACATTTAATAGTACTTACAGAATAACTTGAACCCTATTTCATATAGGTAGTTAGTTTCTTTATTTTTCTTCCTAAGTAATTATCGTTATGTAATTTTTAAAAAAATTCTTCGGGCTGAAGCCCCCCCCCCCGCAAAACATAAATCTTAGATCCGCTAGTGCTATAAAGGCTGTAATTATATAAAGGTTATTGTATAAAGGTTCATCACAGTAATTAATTTGTACTTTATACATTCCAGAAGATTAGTATAGCTATTAAAAATAAATACCTACCAATTGAAAAACAATCTTGAAAGGAAAATACATTTAAATAAGAAAATTAATTACGTCCAATACCCAACCTTGAATCCCCTAACTCTTATCGAGCAATTTCCCACATTTTATGAAAAGAGGATGCTACTTTTATGAAGATGACACTTCTGATGCTTTAGATCGCTTCTTCTACATTTCCATCGTAGATCCAGGACCATCACCGTTGTCCGCGCCCGTATCGTAATTTCACTAGGCACCATCTTATTCCCGTCTAAATCGGCTAAGGCCCACTTGCTTAAGTTTGCACGTTTTACCTATTATACCTGTGCATTTCCGCCAATCGCCAATAAATTTTGAATTTCTTTATATTTGTTACAGCAACTGGAACTGAACTAAGACATAATAATTGCTACATAAAGACAAGTCGTCGATCAGTAACTAGGCGTAGAAACGTAAGGACAAATGGTCCGGGCCCCGAAATTCAAGAAACCCTGAATCCTCTCGGTTTGCTTTTCCAAAAATATTACTGAGAGTTCACAAAAAGTACAAGAAATAACAATAATTATGCAATAAAAAGAGGAGGAAAAAAGAATCTATAAATTTTAGGGAAAATTAGTACTATACCTCGAAAATACCTGGGAAGTTAAGTGACATAAGCAGGAGATTTTTCTTCAGATTTGGAATATGACACTGAATTGGAATATGGTAATGTATTCACTCGCGTTGAGATCCACTGCACATGTCACATCGTAACACTCCGCATGACCACCATCAGAAATTAGGAAACCAAACCGTCCCAAACTTACTTAAACAATGGATCCAGTTGATCCACAGTTTGAGTTAATTTTGGATTTGAATGAGATAATTCATCAATCTTCAGCTTTGCTACTGTAATAATTGATGAATTGAGAAATATATTCTCTTTATATCTTCCTGCCTCAATAAATCAAAGGTATTCCATTCCATTACACCCTCTCCCTTTTCTATGAAATTTTATTTCAAGAAAAAATGTAGATCATATTTAATTAAATATGAGGTAGTTACACTTGCTGTGTTCTCGTCCATGTTTTTTCCCTCGTCCCCTGGTTAAAAATTTTCAACTCGAAAATCCAATCTTGTCGAAATGTGCCTCCCTCTAAAATTCAAAAATTCGTTGAAATATGGCTCCCCAAAAATTTTTATTTGTTGATTGGAGGCTGGTTTCCGAAAAATGGGGACTTTAGGTACCCTATCTATAGTTGCCTATACCCCAGGACCCGATTTCAGTTAATCCTTTACCCCTAGATTCTGAAAAAAAAAATATCATATATATATATATATAATAATAATAATAATAATAATTCAATATATATATATATATATATATATATATATATATATATATATATATATATATATATATATATATATATATATATATATATATATATATAAATTCAGGGGAACAGTGAATAAGATAAAGATCTTTGAAATAGAAAAGAGAAAAACAGAAAAAAGGAAATTAATGAAAAATGAAGAAACTTTGGATTAAAAGGAAAGCCAAGAAATTATGATGAACGAATGGTCCTTAGTTGGCATATGTTGCGAAAAAAAAAGAAAAAGAATATATATATAATTCAAGTTTGTAGTCACAAAATTAAATCTTAAATTTTCTTAAGAAAAACTTTTGAACTGTAAAGATTACTAGCTCTGACAATAAAATGTGTATTTAAAACAGACACAGTTATAAAGGTGCATTTAGATATAGCACAAACTATGGAACAAACAAATATATAAATGATTATTTCACAACCCTAGTATTTCTGTTTAGTGTTTTTGATATTTTCCATCTGCTGTCAGTAAAAAGAGACATGAAATTAATAGTGCGATTTAGCAATAATGTCACTGTTAGTTAAGCTAGATAATTCTGTTTCCCACAGTTTATGAAACATTTAAACGCCCCTTCTAAAATTCTACCATGAACATTGCATATAATCGAAGAATCATCCATACATTATATGTATATATATATATATATTTAATAGAGATTTAACGTACACACGTTTGGAAAAAAAACATTCGTTTTTTTTTCGTATAGTTTAAATTTACCTCCAAGTCACCGTGGCCATGCATTTGTTAAAATAGATAATTTTTGTTTCATATGAATGTAACTATTTATGTTATAAATTTCATTCATTTTTATTTTCTAAAATAAATATTTAGATGTAGTTAAATAGAGCCCATAAAATTAAATACTGAATAGTAGTATGTAATCATATAATCAAGTGAGCACACTGCCGCCATTCCCCTATAATTGAGTGAAAGTTGGTTAGGTCTTCAAGTTAATTCACGATGAGGTGATAATGTATACATTTTTTCATTAAACTTCGTTACTTACAATGGCTAAGGCAAATAACGGTGGCAGGACGAAAAAATCTCATAACTACAAGCCCTATGATACTTCGAATGTAAGTAATAATTTTATTGTTTGTGAACGGCGCCAAACATTGTGTAAGATTCTTTGGGAATTGTAACGACCTCTAACACAGACATAAAACCTACCCGGCTTTTCTTATTTCAGAGTTTTGTTTACTATGTGTTTTTTTAAAAAGCCATCCTTGTAAATATTAGTTACTATTTATTAGTTAAGTTTCCTATATACCTGGAGTAATTAAACATCCATGCTTTGGAATTTCTAACCTTGCCTCCACCATGTTTGACTTGTCATATAAAAGTTTTTAATATTACTCTCTTAATTATTTTTAATTTCTGTTTGTTTTGTTCTAGCATATTATTAGCTGTAAATATAGATTCTAACAACCTTGAAATTAGTTACATGTTTCAAAGTATTAATTGAATACATTTAAGTTGTCTACTTACTAATATTTTCTATAATATCTTACACAAATTCATAAAATTTTCTCTTTTATATTTACTAATGGTGAGATTAATTTTCTTTTTATAAGGATCAGAATAGCTTAGTTTTCCTTTTATCATGTGATTTGGTTAGAGGTTGAAAGCCTTTTATGTGATATTTTTATCTCACATCTAGTTTATGCTCTTGAAAAATACTAATTTTTTCTTTAATTTTTCAGTCCTTTGTGAAGCGAATTACTGCAAAAGTTTCCGAAATCATACCGCAATCATCTTCATGGGTCAGCAGATTATTTTCCCCTGCTCCAAAGATAAATGTGCGTGAGCGCGAAGAATTAGAAGAAGAAGATGAAGAGGAAGAAGAAAGACAGCCACCTTCTAAAAGACTATGTTTCCGGTCATCTGAATCAAATGATTATTCTCACCATAACAATGTTAACAGATTAAGTGATTTAGGTCTGTATAGTTTTTATGTAGAATATAGTGATTATAGTTTTGATGATTAAATATAACTCCTTTACATGCCACAATTTTGGTAGATAGGGTTTTTAATTATGCTGATTCTAACCTATTCTAGAGTAATAAGTGTAAGATTTATAACGTGGGTCAACCCAAATTTGAAAAAAAATGAAAACCAATGCTAGGTTGATTACATATTGGAACCTTACTTTTTTGTCTACTTCTTTATGGGTGTTATTATTTATTGCATTGTGAATTAATTATTTTTATAATAAAAATATGTTTTTTTTTCGGGTTCTGGGTATAGTATTGGTACTAGGTCTCTTTAGATGGCAGCAGATTTTAAGATCACTCAGGGCACGCTATTTCTTGATTCTTGAAAATATGTCAAAAAGTAGATTGAGCAGACTGATCCCCAACTCATAGTAGTTGCTAAACTACCCCTTAATTTTATGAGTGAAACGTTTACTTTCATAATGTTCATATTTCATTAGCTAGATTTAAGTGATAGCGTTTATTCCAAGAATCACATCATTGTCATATTCACTTATTTTTGAGTTTTGATATTGGCATGAACCGAATTATCGAAATCATTTACACTGATTAGTCAAGTCTCACTTCTTAGGAAATGCATACTTAAAATACAATTGTAACTTAACTTTAATAACAATTTACTTTTGAATTTTAAATGTATTTCGTTAAAAATGGTCTACAATATTTTTAGCCCATAATAGTTTTTGAATATTGTAAGAATTGTATCAAGTAAAATTCCAACCTGAAAATCGAATTAAGTATGAATAACTATTTATAATTGTAATGCTATGAATTTTTACTATATTCAAAATTTTCTCCATATCAATCAGAAGGCAGACTTCAATTTGATTGCAATAGGCTTATTTTAATTATGTTTTTTATTCTAATACTCTTATACTTAAGTATTATTTTCTTATTATCTTCTCTCTCCTGCCTTGCTCCGTATTAATGAGCCAAGAGGGAAGTTTTTAATAGGTTTTTATTTCTTAATTTTCTCTTTAAAAAGGTTGGAATATAACATAACTTGTTTAATGCTATCTATACCATTACAAGTCGAAGCATTTCTGTCACATAATGTAAAGGAGTTGTCTAATTGAATGGCGAAAGTTGCTTTGTAAAGACAAATAATAAGGTACTTTTAGCATTCTTCGGTAATCTGGTAATAGCGTGCTTTGGATTATCTTGAAACTGGCCCTTATCTCGGAGTAGGGAAATAGAACTTGTTTTTTAGTTGTAATTACAGGATATACATAGGTACATATTTTACATAGAAATATAAATTTAAATTAATTTTAGCTTGCAGATTATATATAATTGCTTATTAGGCTGATCATGTTCAAATCTTTTGAAGTTCAACATAGGTTGTCGTTCGTATCCTTCATTTCCTTCTTAAACTTCAAATTTTTGTTTACACTCTGGTATCATTTTACCAGTGAGACTCATAAAAAGGCACAAGATTGCATGGTCCAAAAATGTCTGGAGTTGCTTTTGGATGAGTTATTGTGAAGAGTTATACATGGAAGCATAAGTAAACTATAAGCTTCTAATAAATTTCTGGTTTTCAAGCTCAAGATTGTTTTATTTATCTGTGAATAGTCAAATTGGTAATCATTTAAAGTCAAATTCTATATTTTTGTATTCACTGTTTCTGGAATACATAAGTTTTTATTTTATTAGTTACATACTTGTACAACTGAGTGCCTCATTAGTAAATTTCTCTATTTCAAATAAGTTGATAAGAATACATGCAATTAATGAATTCGAATATTTTTTGTGTAATCTAGATCATTATATTTACTAATTTATGTCAGTGCATTATAAAGTTGGTCCTATGGTACTTGATAACTTTTCGTTTGCAAATTTTAATTAATTTAATTGAATTCTTAGTTTCTTAATTATTGTTGTGTAAAGATTCCGTTTGTACTGTGAGCACCGGTACTCGTCCAGTTAGGGACAACTAGTCCAGGAAATGGACCATGTAATTTTTTTGCCAATCCCTGGTGGCTAATGACAGGTTACTCATGCTGTACTAACCAGAGGGAAGTGCCAAGATTCATTTCTTGTCGATCGCCAAGAAATAGAAACAGAAAAACTTTCTCCAATGGAAACTTTTAATAGACAATTCTTACTGATTTTTTCAGTAAAATTCTGTTGGTTTTAAGGCATTTTGAAATTTTGATAACTAGACAGGAACATTGATTTAATGATATTTTTCTTAAAATGAAAACTTCAATAGCTGTAAAGCAGCCATATTTGTTATGATTTTCTAGGAAGATTAATTTTCTTCCATCCAATATTATGTTCAAAACTGAATTATTGATCATTATGTTCAAAGAATAAAGAAAAGATTTTAAGATACAAAGCATTACATTCTTATTACTATTCTGCGGAAAATGTGTAACATAACTATTTCTACATAGGAAACCCTGGTTTGGCTAACGTTTTAAAAAAAAAATTGATAAAAATACCTAAAGCCTGCTCATGGTCAAGCTAAATATGACTAATGAATCAGAAGTGTGTTGTATTATTGTATTACAATGGCACAATACAAAGTCTGTTGTATTATGCATATTTTTAAAAATTATTATGTTATTTACTTAAAAAAAAATTTAATACAAGCTTACATAAATGCATACTTTATCCTTTTATTCTTCATAGTTGTATAAGAGGACTCTATTAACTGAATTTCAGGTGTGAATCAAATCTATAATGTTCTGAACCAGGCAATTTCATCCCTGGCACCCAGGTCCCAAATGTCTAGCCATTATGTCCTCGATTTGACTTTCATTCTAAACATTTTTGGTGTCAGCTTCCTTATTTATTGTAGTGTCCTTACTTAGTAATGGAATGGTTTAGTGATCGGTCATCTATACTTATCAACTCATTCACCTAGTTTTATTATTCATTCCCCCATGGGATTGATGTGGTCTTTGCCCATCTGTCTTTCAGATGTGGCATTACTACAATATTTTGACGTTTTATTTGGAATAATCGGATCAGGCTCCTTTAATCGTTACCATTTAAACATTTATTTGATAATCATATTAGAAATTCTCGTATTTTAATTTTCATTTATTCTAAATTTTTCATACATATTAATAAGCAAATTTGACCAAGATTATGTCTTGTAGAGATAGTTGTTACAAATATGTTGTGCTATGTTTGGTCTATATATTTGTGATATTGTTTGTTCTGCTGTAATGTAGCCTGAATTGGTAAAATGTTAACTATTAGTTCCCCATCATTATTTTAGAGACCTGAGGCTTTGTGTCAGAAATATTCGATATATATTTAATTTTACTGTAATGCTAGTGGTGCATGCTCAAATAGTAGTCCAGAAGAATCCTATGACCAGTCATTCTTAATAAGATTCAGTTAAATAATTTTTTTTTTTTTTATGTTCTGTTTGTGGTTTCTTCTTAGTTTTGGAGAGTCGAGCATTCTGTTTATCCTTTTATTCATTTGATGAATTATGGTAATCATTGTATTACTTCTTTAGTTATTCTCCTAGAAGAATATTATAGCAAATGTAGTGATACCTAACACATTACTACAATTGATTTTCATATTCGATTTAGTTTACTTATTCTTCAGATGCACTGCATTTTGACTATAATTAGTCTTTCCATAGGGTTTTATTTATACAATCTAAATACATTGTTGTAGAATATAATCCAGAATTTAATGAAAAAATGATTAACATTTCATCAATACAATTGCTAACTATTGAATAATTTGGAAAATTTTCAATCCCGCACTCTAGCGATAGTGAATAAAAAATCTTTAAATATTCATAAAAGCATTTATTAGGATGAAAATTAAAACATCCTTATTGTTTGGCCTGAATTAATAATGATATAAGAGTGGTGATTATCAAATTCTATAATAGCATTTGTATTGATGATGTAGACGAGAATGTGCTTAAATAGTTACCTAGATGCCTATATAAAGTATCTAGATGGTTAGTGAACTATGGTTACCATTAAAAAATTTACTGATTTAAATTTAAATAAACCTTAGTTTATTGTTATCTCATTTATATATTTATTTCTATTTTATCTAGGATATTGAAACTCAATAAACTTGATTTGGTTGAATTTTGGTCTTAGATCGAGAAAGTGGGGATATCAGCCCTATTCTTAGTAGCAGACTAGACACTGAAAGAGACAGAGCTGTGCCAGGGCCAAGTGGTCTACATTTGCGCAATTTTGTATCTTCCACACCTGCTGTACGACAAACAACCTATGAGTCTTCACCCAAAGCATCTCCTAGTAATTGATCTATTTTAATTTAATTTTATTTTTAAAAGCAGTTTAAAACACTAATTATTTTAATTCGGAGTTTTATTGAGGTGATGTTAATAATTTAAATTTTTTTTCTTTGAAACTTTTTGTTATGAGGAGGTGTTGTAACAAAATGAGAGGTGGTTTAGGTTCCAACCTCTTAACCCAGGTATGAATCCCAGCTGTAGACATTGATTTGCCAGTTATTGTCAGCTATTGATCGATCTGTTGTGGGGTTGGATTGGAAATCTTCCTAGGATAGTTTCTGTTAAGCTGGGATTTGTCCATTCTATTTGTTAAGGTGGCCATATACCATTTGTCCAAATGGAATGATGTCACACCATCATTGTGTAGTCTGTGGTAAAGCTGATGTGGATAAAATAAGTTGACAGGATTATGTGGATATTCAATTCAATGTCTTATCATTTTCTTTTCAAGTGGATGGGTAGTATTTTATGTTTTGGACATCAAGGAACAAATTTGGTTCCGTCTCTATCGGTTTGTAGTTGAATCCATGTGACAAGCATATCACCTACTATCATCAATCAGATTTGGTTGAAATTTTCAGGATTTGTGTGAGTTGGTACATAATTTGGCCCATATATATTTCATCTAATTCCATTCACAACTTTTGCTTCTGGTTGAGCAAACATATTAATATACACCAACATATCAATTCTGTTTTTGTTTTACAGTGTTCTCTTTTGTTTGTTAGGTAACATTTTTTCTTGGTTTATCTAAATAAGATTATAGTATTTAGCTTTTTTAAAAACTTAAAACAGTCTTCTTCAGTTTCAAGGGTATTTTATAATCTATTTATGTGATCATAAGATTTAAGTTCAAATTTGTTTTCATTAATAATGTTCTTTACCTAATAAATTTTTTAATTATTTATTTTATTTTTTTAATTTGGCTATTAGATTTTATTTTCTCAAGTTTCTATGGTTGTGATAGCATATTTTATTTCTAATTTCATATGGAGCTTACACTCATTTTGTATGGATTTCTTCTTTGTTCAATTTACAACAGTTGAGTATTCTTTTTGAAATATATGTTCCATATTTATGTGACGTTATTTAAATTTTTTTGTATATTGTTTGCATTTATTTTATATTATTTTATCTATGCTCAAATAAATTTTGTATATAATAAAATAAATATGGATATGGGTTGCAATAATAGTTTATCACAGGCTGTCTTCATTAGTTAAATTTGTAATGCTTTAAATCATGGCTGAATACTAGCCTTTTTTCTTTTATAGGATAAATTTGATAAGATGTTATTTAAATAAGATTAATGATTCCATTTATATATGACTATATAGATTTAGTATCTCCCTTTCAGTATAATCTAAAGAAATTTCCTATTCTTTAGCTTTTGTGAAAAGGACTCCATTGGTTGACCAGAAGAAAAATGCCAATAAAAGATCTAGTTTGAATCTCTCTAGCTCAAGTACGATCAACTCTACCCAACCAAGTTTTGATACTTTTGTCTTTAGAAATCCTTTAAACAAGGTAATAATGCACATTAAGTTAAATAAATTAAAATTAATTTTAGGTGCTTCTTAGTTTATAAGAAGATACTTTATTGATATAGAAACAGGATATTTAGGATACATACAAATCAATTTAGTTTCAGACTTTTTTTTAAGGCCTTTAGCTAATGAACTTGATTAATTCTGAGACCTTCTTTCCTGTTTCTTAGTTTATAAGACTGTGTTATTAAGTTTTAAACAACACAGTAATTACATTTAAATGTTGTTCTCCTGTGATTTTTATTGAAATGTTTTTAATCAATTATTTAAAAAATAATTATAATTAAATAAACGTTTGGTGAAAAAAATGCAATTAGAAAAGGAACTCTTTTAGTTAGTAATTTAGAGACATTATTATGGTATTTTTAAGAAGTTTATCTGGGGGTCACCATTGCTATGAATTCATATTTAATTAGTTTTTTGTAAGAGAATATCCTTTACTCAATGCTTTTTATTTTAATTTTATTTATTTTTCCCCTCTAGACTAAACATTCTGGAATATTATGTTGATCTGCTTTGTAGAATTTGCTAATTAGTTTAGATTTTTCTAACCACATAAAGTTTAGAAATTTCAGTTGTATGATTACTTATTTAATTTAATGAAAAATCTGCAGATGATTGCTAAGCCTTCCGAGGACCATGACGATGATCTAGTTTAAATTTGGTAAACAATTATTTGTGTAGTTTTCATGATCAATCATTACAAACAGATAATAGTCTGTCTGCCCTTCTATACACAGACATACGCTGTAATTTATTTCGTTGTGTAGTTTCTTCTTTTGTTACATATTGTCTTCTCATTTTCTCTTGGCTGTCTTTGTGGAATAGTTAATATTTTGTAATTTGAATGATACAATAACTGCAATACACAATTCTAAGAATAATTTAACATTATAGCAAAGACAAAGTAACAATTAAATATCATTAAATATACTTCTTACAAAATGTTTCTAAATATGATTAAATGTATTTTTTACTTCATTCCTACTGTTCAGATAGAGGATTGTAATAACCTAAAACCATAAAGGATAATTACTGCTTAAAATTAGATGCGAGAATTCTCTAGAACATTTAAAGTTATTTGACACTTTCGCAGAGTACCCGTTATGCCTTGCATTTATTGTAATGGCGAATATAAATTTCTCAGTAGATACAGCAGAGCTAGGTAAAATTACTAATGACATCAAAAGCACCGTCAATAAACAAGCAACAATGACAGTCGTAAACTTGAAAAGGCTCAAGGCGACGGAAAGAACGTTCCAAAAGACAAGAGGAGCTTATTGAAAAGCTATTAACCGAAAATAATAACCTAAAGAAGGAAATTAAAAATATGGAGATCAGGTTAAACTGTACAGAATAGGCCCAGTTTTCTACTTGTTCAAGTTCAGAGGAATCCCCGCAAAGACCGGGGAAACGTCCAAGGGGATAGTTTTGTCCGTCGGGTGGCCCTAAGTGTGAAGCTTAACACTGAGGACCTAGATTTGGTGGAAAGAAAGCGACTTAGAGGAGAGGACACCCGGCTACTGTCGATCGTCATGCGTTTTGTCCGCCAGACGATCCGGGACGAGGTGCTTCGACTCAAAAGGTTAAAAAGGGATTTCACCACCAGCACAAGGGGTACCGATGAAAGAATTTATATCACTGAAGAAATGACCTCATACAACCATCATCTTTACTGGCTGGTGAGACAGAGAGAGGCAGCGGGAGAAATCAGATACGTCTGGTTCTCTAGAGGGCGTGTTAAGACGATGGCTTACAGGTTGCTGTCATTAACAATGGTTGTTGTCATTAGCAACAATGACTTGTAAGCCATCAACAAAGCCGAAGACTTGAATGTATTTCAATGATGCAAACACAATTGTTAGCTCCCTACTACATATTCCGTTCATAGTTACCAAATTTTCTTTATTTATTTTTTTAATATATTTCTTTCAAATACAATTTTCTCCACAAGGAATACTATTTTATGTTCTTTTCGGAATTGAAAATTTGGAGTTTTGTATCTTCACATTATTTTCTTACTTATCTCTACATATTTTTACATTAAGTCTGGTTTTCTCGGTGTTATTATATTATTATTTATCATTTCATCTATTAATTTAATGTCTTTTATTGTCTGAATATTCAGGGATTGGTTCTTTTAGATAATGTTCTTACTCATCTTTGTACATATTTGCACATTATCTCTATGTATCTCTTTATTATCATTTTATTTATTGCTTTTTTTAGTGTGAAAAGTCATTCAATTTCAGTTGCAATTATTATTCGTTTTGTCAAATCTCACTATCATTTATCTCATTTTTCTCTGTTTTATTGAATTTTACATAGTGAAAACTCAAATACACTAATTTACAATTATCCCTTTCCTTTTCAAACTTTAAAGATGTATATCCTTTTCTATCTTTAAATGACTAATATCCTTTTAACGTGCCATGTCAACTTCCAATCCCTTTCCGCTCTCTTTAATGAATTCCAAGATTATTTCCTCCATAATTTTTACCATATTATTGCCGTTTCAGAAACCTGTCTCAAACCAAACATTCCTTCCTCCTCTGTATCCATCCCTAACTATATCCTCATTCGTCATGATCGAACGGTCCGGACAGGTGGTTTGGTCTCTACGTTCATGAAAGTCTGAGGATAAAAATCCTTCATAAGACTCCCTCTCCCGACTTTCCTCATGAGAGTATTCATTTGTAGAAATTTTCTCAGAATCTTTTTCCCTCCTCTACATATTGTCCTTCTCAAGTCTAATTTGATCCCTTATAATCCTTCCTTTTTATCTACGTTCTCTTATACAATAATGTTATAATTACCGGCGACTTTTAAATTAACACCAATTTATGCTCTGACTCTCTTGACAAATCATACCTTGTAGACCTAATCCGCTCCCTTGACCTTTTCATTGTTCCCTTCCAACCCACTCACCATACCCAGTTCTCGAGTGCATTGCTCGACTTTTTTCTAGTTGATTCCTCTCAAAACTTATTATCCTCTTCCCAGAATCCTGTTTCCTTTCTTTCACATCATGATCTTATCAAGATTTTTTATAATGTCCCGACTCCTAAATTCACTCTTAAGAAAATAACTTGGCGAGACCTTGGCTCATTGACCTCTGAAAAACTAAATCCTTTTCTTGAAACATGAGCCCAATCCTTGTAATTCCATCTTCTCCTATTCCTGAATCAACATGCACCTCTAAAGACCTCTGCCTGCAGACATCCTTTTACTCCCTGGATTAATCCTGAAATCAGAAGGCCGATAAAGAGCAGAGACACAGCTAGAAGGCGCTTTAAACGCACATTTAATCTGGATGATTACATCTCTTTCAAAACCCTTCGAAACCTAACCCAATCTTCGCGGCGACGTGCTAAGGCTCTATCACAAGCACCAGATCCTAAGTCCAGATAGGAGATCATTAAAAAACCTTTCTTGAGCAAAAAGCTCTCCTCAATCTCCTCCAGTCTGGTTTCCGATCCCAGTTCTTCACCCAATCTACTTTATTGAAATTAACTTAAGACCTTCATCTCTCCATCAACAAACAAAAAATCTCCATCCTGATTCTCTTTGACTTTTCAAAAGCGTTTGATTCCATAATCATGAAATCCCTCTTTCCGAACTCCAAAACCTTTCCACATCAAATAGTGTCCTAAAGTTGTTCGGTTCCTTCTTGTATCACAGATCTCAAACAGTCATTATTTCCAATAAAACTGCTTCCTCCCCCCCTCTCACTAACTCAAGGTGTTCCTCAGGGATCTTCGCTCTCTCCAATTCTTTTCTCCATGTACATCAACGACCTTCCCGATTCCATCCATCATTCACAATACCACTTATATGCTGAAGATCTCCAAATCTACCTTTTCTTCAAGGTGATTCGAAGACTACAAGAAGACATAAACAGTATTGCTATTTTGGCAGCGAGTAATGATTTAAAGTTGAACATTGAGAAGACTAAAGTCATTCTCATTGATTCTAAGCATCTTATTAATTCCATTCCATTCTTCTATCAGTAGTCTCGGAGTAATTTTCAATGAGTTCCTGTCCAGGAATAATCAAGTCTCCCAAATTATCCGAAAATATATTGGTACCCTAAAACAGTTCCTGAGAATCCATGATTCTATGCCCCTAAAAACCCTCCAAATCCTAGTTTCCTCACTTCGATTATGGCTGCCTTGTATACGGTGGACTGTCTGGTGGGCTTGAAATCAGATTGAAAAGATTAATGATTGTTTCATTCAATTCATCTTTAAAGTCCCCAGGCGCTCCCATGTCTCCAGTTGTTATGCTGAGTGGCTCTATCCAAATTTCCGGCGGCAATATTTCCTTGGTTTATTCCTTTACATCCAAAAAGCCATCTTACTTTCTTGATTTGTTTACTCCTTGTTCCTCAGTTCATTCATTTAAAACGAGATCCCAGTCCATAAACCTGTTTGTTCCCTCTCACAGAACCGTTTCCTTTAATAAATCCTTTATGATGCATGGTACCTTTTTTTGGAATTCTCTACCTATCTCACTACGCAAATCCTCTTCCTTAATCACATAAAATATGAATGTTGATGTTTACATTTCATTAATAATGCTGTTGGAACAAATATTAATTTATTTATTACAATCTAAATAATTCTATATATTACAAATCTTTAGATGTGAATATATCCTAAACAAAAAAACATTTAAAAGAACTTCTTTTTTTTTAGAGATCCTTAATTAATAGGACACTTAACTCTGAAACACCCTATATAATAATATAGTTAGGTACTGTACTGTTAATGTTTATCTTGTTTTCTTATATGACTTCATGCCATTAGTTATTTGTATGTACTATGTTGAATTTATTTTGTTTGATCATCAGTTAATTGTAAATTATAATTTCAGAGTGGTCTGAGACCTAGAACATCTTTAAATGAAAGCTGTTTTTACCCTGGAGAAACTACATATGGAGGTGCTTCTGCTCGTCTGTTGACTGTGGATCAACCAAAAGCAAGGGTTGTAAATGTTACTGCATCCCCTACCCTACAGAGGGACACTATTGGAACCTCAGCACTAAGAATACTTAAAGCACTGGAACAGTTTTCTACACCAGTAAGTTTCTCACAAGGTTTATTGAAAATATGGTCTTAATAAAACACATCTATGACAGGGATTTCCATATTACTGCCGGATCCGGTCCGCAAGCATTTCCATTCCGATCCACGAATGTCTCTGTGATTACTTGGTAAAATTTTAAAAAAATATGTAAAATTTAGTATATCACTCAAACATGATGTTACTATAACATTTATTGTATGAGTTGTTCCTGCAAAAAAAAACTCATTTTATACCTGAGGTGTCATTTACAGAACAAATTTTTTTTTTTTTTTTTATCGCAACCCATTACCCGCTTAGGACTTACAAGAATGTCTCAATATGGACAATGGGACGTATAAGGAGGTCTCAATGTGGCCTGCGTGCCAAAAAGGAAACCTCTGGTCTCTGGTATTTGAAAAATATTTATACAGGCTTTATCATTCAAAATGCATATAGCCTATGATTTACTGCTTATACTATAGCACCTAAAGTGATAGTGCATCAGTCCTTTTTACATAGATCTTGACTATGGGAATTGATATTCATCGTATTTATGTGGCTGACTGAATGTTCATATCTCCTAATCCCAATATTTCATTTTCATGAAAATAATTTTAACAATTAATAAGAACAGCTGTTGATGTTAAATAAGGTGAAAGGTTAATTTAGTTTTGTCTTCCAAAAAAGTGTTAATTAAGTGTAAATACTTAATTTTTGTGTAGCAAAAGTGTTTTATCAAGACAAGATTGCTAAGGACAAAACACCAAACAAAGATTGAGCAGATTTCACCGCCAACAATGGTGGAATCAACTCAAACTGTGATAAGTAACATGGACTTTAAAAACAGTTATATAAACAATGAAGACGGCTCCTAGGGACTGGTTATTGGTCATAAAAGACTGATGATAGATTCGAGCGAGCCAAGAGCTCAAAAACGACCGACAGAATCTATCCCAACCTCGAACAGTTTTCAAGTTCTAACCGATATAACTAACTTACAAACAGAAGAAGTTAGAAGAGCGCCTCAAAACGATAAAACTCCACCAATTTTTATAAACAGTGTTGAAAATTACCATACATTAATCTCATTTCTAGAAAACGAAAGGGGTCCTAATATGTTTAAAACGAAGTCTACATTGAAAGGTGTCACTGTGTACCCAGAAAATCCGGACGTTAATCGAAAATTAAATTCTAGCCTGCAAAATAAAGGTGCCGACTTCCATACTTACCAACTTCCACAGGACTAATGCCCAAGGATTGTTAAATATCTTCACCATGGAACACCAGTCGGTATCATTAAAGAAGAATTTAAAAAAATTGGGTTACGAAGCCACCAATGTAGTTAACGTCATATCTCGATTCGAAAAAACCCCTTTCTGTGTTCTTTGTGGACATTACAAAAGATACATTTAGAGAAGAAATTTTTAGTATTGAATTTCTGTATTATTCACATATTAAAATTAAGGAACCGTGTCAAAAGAGATATATTCCTCAGTGTGTTCGGTGCCAGCAATATGGGCACACTAAAACTTATTGCAACCATCGACCACGATGCGTAAAGTGTGGTGAATATGAAACCAGCTCATGTTTGAAAAGCAGAGACACCCCCGCAAAATGCGCCAACTGTGCCAGTCAGCACCCTGCTAACTACATAGGCTGCCACACGCTGAAAGATCTCAGGGTTCAGCACAATGCAAGAAATCGTCCTCAGCGTCCCACAGTAGCAGAGGGACCTCCAGGCATGCATGAATTTCCTCCAATACTGCAACGTCACTACCAAGGGGAACCTCAGGTCATCGCAGGACCGCCGCAACAACAAAATCAAACATCATCTAGTTCAGCACCCCCGAACCAGAAAACATGTACAGGTACGAGGAGAGGCATTACCCAACCAATAATTCCGGTAGATAATGACTCTTCCCAATTATTTAATATAATTAATGGATTAAATAACCTAATCCAGCTCCTTTTCATTCTTCTTCAACAACTGTCACAGGCTACAGAGGTCTGGTCTCCAAATTATGGCCCACAATAATTTAACTGTAGGTTCCTTGTCAGTTCTATGGAATGCTAACTGACTGAAACAGCACAGTACTGAACTCGACTTATACTTGCACGAAAAACGGATCGACGTAGCACTCATTACAGAAACACACCTGACATCTTGATCAAAAATTTATATTCAGGATTACACAATTTATAGAACTGATCACCCAGATAAATCCGTACATGGAGGAACAGCTATACTCGTCAAAAATTCACTGAAACCCAATCCCATAGACTTACCCATTACACTATAACATTTGCGTCAGTTTACTGTCCCCCGAGGTACAAGCTTACACCCACGATGTTTTCTAAGTTCTTCAAACGCCTCGGAAGATGCTTCATCGCAGGTGGAGACTATAATGCTTAGCATCAAGGGTGGGCCTCAAGGTTGTGTACTCCAAGAGGCAGAAATCTCTGGTCTGTCCTCCTTGAACTTTCATTAGACACTGTAACTCCAAATTCACCAACTTATTGGCCCACCTCCAGACTCAAAACTACCGACTTACTTGATTTCTTTATTACAAAAGGACTTATAACCATACCATTTGCCGTCAATGCAACCTCCGATCTTTGTTCTGATCACTCCTCAGTGCACATGGTTCTCTTCGACGCACCTTCAGAAGCACAAAAAAGTCCTAGGCTCATAAAAGGCTGCATGGACTGGGACGCATATAGAGACCATTTGAACACCAATCTTTCTGTTCCAGGTTCAATTAAAAATCAAGAGGAATTAGAAGAAGCTGTTGAAAAATTCACAAAAAACATACAAGATGCAGCATGGGCCTCATCAACATCCAGGCCACAAAAAGCAGCGAACTTGCCCCATTATCCTATGTAAATAAGGGACTTGATTAGAGCAAAGAGAAAAGCACGTAAAGTATGGCAGTCTAATAGACTTCCTTCAGACAAACAAACTTTTAACAGATTGAACAACGAACTTAAAACACATATTCAAAAGCACAAACTACGACAATTTTATTAACAACCTTTCGACGGACGATGGAAGTTTATGGAGACATACAAGGAATCTTTTAAAGCATCGTGAGGTGTCAGCACCCCTTCGAAGAGAGGATGGTTCTTGGGCTGTTTCGGATGAGGAAAGATCTGAACTCTTTGCTAACCACCTTTCCACTGTTTTTAAACCACATACAGACCTAATTAATACAGAACACGATATTTTTGTACATAATAACTTAGACATACCGTTACAGCTCACACTACCACCACCTCCTTTCACACCATCACAAGTTTCAAATTTCAAACCCCTGGTCATGACTTGATAACTGCTGAGGCGCTCCAGCAAATGCCAAGGAAAGCTCTAGTGTTTCTTACCACAATTTTCAATTGCATTCTTAGGACCACCAAAGTTCCTATACAGTGGAAATACTCACACATAACCATGATTAAAAAGCCAGACAAAGACACTAACAATCCTTCTTCATATCGACCGATTAGTTTACTTCCAGTATGTTCTAAGTTATTCGAAAAACTATTGTACCCACGACTATTACATATACTAACAGACAGACAGATTATTCCTGACCATCAATTCGGGTTTCAAAAATTACATTCAACAACACAACAATTGCACAGGGCACTAGAGCGGAAATTATATGCAACCAGAGTATTTCTGGATGTCGCCCAAGCGTTCGACAAAGTATGGCATCAGCGGCTTCTCTTCAAGCTTAAGACCATACTTCCACATACTTACTACTTAATTCTCCATTCCTTTCTCTCAGATAGATTTTTCTCTGTTCGACATGGTCAAGGTCTATCCTCAATTTGATCAGTTTTAGCTGTTGTACCTCAGAGATCAATCCTAGCCCCACTATTGTACATCACATATACACACGACATTCTTCAAAGTATCTACACTCTTACAGCAACCTACGCAGACGACACTGCTATCATTACCAGGCACGACAATCCTACAGGGGCATCACTTAACTTACAACATCACTTGCAGATTATACTCGATTGGTGTAAACTTTGGAAAACTCAAATAAATTATCAAAAGTCACAGCACATCACATTTAATCTAAGACCAGAAACATGCCCTCCTGTATACTTAGACAAGATACCGATTCCACAAACAGACAGAGTACAATACCTAGGCCTTACGTTCGATAGGAGAATGATATGGGGTCCACATGTGAAGAAAAAACGAATCACATTAAATCTAAGACATAAATTGTTACATTCACTGTTAAGACAACATTCCAAATTAAAAGCAAGACAGAAACTAAGTATTTACACATCTTTTAAAACCTCTTTGGACTTATGGACTACAAATATATGGAATTGCAAAACCAACTCACATAAAAAAACTGGAAACTTTTCAGTCTAAGATACTACAACTAATCACTCAAGTACCATGGTACGTAAACAATCACACTTTACACACCGACTTACACGTTCCGACAGTCATGAACACATACGAACGTACTACAAACGATTTCATAACATATTAAACGGACACTCCAACCAGCTGGTAAAAGAAATGGCCACAACTAGTATGCTGGAGAACTCCATAAGACGACTGAAAAGGGTCTGGATGACTGAAAAGGGTCTGGATGAGGGATCTTCTTAGATAAATAAAAACCATGGAAGGGATACCGCTGGGTATTGCTATTCCTCATGCCTATCAAGCCTTTTTTATTTATTTTTTTTTCTCTCATTACTATGCCAGCACATCTGCTGATTGTCGATAATAATTGACAGGTGCGGATAAATATATGTAAGTGCAAAAAAAACAATAAGTTTAATTTTTTTTAAAGATAATGAGCTATTATCTTTAATCGGTTTAGAGGTCTTATTGGTAAAAAATACTATTATACTTTATACATTACTATACTACACATAATAAACTACTATTATAATACTATTGGTAAAAAAATACTGTTCTATATAGTATTTTTTCTGAAGTAGATACATTTACCAAGAATAGGATGTTTTGATTCAGAAATAGTTATAATCGGGCTAATTAAAATACTCATACCTCAAGACAAAGAGAACATGAATACCAATTTAAGATAACATTTATTATGTCTGAAAAAATTAAATCCTGTATTAGTTCGAATTATTTTCATGAAAACATAAACATTAGAATTTTAGAAATAGCTGATGCCTGATGTATTTCACGATGACAATTTGAAATACATATTAATATTTTTAATCAGCAAATTTTTTTTTTAAATAAAAATATTTTATTAATTAATTTTATATAAATCATATCAGGTTACAGAAAAAGAAAAGTGTTCTTTTAGAAGATAATTTTATATCACAATAGCTGATGTACCCGTCGTTGACGGGTGTATAGTTAAAATTTGAGAATTTTTTTTGTGATGGATTTTGTATTATAGGGGAAATGGTTCAAATTCAATTTCATAAAATTGGGTCGGAAGGGGGAAGGGGATTGTTTAGAAAATTTTTATGGCGGGGCTTATGGAAGTCAAGGATTCGTAATAGTCATAACAAAAATTTTGTTATTCGACTATTTGTTAGATACCACACAACTAAACCGACCACCACCGATCCATTAAACTTTGTTAAGTGTTTAATTTTCATTTATCATGAAGCGAGGAGATTTTGGAGTCGATTGATTAATCAAAAAGAGTTATAGGCTCTCCACTTCTTTAAACTCTGCTAAGTTTATCGCTGACAAAATAACCAAAATAATATTGGGCATTAAGTCTCCTGCATCTGTGTATAATTAGAACTTGATCTGAATATCGTGGTGGGCGGGGTGAAATTTTTAGGAGTTTTTCCTGATTTCCAGCTAATCCGTTTGGTTAATCCTAAAAATATATTCGACAACATTTGTTATGCTAGGAAAGTTGAATCGAATGACACCTTGAATGGGAAGATCGGACAAAGTTAAAAAATGAGTGTGTTTTTCCCGTTTTATGCGACAACGCGTTACAGATGTTCGGTGATAATTTTTCCATCAGTTGAGTAGTAAAATGTGGCTCACGATAGAGTAGGTTGGGATGAGAATTGAAGTAACTGCCTAACCAGGATCTCGACACAAATTAGAAAGATATCATGAAATGGGTTGATTCTATTCAATGTTCAGACGAAACCTTAATTTTATTTATATAGATATTCTTTTACCTATAAACATATGTTTATTATTAAAATTTATTATCAACATTAACCGACATCTCTAGACATATTGATCAAGAATTCATTTCATAACTTTGGTTCTACTCAATATTTTGTTTTCATTTAAAGCCTATATTTTAAGTCAAACAAACCTAAATATAATATCAAAATTTCGGTGGACAATGCGGGCATCTAGACAAACATTTTTTTTAAAGTTGATTTGGTGTCTGTAATGTATAAAATGGAAAGATATCATGAAACGGGTTGATTCTATTCAATGTTCAGACGAAACCTTTATTTTATTTATATAGATATTCTTTTACCTATAAACATATGTTTATTATTAAAATTTATTATCAACATTAACCGACATCTCTTGACAAATTGATCAAGAATCCATAACTTTGGTTATACTCAATATTTATTTTTTTCATTTATAGCCTATGTTTTAAGTCAAGCAAACCTTAATATAATATCAACATTTTGTTGCAATGTATGAAACGGAAAGATATCATAAAACAGGTTGATTCTTTTCAATGTACAGACAACACTGGCAGCAAATCTTAGCTTAGATAAATCTCAAATTAATTAATGTAGACATAAAGCTTATCAAACAAGAAAGTTTTTCAATTGAGGTAGTATCTGAGATTCACCAGGCTGATTTATGGTTTTATGAGAAACAGAACTCAGCATTGTTTAGCTGCTAAAAAGTGTTGTTAATTGAGATAAATTCTACTTGTATAGGAAAGGAATCTTTTCTAGTTTACTGTGAAGCTATTGATAATTACCAAAATTAAAAGAAGTTTAATTATCACTTCCTATTCAATGAAAAACACGATTTATTTTTTAAAAACTCAAAACTGAATTCCATATTTTTCTGTATGGAATTCGGATCATGTTGTAGTCAAATGGTCTATTTGAATTTTTTCGTATTTCTTGAGGTCTTCTATAGCCTTCTTAATCCTTTATAGGACATGATTTCCATGATTTTTTTATTGTGTACTATTACTATAGTGTGACGTATACGCATTTCAAATGATTTCACTTTATGCAATTTTTTCATTACCTGTTTACTGTGAAGTAATAATCATTTAGTATGTTGAATAAAGTGTGAATTGTAAATACAATGTTAGCGATGAAAAAATAATTAATATTCACTAATGAAACTAGCTCAATTTATCCACAAATAATTGTTAATTATTTACACTTCTCAAGAACTCAGTTTATATTATTTAACTACTGATTATGTATTCCCGCTGTGGTCCCAAAAAAAGTTGGATCACAAACTAATCTTGTGAAACCTAAAAGCAAATGAACAATGGAGATTAAATAATTTATTTAATCAATATATAAAAAAAAAACTACACTTATAATTTCATTGGAAAAATTCAACCAATAAAACGGAGCATTCAATTAACTAACTACATTAAGACTTTTTGACAAATATGATGCTCAACAATGTACACTGGTTGAAAGATAGATTACTCTTTTGATTTAAAATCTACCTGAAACCATCAATCATCTTGAGGGACATCTACACGGTGGGCCAGACCCCCTTACCGTGCACTCCCCCCTTCCCACATCCCTATAAATTGCATATCGTTGTGTTCCTTGTAACTATTTATTTAAAAAAAGCCAATGTTCAGTGAACGCACTGCCCCAAAATGGCGTCCAAAGATGGCGGATTGACGACTTTGACTTTAGTTAGTTTTTTGGTCACTGAGAATCAGTATTTGGCTTAATTTCCTCATGGTTGGTCTTTTATTAAAGCTGAATAGTCATAGAATAATAAAACATGAAGAAATATTAAAAAAATAATTGCCTTAGGCTATGAAAAACACCAGTAAAGTCAATTTTTTTAACAAAAAAATTTTCTAATTACAAATCAAGCGTAGTTTGTAATTAAACAGCCTACAATAACTCAAAACGTGCTGAAATAAAACATCTGGAGAATATATTTCTCTTTCTAAAACACTGATTATTTTTTAAACAATTTTAAGCAGTTCCGTATAAAATGCACTTACGCGGCAGAAAAGCGGTACTGGCGTGGGTGCCTACAGGCCTCTACCACACCATTCAGTACACATAAATGGCTTAGTTATAGTGATATCATAACATTTTTGGTACATTATATTGGTTTTATTAACGAACAAATATTAATGCAATAATTCAATTGTAAAGAAAAAAAAAAATTTATTATTTTTTTTTAATTTAACCTACTTTATTCTATATGTAGGTAGTTTAAGAAGACCTCAATCAATGATATAATTATAATAATAAAGCTTAATTAAAAAATACTTTGCTAAATATCTTGATTTTTTTTTATTTAACGTTTGCAATTTAACACTGTGTTTTGTATATTTACTGATTCTTAGAGGTAATTAAAATTTGTATATACTTCTCAGGAAATGAGCCATATTAATATCTGTTTTATAAACTAAAATAATATATACCTAATCTGAACTATATATAATGAATAGCTACCGGGTTGTTTAGTAAAATTCATATATCACTAATTAAAAAATTAATTTTCCTCTATTTTGTGCAGAAGTTGGACTATATCATAAATAAATAAGAAATTTTAATATTGAATGAATTATTAAAAATATAAAGTTGGAAAAATACATTAAGCGAACGAGAAAGAAATTGCCAAAACCTTGGAAAAGATAAAAATGACCAGTATATATTATATAGCTAAATGAATGTATAGTAGACAGATGAACAGTGAATAACTTATTTGTTTGCTAAGTTTATTTATGTGATAATTTTAAAATCTAAAATATCATCATTTGATTATTTGTTTGGTTCACTGTATTTAGTAGTTATGTATAATATTAGTATGATTGTCTGTTTAAATTCTTAAAATACTATCCATATAAAATTTTTGTTATGATTATTAGGTGTTAGATGCTAAAAAGATACCGGTTAGAACTGAAGGAGCTAATTTACGTAAAAGAAAACCACCACAACCCTACGAAGAACTAATTTTTCCAAGCATGCCTGAGCTACTGAGTTTAAAGCGACGTGAAGTTGTGAACAAACCTACAATTTCAGAGACTGAACCTCAGCCTTCACCGTCAACCTCTGCAGCAGTCTCCTCAGGATCTGGGTTTTCAGTTCCATCGGTTTCTAAACAGATGGCACCCGCTCCATCAACCAATGCAGATTATTCATTAAGGTAAGATGCTCTTTTTAATTGTAATTAAAATATTAGAGAAACCGAAAGTTTAATACCAATACGAACAACAATCATTGTATATATCACTGTTCACCAGCCCCCATCAATATTCAAATTCAATTCTATTTCATTAGTTCTTGTAATCATAATGTAAAATTATAGTCTGACGGAACAATCTCACAGTGTTTAAAACATTGCTTCTGCTGCATCTGCAAATTTTAGAAGGCTTATGAGATTGACAGGTTCACAGTACTCAGGATCCACTACACAGTCCTTGAACCTAATCCTAGCAAACCTGTCACTAACAGATTATATGAAAAGCTATTTCATCCAAGCTGATTCTGTCAGCCTGAGTTTAAATATTTGACTATTCAGTTTAAAGTGACTTATAGATAACATAACTCTACTTATGGATACCCTTTCCTGATTGAGCAAGAGTCTGCTTCTACTCTCTCAGAATCATCAAGGAACATCTTTTGGTTATGCTCCTTTTCTTCTTGGCAGATGTAATGGGGAATTGTTATTCATTACCTCTATAGCAGTAGTCAAATTTGATTTTGTGCACCAGTTATCATCAAAAATGTAAATTTCTATTATTAAACAGGTAGACAGGTTAATCTCCGTAACTTCTCCAGAAGATCTTGGTTCCTCTGATACTCTCCTCTAATCACAATAGCGGTGTCGCCTGCGTACTCTTGCGTTTAAAAGCATAGTGTTTTATGCAAATGAATGACTGGCATGTATGTCTAAACGATTTGGATTATTCATAAGTTTTTTTCATGTATTGCAATTAGGATATTCTCTAAGTAGTGGACTTATATCCAAGTATTAAGATACCTCTTAGAGGTTTTTTTTGTTTTAAAAACCAGTAGTTCTTTCCGTAGAATAGAAAGACTTTATCAATGTCATTTATCAATCTATGGTAATTAGGCTGTTTTTATGGGCTGACATGTTTTGTAAAACAGGTGTTGGCTGGCATGATAAACCAAAGGTTACGGGTCAAATTCTAGTGCCTGAGGGCTTTTAACTTTAGAATTTTCCCTTGGCACCCTGGGGAGTTACTATACAAAAATAAATAAAATACATTGTTTCACATGTATGTGTATATTGAAACTAGAGATGTTTACTGACTTAACAGAATCAAAATTGTTTTACCAAATACCCATCAGATTGAAATTGGGTCAAAAGGGTTTAAAAGTTTCCTTATGGATGCCGAAAACTGGCCGTACCAGTTGTCATTTATATTCAATGGCATTCTGCGGTCTGATCTTTGTTTTTTCTCTTGTACACTGGTTTGAAAGTTCTTCCAAATTGAAAACCCCATAAATATGGTTCCCTCCAAAATTCATTACCCAATCAAAATGTATCCCCTTCAATAATTATGGGGGCACAAAATGCATCATGTACTACCTGCTGCACACACCATTTCATTGATCTGAGATGAATCTGGCTATCTTTTAAAACCTAAAAGGTACAATAAATAATTGCTTGCTCAGAAAAGATACATGATGGACAAACCAAGGTAATTTTAAACTCTGTAAGCATTTTAGTATTGTCTTGATTTTGGTTCATTATTAAAATGCAGTAATTCTTCAATAACCTCAAATGGTTTCTATGAATAGTTGGTAATTGTTAAAATAATAATTACTTAATTTTTTACTTTTATGTTTTTTTGTGATGACTGTATTGCCTACATCATATCTGACATTATAGTCTTTCGGTAAAAAAATTATAGAAATTTATTTGAAAGGAAAATTTAGCAGTTTTACATTCAATATAATAAGTGTTTGTGGCTCCAAATATGTAACCAAAAATATCATCTGGCAAACTGTGTATACAGTACCCCTGTCCCCGCCTCTTCCATTTTGCATTAAAGAATATTTTATTTAGGGGAAAAAATGTTATTATATCATAAAATGATAGAAGTAATTTTTATCGGTGATTGAAGGTAATAAAAGAAAGATTATTATGTCTGTGAGTGGGATTTCATAGATTATAATTAAATAAATTAAGAAAACATAATACTGTTGTATTAGAGTAATATATAGATCCCAGGGACTCTTGGTGGCCTAAATGGCTAACAATAGTGGCTTAGCCTCCGTAACACTTAGCAGAGGGTCAACCAGTGTACCTTCTCAGCTCCTATTTTTGTTTACACCATTTGTCACTACTCCGATAATTGAGTTTAGAATATATTAATTACAGATGCAGTGGTAAAAGTAAATAAAATTTTCCATTTAATCATAACTTGTTAATTATATACTTTTATTTTTATATTTATATGTTCTGTTAAATTAGATATAATTATATACTTTTTTTTTTTCTACAGGCCAGAAAGCACAAAAGAAGCGCACATAGGAAGTATTAAAGGACGCCAAAAAGATGAAGAACTTCAAACAGAAAGAGTACCAGAATTAAATCTTCCTAATGTGCAGCTAAAAATAACATCTCTGCCCAAATTTGACTTGAAAACTTCAACACAAGCTAAACTTGGATCTCCAAAAAATAATTCAGTGACAGTTTCAAAAAGCTTACCAAAATTTGAGTTTTCAGAACCCGAAACTTTAGAAAAGATTTCTTCTGAGAAGATTATTCCAAATTTCCATGTCAATGCTTTCAAATTTAGTGAACCTCTTACCTCAATTGAGACAAATAAGAAAACCCTCAAATCTCCTTTATCTCAAAATTCATTTCCTTTGAAAGACAATCTTAATGAAGTAAACACTCTAAAAATGAAAGTATCTTCTCCAAACTTTAAACTTAAAAGGAAATCCACTGAATCTAATCCTAAAAAGGAAACCAAAAACTTTGAATTGAAAAAGTCTTCTGAGATGAAAACTGGTAGCATTATTGAAATATTCAACAAAAATAATGCAAGCTTAGAAAAAGTTGAAACTCTAAAACATTCTGAAAAGAGTTTACAGTGTAGTAAATGTAAGATAAATTATGATAAAATTAAAGGTAAGTGCTCTTGTGAAAATTCTATTGGATCTATCAAACATACTAAAGACAATGCATCTGAATCCAAATTAGACAGTAAAAAGAGCACAGTTGTTGATGAAAATTCAGAAAAGAAAAACAAATCTAATAGCTTAGAAAAAGGAAACAAACTTGCCAAGGCTCCTCTGAAAGGATTTGAAGGTTATAAAAAACCTGCCGATACATGGGAATGCAAAGAATGTTTTGTAATGAATAAAAATTCATCGGATGCTTGTGTGTCTTGTTCTACTCCTAAAAGTGGAAAACCTCAGAACTCTGTTAATACTCTTACTGTAACTCCTGCTGCATTAACATTTTCTTCTAGTGGAAATAAAACTGATCCACTGATTAAAACTGCTGCTAATTTTGTTCCCATGGCCAATTCTATTAAAAAGCCTCCAGGACAGTGGGAATGTAATGCATGCTGGGTACAAAACAAATCTGATGTTACTAGTTGTGTTGCTTGTAATGCTTCAAAACCTGGGTCTGCATCTGTTGAAAAACCTAAGCCTACATTTTCTTTCGGCATTCCTCCTGGATCTAATGAATCTAGTGGCTTTAAATTTGAAGCTAATCCAAACGCACAGAAAAATGATAATGCCACTGAGAAACCACCTCAGTTTTCTTTTGGAAGCTCTAATGAAGAAGTTAAAAATGCTGGCTTTAAGTTTGGTACAGACCAGAAAAGTGATTCCGTGCCAAAAACCAATGCCTCATTTCCACCACTTATTAATTCATTCAAAAAATCCAATAAGTGGGAATGTAACTCCTGTCTAGTTCAGAATGAAAACGATGTCAATAGTTGTGTGTCGTGTACTGCACCTAAGCCTGGAGCGAATCCGGTAGAAAAGCCTAAACCAACATTCTCTTTTGGAGTTACTAGTACAAATTCGTCGTCTACTCCAAATTTACAGATAGGCTTGAATTTAAATACTCAAAAGATAGAAACTACTGCTGTTCAACCTCAGTTTACATTTGGAAGTCAGCCAGATGAGAAGAAAAGTACTACTTCTGTTTTCAAATTTGGATCCAATGAACCTAAGCCTAACAATGAAAGTAAGCCAACATTCACTTTCATGAATTCAGACAAGCCTAAGGAGAGTGAACCACCAAAACCTGTTGTCTCCAATTTGTTTTCCTTCGGAAGTAATGCCAAAGGAAATAAAACAGATGATACTTCTGTCGATGATGAAAAGCCTCTTAAGAAAAAAGTCAGTTTTGGGAAACCCCTGGTTTCTGAAAAGCGTATCAGCAATGATACCAATTCTTCAATATTTGGTAGTGTAATATCAAAAAGTAATGATGGTTCAACAAATTTCACTTTTCCAACCAAATCTCCATTTGAAAATAATTCTACTGCATCCAAGGAACCTGGCAAAGAACCAGCTCCAAATACTTTTATATTTGGCAGTACTGAACCCAATGCTGTTTTGAAACCATCTTTATCTGAACCATCTAAACCTATTAGTTTTAGTGCACCTCCTAGTGATACTATTAACCTTGCCAACAATGAACATTCCAACACACATAATATTTTTGGAGGATCATTTACTGGCTTCAAACCTCCGGAAACTGAAAACAAACCATTTTCTTTCATTGGAAATTCACAAAGTAACCAAGGAGGGCAGTTCACATTCAATGCTGTAGCATCTGCTCCTACAGAACCATTTGGAGGCCAACAGCCTAGTTCAGGATTGCCGATGTTTAATCAACAGCAACCACAGCAGGCTCCCCCAGCACCAGCACCTTCACTGTTCAGTCAGCAGTCAGAACCTAAACCGTTTGTATTTGGTGCACCACCTCAGCAGCAGCCACCTTCCTTCTTCACATTCACTGCTGCTCCTCAACAGGTAAGGTTTCGAAAGATTTTTCTTTGCCTTATTTTGGTTTGATAAACTAAAAAAAAAAAAAATGTTGAGGTGAATATTATTGGTTTAATTTTATTCATTTCATTCCTAGACTTGATAAATATTTTAGTTTTTCTTTGATTGTATCAATTAACTATAGCAGTGTGCCCAACCTTAGTAAGGCACACCCACCTACCTACCACCACATGGTGTTTGGAATCTGGACAGTAATTATTCTTAATTTTTCCATTTAATAAAAGAAAGAAGTCCTCTTTCTAGATTAAAGAATTTTTTTGTTAGGCTCTACTTGTTTGATATCGTTAACAAAATTACTTTACCAGTACATATATTTTATTGTATAATTAATAATTATCAACTATTTTCATTATATAATCATATCCTCAAGAACTACAAGAATTACAAAAGTAGATATTTTAAAATACTAGCGGATACACCATAAATAATTATTGTGAAGATGGCAGGAAACAGGAATGAGGGTACACGGTTGATAAGAGGTTGGTCATCTCTGAACTATAGTATCATTTTCTGGACTTATTTATAGATATTTATTTTATTCTTATTTAAAATTCCCTCCTAAATAACCAGTTGAAATCAATTTTTAATTTTTAAATGTACTTATCACTAAACAATTTTCCTTGTAATGGATCTTGCAAAACCCGGTGAAGAAATGAGATTAAGTGTTGGTGACTTTAGCGAGTCTGATTGCAGATTGGGATCCTGTATACATCAAAATAATAATATAATATTTAATCTTTCCTATTATTTTTATTAAAATATGTCAAGTGAAATAATATATGGCACCGAAGGAAGATAAAATAATTCAAAAAATAAATGTTTCTGTTTTACGAGCATAGTATAAAAAAAAAAAAAAAAAAAAAAAATGGAGGGTCAAAATGTCATTAGGGGACCTCGGTGGACTCCATCTTGTTTTGGAAGGATCGAGTGAAAAAGCAATTATGAAATAAATTTTTTAAAAAGAGTATATTACAAAGGTGATGAATTATTGATTTTATTCTTCCTGACATATAAAAAAAAAAAAAAAGTTTCGTCCATCCTATTTAGTTGGTATTGGCAAAATTTGGTACTAAACTGAGTCGTTAAGATTAAGTTATAAAATAAAAATGCAATAAATCCCAACATTTCCTAACACATATTTGTAAGATAAGAAAAGTGATAGGAATGGAGCTATGTCTCGAGAATGGAGACACCACTACATCATATGTCAAATTCTAGCTCATAACATTGTATATCTTCTACTTTTTAGCTTATAATATTGTTTACAGCTTCAAAACTTCCACTTCAGATATAGCTTTCAATTTTTTGGTTAACCCTATTGTATTTAAATAGAAATATTTAGTGTGAAATATATTATCTTAGCTTTTATAAATCCATATTAATAAATTAGAGCTGATAGAAATTTTGAAGTATTATGTTTAACAGCAATATGTTTACGTACTAAAGTGGATATGAGTCACACTCGCAGTACCCATCATAACTTTGAGAGAATGTTTTTAGCTGAACATTAACTTTTTTTACTATTTTAAAAGTACGTTCTCGATCTTATATACAGTCTTTATTAGTTGAATTCTATCACAGCTCAAATTATTATTCTCCATACAAGTACCCAGTTGTATTATTTTCCGAAAGGAATTATTGGATCTGTATCTATAGTTGACCTTCTCCATTAATTTATCTTGACATTAAATAGTATCTTTTTCTCTCAAAAAATTTTAAAAAATATTTATTTATTAGAGTACTGGTATTGGTGCAACAACTACGCCTGCATTTGGTGGATTTGCTGCACCTTCGAATTCTGCTCCTGTTTTTGATCCAAATGCTAAGCCTTCATTTAATTTTACTGGTGGTGCTACACCTTCCTTTTCGTAAGTATTTTTTTATAATTCTTTTTTTATTATATTAAATTAAAGTTGGATATATTGAATTGACTTTACACGTTTTTATTGAAAATTGATTATTTGTAACATTTATTTTATTTTCTCCGTATTTTGCGATCATGGAAAAATTCCGAGTTTTCAGCATAAATACAATTTTTGAGATCCAACTGGCCAAGTTTCACAAAATAATGAGTGTATTTGACAGATTATCTCAAAAACGATAAGTTGAACAAAGCCGAAATAAAATATTTAAGGTAGGTGTATGTTTGGCAGCAGTATTTTTATCAAAATTTGTTTAACACATAAGGTAATTTACGTTATTAATTGTATCCACATATTTTTACCAATTTCTGTAAAAATGGCTCTGTTTGATTAAACTCGTTATATCAATGTGCAATTAATTGGTTTTAAAATATGTTAAGTCGTCTTATCTTCATTTAAATGGTCTGAAACAGCTCTAGTGCCGAATTTTCAAAATGGCTTCTAAAGTATACCTGCGATTTCTTTTATTTGAAATAATTAGCTGAATCTCATTTTTCAATAGCAACAAAAAATGATCAATTATATACTAAGAAAGATTTAAATAATTCATTAAATGAGAAAAAGAATTAGTTTTGTTTCAAAACAAATATCAGAAAATAAGGGTATTACTATTGAAACATTAACTATTTGTGTAAAATTTTTGAAATTATTTATAAAATAATAAAATGAAATTTAGCAAATTTCTTATTTCACTACTGAAGAATCATTTGTAGAAGTTTATCTCAGTTTATGGCACAATTGATGAAAATCATCGTTTGTTAACTAAGGTTTTCAACCATACTACGTAATGAAATTATTAAGTTGTAGTATTAATTTTGCTGTAGTATTAATTAATCATTCTTTAATTTCTTAAAAGAGTAACTTCTTTGTTTGGGGCTGCACCCTTTAAGAGTTATAGGAAGAAAAAACTCCTAAGTAGTCGAGATTTTTTGGTTGCCAAGTGTTCCTTGGAAAGGACTCTCAGGGATATGAAAAGTTAGATTTCTAGAAAACAGAAAGTTATTTATGAACATTAAAAACAAACAACATACACTGGAGTTTATTATAACTCTTTCATGTCAGTTATTTCATATTATAAATATTTCAGGGTGTACTTCATTTTTATACCATGTTAAAATTAAAGATAATTATTTATTGATTTATAAATAAATTTAGGAAAACGTTAAAATATTTAATAAATGGCTATTGTTTTCATCTTTTGTTCCTGTAGGGCAGCAGCTGTTCCAAACAGCACAGGAGAAGCAGTTCCTGAAGTGAGGAGGGTTAGAAAAGCAATTAGAAGAACGACACAGCATAGATAAAGTATACGCCCTGCTCTGCTTAATGACTAATCTTACTAACACAGACTGACTTATGGGCACAGTTTTGTTTTGTAAATTATTATTGAAATTTTTCCGAAATACAATTTTCGGTTTAAATATTTTATCTTTGCATAAAATGCATTTCATTGTAGAATATGTAATTAATTTTTGTATTTTTTTTTTTTAATTTTCATTTTAGAGTCCATTTAAGGTTTAATTTAAAGTAATTAAAGTGAAAAAATTTTCTTTTATACCAACTTGGCTTGGACTCCAATTTGTGTGGTTGATTTACAGATCCTTGCCTTTTACTGTAAATTTGTAACTATGTTCCTTTTATTTGTCAGATAGTTGGTTTATTTTATTTTTAGTTTTTGGACTTGAAAGTGGAAAGGAAATAAATGTAAACAGTGTAAATTTTATTGTTATAAAAGTTATTTGATACAGCATTGTTCTAAAATCAATTGATTTTATAATATTGTCTGATTCAAACAATTTATGTTTAATTCATATGCGTAATAATATTGGGCAAATGTGTAAATATGATATATATGTGTAAAATTTGTTAAGCTTGCCCTAAAATAATTTTACTGTTAAATGTAATTAAAGATTTGTCATCTCCATCCATTGTGAACATTCTCCTGTGTATATATTTATGCTAATATATACATATACATTGTATATATATGTAAAATCAAGTTAGATATTTTAATTTGGATTGTATAAATTCATTGATTGAAGTGAAGTGTAAATTCAAGACTTATTGTTCATGGTTATGGCCTTGTTTAAAAAGTGCCATTTAAGGAGAATTTTCACAGTAATTGAGTATCGGCTTTACTTAAAATATGGTATTGTTAAATTGTATTTATTTTGGGAGACTTTGTAAGTAGTATAGGTTAAAAACTAGTGAAATGCACACAAAACTGATATAAATTGCCTGGCCCATGGAATTCATGTGTGCACTTTTTATAATATAGTTGAAGTCAAATTGAAAAGAATTTTTAATATTTTTGTATAAATGTAATTGATTTTAAAATATTTTGAGATGCATTGATGAATGCAGTTTTCGCCCCTGTGATATTCGGGTGGGCCAGGTTCTAACGCAGGCTCACTCCTAAGTTTTGTAAATAGTTAATGAAAGGCCTTTGATGAAATTGTATATTATTCAGATATCATGGGCCGAAAAGATTTTGTTTATTTTTTTTTTATTATTTTTTTTATTCAAGAATTGAAGGAGTTAGACTGCTTAGTGTGTGTAAATAGTAGTGTGTAATTATAGTTAACAAAATTTGTGGGTCATTTGAATGTTTATGTATGAATGTTGTTAAATATTGGTTTCTGCTAACATTAAGTCATTGTTCCATGTTTTGTTTTGTTCGAAAGTGAAGAAATATATATATATATGTATCAATTCCTGGTTTTATAAATGTATCTAGTCACATATTTTACAGCTGGCTGGTTTCGTTTATTTTCCCATTTTTACTTTTTTAATGATGAACCAGATCAATAAAATGAAAATTTCAAAATTGAAAGTGTTTTTTTTTATATATAATTGTCAAATAAGGTATTCTTCCAGTTGATTATTTTATACATAAGTAATATTTGTTATTAAGGAACTATTGTTACTTAAATGCTGAAACCACTACCATGCCGTTGTGAATATTCATTTGTTATTGATTTCACAATATATAGTAAGACTGTTTAGAAAACTCGCAGGAACCACAATTTTATTATTTTTTTTCAGATCATGTATAAAGTTCCAGTTTTTTTATTACTGTTTTGTCCGATGAGGATTTTATTCACAAACCTGTTTTCGTTGAATACTTTTTATTATGTAAGATATATATATATTTATATATAAATAAATTGTGGTATTTCAACTTGAGGTTGTATCCAGTTATTTATAAATGTATATTAAATATACCAAAACCTGAAAGTTGTGTTCTAAACTAAAAAATTGTTAATAAAATCTTTTAAAAAACACCATATATCATTGGTATTAAAAAAAATCTAAAATGGTACAGAAACCTAAAGTTGATGTATAACATTGTACCTGTTAAATAAAATCTTTCTCTATTTCATTCCAAGCTTTTATCATTTACTAAGTATTAGCTGATAAAATCAAACAGACAATGGAATGAGTTTTAACAGTGGAGAAGTTAAGATTTTGTCAAATATATATATATATATATTTTGGAGGACTTAAAATTTGCCATCACAGTTGTTGGGGAAGAGATGTATGGGTTCATTAGAACTACTAGCAACTCAGAATAATGTTAGTTTCCAAATTTCTAATGTTGGCCATTCGGAAGGATACGATGCCAAAGGGAAGCGAATTAAGCAGTAAGTGACTGCACAGGATCCAAAAAGAAATATGAAAATGAATGAAAAGCCTTGATAAACCATCCATAAAATAATTGAACAAATCTAGAAATAAAATGTTTAATTTATGTCTTATAAGAAACCTTTTTTTTTTTTCAGAAGAGTCCCAAAATGTTACCACGAAGGGTCCCCACTTGTCTTAATCGGGAAAGTCTGGAGCCTTTTGTCATTTAGAATCCGCGGCATGTATCTCACGTTCCAACTACTTTACTTATAATCTTTAATGAGAAGAATTCAGCGAATTTTCTTCTAAATCTTAGAACTTATGGCATGACAGACTATAAAGACACATATTGTTATAGCATACAAGGAGCCCGATTGGGTACATTGAATATGAAGGGTCAAAAACTATAGAATAACCAGCCTACCTATTCTAGAGAAAATGGAGGCAAAGATAGATAGAGCAATGAATGAAAATGTGTCAGTAGGACGACTCTGGAATCTCTGAAATATAACGATCTGAAGAACCAGTATAATTTAATATTTTATTTGTTTGAAAAGGTTGCATTGTTAGAAACACCTTTATCACTTTCATTTCACTCATTTTGTAAATAATAAGATTCATCAACATATTTTATATAAGATCAGTGGTATGATATTTCTTAAACAAATTTCAGAACTTAAATTATAATGATGAAAGAATTTTGTTTTAGCAAATCAAATTTATGTTTTCTAAAACAAAGGTTAGACCAGCTACAACCTTGGGAACCAATATAGCAATATAGAAAATTAAATCATACAAAATTTAAATTCATATTAATACATAAAATGTGAATAACAAAACATTTTATGATACATGGTTAACCAGTGTCTTATGGCTTAACAAAGAGGAAGTGGAATAGGAAGATTATAATTGTGGAAAAGGGTGAGGCAAGTCTGATTTGAAGTGGTAGAGAATTCCAGAATGTGGTAAAGCAGATAACAAAGGATTGTTGAAGGTAGAAATATAGAAAATTCAATTTTTAAAGAAGTACAAAGTCTTTAGGGTTTTGAAAGTTGTGATTTTAGTCCATATGTAAATTATACGGTTACCTTTATAAAACTGCTAGATATTAGAGAATATTAAATTAAATACAACAAATGAACTATAAAATTAAACCAAACAATTTATTCATTTTTCGACTAGCAAAATGTTCAATAAGTAAAGTCTATAACCTTTATCACAGAATTCTTAAATTAATTTTCAACACTAAGAGAAGCTATACAGTGCACAACTACTACTAGTAAAATAAAAGGAGATAGTAAATAACACTTAAATATAATGATACACTAAAATTATCTATAAATAAATAAGTCTAATGTAGCTTGGATATTATTTATTAGGTTGTCTGAAAAATAATGCAGGATTTTGAGTTTTCTTTAATATACCTCTCTATATCACAAACTGTTTACATTTACGGTATTATTCATTTGTATGAATGTCAACATTTATTAATCCTCTTCCAAACGATGATGTTTATTTACCTCTGTAGCATTTTGCTGCTTAGAAATAATTCAGTCTTTATTAAGATAACTCAGCCAGAAACATCAATCAAGTCTGGGACGAGAGCAGCATTATTGAGTGCACTGTATAACAGTGGTACAAAAAAGTTTGGGAGAGAGACTTCAATCTTGAAGACTAAGATGCCCGTGGAAGGAGTTCCTCTCTTGATGACTATGTTCTGTGGGCTTTGGTGCAAGGAAACCCCAGAACCACTGTTCGAGAACTTGCAGAGAAACTTGACCTTAGCAAATTGATCGTCGATGACCACCTCAAGGCCATTGGAAAAGTAAAAAAACTTGAAATTCCACAAACACATTAAACAACCGTAAAAAAAAAACCAGCATTATGAAGTTTGTGCTAGACTTCTTTGCCAAAGTGCTCCTTTTCTCTCCAGAATTGTTACTTTTGATGAAAAGTGAATACTTTATGATAATAGTAGAGGTTCTGGACTGTGGCTCGACAAAGGAGAAGCAGCAGAACATTTTCCTAAGGTCCCAACTCATCAAAAAAAGGTGATGGTTGCTGTTTGGTGGGCTTCATCTAGTTTGATACACTACAGCTTCTTAAATCCTGTAGAAACCATCTATGGTCAATCGGAAGGGGCCCATTTTGTTGCATGACAATGCCCGGCCACATTTTGTGACATCACAAAAACTGAGCTAGGATTTGAAACTCTGCCACATCTGCCCTACCCTTCGGATATCTCACCTACGGATTATCATTTTTTTTAGAAACCTGGATAACTACTTACGTGACAAAAACTTTAATGGACAAAGGGAATTAGAAAATGGGTTTTTGTAGTTATCAATTTTGAAGATGGAAAATTCTATTCCAAGAGAATGGTAAAGTTGTCAACACGTTGGCAGAAATGTATTGATAGTAGTGGAGACTATTTTGATTAAATAAAGCAGTTATAAATCTCTTTTTAACCAAAATTCTGCATTATTTAACAGACAACCCAATACAAAAGTGAATAGAAGTCTAATACAAAATAGTTTGTTTTACATAAACTTATTAACATAAATATATATATATAAAAAAGTTAACTTTCGAATATATATTGGCAATCCACAGCTCACCAACCAAAATTGGCTAATCACCTATCAGTACAAACAATGAAGAGATTAAGAGCCTTTTTTCATTATTAAGGGGAAACAATTAGTCAACACTGCCCCAATGAAAGAAATGTAAACTCATAATAACATTATAATGAATAGTTAGAGAGAGGATTAGAAACTGTCTCTATTAAAAGTAATATTACTATTTTTCGAGCCTCCACTGAAAAAGACCTCCATGTGAGTTATTTTATTTTTTAAATCAGTTTGAAATCGACAGCAGTGATTTATATAAAGCTACCATCAAATGCAAGTACTGTTTTTTTTTTTTATATTTTTTAATTCATAGTTTTAGTTTGAGAGATGAAATATAAGAGTTCAAGGGTGAGATGATGTAAGTGGAGGGCATGGCAGTACGGAACAATACTGCGTGCAATGCTAATAAACTGCATACAAAGTAGTCGATGAAAATGGAAGAATGATTCAGGAAAGGAGGAATCACAAGAATTAAATGTTGAATGGAGGGATATAAGGCCAACATTACACTATCAAAGCTTACAAAGTCACATATCTATAAAAAAAAACAAGTTGGACAAGAAATATGGCAGAATAATAGCTCAACTACTATAAAATTTGTTTAATTATAGATAAATTCTTTGCTTAATATTTTATAAAATATTTACAGAGGTGGTTCGAAAGACCAAAGATTGGCTGTGGCAGTAATGAAGTTTTAAATGTCTGTACAAATGATAAAATTTCTTATAACACGTTCAAAATAATGATTACAACAGCAAACTTTAGGATTTTTCTTTGAATTTCACCTCAAATTTTGTCAGTTAAGAGAAGAAATGGAAAAAAAGCAGTTGTTACTAGATAATAATAAACATCAAACATCTGCAAGCTAGTTGCTAATTGTATCTGCTTGAAATAAGAATAAAATTTTGTGGTTTAAACCATAATTTCTTTTTCATATTTTTGTTCAGTAGTAATGGCATTATGTAATATAGTTCAGTGAGTAATATTATAATATTATGATAATATATGCTCCAGGTTCTGGGTTCAAGTCCCAGCTATGGCAGACATTTTTTTATTCTGTTATACAAGCAATGGATCAACCACAGGACACCTCAGCCTCTACAAAGTGGCTACTCTTAATTAAATAATTAAGTAAGGAAAAAATTGGTTGAGTATAACCCGGTCAGATCACTTCCTTGCACAACTCTTGACCAAGAAACAGCACTTCCTTACAAAGTATTGATCCCAAAACATCCTCTTGGGTTGGAGAAGAAAAGAATTTTTTTTATTGATGGCTACCAAAGCTACAGCAACTTCTTTATTTTTAGCTGCAATTTAACAAAACTTAAAATTTTTTGAGGTCACAATATTTCTTTCATGTATAACTTTTATTTAAAGTTTTCTAAAAGGTCTTTATCAGAGAACTTCAATAATGTAATGTCGGCCTTATGCAGGTTTATTTCAGCAACACATCAAAACATCTCAACTAGTTTTACGGAAACCGTACTCATTAGTGGGTTTCAGTCTTGGTGTGTTACAGATTACCAGTTGTATTCTACGGTTTTATCTTCCTTTAAAAAATAATAATAGTAAACTAAAATATACATTACAAAAATAATTTATTTTTACAAACTTTGTACACAAAAATAGCACAATATACCTTTAATCCTTTCTTTATGAGCCATTTATGGTAATACAGTATCAACATTCAATATAAGAACAATTTTATTTTTTATCATAAAAAAAATAGGGTCGATAAGTTTTTTTTTTAAATACAAAATAACTTATATTAGTTTATATATCAAAATGAAAAGGAAAACAATACAAAATATCTAAAAAAGAAATTCACTATTCATCACAATAATGAACTATTTATTTACTGGTAATAAATTTATAATAAGTTAATATTACTTGTCCTTTTTATTTTTTCCTGACTTCAAGGGAATAATGTTTCATTCTAAAAATACAAAGTAATTCTCATTTACTGTCAGTCTTACATAACAATTGATTGGCGCAACTTAATTTAAAAGCTTTTTTACAGCTTAATTTAATAGAAAACTTATCTCTGTTAGATAAAGAGTATAAGAAATCTATTTTTAAAATGATGAATAATAAATAAAATATATCTTCATTATTTGCTTCAAGGGAAAAGAAAAATGAATGCCATATAACAATTTAAAATGTAATACCATACTACAGACATCTTCCTTAGATGCTTGGTTCTGAACCTTCAAGAAACTGAGCATAAACATCTCTCCAGCATTCTCCCTTCGAATTGAACATGAATTTGTAGTAACTACCATCAGCACAAATCACTAAAACATATTAAAAAATAATACTGTGAAATAAACCTGACACGAGGACCTACCCACTATGTTTGAGGAGTTTACATCAGGATGGTATAAGTCAATTAATCTTCAATGGGCAAAAAAAAAGGTTTCAAAAGATTAAAAGTGAAAACTACCTGAACTTCTGCACCTTTGTGCAGGGAAGAAAATAAATAATCATTGAAGATATAATGAAAGGCAATTATAGAGTGAATTGTTATAAATTTTATATTTGTTTTCTTTTAAAGATTTGAAAAATACGTCATTAAACAAATTAATAAATACTGATAACAAAATAATTATCATGTAACATTATCAATATATTTTTTTTTAAATCAGGCAATAAATCAGCAAAAAATATTGAGGTTGTGACTTTGTTCACTTTTCCTTTGAACAGTTTAACCATTCCAGATTGTATTTGTGTACTTGTACTTAGGTCAAAATTCTTCAAGATAGGGATACATCGCTCATACTTTTGGAATTTTACTACAAACTAACATATAGCTCATAGTTTGTTTTTATTATCTAGGATGCCTCATATTGACCTCTAGCCTAGGCTTCTGCAAAGAGTTTTCTATTACACAAACCAAATACAACATAATTTGTAAGGTTTTTTTTTTTTTTGTAAAAAGAAACATATTAACCTGTATGTTTTTTTATGATTATTAAGAACTGCAATGTCAGCCTTAGAAAATTGGCACCCACGGGTTTTGACGAAATTAAATTTATTCTTAAGTTGTTTTGTATTTTTGTATTAAGTAATATTTGAATTGTATTTTATTCAATATGTCTCTAATTAAGTTGCTTTATTAATAGGCTAAAATTAATTATTTTCATATGCTTCATAATTTTTTTTTTTAATTCTAAACAAGTGGTAGGTAAAAATCCCGCTCCCGGCTGACAACTCCAGGCAAATGCTCGAATTTTCCTTTCTTAAGGCCATTCAATATATATAGATAGCTATAGATATCCGAACTCAGTGATTGTGAAAACATCTACAATATTCTACAACTGCCTGCTTTTCATTTCCATCAGAATAACCATAAATGAAATGAATATCAGCATTGAAACGTTAATGCCAAATTAACAGGAGATTAAAGGATACCAGACTATAAACAAAACTAATCTAATCAAAAAATGTTAACATTTTAATAAAATCTTTCAATGTTACCTTCTGTTAGGAAATAAGAATAATAATCTATCTCTACCCTAGAGGGTTTTAAGAAAACATGCTTGATAGGTAAAAAGGCATTATAATATTGCTGGTTCTGTTTCTAAATATTACAGAAAGCTTATGTAAAAATTCATTGAATCTGTCAAAGAATTTCTTCAAATGCCATTCCAAAAATTAGAAATACATGACGTTCTAGAAGACATAGTGCTCGGAAGGTTAATTATCTCATTTAACACTATGGTTTCCCCTAAAACCACTTTACCATACAAACAGTTAATTATTGGTTTCTAAATAACATCATTGAAGCATAAATTACTCCATTTTTTAGAATATTTTGTTATTTAAGGTAATAAGAAATAAATTAATATTAATACTTTTTAAACTATTAATATTTTTTTGAAATGATAAGTGACTAACCGATAACAGAATTTGTATCTGAACCAAAAGCGCAGATAGAATGAGGGCCACCTGGAACCTGGAATTTACAAAAGCTCCAACGGGAACTGAAGTACTTAGGTAGGAATGTAGCAGATGCAAGGCTAAAACAATAATTGATATTTATTAATATACATAATAAATTTTAATATTAATTTGTATAAACGTATCAGCAGGGTGCTGCAAATTTTTATATTGGAACTTGGCACTTTCTAAAGGTGCCAATATACCAGAGAGTACTCACAAGTAGATACAGCTTCAAGAGAACTCAACAGAAACAAGTGGTCCACCCTCAAGAGAGCTTGAAGATTTGTACATAATCATCACAATGGGTATCGCTATTGGGCACCTTTATCAACTGAGTTCTGAGCCAATTATTAAATTTATGTGAGTGGAAGGAGAAAATATTAAAGATATATCAGTTTACACCTTTATCTATGAGTATCAATAATTATTTTTTTACACCTTTATCTATAAGTATCAATAATTATTTTTTCAAAAACATAACTCATCACCTTTATCCACTTGAGCCTTCAATTATAAGATGGCAAACTATTACTAGGACAAAAAAGGAATAATTTATAATAAAAAAGAGTTTAATTAAGAATGTAATGAGATGATATTCGAAGAATAAATAATCCAATGAAAGCTTATCGAATAATTATAAGACCTAATAGTGTAGAGATGGTTTATTGTGATATAATATGGAAAGGAATTGGTTGGGGGAGGGAAGGGAAGGGGGAGGGTATGGTCCAGCTTACCAACTGCTTCCTGCATTTCTGATACCACACCCTGATGAAGATCTACAAAGTGGGTCAAAACTTCGACATTAAATACTATATCAACAATTTAATATTTATTTTACTGCACCTCCCCCGACCAATTCCTTTTCAAATTATAAGACGTAATTCTTTACCAGGATTTCAGTATTCTTCAAATGGACTAAGTTCTCTTGCTAATGTATTTTTGGAGAGATACAATAAAAAAAAACAAATACTTTGTCCTCTTTGGAACATTTGAGACAACAGTCCATTTCATGAAGCTGCATATCACATATATGAACTACTAGTATAGAGTTGTCAATGGTTTAATCCAGAGGTCTTCAAACTACAACCCATGGGTCACGGTCAGATTCAGCCCACGAAAGTTTCTTTGATTCCACAGTAAAATTTTAAAAAATATGAAATCAAGTAACTCGCTCAAACAGGAGGTTACTACAACATTTAACGCATGAGTTGTTTCTGTTAGAAAGCTCATTTCACAACTGAAGAGTGATTTATAGAATAAGATTTTTTTTTTCATGACAAGCCATGGCCCGTGAGACTTGGAATGGTGGGGTGATGAAGAAGTTTGATCCACTGGCAGCCAAAATCTAGGATGGTGGGAAGGTGGGGTGATGAAGAAGTTTGATCCACTGGCAGCCAAAATCTAGGATGGTGGGAAGGTGGGGTGATGAAGAAGTTTGATCCAATGGCAGCCAAAATCTCCAGTTTATGCTAGTCTGAACCGCTTTCAAGAGCAATGTAGCGACTAATATGATTTCCTGAATAAATAGTCACAGGTTCATCCAAGAGGTGCACACACCAATAAAAGAATAAACACACAGTTCCCTAAAGATCGGGCCATAGTAATGCATCATCCCACGTACCAAACCAAGGAATTGCTTCTTCAATGTTTTTAGCCTGGACTCTCGTTTATTGATGTCACAGAATGCTGAGATTAATATAAATCTTTTAATATTATATGATTTTCACAACAACCAATCATTATTGAATTTGTTTAATTTTTTCGATAATTATATACTTAACAAATATTAAAATTTGTATATTTATTCATATAAAATAGAAGTAGTAATCTATTTTGAAGCAAATATTATTTTGATTTTTTTTTTTCTTTGACCCGATGTTTTATTAAAATTTTCATAACTTAACTTTGTGGGATGGAATTCCTTGGACTGCATAAATGGTATGCATTATATGGGAGTAATGAGGATTTGAAATTTATGAAAGATGACTTATGAAGAATTGATATTCTACTGAGTGGGTTCACTGGTTGTATTATTTTTCTTTTCTTTATTTCTTTTTTCTTATCCCCAAAGATCAGTAGTTGAGATTTTCACATTTTTCTTTATGGGATGGAGTCCCTTGTACTGCTTTTATCGTTTAAATTTTAAGGGTGTTAGGAGGAGTTCAAGGGTTTTAAAAATTGTGAAGTGCTGAGTAGTTAATCTAGTGATGGGACTCATTAGTTGTCTTGTGTCAGTCCAGTTAGTTAGTAGTCTTCAGTCTAGTCAAGTCTGAGGCTTTTTCTAAGTGTTTGCCACTTCTGTTTGAGACCTTATGGTCACACCATCAGATTCAAAGACTCACGATCCAATGTCTTTAAAGCAGCTGAGGCTGCATGGCTCCATAAGTGAGATATGTACATTTCTTATATTCACCAACAACAAATAAAGGGCATTTCTGGGACATTCTAGTAAGGAAAGCCCAAGAGTGAATGCTGTTCTGAATTTATAATGTTCTCAGGAGACTAGAATATTATAAAACTCCAAGACATGAATAATTTTAATAGTAAACAAAAAAATTAATACCTTGATTGCTTGTTGAGTTTTTGGTCTTCAACTGAAAAAATATGGACAGTACCATGATCACTTGAGACACAAAGCCATGTTGAATCTTGATTGAAGTTTATACTGTAAAGAAATAATTACTGTTAATATAATACCTAATAGCTCTTTGTAATTTTTATTTTAGCTAATAAGCCAAGAAGTGACTAAAAGATTTTAGTAATGAAGGACAAATATTTAAAAAAATATAGTTTTATAAATGACAGTTAAGATATTGTTTCATTCATTACATGGTCATTGATTTAATAGACAAGGAACATCCAGAAAGTAAAAAATGACTGATCATCAGGCTTCGTGCCAGTCTCCCAAAACCACCATGACTGTGGTTGAATTTTTGTTTCGTGGGATCATATGTGTCTATTCTAAATTTCAAAATAGAGGAGCATATAAACAATCCAAACTGATCAAAAATAGTGTGATTCCTTGCTTAAACATTAAGTCAGTCGAAATTTATGAGCAAATGATGTGTATGGTGATAATACATTGAATAAGTATGCAGTGAGAAAATGGTGCATAACGTTTAATCAAGCAAGAACATGAGTGACAAAGACTGCAATGGGAGGCCATCACTCATTATTGATGAGTTTTAAGAAAAAGATGAAGAAAACAAGCATTTCATTTTGGACACCTTAATGTACTATTTCACTAGTATTGCGACCGTCATTCCTGGCTGCTAACTGTTTAAGCTTGGGTACTTTCCTGAAACTGCTCACCGTAGCAATTGAATTATGAGGTTATGTTATGTCTGTACTATAAAATGTTAATATTAACCAATATAAACATATTGTAAATAAAAATATCATATAGTCAGTTTAATGTAAAAAAAAAAGTCATCAAGTAAAATTTCATAAAATTATACCACTAAGTACTTAGCTGATTTTCTTCTCTGTAAATAATTTTTCCAATAAATTTCAAGATCTCTCTTACATTGAATAGTGACAGAGCACCTTGGTTAAAAAAAGGTGTGCTCAGTAACCAAAATATTTAACTAAAATCTACAAATATAGGAGGTTACCTCTTTTAACTTTTTGAAGCCATCTTAACTTTTTATATGCTGTTATTGGGCATATTTTCAATTATTTACAGCAAACAACCAAATCCCACAAAATATCTTGAAAAAAATATAGAACCTAGCTCATAATTCAAAACAATCACCTAATTCTGAACATTCATCATGGACCCACCTTAAAGATTAATTATGACCCACCAAGGATCAAAACGAGAGTCAGTACATGATAGACAGAAAATAAAATAAATTTTTAAACACAGTCCAGCACAAACCTTACTGAGGAGTTAGGAATTTAGCACCTTTTTCGTTGATCTACTTCATAAATAAATTAATCAATGTATTTTCAAATAATGTAAAAAATACTACCAATATATTTGGGCTGAGTGTGCTCCTCTTCTCAACTCCATCAGCTTATCCCCAGTCATAGTATCAAATATCCTAATTAATGTACCCTAAAAAATAATGTAAAAATTAATGCTTTAATAGTAACAAAGCAACCAGACCAGAATTATAATTGATACAAAGGTAATATTTCAAGTTATAAACTTCTTAAAGTGTAAGGAAGTTCAGATAAATACAGCCTAATGATAAATAGGAAACAATAGAATTGTAACCTTGCATGCAAATTATAAATTAAAAAATAATAAGGTAAACAACAGCAATATCCAGCAGGCTGTTGCGCCCGCCCATTAGGGAAAGTGGTGCAGCCTGAGATTCTCTCCCTTCCACTCACTCACTGGAGGCAACTCATACCAGCGGACATATAAATGATAACTCTATTCTATGTAGCTTAATCTGGAATCCTAACTAGGTTTTTCAGAATGATTGTGCCCACCTGGTCCATAATATTTCGGGAAAAAGAATATAGGTCCTTATGTGCCTACAGACCCTGAACAGTCGTAGGCCATGAATCTAAAACCATTTATTACTGTCCTTGAATACAAGTTGGTGGGAAGAATCCTGCTAAATTGGCTTAAAAGATACTTGTTATAGAGCTATCAGAAGCTTGCTGTTACAATATAGAAAGGAAATCATGGTTCGTAGCAACATAAGGTTGGTTGACTCCCTCCAGCAGTGCCTAAGATCTACATGGCCTATAATACCCATTCTCTTATCTCCCCTCCAAAAAAAATTATTAATTTAAATATTTTTCAGATGGCTCAAATGGTAATCATAACACCAATTCCCAGATGTTCATTTTATTTTTATTAATTATTTATTTATTATTCATAAATTTGTGAGATAAAACACTGCAAACTTTTAACAATAGTTTTGTTAGTTTTAAATTAAATTATTAATGATTGTAAGGATAAATAGGAATAATTATCACATGCAATTGTCATGTTCTGGAATCAACTATTATATGGATTTAACATGAAGAACATGTGAGTATTCCAATAGTGATAGGAAGAATGGGTTACCCTATAGGCTTGCAACATTTTTTTTCTTGAACAAATTAAAAATGAACCAATTATGACTTTATTTTGACAAATATCTAAAAAATGTCATTTCTATAAAGAATACACTACTTCAAAGTGTATCAATGGTAATCAATTGAATACATAATAATAAATTAAAGTATTCATTACTTTCACTCACCTATATATGAAATTTATAGTATGGGAAAGTACTCTTAATTTATAAATCAATAGATAGAAAGCATATGAGTACTGGAATTTTAATGAAATGAAAAATGTATCCTATTGATGATTTTCAACTGACTTTGAGAGATTAATGAAAACATTTTCAATTATAGTCACAGAGAGCCTTGTGGTTATAAAATGTATAGAAAAGAATGGAATAGGTGTTTTAAAATTACACTACTCATTTGTCACTTTAATAAATGTAACGGCAAAATAAAAAAAAATTATATAGATACATTTTAATAATTTTTAAATAAAATACAACTTTATCAGACGCAGTAGCAAGACGACTGCCTTGTAAGTTAAGAGATAGAGCTCCGAGATTGGCTTCATGAGCTGCTATTTCCAATGGTCTTCTTTCTGTATCAGCTAGATCTACTAACACCACTGAGCCAGTTTTCCGACCAGGAAAGGCTAACACGGAATTGTTTGAATTAGGACAGAGCACACATAATCCTGAAAAATTCAATTGAAATTATCAAGATATATAATTTTTACTTCATTACAAGGAGAAATATTCATCTGAGAAAATTACAGGTAACCTTGGTTCATCATTCAGGAATTGAAGATATTTTTGCATCACCATCTGAAATTATACTTAAAAGTAGAGGGAACTCTGGGCATAAGGAAAAAACATAATGAGGTTTAAAAATTGTAAAAGTGTTGATTTAAAACTATCAACTATTCATATATTTAAAAGTAATGACATTCAGATATTCTATTCAGTTTGATATTTGCTATCAACATATGATTTATTATAGGATATCAATATACATTAACACTGAAAGGTAAGTATTGATACCTCGAGTTTCTTTAATAAGGTTGAAGTATATATTTAATTTTTTGGTCCCCTACATAAAGGCTGTGATATGATATTAGAGCCAAAGCAAGATATCGATATTCTTATAGTTTTGGAAAATAAGTAACAATACTTGAACTAGAATGAAAATACCAATTACTAAACAGTTCTTTTTCAATTTTAAATTAAACAAATTATTTAATCCCTACAAATTCTTATCATGAAAATTTATTATATTACTTTTTTGTTTTACCAAAACATACATTATAATGAGTTTTTTTTTTATTTAAAAAAGTGATGGAATCACCAGTAACTGATCACTTGCACCAAATATTGCTCTAGTTGCAGACTAAAATTTATTTTATTTACCAGTAAATAATTCCACTGTAATTCACACTTAACATGTTAAAAATAAGTTTAAGTGAAGAATTGAAAATTCATTCTAATGCCATCATTTATATATTTCTTTCTTTCATTGAAAAATTACAGCCCTTCTTATATGCGATCAGGTAAAATTTCTTAATTTTCATTCCAAATCACTATAAAATAAACGTTAATTAATAGCAACAACTTTTACATTTAAAAAAAAATAGAGGGGAAATACATGCACCTTGGGCAACCTTAAGAATAAGAAGTTCCACTGCGGGAAATTCAGGATTTGTGCCAAAATTGAGTAGGCTACACTAATAGAACTCTTTTCAGTTGAGTATGGGGCTCTGATCGCCTCAGTTGTTTTATAACATCACATCATAGTGTGTTTAAGTGTTGCATTAATTTTTCTTCAAAGTAATTTTTCTTTACTTTATATAATAATTTTTCATCAAAAAAGTACATCAATTGACTCAAAATTATTTGTTGATTAATGAATAGTAATCTGTTTAGCTTATTTTGAATACAAGCTAAAAAAAAAAAGCTTGACTAAAAAAAAATTGATGTCATATTATTGTACCATTTTTTTTCATTGGTTCATATTTCTTTCTGGAAGTGATCTGAGCTGAAGACTTAAACAATCCCAATGTATTCTTCTCTTCATTATAACTCATACACAGCTACTTAATATAAGCATATGTCAAGAAAAAAAATATAACACAATCAAAAGTCATTCTATATAGCTTCTTTCAAATTAAATACCCTTATAAAAAAAAAAGAATGCCCCATCCCCTAAAATTAAATCCTGAATCCACTACTGACAGGAAGTCAAAATAGTATTGGAAATTAAGAGAGAATATTTGATTAAAAAAGTATTAATATTTTTATCGATGTATTTATTTTATTTTTTTACTATATCCCTATAAAATTTTATCATTTTATACTGGAGTGTTATATCCTCTTGTTGTATTGAAGTTTGGTTTAAAAAAAAAATCTTAGCTTAGTTTTACTTATTTAAAAATTAATCAAATTGTCTTTAAAAAATTGAAGCGGTCTTAAAACATTACCTAAAACTGAATATACATTACTCCTTACAAAGCGCTGAATCCAAGATAGATTTTTTTTACTTTCACTTACCTATATAAGTAATATATAGTAAGGGTAAGTATTACGATCTTGAAAATTTTTGAATCTGAGTTTTCAACGGAAATACATGTTTTGAAGTCCCCTGAGTCCAAATAACCAAGTCCTGAAAAATGGTCTGTGTGTGTATGTGAACAGTCTAGCTCAAAAACCTGAAGTTGTGCGAAACTGATATTACATATTTAAGACAGATATATGACTTAGATGTGGCTGCAACATTTCCATTAAAATCGGCTAACCGGAAGTGCTACTTAATATGAATTATGTAACACATTTTTACAATTTCCCCAAAAATGGCTCTAACGATTTTGACTAAACTTGGTGTATCACTGTATAATTAAATGGTCTTTTATATCATTTAGGTGTTATCCCCATTGATGTCACTTTACAGGACTTAAATGTCCAATGTTCATGTACGTCTTCCTCTAAAGTACCTTTAATATGGTTTATTTTAAATAATTAACTATCTCTCATTATTAAGAGTTACAAAAAAATGCTAAATATAATTTTTGAAAGAATTTGATAAGTTAATAAAGGAAAAAATAAATAAAAATGCATATCCAGGTCGAAAATGAATCTCCGGAATTACTAGTGAGAAGGTATACGTATAATATATCGTAGGAAAGCTGAGAATTTTAGAAAAAACAATATCTAATATAGAAAGTTGTAGAAGATAACGGAGAGAGACAAAAAAAATATAAATAATAATTTCAGAAAACTAACATTATTTAATGTAAATCACTTGTTTCTAATCATTGAAATTATCTTATTATACGTTGTAAACTTTTAAATCCCAACATTATTCACTTACAATTAGTCTGACAACTTTTGACTTATCCATGGCAGGCATGAAAATCTCATTATTTCGTTTTAGTAAACTTTACAATGGAAAATAACAGTTTAATAACTAATAGTCCTAAAATCCATAATCATTTATAGGTTAAATATTCAGATGCACTTTCAAGCCTCTCTAGGCATATATGAGCCTTTCGGTTGACAGAATGACTAACCCCAATTTTTATTATTAACTTTAGTGATGTTTTTAGTGGCAAATTTTACACCTTTATTCACACCTTTATTATAGCTCTATATTTCAAAACTGCAATCACCTACTCTGGAATCAACTTACTCACTGAATATCACTAAAATGACATTACTCAAAAATGTTAAAATCAGAGTTAGTCATTCTGTCAACTCAGAGACCGAAGTAGTGTGGTTTATAAAAGCAGATAGATTAACGAGATTTTTATTACCTACCGTCAATATAATAAATAGACTATTTTGTAATTTTAATGGTCTCAATGATCTGTTATCTGTAAGTTTTAAGCTTTAGTTCCATTTAAAATGCACTTCAATAATTTTATAATAACCCAGCATTGCCAGAAAATAATTTCTATTCAAAGTAGAGCGGTAAGTGAAAGTTGTGCATTGAACGCACCAGATTTTTTTTTTTTTTTTTTTTCATAAATCAATGTCATGGAAATTGATAGATAACATTTATAGTTCCATAGTAAATTAACCTTGTATTTAACTAGTTAATTAAAGTGATCTTAAGAAAATAAAAATGATTCAGAATTTAATAATTTTAAATTCCTTAACAACGGAAAAAAATACTGTAATTTTTAATTTTATATATTTTCTACAAACCTTTTGGATTAGGATTTGTTTCAAATACATGAAGCTGCTGCGGATTCTGTGTGAAAGTGAAGACCTTAATGACACCCTCCAGAACAACAACTATTCTATCCCTTCTTAGACGTACCCCACGCACTGGGGCTGAAAACTCTAAGGATATAGCCTCTTGTTTCTTCATATCATCCCAAATCATCACTGATAAATAAATTTATAGAAAATAATATGGTAGCAATATAACACAATATTTGCTTTTAACTAGTGAAAAAACACACAAAGCAAGACAAACATGTAAAAATAATTTGAAAAACTTATATTTGATTTTATGAATTATTGAAAGAAGCAAGTCAACTGTTCTACATATCATGGGTGATAAATATTCAGGACACAGTCTTTTAAGAAAAACGAGTACTTGAAAGCCTTCAATACTCGAACCACACCCTGAAGATGACCCACATATTTGGGTTGAAACGTTGGCACAAATAAAAATAAAATTTTTTTTTTAAAGACTGCCCTGAATAGTTTATCACCCATTATTATATTTAATTTAGGCATATGGCCTAATTTTTTGACAAAAATCCTTTTGTTATTGGTTTTCTAAAAATTTAGGAATATAACATTTCTTGGAATGATAAATCAGAATCTGAATTTGATGTTTGAGAAAATTGATTTTGAGTTACAAAAAACACTATTTTTGATGTAACATACAACATAAACCTTTTTTTTATTTATATATTTTCACATGACAATAGAGATTTTTGGAGCTAAAATTAATTGTCTACTTTCATTGTAATCAGAGATATAAAATAAAATATTTTTTGCACATGGAAACTTTCAAATTTTGTTTTGGGACTCTGGGCTCCAGTGATCTCAAATATTTGAAGGATGCCAATTAGAACAGTAAAATTAGGAATTGACCCAAATAATAAAAAAATAAAAGATGAAACTTGTCATAAATTGTTTATTATTTTCCTCATAATAACTGGTAAAAAGTCCCCAAGAATCTCGCATCGGATTTTGTTGAGGGGAGAGGGAGGACAGAAAAGTGATATTTTTTTTTTTAGAATATCTCAAAAAATATTTGTTTTTTTGCAAAGATTGTTCAGTACAATATTAAAGTAGTTTAAAATCTCTACAAAAATTACTTTTTCGATAAAATAAATGGTTATGGAGATATTTATAGGATTTTTTTTGTTGGTATTAGAGACCATGTACATCTTTTGCCGCCTTAACAAGTCTGCTCCATCTCTGCCTGTCTTGGGCTATTTTTTTCCATTTATCTGCCCACAGCTCTATTGCATCTTAGTTAATTCCATCTATCCATCTGTTTTTTTTGGCCTTCCATGTAGTCTTTTGTCTTCTATTGAGCATTCATTGTTGTGTAGAGGCTTCTAGATGGATTGCTACGAGCTATATGTCCTGCCCATCTTAACCTCCATGCCTTCATGTCATGGGATATTGATTAACCAATTTCTGTCAGCAGTGTCGTCTCGTCTACTTCAACAACTTTCTCAGGCCCTCCAATTTTCTTAGTTGATCTGTATAACATGTTATGGGCACAAACCTCTCTTAAAAATTTGTTCCACATTATGATACATCTGTTCGATAGTTTCAACTCTTGTATTGTTGTAAAATTATGAGACCACCCATAAATTAATTTTAAAGCGTTTGACAAGTTAATCTTTGACCCCTCTAACCACGTCGCTGTCCTTATAGTTTTTCTTACAATTGTTCGAAAGCATCTCCATTTCATCTTCCCGTCGAACTTCATTTCATGACCTTCATCACAATATTTCACCTTTGCAATTATCCCGATCTTTTGAAAGTATTTGATAGCTTCTTCTTCTGAAGACAGCAAAGTGTAAGAATATCCATTTGAACAGATGGAAAAATTAACAAAAAGTAAACAATGGAATAACGCACACATAATGGAAGGATAACAAGAGCTTATACAAGATAAGAAGGGAGGTTATGTGATGTACGATAAGAAGGAAGTTTCCATCCCAACCGCGTAGGTCACAAGTACCGAACATTGTACTGCTGACGACTAGACCTTTATCTGCTACTAGACTGATACATTTCACTCCATTGTCACTGCTATTTTCGTGAAGCCTATGGTATCAGATAATGGGCCTGAATTGGGGTTCGCGTCCTATATTTACATTAAAGTCTTCTATAACTAATTTTATGTCATGCCTATGAGCTTAGTCCACAATATTTTCCAAATGATTGTAGAAATCATCCTTCACCTCTTCATCTTTATCTTCAGTTGGTGCATGCGTGCATTAATGGGATCATATTTATTCTAATTCCACGATAAGCAAAAATTGCTTAAACCCACAAAATTGATGTTCATAGTAGACAATACCTTCATGAAGTTTAATTAGTTTTTAACATATTCGACCGCTCAAATTATTATCTGAAATTTCTTGGTTTTAATGATTCTAAAATGTCATTAATGACAGAATTATATTTGATATCAATCAATGAAGAATTTTGTCATATTGAACTAAAGTTAAGATTGGCATTAATTTCATATAATTGATAATATGTCATAGAAGACATTGAAATTTATGAAAAGTTATTATAACCTTAAATAAAAAGCAACAACTAAAAAAATGTTTAATTTAGGTAACAACCACTTTATACTTTACTTTACTATGTAGCTCTACAGCCCGGGGTGGGCCTTGGCCTCCTGGATTATAGCATGCCAATCGTCTCTATTGTTCGCCCTTTCCTTCCAGTTTCTCACACCCAGTGTTTTAGGTAGCTCTCAACATCTTGCAGCCATCTTTTCCTTGGTCTTTCTTTTCTTCTTGTGCCATATATTGTAGAGAACAATGCCCTATAAGACATCCTGCTGTTGTCCATTCTAACCACGTGGTCTAATCAATCCATGAGCCTAGTTTTAACGAAATGGTTATGGAGATATTTATAGGATTTTTTTTGTTGGTATTAGAGACCATGTACATCTTATGCCGCCTTAACAAGTCTGCTCCATCTCTGCCTTTCTTGGGCTATTTTTTTCCATTTATCTGCACGCAGCTCTATTGCATCTTAGTTAATTCCATCTATCCATCTGTTTTTTTTGGCCTTCCATGTAGTCTTTTGTCTTCTATTGAGCATTCATTGTTATGTAGAGGCTTCTAGATGGATTGCTACGAGCTATATGTCCTGCCCATCTTAACCTCCATGCCTTCATGTCATGGGATATTGATTGACCAATTTCTGTCAGAAGTGTCGCTATTATATAGTTCCGAATTTTTTTTATACCTCCACACACCCTCTTCACAAACAGCTCCATTAATTCTTCTCAATATTTTTTTTTCAAAAATATTCATCATACTAATTGTGCCTGTACAAAGGGTCCATGTCTCCGCTGCATAAGTCACAATAGGTGTTACTAAAGTCTTTATATAATCTTAACTTTGTTTCTCGTGACAGAAGCGATGATCAAAAAAATTTTAGATTGGCATGGTTTCTAGCCATGATCCTCTTGTACACCTTAGCAGCAATTTTATTTTCAGAATTAACTTCCACCCTCCAGGTACATGAATTGTTTGACACACTCAAAGGTGAGACCACATATTTCAATGATCTGAGAAACACCCTCATTGTCGGCCCCGACATACGTGTATTTTGTCTTATATTGATTAATTTCCAGCCCAACATTTTCACTTTCGGCTTTCATTATTGCAAATATTTCCTTTATTAACCTCTCATTCCTGGTCAATAGGCAAATATGGTCTGCGTAAGGTATATATGGTCTGCATAAGCACATATTTGTAACATTGCGTCAAGTATGCAATCAGGCGAATCCAGTTTCTTCAAAACATTATTAAGTGCAATATTAAATAATGTGGCAGACAAAGCATCGTCTTGCCTAACCCCATCCGACATTGGAAAGTTAATGCTTACATTGACTTGAATAATTACTTTTGCATTGTTATTATTCAGAGTCATTTGCAATAACCTTATAAATTTTTTTGGAATTTGGGACTCATGTAAGGAATTTATAAATTTGCTTATCACTATATTGAAAGCTTGCCAGTAATCTATGAACAACATATGCAGGTCATTCTTATATTCCCAGGCTTTTTGCATATCTGTCTCTCACAAAACCTGCTCAGTTTGTTTCCTCTCCCTCCTAATCCACACTGGTTTTTCCTCCAGCCATGTTTCCCAGCAAATACATTGAGCTCACAGAAGAATGCTGAAAAATATGGTAATAGAGCAACAGCAATAGAGAAATTGCTCGTAATATCACACATTGAGTTTATCTCCTTTTTAATAATCGAGCATATCAGACTGGTTCGCCACTCCTAAGGCATGATTTCAAACTCACCAAACATTCCTCCAACAGTAAATGTATTTGGATTATCAATTCTTCTCCTCCTATTAAAAGAATTCTGCAACCAGCATATCCTCCCCAGGTTGCTTTGATATTTTTTTAAAGTTTTTCAATCGCCCAGCCACTTCATCTATTGACATAAGGCTGCTTCAACCACCACCTTCATCACTGCCACCATACATTCATTACATTAGAGTTGATCCAATTCTGTGTATACTCTTCCATCTACCTAGAACTCGGGAGCTCTCTACTACCACGCCATTTTAATCCCCATAATTTAACTATTTCCTACAATTTACTATTTCCCATAATTGAACTATTTTCTCGCTATTTAAAATAGCATAAAACTATTTTTCCTACCAAAATAAATTAAGCTAAATTAAAATTGTTTTTTATGTACATATTTTCTTTATAGTGTTTCTTTTATATGTGCATATGTCCTTCATAGTGTTTCTTTTATATGAACATGTGTCGTTTAGGTGGTTTTTTATAATTTCATTTATATTTTGCCTATTTTTATTATTTTATTTATTTTATATATATATGTTGTAATGTTTTTACATTATATGTGTATAATGTTTTGGTCTATTTAATATATATCTTGTAAAATAAAAGAATTTTTTTTATTATTAAATTTGTTTTTGTTTACAATTTCAATAATATGAATACCAAGATATAATAATATGAATATAATACAAGAAATATGAATACAAAGATATTATCAGTGCCTTATCAGAATTATCAGTATTAAGGTTACAAAACATTGGCAGATAGCAGTCAGACCCGACCGGCTATTTAACAAGTACCAGGGATTCTTTGGGACTTTTTATCAATTATTATGGGAAGGGTGTGTGGAAGGCCGCAAAAGCAGATGGATAGATGGAATCAACAAATATGCAATAGAGCTGTGAGCAGATAAATGGTAAGAAATAGCCCAAGACAGGTAGAGATGAAGCAGGCAACAAAGATCTACATGGTCTGTAATGCCAACAGAAAGAAAAAAAAATGGGTAGGGCAATAAACAATTTCTGATAAGATTCATCTTTAGTTTTTTAATGTTGGAGTAAGGCTGTTTATTTCCCTAAATTTACTGGACTATATATTTTGAGCACTAGATAGACTCAAAAAAAATTTCATCAAAATGTATGAATAATTTGGATTTATTTCCTTGTTAATGTCACAAGAGCCTGTCGGAACACCCATCTAATCTCATTGTGGAAGAGCTTTCTTTTTTTTTCAACTTATTTCAAGAACCAAAGTGGTGCCTATCCATAACAGAATCATCTACCTAATTTTCCTTTAGGTCACAGTCTAACAAACATTGCTAATAATTTAAATCTGTAATGCTTCAGGATATAACTCCTGATCCACAACACACCAAAGAAAGCTAAATCTAAATCCTTTAACACATTAACTGACACGGTATAATTCAGGATTTCAGTCTAAAGAAACAAGTTAATTGAACATGTTATATCATTAAAAATTAGAAATTTAATATATATTAGTCATGACAGAGCACAACAAACTCCATTGTAACTGCAAAAATAAGGCACTAAAACTAATTGAGAGATAGCTCTTAGTTTGTGTCATAAACAATAGTACTAACTAGACGTTATATTATAGGGAGGCAGTCAATGTGCAAATTAAGAAATGTGAACCGAAATATATACAACAAAATAATTAGTTTAAAAAGTACCTTTATTCACAGGATATTTAGGCCTCAATCCTCCACCCACCAAGGCTAGATAATTACACCGAAAAAGCATTTCAACAATTGACAGACCACCATCAGAAAAATCCTGCCTTTCCTTTTCCTTCAAAGGATCACAGTTGTAAACTCGGAAACCATCATCCATACCACACGCGAAACAACCTACATTAACATTTATAAGCTAGCTTTAATTACATAATCTAAGAATAGACCACCCATAAAAATATTAGACAAATATTTTTAGATTTAAATTAAGTTCTGATAACCTTGATCTTGGTTGAAAGCTGCAAACAATAATCCATTGCCATAGACATTAGACCCCAAATTCATAATTACTACTTTATTTATGTTGCATATATTGCTTTATGTTTACATTACAAGACAAAAAATCAATAATTATCCGAGTATATTATAAATGTAAATGAAAGCAAACCAATAAAATTGTATTCATAATGGTTCTAATGAAATACAAGAATAAGAGAAGTAACAGTGTAGGTAAAATAGTAATGCTTGTTTTGAATACTACGCCACACTTAATTTATAAAAAATAAACGGTGTGTTGATGACAGTCAGCTGTACTTTGGCTACCCGGTAATAGCTGTCAGTCAATTGAAATGAGATACGACGTGTAAGTTCAAAACGACATGGAAGTTCCAATCTCAAAAATCTAATACGTCATCATCATCTTCACTATCTCATTATCTCTCCCAATTTTCCATAAAAAAGCAGGAACAATTTAAGAATTGTATTCTTTTAAATAAATACGTTTTGTGTTGAATGGAAATCGATTACTTAAAAAAAAATACTAAATTTAGGTAATTATCATCTGCTTCACAATTAAATAAGCAAAATTTACTTCAAATGAAAGTGAAGTTTATCGTGGTTAAAACAATTCCAAGAGTACCTTTGAACTAAGCAAAGTCTAGTTTTTAAAGAAACATGAATTATTCTCGACCATTTTGTTATCACCATCCAATTATACAACAAATACCCTACTTTTAGAAAAACTTCCTTGTTTAATAAGTTTGAAATCCGTGTTAATTAAGCTGAGGGTTTATTACGAAATAAATTGAGATTCATTTACAGCTCAATACTCACTTGTCAGAATATTCATATCGGTATTGTGCTATAGATAAAAAAAATTGTTATACATAATAAAAAAAATCCTCTTCAGGAAACAATATCTCGCTAATAAGAAGCAACGAGGGAGGAACAAAACCAAAAGAGGAGGTAACACTTTGTTGAGCTTTTAAGGCTCACTCACACAGAATGCGACCAGTCTCTGTGATGTACAATCGTTTTGTCTTTTTCATATTCAACAGCTGTATCATATCGCAAAGACAGATCGCATAATGAGTGCCGGAAGAAGAACAACAAAAAAAGAAAATAGTGAACATGTTGTAAAAGCTCTGTAAAGATTCCTCCAGACAGGTGATTCACTGGGAAAAGCTCTCTTAACTTTTCGACAACACAGCAGGTGTAAAACAGTATCCTTTCACCGTATTGTTTCTAATGATATTCCAACTCATATTAAAGAAGCATTCTAAAAAGAAAGGAGTAGTAATTAAGGATAGGCTCGAAGATCTAAACGTAGTCGATAATGATAATATTACGCCAAAAGTTTCTGAGATTTACAAAAAGAGCTGCATGACCTCAGAATAAACAGAAGGGGCTATCCTCTAAATAAATGATTCTAAAAAATGGAAATGCGGATGAATATCAAAAGGGAATACGGTCAACCAAGATAGGCATGAGCTAATGAGAACATAGATATACTAACGATAATAAATTATACAGAAAGTTCGCCTATCTCCAAATTAGTTAAATTTATTCTCAACATCTTTTATAAAATTCCATCTCTTCACTGTTTTTTTTCTCTGTGTGTGTGTGTGTGTGTTTTTCTGTGCGCGTGCATGCGTTTTTTTATGTCTGTGTGTATGTTTGTGTGCGCGCGCGTGTGTGTGCTATAAATTAAGACAAAACATAAGCTTTAGAGTAATTTTTAAAATGTTTTGAACTTCTTGCTTTATTTCTTATTTTCAGTTCTATCTCTCTCTTTCTCATTTTTACATTTCCTTAAAACTTATATCCCTTCTCTTAAGCTCTCTTTCCTTTTATATTGTTATTTTTTCTCACCCTGTTCATTTTAAAGAAACAACTGTCTTGAGATTTGGGAGCCGATTTAGCCTTCGCCGTCAGTAATGAGCCTTTAACTTCTATTGTATAAGATTCAGAGTGGAATATTGAAGTCGAGTTTTGAACCAAATATATAGGCTTCCACCCTGTGCCCCTTTTAAAGCCGCATATACTCGTGAGGATTTGCTCTGAATGAGCACGCGTTCACCCTATTTCCTCTGACGGGAACAGGACGAACCGAATGGGTCTGCATGCCTTAATCGAGTCTAAAAGTTGTTAAAGTGACGTATCTCGATTACTGATGAGTGTACAGGTAAGTGGTGACGACTAATTTCGGGTTGAAAATGTTGAGCTCACTATCCCCTCAATTGCCAGTCAATCCTTTTATGATAACGCATAAATGTTCCAACTCATAGCTTATACCTTGTTTTCAAATGTTAAAACAAGTACTACTAACTTGAGTAGGAATTTCCTTTAATTGCAGTGTTACAACTGCGGGTTTGTCAGCAGGCTTTTCTGAATATTATGTCTTCTTTCTCTATCGTAACACTGACATTATTCGAAATAGATTGAAAATCCCCCGGCGATACTCTCGTAAATTGTCTTATGTTGTCATCTGTTTCATGTACAATAATTTGTAACAATATATCATTCAAACAATTTTCTTTGACCTCACCAATGTCTCCTTCACTTTTTCGACGAATCCAATTAATTAAGTAACAAAAACCAGAGACGATCAATTTTCGTTTTTCCATTTTAGGAAGACTCGATATTCCAGAGGCAGTTACACTATCCTATACACTACATCTAATACACAGCACAGACTGGATTCCCTGTTCGGCCTATACGAGCTCAGTGGCTCATTGCCCATTGGGGCGTGTACCCCTCCTCTTAGAAAGCCTATTTTTTATTCGGAGCGAATGCTCAAGTTTATTTGCGACTTTAGAGTGAGATTGGAACTGCCTTCCTTGATTTCGCCTGATATTCTTTTTCTTTCTCCTATCTATCCTTGTCTTTCGTCTCTTCATCCAACAGTGGATTATGGTATTCACTTTGTGGAATTTTGGTCCTTAAGTATGGACCAAAAAATGCTTAAGTCGGTGAAACTCCAGTTCAGTTATGGGGAGCAGATTGCTCTATAATTTCAGGTACCTGTTTTACAGAGATAAACACTACAGATCTTGTTATCAAAATAAAATGTAAACTAGAATTTATGATTAAGCTTATTTACTGTCATGAATTTGAAATGTGGAGAATTATAGACTAAGGAATAAATTAAAAATATTAATTTTATTTGTTCGTGTCAGTGAATTTGCTTACTGGGGGGTAATCAGTCACCATGAAAAACGTATTATTAGCGTCTAGAATATATTAAAATGTTGATAGTGTAACACCTATTAATTCCACTAATGCGGTGTCATAAATATAATTTCTTCCTATTTTTTTTCAGCCGATTTTTTAAACACTAGTCAATTCTTAGTAACTATTCTTTTTTACAAATATCTTTTAATAAAGGATAAGAAACAGTAGGAATTAAAATCATACATTAAAATATTTGACGTTTTCGAATCGGGTAGTATGAGAATTCCTATTGATTTGTGTATGACATCCCCTTTCAAGGGGGACGGAAACAATGATATTTTTGGATATCTTTATTTATTTCTAGTTGCATTTATATTAATACAAGGTATGTTTTATAGATTTGGTAAAACATGATTATGTTATTATCCTTAATCACAAATCTTGTTTCACTCATTTTAATGTTTTATAATTATTTTCGTCTGGTACCAACATTTTTTATTAACCGTTTTAACAGATGTTTAACTATAAGAAATAAATATTTTACCAAAGTTTATTTTCATCTACTTTAGAAACTAGAGTCAGAAAGATCAATTAAATGTCTTTGTTGTATGCACAAATTGCAATTTGAAGAACCTGATTTTCAAAGATATTACAAATAAGTAATTATTACTCATTTAAAGTAATTGTGAAGTAAGATTTTTGGCTTGGTTGCCGTAAAATGTGAATTTAACTAATCATGATGCAAAATGAGAATTAATTGTTTTAAAACTTGTAAGAATTGACTATTTCAACAAAACAGTTAATAGTAAAAGAGCATGATTCTTGACTTGATAATCTTATAGGATACAAGAGGACAGTTCTATGCCGAAGTACTAGATTCATTTCTTGAATTATGTTTTATTTTTTTGTTCCCTGATCATTTTTGGGCTAAGTGAACCCAGAAAACTTAAGTACATTGTAATAATTTGTTTTATGTAATTCTGAAGCTTCCATTTAACTATTTTACTTGAAATAACCACAGAACCACTATATTCATTTTTCTGAAGAGTAGGTCTAGAAAACATTTATGTAACACAGTAATTTTGTTTGTTTGTTACTTTTTTAGAATTTGTAATAAAATATAAGCTGTATTTGCAATAGAAAAGAAGTTTATAATAGAAGTTACAGCAGACAATCTTTTTATCTTGTCGTTTTTATTCTTATCAAATAATTGTATTTTCTATGCTGTTAAATATTTTACAAGCTATTTGTATTAGACATTTTCAAAATAATATATTATTAATTAATCAATAGGCACCCTATTTTCTTTACAGATGACAGCACCAGTTAGAAGATTTTTGTACCTCTTTAGCCTTCGACAGGGTACAATGCTAATAGGTATTATAGTCCTTGTAAGTATCACTCCGCTAATTAAAAAAATATTTTCACAGCTTGGGGTTATTTTTATTGCCTTATGGTTACTATAATTACTTTCTAGTAGATTTTTATTAAGTTGGACTACTTGAGAACTTCCATATTTATAAATACACCCAAATCTCTTTGATATGTACTGTATCTCTCTCTTTCCCAAGAAAGGAATTTATTCATATTTAGAAAAAGGTTTACCTTTAAATTACAGATTATTATGTATTATGCATATTTCTATGTCAGAGTTAAAATTTATGGGTACATTATTTATAATGGAGTGATCATTCTTGATTTAACCAATGGAATAGTTTGACTTGGGTTGTTGATTATGATTAAGAAAATAAGAGCTTAAATTTATTTCAAAAAGTTTATGTTGATAAAATAGTTTTAGAGAGATAATTTAGCACAGTATTTCTTCTTTAATGATTTGAATTGCAAGCTGTTCAAAAGATGTGAGTTCAAAAGCTGAAATTCTACTCAATATGATATTTCTTTGTTATAGTTTATTAGAAAAAGTTCGACTGCTTGAAATATGCAAGAATCTGATACATTTTGCCAGTAGATTTTTTTTCTAAGTACTTTTACATTTGTTTTCTTTAATAATTAAGGTACTAAGATAACATTAATGGGCCCAAAGATTTTTCATATCCATATTTGTAGGAATTATAATTTAAGCTTGGAACATTTCATAAAAAAAATTATAATTTGATACAAATGTTAATCAGGTGACCTAGTATTCAGCTGAAATAAGGTTGAGAATTTAGTTCTAAAGGCGTATTTTTTAGAGCGAATAATTTAATAATGTGTTTGATATCTAGTTAATGACTTCAGTAATAGCAGACTTTTTAATACAAATATTTTGCCAGCAGTTTGTACAAAATTAAGTAGCTCTTTTTCAAAATGCTAAAAACTTATAGAAGGTGACAATATTTTGGTAATCGAAGTACTAAATGAAGTTAATTTGCCGATGTCCAAAATTCAACCTCTTCCTTATCAATATATATTTTTAATAACAATACCTTCATACTAAGGTAACATTTCTGAGTCCAAAGATTTTTCATATTCATATTTGAAGGAATTATAATGTACGCTTGGAACATTTTCATATCCTTTAATTTTCTGCAGAATAACAGGTGTTTCTTCATTTGGAGTAATTTTGTAATTAGAGTGGTTCAATAATTTTTAATAAAAAATATTACCATATAAGGACGTGTTTCCAAATGTTTAACAGGCTTCTAAAGATTTCTAGATGAGAATTTGTATCTTTATAACAAGCAGGCATAAACATAATGAGTTATTTTATATATTAATAGGTGGTCCAGTTACTCCTGCATTAAAAAAAATTGAATAGCTAGACCATCCCACTGGATTATGTTGATTCATAGGAATTTAACAATATTACATGTTTTGCAGATGACCTGAGTAATCTAACATTCTCTAGTTTTTTCATGTAAAACTTATAAACTTCATTTTTTTTTTCATTTATTTTGTTAAATTTGATTTATCTAAAAGGAAACAATGAATAAAATTCACTTATGTGATTTATACATTATTATTGAATTTTTGTGTTTCTCCATTTTTTTATTTTAGTAGGGGTAGCTCAGTGGTAGGGCACTAAGCTCCCGGTGCTCAAGGTCCCAGGTTAAAATCCCGGCTCATAGCAGAAAAATTATTTATTCTGTTTCATTGGCCGTGGGGCGACCCTGGGGTAGGAAGACCCTCCTGGGGCACACCCGCCTCTATAAAGTTGTTACTCTTAATTAAAAAATTGATTAAGGGGGAAACCTGGAGGTTGAGCGTAATCCTGGCCGAATCCCCTCCCTGCACAACCGCAGGCTTTGAAACAGTACTTTCCTTAAATAGTACTGCACACCGGACCCTCCATGGGTTGTTGTAGTACAGGTTTTTTTTTTTTTTTACCAAATAACAAAGCTCTGGGTTATGATTTAATTTCAGATTTTACCTTAAAAACATAGCTTGGAAAGCAATCCTCTTTCCAACTAACATCTTCAACTCTATTCTTGGAATAACATATTTCCTAGCTTTGTGGAAGTATTCTGAAATTGCTGTGATATTAAAATCCGATATACCCTTAGATTGTCTAAATTTGTATCGTTCTATTAGCCTTCTTCTTTCTTTTTCCAAAGAAAGTGTTATGTATCTCTTGGTTCCAGTCTTTCCTCTCACATCGATCCCAGCAGTTTCCATACTCCTAATCAACCTCTTATCTGCCTACCTTCCTTTATCCTCAGGAGTTGCACAGGGTTCTGCATGTCTTCCTCTTCTTTTCAGTTCTTATATTATGACCTAAATGTACCAATTATCCATTGTTCCCACCACCTTTATGCCGACCGATTCTCAAAATCTATTTATCATTTTCTCCCGCTGAGTTATTGGTGGCATTTGCTAAATTTCAAGAGATTTTGATCGAATTATTGCCTGGGCCACTTAAAAGGATTAAGGCTAAATGCTGCAAAACTTCAGGCAATTCTCATTGGTTCCAGCCCTTCTTAGATCCACACCAACTTTTCCCTCACTCTATCTAAAAAGCACCCCATCACTTCTAACCCTTTGTTAAAAATTTAGGCTTTCTCATAGATCAATCCTTTCCTGGGAATCACCATATCTCTCTTATATCCGCCGTGATAATTTCTACCCTCAAACTATTCCATTCACTTCTGCCCATTTCTACCCAAAAATACCCGTAGACTCCTAGTTTCCTCTACTCATCTTTCCCCACTTTGATACAGCTGGGTGGGGTACGATGGCCTTCAGGTTGGAACTGAGTGATAGATCAAAAGACTTATGAATGCTTCGTAAGATTTGTTTCGGTACCCGAAGACGCTCCAGTGTCTCCACACTAACACTGAGTTAGGGTGGCTCTTCCCTCCTTAAGGAAGACAATATTTCCTTGGCACTTCCTGTATCAAATCATACCGATCATCGTCCTTTCTTATGCCTAACAACCTTCTCAATTTAAGTCCTCAATCATTCACTCACTACAAGATCCCGGACCCTCGACCTATTATCCCCTTCTCATAGATATGCCTCATGCCAAAATTCCTTTATAGCCCGCTCTGTCAACTTTTGGAATTCCCTCCCGGATCAAAATTCGAACATGCCCCTTCCCTGTACACATTCAAAAAAACCTCCTATTCCAATTCCTGTTCCAATAAAATACAGTCAGATACCGCTAAAGATTAATATTATATTTGTATTGTGTAGCAATCGTATATCATAACACTTGGTAAGAGATAGTTACATGCATTTCCTACTATCGACGTAGGAATTTCAATACATACATTTTGTTGTATTTTTTTTTTTATTCAATTATAGTAACTGTTTGTTTTCATATATATATTATGTAAAGTTTTTTTTTTTATGAAATGAAATCATTGGATCTCTTTTTCGTTCTTCATTTCTCAAAGTGTTTGTTTATGTTGTTCATCCCTTAAATATATTTTTGTTCATGTTCAAATGATTCGTTCATAGTTTTTAATTGTTTTATTCATATTTATATGATCTGTACATAGTTTTATCTGTATTGTATATAGCTTGTGCACCTAAGGGTTTTTCTATCTTTTTATTTTATTATATCAATTTTATTTAGTGTTTCAACGTTCAGGCCAGTATATCTATTATTTTGTAACATTATGTTATTCATGAAGGGACTTTATGTCCAGATTAAGTTTTTTTTCTTATCTTCTATCTTTTCTATGTATGGCACACTGCGAAAACTGCAAACATCCTCAAAATTCAAACATTTCAATCAATGGTTTTGAGAAAAATAGCAGACACATAATTTTATGTAACAAATGACTTGTTACATAAAGACATAGACATCCAAATGGTTTGAGATATCACAACACAATACTATATAAACTTTCACCAGAGACTGAGTTCCAACATGAGCCCATTAGCCCAAACACTTATTCCACCAAAAACCTGTACACCCTTTAGTAAGTAATGTTCAGTAGCCTTTTAAGGCAGTTGTCAAGAGAGTTATTAACTTAAATTCCACATATATGTATTGTGCACAGATTTGCTTATTGTAAAACTTTGCTGGTGGTAAATTTAGAGCTTGTCAAACTTATGTATTTTTTTTATTAAATTAAAAAAAAAATGTAATATATTACTTTTTCTTATTTTGAATTTTTCTTAACTCTTTTTTTTTTTTTTAATGCCCTTATTAGGGCCCTGATGCACTGTCTGGAATGTATAATTAAATCAATTGAATGTACAACTATAGGTTCACTTTCCCAAGACATTTGCTGTAGTGCTCTTAAAGAATACAGAATATTCACGGAGTAATTGGGCCAATGGGACAGAAAGAAAATTATTTATATGAAAAAAATACTTAATTAGCATGTAATATGTTGATTTGTTTGTTATAATAAAAAATATGGTTGTTATTTTTGATAAATTACAGTTGTATGAATGTAACATGATCTGTCTCCTTTAAATTTATATAATTATATGAAATCAATATCTAAATTTCACATATACTTTTTTATTGTATTTTTTAGTTACTATCAGGCTTCTGCTTATTCTTTCTATTGCTTGGAAGCGCTCATGCTCATGAAATGGCTACAATGTTAGAAGCAAACATAGAGGTTTCAGCTGAAAGAGAAGGTATAGTGTTATCAGAAGAATCAGAGTCACATACACAAAATGAAATCGTTCTTCATAAGGCACATAATTTAGCTGTATGTAAGTAATATTGAATAATATTAATTTTCTATTTGCCATGTCAAAAATTATGTTTCTATTCTAAAAAATGCCTAACAATTGGAGGTTACGTATGTGGGTTCAATAAGTTCAATGAAACTTTTTAAAGTGATAATAGGAAAAAAAATATTAGACTAATGTCCTAGGGTTCCTGCCAAAGCTCTCTAGAAGCCAAGAAAATGTATGCCTTTATAAGGAATAAATGCTGAAAAATTCCCCAAATGTTTTTATTTTTTATCTCCATGCACTAGCGGTTCCAAGATTTAATTTTGGGGGGCTTCAGCCTGAAAGATTTTTTTTTTCAAATATATATCGATAATTAATTTGAAAAAAAAAAGAAAGAAATTAACTACCTATATGAAATGGTGTTTAAGTGATTCTTGAAGTCATATCAAATGTAATTACACGAACAATAATACTTTAAGAGATAGTTTTTGATATTTTTTTCTAGAAAAGATGGTTATGTTTTTCCGTTTTGGGGGAGGCTTCAGCCCGAAATCCATCTATGTTTATAGCTTTATTTAATATATTAATATTGTTGAATATATTTATATATTGAGGACATTTTCATTGCAATCAAAATTTATATTTTATATCATATATTTTGCTTTACTAATAACTTTACGAATACTTTGCACTGCCATAGAGTTTTTGTCTTCATAAAATCACAAAAGTTGTTATGGCTTCGACATGGCTCCACTTATCCTCATGAAAATTAGAATGGAATTAGGGCCATATAGCACAAACAAAATGGCGCAAACCAGATGCCCTAAAATAAATTAAGCTTGGAGATAGAAAATAAAAACATTTGGGAATTTTTCTTTATTTATTCCTTATAAAGACATAAAATCTAAAACTTATTGATGTGGTTTTCAAGAGCAGTAACTTATCTTTCCAAGGATTGTAATAACTGTGACGTAGAAGGAAATCCCAAGGAGTTATGAATATTTTAGTAAATGGTATGAAAAAAAATCCTTCCATAAAATTAAGTTCAAAAATTTATATTTTTGGATTTCAAAACAAATTCGTATTTAAGAGTTTTATTGGATGCTAAAAACAAGTCTGAACCGTTGAAATGTTTTCTTATTTTACACAAAAAAATCAAATGATATATAGTAACTTAGAGATCCATTCAGATCAAGGCCAGAAAATAGTAATATAAAAAATAAATAAAATTTTATAATTTTTTTTCTTGGTCCTAGGGTGCATTGGCTAGAACCCTCAGACAAGGGCCTAATATTTTTCAAAGTAATATCACTAAAAAAAGTTTCATTGAAATTGGTGACTCCACGTATGTAATCCCTCTTGTAAGTGAAATTTGTTTTGGAGAGCATTTTATTGTTCAATAAATAATTGTGTGTGAACTTAATAACAAATAATTAATTAATCTAAATTATATGTTCATAATCGAGAGGATGACCTGTTTATTTATTTTATCCTATTCGATTGCTATCCCATAAAAAAAATAATTATATACTATAAAAAAAGATGTAATTAAATTTTAATTACAATAATAAAAAGACATAGAAATAATAGTTTAAAAAAAATTTTTAACCTCAGATTGGATTTGTGCAGTGCTGGAACACCTTACCATGTCATTCTAGTAAATTCTTGGCCTGCTGACTTTTTTGTCTGTGGATGACTCCCATCAGTACTGTCCTTGGTTCTACTCCTTTTTCATCTTTGACACTTGACATGTCTACGTTAGTCTCACTTGCTTCATAATTGAGACGTTATTAGGCTCACCATAGAGATTATTTCTTGATTGGATCTTCTCCATTCTCTGTTGGATATCTGCTTGTACCTCATTATTCTAATTAACTGTGAACCAATATAAACAAACTCATTCCCCTTTTCGAATAAGTAACTACTGTTCACAAAGTGAAATGACTTGTGGTTATCTAGCCAGGGATTTGCATGCTTGCACTTTGGTTTTGCTGCATTCACTTTCAGACCCACTCTGGCCACTGCTGAAGACAGAGGAGAGTGAGTATTCTTCAAATCAGAAAGGGTTTTACAAATAATCTTTAAATTATCTTTGAGGACCACAATCATGGTGGCTTGATTGAATATTATTCCCTTACCCTGTATTCCAGATGTTTTTACTGAACTTTTGAGGGCCAAATTGAACAGTAGATAGGCAAGGCAATAATCCTGCACCAGCCCTTAATAGATTTCTAAGTTATCAGTATATGAGGTATACATTGAGGCTATCAATATATTTAAATGAAACAGTGTAACAGGCAGGGGGCTATGCAGATAATAAACATATATTTTGTTATAAATATGAACCTCTGGATTCAATAGCGCAAATCAATGTTGTTATTAATCAATAATTTGCATTAATTATTAATAATTAATAAAATTATTGAGGTAATAAGATGAATTGCTAATTAATAAGATAATAATCAAAGTTGTGAAAATTCAATAAATCATGTGTTTTAGATCCTAAATTGTATCCTTGAAATTTTCATTCTAGTAATATCAAGAAGATTTAAAGTTATAAAATAAATATTATAGTATTAAATAGAATAATTATAATATAAATATTCCTTCCTTCCGCTTGTTTTTGCATGTCCTAATAAAATAAATATGTTTCAGTGGTGATAGTTTGGATGTACATTGGAGTAACCTTGGCTACCGTTCATTTTGTTCTTTGTATTCTCCTGCTATATGGTGCAATAATGGTAATTTATATTTAATATACATATTGTCAATAAATATAAATCTAGATTAATATAATATTATTTTGTTATATTAATATGCAATTTTATGTCCATAATAGGATGTTTGAATATTTAGTTTCTTCAGTGCAGTACTTAATTGCATCATTTTGATCTATTTAACTCAATTCAAATTGAATCAAGTGTAGTTCAATCCTTTTTAATTTTAGTTTATTTTTTGGCATTTAACATTTGATTTCAAAAGATCAGGATTGAATTTGACAAATCTCAAATTGTTGCCTGCAGTTAACAGAATTTAATTTTGTTAAACTTAATTTTCTTCTGATCTATGATCAAAATCTACGTGACAGAACTTTTTTTTTTCAATTCATCAACAATGATTCTCTGGACAGCATTATACTACACCGCCAAGATTTGGACTCCTCTAAAATAAGGTGACCAGATTTTAACATTAGTGTCCCACTTCACCACTATTGACCGGGGAGAGGGGAACTTTTTTAAATAAAAATTTAGTTCATTAAGTTTAAAGAATAGTTCATATTTGTTGTTACTATAATTAATTTTATGTAATAATAATTTGGGACTGGGTGGCTGAGTGGGCTAACACATGTGCAAAACACACGTTGCCCAGCAACCAGATGATTGATAAACTGCAATTTACAAGATATAAAATTACGACTTTTCATCCCGGTTCCAGGGAGCTTTTAATGCTGGGACTTTAATCCTCCATTCTCTTCCCTGACCCAAGAAAATTTTCTTATAGCCTTAAAGGAGAGAAATGGTGGACAAAAAAAAATTATAATTTGATACAAATGTTAATCAGGTGACCTAGTATTCAGCTGAAATAAGGTTGAGAATTTAGTTCTAAAGGCGTAGTTTTTAGAACGAATAATTTAATAATGTATTTGATATCTAATTAATGACTTTAATAGTAACAGACTTTTTATAACAAATATTTTGCCAGCAGTTTGTACACAATTAAGTAGCTCTTTTTCAAAATGCTAAAAACTTATAGAAGGTGACAATATTTCGGTAATCGAAGTAGTAAATGAAGTTAATTTGCCGATGTCCAAAATTCGACCTCTTCATTATCAATATATATTTTTAATAACAATACTTCATTTAAAAGATAAGTTTCAGGTTGTTTATTATCATTAAGTCCAAAAAATGGCAGTCGAATTCTAACTACTGATCAATAATACGTACTTTGCTAAGTAGTTCTCGATAATTAGTTCTTAACAATTATTCGTTATTATTAAAGTTTAACATTACAAAATCAAGAAAAATAATATAAAGTTCTTATTCCTGCAAAATAACTACATAGCCGCTAAAAACCGTATATTCTCTTCTCGTCCCCTAGATTGTCATATATTTTTTTCTATAAATTGGGACTTCTTTAAAACAATGTGGGACAAATTGTTAAAAATCTGGTCACCTTACTCTAAAAGCCTCTGTGAAATGACACAATCTGATTCAATGCCACTTCAAGAAGAATCCGAATGTTCTTCAAAATTAGCTTCAGACATCGTTTTTCTAGTTCAACCCATTGTTTGTCATGAAGTTCATAGTTCGAGGTCTTCTTGGATCACTAAAGTTACTGCACCTTTGTAAACTTTATAATCACAATGTTTTTAAGTTCTGTAATTGTTTCCTTCCATAGTTATCCTAGTGATGGTCTCTTTTTCCTCAATTAATTATTTAGTTAAGAATATCCGCTTAATAAAGTGTACCCTGAAACTGGCTGATCTACTACCGAGAGTGTACCCTAGGATTGATCTGCTGCTGATAATACTAAATTAATTATTACCTACCAAAGTCGGATTCGAACCCATAGGAGAACAGTGCCAAACTCACCGAGCTTTCATGCTCCCAAATTTATTTTAAAAAAGTATAAGAACATATTTTTAAAATATTTATATTATCATACCATATTTTTAATACATTTATATTATGTTCATTTATTTATCTGTTAAGTTTTATCTGTCTGATCATTGACCTCAGATTTTTTTTTTTTATAGTTTTCATCTTTATTTAATATATGTACTCCTATACCCAGTGATAGCATTAATATACTCAGTAAAAAAATTCATAAATATATGTTTGAAATTATAATAAACCATTATAAATAAACCATGAAAAAATAAACTCTTAAAATGAATCATCCTGTATAGGTGCATATAATATCCCATTTTGTTTATTAATAAAATTGAATATTTAACAAATTACTCATTATACTTCTTGACAGAGAGTAAGGAAATTGCTTGTTCCATGGATGTGCATGGCACTTGTTGGATTGATATTGTGCTGTACCGCCATGCTCGTGTCAATGTATTTGGTTAGGGGAACAAAAGCTCTTATCATCTTTGTTTCTTCATCAGCTGTAATATGTAAGTAATCAATTTAGTCCTCAGTTGTTATGATAGACATATAAACAATCCATAGGGGGCGAGGTGGCCGAACGCTTGTGCATAGCACTGCTAGTTTGCCCGGCCACCAGATAACCAAAGTTATGAAAGATTAAAAAGTAAGAGTTCGTGTCCTGGTGCCGAAACCTGTATAGCCTAAAAGGCATGGAAGGGAAGGACAAAAAAAAAAAAAAAATTATGCCCAATGTTCAAAATCTCTTCCTCTAAAGTACCTTTAATTTGGTCCATTTTATAGAATTAGCTATCTCTCGTTATTAGCAGTTATGAAAAAAGGCTAAATATAACTTTTGACAGAATTTGACAATTGAATAAAGGAGAGAAAAAAAGAAAAAATGTTTATTTAGGTTCAAAATGAATCTCCGGAAATAATAGTCAGAAGGTAAAATACATCATTGGAAAGCTGAGAATTTTAGAAAAAACAATGTCTAATGTAGATATTCCTAGAAGGTAATAGAGAGTAATGAAAATATTATAAATAATAATTTCTGAAATATTTAATGGAAACCACATGTTTCCAAGGAAATTAAATGAAATCTTATCTTTTAAAATTATGTTAAAGTTTAAAAAAAAAAAAAATTATATAAAATTTATGTAAAGTAAAAATACCATCTTTTACCCAATTCTTTTACTTGTTTATTGATTAATATTACAATCTGTCTCAATTAAGGACACTTATAATAGTGTTCAGAGAGCACATTCACACCATATTTACAGAATCAAAAATAAATAAGGTAATTACAAAATAATATACAGCGAAATAAGTACTCAATAAAATATATGAGAAGGAGTTAATTGGGGGTGCGGTCAAATAAATACTAAATTAAAATATAGTAATTATTTAATTTTTGCCGACGTTTTGACCCACTTTGCAGGTCGTCTTCAGGGAGTAGGATGTAGCACTGCGGGAGGCAGTTGAAAAAGGCAGTTTCAACTGCCTCCCGCAGTGCTACATCCTACTCCCTGAAGACGACCTGCAAAGTGGGTCGAAATGTTGGCAAAAATTAAATAATTACTATATTTTAATTTAGTATTTATTTGACCGCACCCCCCAATTAACTCCTTCTCATATTATATCAATGGTCAACAATCTCTACATCATTATAAATAAAATATAATTAGGGAAGAAAATAATAATAAAATAAATAAATAAAATAGAATTGAAATGTTCTTAAAAAAAATAAAAATAATATCTTAGACGCAGGAATATCTTTATACACTATTTACAATAGGCCAGAGGAACTCCGAACCAGACTTGTCCCCGAACTTTTGGTGGGGAAAGCGAGGCTTCAGGAGATCCCTGCGCTTCTCCCTCGACTACTTCACTGATTACCCCATTCTAACAATTAGTTTCAGAATTATGGGCATTTAAACTTTTGAAGTTGGGAAGATATTTTGAGCGCAAAACCAGCGTTTACCTGTTTGGTGTTCCTTTGTAAAACCAATATTTATTGACCCAGAGCTTTCAAAATTTATTCGTTTGTCATAAATTTAATGCAGAATCAGCTGATACAATAAGTTTTAGCATTATAATTTTTAGTCATGTTAAAAAAAATTCTTAAACATATATTATCCTTTGCTGCATCACAATTACCATGACTGTTCCTTTTACAGAATGATGAACATTCGAACCCATAAAAAAAATGAGTTGTACTCACATCATCTTTAAAGACATAAAAATTGTGCAACAGAACTGCCCTTTATTTATGTGGGACCCAAATGCAATGAAATTTACACTTGCAGCTGAATTAAAACAAACCAAAAAAATTGAATTTGTTGAGAAAAATAAACTATCATTCAGCAGTATAAAATGTAGTGCTTTGATAAAAGCAGAAAACAAATTAATTCCATAAAGTAATAAAGAAATGGTAACGAAATTGAATATTGGATGTTAATATTTTATAACAATGAACTTTAGGCCCAATAAACAGGTTTTATTCAGAATAGTTGGTTAGAACTCAACGTTTATTGTAAAATCATTATGGCACTTAGCTCGTTTTAGCCAACCTCCTGGCTGGCACATAGCTCTCATGTCATCTTTTGAACTTGTTTCAACAACTATTAATGATTGTTACATTTAGCCCTCACTTAAATTGTAGACATTGGCATTAAGATTGCAATTTTGGGTCTAACTCAATTTTTAATTTTCTGGGATTTTTGTGTAGTAAAATTTTGTAATTAACGCCTAAAAGTGTGTAAAATCATCAAATTGTTTAATTTATAACATTAATACATTGAAATCTTATCAGATCTTGAATTAACTGAGAGATAAAAAAAAGAAAGAAAAAAGAAATTGAAATGTAACATTGAAAATGAAATTCCAGATTATAATAAATAACGATTATTATCAAATAATGCAGAACATTAAAGGTTTGAATGAATTATATGTGCCTATATATTATATAGACCAGACCAATTTTAGATATATTATCTTTTATTAAAAATAATAATGAAAACTTAATTTTTTAATAGAGTTGAAATTTCCAATATTATACATTACAAAACATTTTTGTTAAAATTTAAAGAATTTAAAAAAAAAATTAAATAGACTATAATGTTTGAGATTTTCAAGTGTTCAAATATTAGTGTTGAAGCAGTTTTTCTATATCACCAAAAAAAAAATATTTTTTAGGGAAATCGTTCTTTCTAAAAAACAAAAAAACCCATTAAATTCTTTGATAAGAATATTTTTTTTCTTACATCTTCCCCGATGAGCGTCTATTAGGGATTTCCAATCAGCTGTTTAATTTTTCATATGGTGTATAGAACTCATCAAATTTTTTGTCCTCAGCTTTCAAATCGGGTCATTTTTTATCCTGATTTTAATTTTTGACAGGAGACTAGATTTTACTTTCCAGCATTAACAATTTTTTTAAAAATGAAATTTCTACAAATCAATTCAAAGTCAGAAGAAGAAATGCTGAAGGCTTGAACGGTGATTGAGAATTCAAGCCAAAACAATAACTATAAATGCCTTACTAACAAAGCAGCTAATTCTAAGAGAGCAGCTTTTTATTATCCAATACTTTAGGCAAGTTCTATTCCAAGAATAGATCTCACTTGTGTTTACTTCTTCCTTTTGGAATGAATAGGATTATTTGCTTTCCTCATCTTTTTCTATTTTGAGTAATGAATTTAATTTGAACAATATAGTATAATAAAAAGTAAAATAAATATAATAAAACAAATATTAACACACTTACTTATACATTTATATTTATAAAACGTCTAATTTAGCACAAAGTTGCAAAAATGTGCAATGTAACGAAAATCAAAATCGTGCAATTTAAGCCAAAAATGGCAAAACATACAATTCCTTGCAATATAAAATTTAAATGTTATTCTACAGGTCCTGAAATGGATAGATATCCGGGTTTGGAGTTTTTACATGCAAGCGAATAAAATGTGCAATAACATGGAAATCTGGTCTTTACTAATAACAATAAGGGATGTGTAATTGTATCTGATGAAACAAATTAACATGGTACTTTATAGGAAGCCATTTTGAACTTTATGATGACAGTACATTATCTTACTATATATTTCCAACTATAGTCCTATACGTATGTACATAAGGTCATTGTTAAAGCAATAAAGTGGTGCTTTCATTTTGTCCATCTGTGTGTTTAAAACAAATTCTAAAGAAAAAAAGCTTTTTGGGTACCCAAAAGGAAAAGGCAAGTTCTTAAACCTAACGCTGATTCCATTGACGGGATCTTTCAATAGATTGAATCCAGCAGAATGGAAAGATATCTATGCTGAGTTTAGGAATTATCTGTTGGATAAGCGCAAGGTTAACACATATGGAAGATTAAAAAAAAACATGAAAAATAAAAAAAAAGATTTGTAAATACGCACTTACTGAATTGTTGAATTTCACAACAGAAATGAATATAGAAGAAAGAGATAGTCCAGGGTGGTGATCATAAAAAAAAAAATTAAAATAGTGGAAACTTCGTCATGGCTTACGATAAAGAAATTACTCTTTCCTGTGACACTGCTGCTGCACAGCCTGGGTCGTGCATAGTTGGGTTGAAATGTCCGTTTAATATAATAGTTTCCACAATATTAAGTTTTTCTTTCATGACCATCACCCCAGACCACCTCTTTCTCAATATACTATGGTTAACTATTGAGTAGTCAAGAAACAAATATGGTTAGAAAGTAAACTAAATGTAAATATTTTAAGTAAAAACAATAAACAAGAAAAAACAGCACCAATTTTATAATGAGGTTAATTCCAGTGAGTCCATGGACCCCAAAAGCCGATGGAAGTGTTGAGCCACTGTAATTCAATTGATGAATAAAGGAATGTGCTGAATTACATCGATGGTTTCTATTGGTGATTTTAGGAATGATCTGACATATTTTCGATGACATCAATGAGCTCAGCGCTGAGTTTATGAACTTGTCCAAATAATTATTGTCATTTTTATTTATTTTATACATTTAAACTTACATGGGGAGGTTAAGGACATGAGATCAATCATTTCAATGATTTTTTTTTTTTGTGATAATAGATTGAATAATGTTAGTTCTGTGTCCAAGGGTTCTTACCAATGCGTCATAGGAGCCTAGAAGGAAAAATTTTATAAACTTTTAATATATATATTTTTTTTTATTAATATTTTCAGCTTAGGCTTTGCATGGATTTCTAGGTTATTTATTATATATTAACCACTTTTTTTTTTTCTTTAAAATCAGATAAACATATTGCATATGAAATTTAAAAAACAAATTACACAGAAGCTGAAACTACTTGGCATACTTTACTGGAAGCATATTTTGGTTTTTGTAATTTCATATACATTTCAATTCATTTAATATAACCAGCAATATCCATGAAGAGCCAAGAGAGGGAGCAATAAGATAAAAAATGTTAAAATTTTATAATATATTTATTTTCTCGGCTCCCAGAATGGATTGGTTAGAATCCTTGAATACAAGGCTAATATTTGTCAACCTGGTATTACAAAAAAAACTTTCATTGAAATTGGTCATCCCAGGTCCATACCCTTTCCTTGTCAAATTTACATTTCTAATTATACATTAATAAAACATTACTTGTTTCTGTTTTCAGCACTTGGATTCTACATGTGGTTGGTTGTTTATAGCCATTATGTTGAAAGTGGAGAATGCAAACCATGTATGACTGCCCGCACTCATGTTACCATAGACAATCAAAATTTAAGAAATACGACAAGCGTTTAAAATATCTCTAGGAGATTTGTCATACTAGTGTTACTGCTGGATTTTAGAGATTTAAAACTTATTGTTAAATTTTGTTATTGTAAGGCTTTCGTGAATGCCTTAATGCCTCACCATAAGTCTAAATTTTCACTACATTTTTTGGTTTTAGGCATTATATACCTAGTATTTCTATTAGTATTTTAAAAAATTGATAAATGAAAGGCGATTTTCTGGAAAATATAACATTAAAGATTGAAACTGTGAAACTATTTCTAAGGATGTTCATAAATTGGGAAAAAGTATTCTTATACAATAAAGTATAAACTAATCCTTATATTAAACTAAGCCGAAATAATGTTAATAGTATAATTATTAAATATCAATTACTATTCTAATAAAATTGAGTTTAAAAATGAATAGTTGAATAAAATAAACAAATAACATTACTCAAGTTATTTTGGAACTGAAAAGGACAATATTGAAATTATTATGATTATAAAGAAAAAAAAAATAATTTAAAAAAACATATATATATATATACAGCATTACTTAATAAGAGTAATATCATGAACCCTCATTACAACGAACTCAAAGGGACCATAAATCATCTGTTCGTTATAACGAAGATCGTAATATCCGGAAAAAACATTGTTAGATTAATAATATAGGTAAAAACTTTTTTTTAACAATACAATATGTATAACAGTTTATTAAAGCACTACCATTAGTATTATTATAGCATATTATAGCTGTAAACCTTGCATTGTTTTTAGCTCCACCAGTTTGCTTAAAATCCAGGAATCCGTCTGGTAAATAGTAAAAAAACCCTGTTTCATTAAAATTGAAAACATATTTATCGCGTTATTTAGATTTGATGATGTCAAAAGCTTTGACCTAGTTATTGATCCTTTCTTCTTTAATTTTACCAGCTTTACCAGAGAATATACGGAAGCTTCATGGAATAAAAATTCCTAGGTGAATAAAAAAATCATTCGAAATGCTTAAGAAAATAACAAACCATAGTTTTAAAACTATTATCCTGGTAGTTTAAATTAAGTTAAAGGAGAATAAGATATTGTTAATTGAGGTCAATGGACATGACAAAATTGTAATGTGAACAAATATGAAGGGCTGAGAGACCTCCGCTTTTCAAGTTGCTATGATTAATGTAATAATATTATGCATTTCAAATTCATTGCAACCACATTATTTCTTACTAGAGTTCCAAAAGTAGTTCACAGTTTGTTTTAACAGAATTAATTTGTTAAAACGAAGATACTTAATTTGTTTCAGTGAGAAGTTCTTTGTATTTGAGTTCGTAATAATGAGGGTTTACTGTAAATACTTTCTGTCACTTGAAAATTGAAGTATCAATGTAATATGTTCCATTATAATAACTGGCAATAGATTCTGTTAACATTAAATTTCTAATTTTAAAAAATCACATATACTATTGGTTCATAAATTCTTTAAAATAAATAAATCTTAATTTCTTTTTCTTCTGTGATATTGAATTATTTTTTATGAGGTTAATTTAAAAATGTCTTCCGAACTGGGAGAATTATAATAATATTGAAGTTATATTTGACTGTGATATTTTGTTAGTATTAAAAAGCATTATACTTATTTTTTACTACCATTTCTCATTTATTATTTTTATTTCATGCATTTTAATCTTTAAGTTTTTTTTTTCATTATCAGTCAAGTAATTCAAATTTCATCCAGAATTAGGTTTTTTGTCAATGATTCATTAATTTGCTGTAGTTTTATCTAATTGAACTGATGCTTCATTAAATGAAACTCTATAAGGAACAGTTTATGATTAGTTAAGAATGATTGTCTCTCAATTAATATAAACTGTTTAGAGAATCTTCCTATTTGTATTCGTAAATAAATTGCATTAATGTTTTTTAATTAGATTCTTTGAAGAATAAGTTAACTTTATAAATTTAATTTAGTTGATTTTCATTATTAATTTTTTTTACATTTTAAGTTTTTATATTTTTAATCAGGAAAAAAAGTGTCAGAATGAAATATAATATTATGGATTATTTTAAAATACACTCATCTCTCGGTTTGTGTGATTAATTTGTCTGCCAAAAGCACCACATGTGCCAATTAACTCACCCATTTAAGGGATTTTATTCTCCATCCCTCCAATTTTCCATTATGTATATTTTTTTCTGTATTAAGTAGGATCTTATAAATAAACAACTTTAAACGAAACCAAAAAGTTTATTTATATATTCTTAAAGTTCATTATGTTAATAATAATTAAGAGTAAAGTACATAAAATCATTCACAGACTACTTTGTACGTATTCAATGAACTATGATTAAGAATTAAAAATGAACAGTAAAATGTGGAAAAAAACAGAAATTAGAACATAAGAGTAAATTTAGCTTTATCTTAAGAACGTATAATACCATATTTCTGACCTCAAAGATCTGAGGAAGAGTATCAATTCTTCAATCCTATAATTGTGAATTAATTTTAAATTAACTGTAAATGTAAATTTGCCTTAATTAAGAAATATAAGTCTTAGAGATGGGTGTATGTATATCTGGGTTCTTCTTATTTTTGCAATGGTTTTAATTATTTTGAAAACAAAACAAAAAAAATTACAAACTGTGTTAGCTCAGCTGTAATAAAGGAGGCAAGTGGCAGTTTTGAAGGAGGAACAGTGATATTGAGATAAAAAATCTTTCTCATCATAACATATTTAAATTTCAAGTGTCCATTTTATCCTGAGTTGTATACCTATCTACTAGTTAGCTCAATGAGATCATCAGTTTTGTCAACTGGTATTCCCCAATGATTTTTTATTGCTTGCATCATATCAGCAACTTTATTACTTGGTGTTTTTATTTGCAATTATCACTTGAAATATCATGAGAATTTGCTTTGTGTTTTATCTCCTTTAATTTTTTTCCAGTAATTTTTTTGATTTTAAGTTTAAAAACATGTCCAATTACATATGATATCTATAAATACATATTAAATATAATTATATGTTATTTACATAATTATAGACTATTAAGATGATACATCACTATTAATAATTTACCTTAAATGCATTGGTGGCTAAAGAGGGGAAACGGGAGGGGCATCTGTATCCCTTAAATAAAAATGAATTCATTCATTATATCCATCATATTTTTATCCTAAACAAATTTAAATTTAAAAATTTGTTTGATTATGAAATAAGTAGTTATTTTATACTTTGAAACCAATTTCTCATAAATGGAAACCCCCATGGCTACAGAGAAACAGTTTTTTGATGTTACCAATTGTAAATATAGGAAATAGTGGGTTTCTTGTTGTTGATATTTGAAAGAGAATCTTGAGCTTAATCATATTGGTAAATTACTAAAATATTTTTTATTTATATATTTATATTTTGTTAAAAGTTTTATTTTAATTTAGTTAATGAGAATAATATGAGCTGATTAACATTGCAACTGAAGGTCAAATTAATACATTTTTTTTCCCATTTGTTTTATTTTTGGTAGGTTTGGAATTATATAGTGTATTTTTAAATAGTTTTACTCTATTGTAAAATTAAAATCTAAAACCCAAATTCCACTCAACACTGAGAAATTTTCTCAGCATAAAAAGGCATTCTTCCAGAAATTCTTTTTGTCTTCATTGGCCTTATTTATATAACATTAGAAAGTTATGTCAAATATGGAATCTTATAAAGAGATTTATTTTATTTATTGCACTCCCTAAAGACAATTTTCGGATCTGCCCCTGCTTAAATGATAATGATTTTAACAAAAATCCTACTAACTTATATTTGTACCTAGTAACAAAAATTGATATTGTTCAAAACTTATAAATTTAAATAAAATCAGGGTTGGTAATATGTTAATGGTGAAAGTGTTCAATATCCTCCCACTATTAGTTAGTCTCCATAGCTAATGCGGGAGGCCATTGGCCCATTTAACGATAAATGTAAACCCTAGCCTGATTGTTTTCCTGCTGTTCTCTTAATTTTTAATTTTTGGAGATTGTCCCTTTTTGTTACAAGGTACTGTGTACTTAACAAAACTTGATTTGACTATAATCATACTATAATCATTGCATTAGAAAGCCAGTGATATTGTGCTTATTTTTTTTTCGAAATTACATTTTGAAATTATATATATCAAATTTAAGTTTTCCACTTCAAAACTTGTTCATATAACTCATTTCTGTAGACCATTTATTACTGTTTTAGCCACTATGTTGAGTGAATCAACAGATTAGGTACAGGTAGACAACAGAATCATGTCGACAACATGAGCTCCTAATATGTGTTGAAATACCTACAGATGAAGGTCCTCTTTTGTAAATAGTATCATTGGTCCAATAGAACATGGTAACCTCTACACAAAAATTTTGTTTATTCACTCATTCTAAGATAAGATTTCATAATGAAGTAGAGAAATGAGAAAATGATACATAATATATATTGTGATCTAGATTGGTTTATCATGTGTGTTTTGGGATTGGTGAATGTTCAAAAATCAGGATGAGAGTAGGGACATTTTGAATGCATTCGCATTCTTTAATATGTTGGCATCATTCAGTATTTAATTGTTTAGTAGATCACTGGGATTATACTTACTAAAATTTTTTAGAGTTCGGAAATATGTAGCAATCTTGGCCAATACATTACACTAAAAATAACTACTAATGAAGCTGCTAAAAAATGTATATTCTCCATCTGTAAGTATGTCAAAGCATACTACTAAGTATACCTCTGCCTAATCACTAAAGGTAATCAGCTTTAGCAAACAGTCAGGGCTCTCCCCATGATGGGGATGCAATTAGAAATACTTTCTTTAGTAAATAACATCATTCTACTATTCAATTTTTATCATTTCTATCTGTTTTCAAAATCACTCAACTTTTTCATTAAATTTAATTTTTTTCATTGCCTAATGACAATGATACAATCTTGTTCAAGGCATCTGTGTTATTAGTCTGTTCGTTATGTTCAGAAATTCGGCAGTTAAACAAAACAGAAAAATCATAGCATAAATCAATAAGTTGTATTATTTTCTTATTTTTCTGCTCCATTATAAGGTTTACTCTTAAGAATGAAGAAAAATCATATTTGTGCTGAGGTTGCCTTTCAGCAAATGCCCAGTTCATTGTGGTTTTTGGCTTGTTTTGATCCAGACCAACAACTTGTGTATGTATGCATATATTTTGTATAGACTAATATTCTTAGATTTACTGGATGCTGACTTTGGAATTTATGAAATCTTATAAAACTTAAGATTTTTCCCATTATATAATTTTAAAATTTCAAATTGTGTATCAGAATTTGGATTAAAAAAAAACTATGATTTGTTTTATTGACCAAAGGTTTTTTTCTCTCACGTGCATATTTACTTTAATTTGAATATTTTTCAAAGTTTGTGGGCATTAATATTTCCTTTAATGTCAAGCCCATAGGTGCTTGTGTTATTTCTTGATGGAAAACTCAAACCCATGATTTTTGTCTCAACTAGGTCCGTCTATTTTTTATTAGACTGCATTTGAAACTTTGCTTCACTGCCTATTTTAATTTCATATTTTTAGCTTTTCTAGATTATCTTCAAAATTTCCAACTCGTATTTTAGTGCTAAGTTTTAAATTTAACAAAAATAATAATTTTATCTCATCCAGAGTAAACCATTTGTTGTTTCTAGGGCAAAAATGTTGACTGTTTGTACCTGAGATATTTACATATGTAATGTGAGTATATTGGTACTTATATTATTATGTTAATATATACATATTTGTGTGTAGTATTGTACATTTTTCTGAAGTCTTAAGTAAGATAATTATATAAGTGGTAATCTTCTTAATGCTTAACTGTGATAGGCCACTCCTCGAAAGTTATAACAATGCTTATTAATTTTTAATTGATAAAATTATTAGTGATATAGATTGAATATATAATAGCTTCGTATCAAAAGTGGACATCTGTTATTTTTAAAAGGTTGGAAAAGCCAACATTTATTATTTAGCTTTAATTTAAACTGATTATGATGATTTTTAAAAAATGCTAAATAAAGTGGAATTATAAAGAAATCCCATTTAAATTGAAGCTGCATAACAAAAACTTGGATTAGAAATTTTTCACTATTGAAATATTTTCCCTTACTGTATATTCTATATATCAGGAGTGCCCAACCCCCACAAGATCGATGGCGCAAGAACCTATCCCCCTCCTCCCAAGATATTTTATTGCTCAACTTTTCTTAAAAACAGAGTAAGATAAGGTAGAATTAGAAAAATTGTAGATCATATACAATTACACTTGCTGTGGTATGTTCCATGTTTTTCCCTTGTTCCTCAGTTCGAAAATTAATAACCCTGTCGAAATTTGCTCCCCTCAAAAATTCAAAAATCTTTCAAAATATGTTTCCCTCAAAAAATTTTTTTTTTGGCGCACCGTGCACTATGAAACCCCCTTCTAGGCACCCCTGCCGTATATAGTTAAAATCTAAAGTCTAAGTAAAAATTATTTTTTTCTCAACATTTGTCCAGTTTTGATACAAAGCCACTCATTTGTGAAACCACAAGTTTTTAAAACTATAATTTTCTGGAAACAAATCATTTTATGGAAGAAAAATATTACTAAGAATAAAGTTATATTTTGATATGCTTGCATATTACTCTGAATCATTTTACATGTAAGCTCTTCTTTTTGTGTTTTTAAATGCTAATAATTTGTATCTTTATATACTTTGAAAATGTCTTATGCCTTCACTTTTTCAGTGCCTATTTCTAGGTTTAGCCTTTAATAAAAAACAATATATTTAATAAACAATATCAGAAGCAACTTAAAATAAATATAAATTGTTTTAAAATTATATGGTTACAAAATTATTTTTATAATTAATAATCATTGATGGAATTTCCTGTAAGACAAGATATATTTTATCATTTTCTAAGCTGGAATATTTTTTAATTGTACTATCTAAAATTTGTGTAAATTTAGCTTATAACTTCATAGTTCTTACGTTGTAAAAATTATTTTAATGTGCCCCAAACGATGATTTTGCGTTAATTGGTTTAATATTTTCAATGTGAATTTTTTTCTTTTGCATCTAAATTAAGAAAAATCAAAACAAAAGTTTCGATGACTTTTGATTGATGCAATTAGGAAAATTGTGTATTTATATATGAACAGAATATCAAATTTTTGAAAAACAGAACTTGTTTAATATTTCTTTAAAACCAACAGAAAATAGTCAAAAGTTCCTGATATTGATTATTTTAAAGATGATTTAGTGATTTGTCAGAATTATAGTTTACTCATCTTTAGCAGCCTCGTGGCCTCATGGCCAAGCATATTGGGAAAGCAATCTAATGGCTTGGGGCAGAAGTTGATGCAAAAGAAAAAAAAAAAAAAAAAATTGAGTTTCTAAGAAGAGGGAGATAAACCATAGTTCTTCCTTTTTCCATTTTAATATTTTTTTAAATACAATATGTGATACAATTAAATATTTGCCATGGTCATTGGTACAACTACTTAATATAACTTTAATTATTGACTGTTCTCACATTAAAAGTGTTAATATAATTATTTTTATTTTCAAATAGTTAATAAATGTTATTAAATTAAGTTCATGCAGTCAATTGAAAAATGTTGTTAATTACTAAAATGTTGATTCGTGCACATTGTGCCTACAAGCATATAGGGAGGGAGCACTACATTTTATACACTTTTGTTATTTATCAATGTAAATACATTATGAATATAGAACTAAATACAATGTTATATATCATCGAGGCATTTATAACTAAGTGCTAATGCACCAATTAGAGTTTTCCAAATCTTACTATATTATGTGATATATTACGCTATACAAATCAACAAATTAAATATTTTTTATTTAAACTATATTTTTATTAAAAATGTATTGTTGTGCATATTTAATGTTATTGCCCTTTCAATGTTGAGTAAACGTCCATGCAATTTGTGTTAACTGTTTCAGATGTTTTATGTTCATACTTGTAGGTATTAAGTATTACAGTTCAGAATCATTTGGAATGTTACTCTAAATGAGGATTTATTTAAATTCTAATACAGAACATTGTTTTGTTTCTTTAAATAATCTAGCTTTATTTTATTCATTATAGCAATATAAAAGTTTCTTGACTGGTTTTGTAACGAATTTAGTAGTATCTAATAGATTTAGTATGATTTAAAAAATATCTAGAAAATTTAAAAGCATTTTCAAGAAAATGTGTATCAAAATTATTGATTTTTTTCTTCCGATCATTAATTTTCTATTATCTGAAAATGTACAAAAAAGTTTTACTTGCCACATTGAAATATCAAAGAAGCTATACTCTCCACTTAGTATCAAATAATAAAATGAAACATTAAACAATAATTTCTACATAATCTTTATTGTAGTTTTAGAGAATACTTATTGCATTATTTTGTTAATCTAAGTTAATCACTTCCAAATACATGAAATAAAGTTTTTTTTTTATTACGACTTTACTGTAGATATCTCGTAGTTTAAGTTTTTATATCAGTTTAAACTACACAATTATAAAATGATGAAACACTAAACCATTGAATATTCTTTTTAAAGAAATTCAAATTTTACAATGTTCCTGTTATCGATTATATGAGTTATAATGTTTCTAGTTTTGTTAAATTACTTTGATTAATAAATTGTTTGATTTCATGATAGAATATCCTAATCTCTATTGGATTCTATAGTATTAATCTTTCTGTTACAACAATACTAGTAAAATCAGTATTTATTTATAAAGAATAGTGCCTTTATTTTATTGTCATTATTTAAGTTAAATATGTTTTGGATTCTTCACTGAAATTAGTCCCTATTTCAATGGGTACTCTACAATGAAGCTCGACAACTTTTACATTTCTAGATACACAAATCTTTTGATGAGTTAATAAAATTGAATTTCTTCGAGCCTTAATGAGAGCATAAATTCAATTTAACAAATTATTAATAGCGCTATTTTTCTCAATGCTAAAATAACTCTAGTCACACTTACAAGCTAAAATATGGCTTGCAGCTATTTTAAAATATACCAATATGATAATAATATTGCTTGGTCAATTGAAAGCCTTTTTCCCTAAATGGAAGTGTGTGGCCTTCTCATTGTTTTACAAATGAATTTCATGTTCGCTAGAACCTTACTGTAGAAACGGTAATATAAGTTATTTTCCAACTTACATAATATAAGTTATTTTAGCTACTTAAAAAAATATTCACAGAAGATTGAAATAGAAGTAATAATTCTGTTCAAAAAATCTAAAATATTCATAATTAAACCTTTTTATATTATAGAGTTTGAATTAACTCCCTCAGAAACACTGACTCCCTTTTACATTATAATTCATTTATACTCTCTTAAAATGTAGATAAGATTCTGTTTCAGCCATAGCATATACTTAAACTATCAATCCTCTTTTAGGTACACCAACTACGACTGATACATTATATTCATACTTTGATTTTTTATTACAATTAGTTCAATAAATTTTTAAATTATACAATCATTGAATATATATACTAATATATAGTCCACAGTCTATAATTTAGTTAATGAGATAATGCTTTTAATTACCCATACAGGAGGGATAGCTTGAATGTTGAAACATGTAGTATGTAAAACATGCTTAGTGAGTACAAATAAAAATTAATTAGTTACCGTGTTTAGAGATATAGAATCTTTTGTGTGTGGATATCTTTCAAATTCTTAATAAAACCAAATGGGTAGAACAATTTTTTTTTATTTTAGTTCTGTTGGCTTCTATTCAAATAGAAGAACTGTCAAATAAATTTGTTATGGATTATTAGAATATTATAAAATTTAAAAGTACAATTGATTTAAATTATTTGCTGATATTAAAAAAATAGTCTCACGAATAAATTATTTTTTGAAATATTATTAGTGTGAACCTGAAAAATTAAATTATATATTATTATGTTTCTATTGTTATATCAATTATTATATATTTATAATAATTATATATTTATAATAATTATATATATATAATCTTCAATATGTTAAATTTATTGTATGTTTTAGAGGTCAGTCTATTCTATTTATGTAAAAATATTCCATAATTTTATAACAATAAATAGTTATGTCTTTTAAAAATGCTTGTAATATAAAACTTACTTGATGCAGAACCCATTAGATGTTCAAACGCCAATCGTAATAAACACCAAAATAGAAAATTAAAAAGATTCTTGATATGAAATATATATGTAATAAAGTTATTTTTGGCACTATTTAAGAAACCTTATTGTAAAATTTAACATGATGACAATACTAAACAATTCAGAATTAATGTGTTGAAAATAGTTATCCTAATTAATATTAAAAACACAATTTGTTAATAATTGAAGGATGAGTATGCTCTTATTTAATTTTAATTTTTTTGTTCAATTATTATGTTATACAACTTACCTTAAAGAAAAATTACTCAATAATTGTTGTTTTATAAATGTATTGATGCCTCAAACTTCATTCTCATCTATATATAGCATTTCCAAGTCAATTTCAACCTTTTCCAAGTCAAATTCAACCTTTTCCAAATCAAATTAAACTTTTTCCAAGTCAAATTCAACCTTTTCCATTTCAAATTCAACCTTTTTTTATTTATTTAATTATCTTTAATCTTTTGATGTGTGGGTCTGTTATCGTATGAGTAGTTTTTGAAAATAAGATCCATTTTAAGATTACGTGACTGCGTTTCGAATTATTTAAGTTTTTTTGACTTATTCGATATAAGGGTGTATTTTTATGTTTCCCGATCAGTAAATTTTGAAAAGACATCATTTTATGTTTACGCCACTGTGTTATGATTTGTTTAAGTTTTTAGAATTTTTCCAATGTAAAGGTCTACTTTTATGTTTCCGGAGCCGTAGATTTTGTAAACGACCTACATTTTAAGATTAGGCCACAGCGTTTCGACTTATTTGAGTTTTTCGGATATTTTTCAGATGAGGGTGTATTTTTATGTTTCCGGAGCTGTAGATTTTGAAAATGACCTCCATTTTATGATTACGCCGCTGCGTTTTGACTTATTTAAGTTTTTCGAATTCATCCAATATTAAGGTCTACTTTTATGTTTCTTGAGCCGTAGATTTTGAAAATGACCTCTATTTTATGATTACGCCACTGCGTTTCAACTTATTTAAGTTTTTGGAATTTAACAAGTATAAAGGTCTAATTTTATGTTTCTGGAGCAGTAGATTCTCCCCATTTTGTAAATGACCCAATTTCAAGTTTATGCCACTGTGTTTTGGATTATAAAAGTTTTTTTTTTTACTTTTTCGGTATAAGGATCTACTTATATATTATCGGAGACGTATTGAAATTTTTCTAATCTTTAATATTTAGATTTATCTAATATTTAAGCTTCATTTTATGACTAAGCCGCTGCCTCTCGATTAATTAGGCTTCATTTTGGATTTTTTCAATACAAAGTTTCATCAATATGTTTTCGAGTATGAATAAATAAATAAATATTATAGAGCTAAAGTTAAATTAACCACAGAATACAAACTAAAAAGCCGAAAAGCAACTGGTAATAAATTTAACCTACCGTATTCAGATTTTTCAGCTAATTGTTCGAAATCTTATAATTTTGTGACAGGAGACCACAACAATAAAAAAGATTGACTAAAATTAAATTAAAAATGAGACAATACATATTTTATTTATTTTGATTAGATATTTTTATTTATTTATTGAAAAATAAATTAATCCTTCGTATTTTGTTTTTTATTCGAAGGAAAAATCAAAAACACTAAAAAAACCGTAACACAGTGGCCTAATCTTAAAATGTAAGTCGTTTTAAAAACTAAGGATCCGGCATCATAAAAGTAGATCTTTAAATTGGATAAATTCGAAAAACTTGAATAAGCCGAAACGCAGTGGCGTAATCTTAAAATGGAGGTCATTTTCAAAATCTACGACTCCGGAAACATAAGAATACACTCTTTTATGATAAAAATTCGAAACACTTAAAGAAATCGAAATGCGGTGGCCTAATCTTAAAATGGAGGCCGTTTTCAAAATCTACGGCTCCGGAAACATAAGAATACACCCTCATTTGAAAAAAATCCGAAAAACTCAAATAAGTCGAAACGCGGTGGCCTAATCTTAAAATGGAGGCCGTTTTCAAAATCTACAGCTCCGGAAACATAAAAGTAGATCTTTATATTGGATAAATTCTAAAAACTTAAATAAGTCAAAACACAGTGGCGTTAACATAAAATGGATGTCATTTTCAAAATTTACTGATCGGGAAACATAAAAATACACCCTTATATCGAATAAGTCAAAAAAACTTAAATGATTCGAAACGCAGTCACGTAATCTTAAAATGAAGGTTATTTTCAAAACTAGGTACAGGACAGCATAATACTAGTCCCTAATAAATCGGAATAGGTACAATAAATCGATATCCGTAAGTGAAAATTCTACTTAGGAGAGCATAATAATAGTCTTTCATATTGGAGCGGGGAGGGGATGGCCATTATTTAAAAAAAATATATAAAATTTACAAAAAATTAAAACATTAATTTCAAATGAAAACGGTTGAATTTGAATTGGAAAAGGTTTAATTTGAAATAGAAATGGTTGAATTTGACTTGGAAAAAGTTTAATTTGATTTGGAAAAAGTTGAATTTGACTTGGAAAAAGTTGAATTTGACTTGGAAATAATTGAATATGACATAGAAATATCACACTGAAAAAATCTAAAATGTTAAAATAAATAGATATGCAACCGCGCTATCAAATTTTTTTTTGTATTTTTCAAAAGCTAGCCTTTGATAATATAGTAAGTGGCCTTCATTTCAAAAAAATCGAAAATTGACAAAAATTCGAAAGTTGAATTTGAAATGGAAAAGGTTGAATTTGACATGGAAAAGGTTGAATTTGACATGGAAAAGGTTGAATTTGATTTGGAAAAGGTTTAATTTGACTTGGAAAAGGTTGAATTTGATTTGGAAAAGGTTGAAATTGACTTGGAAATGCTATATTTTAGAGAATTATACAAAAGTAACAGATTATCTACATTAATAAACTATCTAGCAGGATTAATTAAATATATTAATACAAACAATCCGAATTTCATGGGAATATTATTTTACCATCAAAAAGTATAAAGAAATTATTAAAAACTCACTACAGAAGCAATAATGAACACATGTTACCATTTTTTTATGGATAACAGAATAATATGAAGCAACTGAAAGCATTTGAAAAAAAAAAAATTTTTTATAATATAAGTGATCCAGAAGTAAAAGCAAATAGTTTTTAGGAGTTTTTTTTTAGCTCTAACTGTACTAACCTTAAAGAAAAATTACTCAATAATTGTTGTTTTATAAATGTATTGATGCCTCAAACTTCATTCTCCTCTATATATTTTAGAGAATTATACAAAAGTAACAGATTATCTACATTAATAAACTATCTAGCAGAATTAATTAAATATATTAATAAAAACAACCGAATTTCATGGGAATATTATTTTACCATCAAAAAGTATAAAGAAATTATTAAAAACTCACTACAGAAGCAATAATGAACACATGTTACCATTTTTTTATGGATAACAGAATAATATGAAGCAACTGAAAGCATTTGAAAAAAAAAAATTGTTTTTTATAATATAAGTGATCCAGAAGTAAAAGCAAATAGTTTTTAGGAGTTTTTTTTTAGCTCTAACTATATCCAATGCCCCCAAAGGATGACATTTAAAGACAATACTACTGGAAACTAAAGGATTGAGAAATATTTTTCCTTTTCTGATTCTTCTAAAATATTTATATTCTATACGCCTGTTAGATTTTGTATGTTTCCTCGTCACACCATTTTGCTTCTTCTTTCAAACCGGGTCTACTTCTGGAAACCACCACTAAGGCCAAGTCATTGACATTAATCTTCAAGGGCACCCAGCAACTCATCGAAGAATAACTTCCAAAGGGCAGATCCAAGGACAGAGCATTTTTTCTTTGTAAAAGTTATCTTGTATCCTCACTTTTCAATCACCTCTCTAGGTAACTTCTTTTTAGGACATAGAAGTTGCTCGGGGACTCAAAACTTAGTAGCTGTCATAGCACATTCAGCAACCATATGCTATAAAAGCCGGAAGATATGTCAAACAAAATTAAAGTAACATAATTTTCTGTTTTCTGCTCAATGATGTATTTCACTATGATCAAGGAATTGGTAATTCTCTTATCTCTAGTGAATCCGTATTGCTGTGGTTCGTGAACTCTAGTGACGATCGCACACTGGTTAGCATGAGGTACTCCAGGACCTCAAAATAAGGAGGAGACAGATTGATCTATATGATTTAGCAAGTTGCTTATCTCTGTCAGTCACCCTCTCCTCTAGAGCACTCTCAAAGCAGCAATCTTCCACTCTCCTGGAAAATACCCCTTAACTGAACAATCATTGAAGATGTTAAACAGCTTTTCAATATAGGGGATACTGTTCTCTATTGCAGCATCAATAGTATCTAGTCCTGGAGTGTGACCGATTCTCTGCTTATCGACGGCACAACTGAGATCATGGATGTCCCATAGCATAATAGCTTCTAACGAATAAAAGATTAACTCATTTTGAGACGATTTCTCGCTATTCAATCAGTGTAATGTCCGATCGGAATTTTAGTGCCTCAGAATAGCTTGAAATTTTGAAAAAATACAGAACACCTACTTTAATTAGTTTAGAATAACCCTGAAATTCAAAAGGATCCACATCCCAATGGCATGCATTCATTAGCTGCATGACAGCTGTCTGTGACAATACTACAACCTTTATATTTTTCAATTGATTTTATTTATTTGTATATATAATATCAAATTGAAATAATAAAATCAAATATTAACACAATAAAATATAATAAATTAAACAAAATTTTAATATGTATCTAAATAAGAACATATAAAATAATAAAATAGTTATATTTATTACCCTGAGCAAATTAGTAATGGCAGGAAACTCACTTATTTATAATTAGAATTTCTTCTATTTTACATCTTTTATATTAAAATTAAAGTTTTATATTAGGACTATTTCAGTGAAATATAATTTCATAAGAGATGAAAAACTATCGACATCATTCAATATCAAATTTGATTTAGGACTCACAATAATTCTTAAATTATAAATAATACACAGAAATACTCATTGGTTATAAAACAAAATATAAAAATGTTATGATACAATAAAATTGATATGGATAAGATATATTTTACCTATATGTTTTCAAAATCTACAAATAACTTATGATATCATGGTATATCAATCACAAATCAAATTCTTACTAACAATTAAAGCAAACACAGCACTTGTAATATCAATATTAATAAATAATTAAAAACTAATAAAATTCAATCATCAAATTGCCCTTCAACGGGTGGTGGTAAAGTAGTTTTACTAACAGTAATAGGAGTAACTAACTGATATGGAGTAAAGTAATGAGGATGGGTTGTCACTTCATATGGTATTTCCCCTGAAAGACTTTCATAACTTTCTTTTCTTGTAATTTGTACTACTTCTTTAGTCCAAGCTGAAATTAATATAATATTATTGTATTATCTAAATTTAAAAACTGATACTTTTTTTAGTACAATGAATTAAATTGTACCATCAAGTCAAAACAAAATCAAAGATCGAAAATTCAAATTTTTTTGTATCAAATTAACATCAGTCAGGATATGTAAATTAATAAAATATTTAAGCAGAGAATAGAATAAATAGAAGTGTGAGCAGAGCTCCTTAGCTAAGGCCATATTTTTGTTTAGAATAAAGATAAAAAGGGATTCCATTCTTTCATTAACACATACATGGCCAAATTGAATGAAATATAAAGATCAATTTAACTGATAAATTTTTTTAAGCATGGTTTTTGATATTTTAATTGAGGCAGACGAGAAGAAAAGTTGAGACTGCCAAAAGGCCAAGAATAGTGCTTTCCTGGCTTTTATCAACAAATCATCTCAATTATGTTTTATTTATTAATCATCAGTATTTTAATTATTTTTTGAACAAGTATTAAGGCAGTATAAAAGTAAATCATGTATTTAATTTAATTTATAAATATATATCTATATGTGTAGTTATGTTGTTAATAGAATTGAAGATAATTCATAGAGACCTCTAAAACCTCAGTCCAAAAGAATTAGTTAATTAAATTCAATAAAAAATATATTTTTTTCACTAAAGAAACTGAAATTAAAACCTTTTTAATAAATTTCTCTATACAAGAAGGATAGTTATAGTTTCTTTATGGTTTGCAAGGAATTATTTCTTCTTCTTCCTGGTGTAAATACAATACATTATTTTTTATAAAGCAGTTACATATTCAATATTTCGATTTTGTTTAAAATTTTTTACACAAAGAAGAAATAATTATTCACAATCTATAAAGAAATTAATATCTTTTTATATTTTTTTAAAATCATATTTTATATACATAAAATTTAAACCAAGAAATCGCCTCTTAATTTAATAAATTCAATACCATTGTATTGAATTGTATTTATGTTTTGTAAGAATTAAATAATTCTTTTGGAATGAGAGCCTATATTTATATTTATATATTTAGCCTTATATAGGACTGAGAGTTTGGTCTCTATAAATAATCTAAGGACAGTAATGCTGCCAAAAAAGGAATTCAAAAAGGAACAGACAAGAAACTCTTGTCCTGTTCTCAATTACCCGTTCCTTTCCTTTCTTCTCATGATCTCATCCAATTATCGTACGATATCCAAACTCCCTTTGGATTCTTCCTGAAACCATAACTTATAACTTTCCGCAATCTTGACAACCTCACCCGTGATAAAATCCTACCGGACCTTGAAACCCGAAACTGGAACGATATTTATTCCTGTACCTCTATAGATCATATGGTAGACATCCTCACTTCTAATCTTATCCATATTATTGACATACATGCTCCTATCAAAACCTCCTCCTTCCGTCGCAAACCTGCTCCTTGGATGTGTCAAGAAATCCGTGACATGCAAAAGAGACGTGAGGCAGCCCGTAGAAGCTTCAGAAGAACTCGACTAGCAGATGACTATCAGGTCTATAGGGTACTCAGTAACTTGACACAAACAACGATCAGGAAAGCGAAATCAAACTTCTTTCATGAAACCTTCTCTTCTGCTCCTGATTCTAAATCAATATGGCTAACCCTTCATAAACTCTCTCTTTGTAAATCCTCTTCCTCACCGATATACCCGGTTTCACCCGATGAACTAAATTCCTACTTTATATTTTCCACCACCAGCAACAGTTCACCCACCTTTCACCAGTTTTCCTTATCACCCTCATTTAACAGTGATAATTTCTATTTCTCCAACATTTCACCAACCGACCTTATTTCCTCTATAATGAAATCCCACACAAACTCCATCGGACTTGATGGGATACCAGTCAAACTGTTAAAATTATCCCTTCCCGAAGTCGTTCCAGTTCTCCTTTTCATCTATAATTTTTCCCTCCAGAACTAAGTTTTTCCAACTGCTCGGAAAAAAGCATTAGTCAGACCTATCAACAAAATTCCCAATCCTACCTCTCCTAAAGACTATCGCCCAATCTCCATTCTTTCTAACCTTTCTAAACCTCTGGAAAGAATAGCTCAATCCCAAATCTCTAAATTCCTTGAAAACTCAAAACTACTCGATCTTCTCCAATCTGGTCTTCTCCACACAATCCGCCCTACTAAAAATTACCAATGACTTACATATCGCAATGGACGAAAAAATGTTAACTGCGTTAATACTTCTCGACTTTTCCAAAGCTTTTGACTCCTAAGACCACTCTATAATCTATACTAAATTAAAATCTCTATCCTTCTCCAACAGCTCTATCCTCTGGTTGCAGTCTTTCCTATCCGACAGAACTCAAGCAGTCAGCATTTCAAACCAACCCCTATCTTCCTTTCTTACACTGTCCTCTGGAGTGGCCCAGGGTTCGAGCATTTCCCCTCTCCTTTTCAATTCCTACATAAATGATCTTTCCAAATCCATCTACCACTGTTCACATCATTTATACGCCCCCCAAATCTAAATTTAGACACCCAAATCTATTTTTCCTTTCATCCTTCTGAGCTACTAGTTGCGTTCGCCAATATTCAGGCAGACCTAGATAGGATCAGTGCCTGGGCAAGTCTGAATAATTTTGAATCTAAACACGATGAAAACTCAGGCCATTATTATAGGTTCAGGTCCTATTCTTAAATCCATCTCCTTCCTTCCTCCTTTAGTCATCAACGATCATCCTGTCACATTCAGTTCCTCCGTTAAAAACCTAGGAATCACCATAGATGAAAACCTCTCCTGGAAATCCCATATCGCCCTCATCTCCCATAAGTCAATAGGTGCCCTTAAGCTATTTCATCACTCCCGCCACCTACTCCCACAACCCATCCGCAAGCTCCTTGTATCCTCTCTCATTTTCCCCCACTTTGACTACGGCTGTGCGGTGTATGGAGGCATCCCAATGGTAATCGAGGATAGATTGAAGCGACTCATGAATACGTGCTTAAGATTTGTCTTCGGTACATCAAGGCGGTCTCATATGTCCCACCTTTATGACGAGTTAAAGTGGCTCTTCTCTTCTTTCCGCAGACAATATTTCCTCGGATCTTTCCTATTCCAAACAATCAACACCAGACACCCTTCCTACATCTACAGTCTCCTACAGTTTAAACCCGTGGTCCACTCCCAGAAAACAAGATCCCGTGTTTCCAACATTTATATCCCTTGTTTCCAACCTTTATATCCCTTCCCATAGAACTAAGGCGTTTGAATATTCCCTTATTGCCCGATCCACAGCCTTCTGGAATTCCTTGCCATCTGAAATCTGCCATACCTCTTCCTTATCCTCATTTAAATATCATCTCTACCAATTCCTTCTCACATCCCAAAATGACGTTATACAATAAAACAAATATTGCGAAACAGATTTTGACTGAGGTGAATGGTTGATAAAATTGATTGAGTTTTAATTTTAAAAATCAACCCATGCTTATTTTATTTTGTTTTCTTTTCATTTAAATAATTTTTTTTTTATTTCATTTTTTCTCAAAATTTTATTTTATTTTTACTTGTTTTAATTTAATTTCACTGAAGATACTGTATATATTCTTTAATAATGATTAATGTAATTTTTGGCCAGATGTAGTTTTTATTTTTTTGTTCATATCTGTTATACATAAGGGACCTTGTCCCAGAATAAAGTTTACTTTCTATCTATCTATTTATCTAAAATATGGCAAACATAAAAAATACAGAATAGCAATTAATGATCTAGTGGCCAACAGCCAACACCAGTTGGTTTGATATTAATTTATAAATCAATATAATATGATATATATTAATTTATATATCAAATTAATTCAAAATGAACAATTTTCTGTTAATTACCGATATAAATAAATTGAGGAATGTTAATAATAAAAATATCTTATTTGACTTCTAGATTAAAATTAAACATTAAGCCTACTATACCATTAGGATCAAAACATTCATTTTCATCTTGGTCCCACCAATCTTGACTATGATCCAAGCTGTAAACATAAAATTATATGCTATTACGAATAAATATGACTATGGAATAAACATACATGCTTAAAACCATTAAACAATGATTTTTTATAGTAATATATTTTATGAAAAGGCAGGTACTAAGCTATCATCATATGAAGGTATTTATTTATTTGTGTCACCTATAAACAGTTTTCATTATCTCTTAATTTCAGATTAAATAATAACTATTTAAAAATTGTCTGATAGAGGTGATTTATTTATTTTATATTTTAATGTGCGTTTTAAAAATAAAGGAGAAATATAAAAAATGCAATATAAATGAAATGCAGTAATGCTCTGAATTTATTGAGAATTTAAAAAAAATAATAAATCTGAAACTTTACATCTCTAATACAAAATAAGTAATTGATGATCAGAAATATGAGATTCAAAACACCCTTGATTGCCATTTTTAAGACCAGCCTGCTATTTCCCTTAACCTAGCAAGACTGGCGATCACAGAGTTCCTTCTAGTTATGGTCTCACTTCAGAATATTTTTAAAATCTCAAGATCTAAATGATACTAGAGGTATTTATGTAACTTGTAATATTACGTGTTATGATGCCAAACAGTTCGCATGAATCTTTAGTGAACGACACCTAAAGGTGCTCACATAGTGGAAAGACAACAAACATATGCATTTCTAAAGAACAGCGCATAGTAGAGCAGAGCGCTACTGCTAGGGATAAGAGCGAAGAAATCAAACATGCTTGATTTCGTCGCTATGATTTTTCCCAAAATTGACGTTTATCTGCTTATTACTGCTGCTAATTGATGCTTATGCGTTTATATTATCTGATCACTACTGAAAATGTTAAAACTGTTGTAACGATTTGCAAATAACAATAATTCAAAATTTTAATCTTTATAACTATAATAATTCACAAAGGTTTTTTTTTTGTTGGTACACCATATCTTCGTCAATCCTTCATAATATCCAATGATTGACCACTCATTTTTTAAAATTTCTTCTCCTTCAGGTGGGAAAAATTTATATCCCCCTGAAATTTCAGGAAAAGATTATGAAGAAAAATAAACTTTATCTGCAAATAACTCGTACATTTTTTTTGTATTGTACTCATGATCGAAAGACTACTTGATTACCCAAAAATCAAAATTATTATCTGAGATACATGTAAAAATAATTCGATAAATGATGTACGTATAAATGATGATTCGATGATGAACATAGACAAATGTAATTTGTAAAAATTTTGGTTGAAACATTAGCGAAGTTTTTCTTAAGAACAGTTATTAATTTTCTTTTCCTTCATCAATTAAAATTGCCACAAAAATAGGAAATGATTGTTTTATTTCAATATTATTTGCAAATTATTCACATGGGCCAACTAGTTTATAATTATTTCCATTTGAAATTAACAAAAAAATGAAGAAACTCAAATAAATTTATCTTTTAATTTACAAAGTGAATGTAATAAAGTATTTTTTTACTGTACCTTTCTATTTAAGTTTTTTGTTTGATCACTATTTTTGTAAATATTATTTTTCTATTCTTTTCTAATTTATAAAAATATTGAGAATTGATGTTCATGATGTTTTATGCTCTGAAGCCTTATATAAAAAATAACATTGATACAACATATAAAGGGCATTAAAAAAAAAGTTAATTCAGATAAAAAATTATTTAAATAATAAATTAAAAATTTGTTCTATTAAACTGATGTGTTTTCTTTAATTGAAAAGATATAATAACTATTGATTTGATTATTAGGATATTATTTATGAAAGAGTAATTTATACAAGTTTCTTTTTTTTTCAATTATAAACTACATAACTAAATAATGCAAGCGTATATTCTTAAAATCAAGTCAGTTTTCAGTCCTTCCCGCCCCTCATCAAAACCCGATGTGTGATCTTTTTACTAGTAATTATGGGAAGGTAATAAATAATTTCTTACAAGTTTCATCTTAATTTTTTAAATGTTGGGGTCAATTCCTAACTGCACCGTACTAATAATCTTTTTAATCAATTAGAGATGAATCTCAACTTACATTGTAACAAACCTCAACTTAATTAATATAGGGCTTAAAGATCATGAAATAAAGAAATTTTTCTAAAAGTGTGGTATCTTCAGTCCAGTTGGACGATCATAAAAAAAAAAAATCTCAAAGAATTTTTAATTTTTTAACTCCTTTAAAGTCTCTATTAAATGATTTTCAAAAAGACAAAATTGATTTGCATTCAATATAAATTTTATCGTGAAATAATTGATTGTGACCTAATTATATTTTTTTTATTACTTTTAATTTAATAAAAAACAAGATTAACTTCAAAAACACAAAATTAAAGATTTCAGGTTTTTGTATGAAATCCCTCCATGGTATATAGTTTTTTTGTTGTATTTTCGTTTGTAGGTTTCAAGGTTTGCTATCACATAGTATCAATTATATGAAATCAATGTCAATCTAAACTTCATATCAATATCATGAAATTCTCGACTGATGGATATCGAATCCAATTTTCTTGTCAATGACTTTTTTGAATCATCCAAACAAAGAAACTTTTAATAATAATTTGAACTACCAAAAATGTTATAAAAACTAATTAAACTTCAATATGGTATCATCTATTATGAATAATATCAATTTCATGGTTTAGAGCAATTTTTGCTTAATGTGGAAATTCGATTAATAAATCTCATAAATGTCTCCGTAACCATTGATTTTATCAAAAAATGTATAGGATCATTTTTGTAGAGATTTTAAAGCACTTTAATATTGTACTGAACAATCTTTGAGAATAACCTCATATTTTTTGAGATATCCTCAAAATATCATAAAAAATATATGCAAACATATGCGGTCACCTTTATAGTTGCTCTGCTTATCGCTCTGCTCGTCGCTCCACTATGTGGTTACCCTTATGGTATCATGTTAAAGGGTGTTACCTATAGTAGGTTAAAACCAAAACTGCAATTGTTATACTTGGGCTTCATTTGTTGATTTCAATTTTTAATTGTATTCATTATTTTTCTTTATTAATACACTGTTTAATACATGAAGTGTGACGAACATAAATTTGAATAAATAGGGAAATTTGAAAAACTTCATCATGTTTTCAGTAACTTTGTAAACAGATTATTATTCTTTTTTGGCAAAAGTTTTCTGGATTCCTTCCGCATCTTTTCTTACATTTCCTTTTGATTCCAACTTCTGTAGCAAACAGAAACCTACTGAGTATTTGTTTAAATATTTTATGCTTCGTGTGAATTTGTTCTGTTTCCAATCTGACATGGCTGCTTGAGGTATTTATAAGTACATGCAAAAGGTGTTTGAAGTATGATGAAAAATCCATATTATATAATTCCCAATTTTTCGCACTATCTGTTAATGATAAATCGCTCCTAAAATCAATTGAAAAAATTCTAAAATACCATTATATTTCCTATTTGATTTGAGGTGAAGATGGTTTCTGGGGTTCATCAGATAAGACTGGAACGGAAAATTTACCAAATACTTATCTAACACATATATTTTTCATTATGAAACAAACCTCGCACACACAACAAATTCTTAATGAATTATTCTCTTTCTATCTCTTAGAGCTGTAAACCCCTCAGAAATGAAATTCTTTATAAATAACTTAAAAGCCAGATTAAAGCTTCATAGATCCTTAGAAAACTTTCAGAAAAAGTGATATATTCCTTACTCATGTGTGTCCTTCACACAATTAATTTTCCTAGGACGAGGAAACACTTCACAACTATCTTATAATCAATTTTAATCATTGATTGATTTTTTTTTTTAATTGAGAAAAAGTAATATGTTTTTTAATTGGAATTGACTGTGAAACACTTTTTGTTTTTTTTTAAATCAGTACAGATAAAGATTATGTTTAATGAGACATGCAACCACTTAACCATGGAAGCCATGAAAAACAATCAGCTAATATGATGTTAATAACAAATTATAATAAAATGATAAAATAAGGTTCCAATAATGAATAAAATAACAACTTGCCTAGTTTCATTTTGCAGTGTACAAGCATCTTCTGATTCTGTAACAAACAAAAAGCTGTGAAATTACGTTAATTCTTTAAATGTTTATTTATTTATGAACAAAATTTATACATAGATGTGTCACGAAATTTCACTTGTATTAAATATGGGTGATATATGTATTTCATATACATGATTATAACACCATAAAGTTTATTAGATGAACTAAATAATGTATAGCATTTATATAGAAAAACAGACATTCCTTTAGCAGACTCCAACATGTTTAAAAGTTTATTCTTGCCAGACCTGTAGCTGGAAGGAACCTATAGTTGATTTTTTAAATTAATTTATTTTTAATGGTATTGAAATGATTGACCGTAATTATAATTTGTGAAGAAGTTGGTCAGGGGTGCAGTTAATATATAATACTATATATTATATTATATTTAATTGTGTTTGCCAACGTCTTGACCTATCTTATAGGTTTTCACCAGAGCTAAGAAAGACACAAACTATAAATATTGATTGGTATGAGGTAAAAAAAAAATAATCTATTAAATAAATTTTTGATGCTATTTATTTGATTAAATGGACTTGGTCATATACTCCTCAGGTCTATGAAACATGCATTTATAATCTAAATTTCAGGTAGATGAAACAATGGTGCACAGCTGGTTATAAAATAATTTCATAATTATCATATCTATAATAGGTTTGGTGTAGCTAACTTGCTTCCATACAAAACTTAAATAAATTTTCCATATTTGAAGAAAAAAAGTTGAGGGTGGGAAAATATAAATATATATATATGTCATTGGTTTATTTCAAAAAGTCATTAAGAGCATTTTTGATATGATACTTTATTTATTCTGGGACAGGTCTCTTTAGAATAATATACAGAAATAGAGATGTGGGCTTTGTAGCCTCAGAATATAATCACAAAAAATAGACATAATAAATAAAAATATTTAAAACCAACTAATAATAATTTATATACATTTTTACAACAACATATATTTACAATTTTATGGGGACTAAACGGATAAGAGGGGATTGAAAAGATGGGATTTAATAGGGGGGTCTTGGGTATTAGTAGGGGGGTATTGTAGCGACAGATGCAGGAAGGGATAGAATTCCATAGGGATGAGGATTGGATAATGAAAGATCTGTCGAAAGCAGCTGTTCAGTGGGCCCTTGATACAAATCTGAAGACCAGAAAAGGGTTTTGCGAGGGTAGATAGATGATTTGAATTGAAGGAGCTTAATATTAAACAGGTTAATTTTCTAATATGTTTTTGAGATTTTTAACCTTATTTATTTATACAAAACTCTGCTAGTGCATGAAAGTGACACAAACACTTGTAGTTACACTAAGTGCAAAATGTTCTGATTTTTCAAAGAGAAAATTCTTCAAACTTCTGAAATTTCAATTGATGAATTTTTGCAATAGAACGACTATACATACACACAATAGGTTAGTTTAGATCCCTTTTCCAGCTTTTATTAGAAAATATTAATAAAAATTGTACTTGAACAGGCCCTCAAAGTCATATTCTACGTTACATGATGAATACAATGCGTAACACATTTACAAAAAATTTTAAATATTAATCTGTCTAAAGAAAAATTATCACCTGCATCACCAAACTCCTCTTCTATAGAAGTTTCATCAATATATTCATCGCTAAGGTCATCTTCGGGAGCTGTAGAAAATTCTTTTTCCCCATCTATTCTATTACAGCTTTTAATTTTTGATCGTAAATTAGCTTTCAGATCCGCATAATTATACTTGAGATCATTAATCTACAAACAGTTTTATTAGTAATATAGTTTTATTTTAAATTAATTACATTAAACAAGGCCTACAGTAAGAATCGTAACTGAAATTATTAACATAATTATCAATAGTTAAATCTATTGTAGTAGTTCCACTCAGAACAGAGGACAGAGATGAACTCCTTTGGTGAGTAATGCCTCAAATATCCCAAGATCAATTACCATGCACATCTCTTGAGAATAGTACACTAAAATACTCTCACATTACAGTTGAAGATCATACAGGGTACAAGTACATATCCTAGTGTTATCTTCCAAAGATAGCATCCTCAGATAAAGCAAACTGAGAGGAAGTCTCTACCTGACTCAAGGGCAGATCAGCTAGATTATCCACTCCACTTAAATTAAAACCAATCGTGAAAACTCGAAGAGAAATAGCCTTACTGATTAATGGAATCATTCGATTTTAAAACTGGTCAAGAGTCCACCATAAAATATTTACTACAAAAAGAATATAACGAAATGTAGAGTCATACTGATAATATCAAAATAGATGCCAGGAGAAATTGCCTGTTTTTAAGAATGTTTGCTGACTTAGAAATTTCCATGTTGGATCTATTTGGTCTCAAGACCTAACAAATCCTTTAACTTGGTTAAGTACTTCAACCAAAATGAGTTCATCTAAGAAACACCTTAAGACACTTGAATGTTTAAAAGAGCCTTAAGAAAAATCATCTTTTCTATTAATTACATAAGCAATGTAATGATGTGCAAATCAATGTTTAGCAATCAATTTCAAAACCTGGTCATGGGTTCACTTCACTTTAGTCACAGTGACAATAACACAACTAGGAAAATGGTGGGATACGGAACATGTTTTGAAGAACTGTATGTTTTCTGAATGCAAGGAATGGTGGTATAGTTTACTTTAGAACTTCTAATTCTTAGATCAATCAACCTAACAAAATTATTTTGCATGGTTAAGTTTATTGAGCCAAGTGAGTTCATCCAAGAAACTTAATCGTGTAAAAGGGTTTTAAAGACGCTTGAAACAAGCTGCACATTAGGAAGAAATTGGATCAACTTCTTGTGGGAATAATAACAGAGGGTCTACCTCATGACCAGTGGAGTGATTGTTTGCAAACAGTTAGAAGAGAGGCTAAAGAAACTTTAGGAACAGCTGAAAGAATGAAACGGATTTGTTGCCACAGCATGTTTTCTGTTATCCATTCGATGCAGAGATTGAAATCAGACACTGTATGTTCATGGTTTACAGTCTATTTTTAAAAAAGAACATGAGAGATTTTAAGAAGATAACCATGGGAAGAAGGTGCGTGCGTATTGGCTTATAAAATTGTCAAATGTTCAGCTATGTGGTTGGGCTTCTTAAGTTAGAAATTTGTCTCTGGTACTCAGTATACATATAGACAGAGTGATCAGGATGACAAAAAAAAAGTGCTGGGCTAATAATATCCACAAGTAAATTTAAAGAATAATCCAAATAAAAGAATTTATATACAGAAACATTTTTTATTTAAATAACAGTTTAAAAATATAGGTATCTCTATTAGCAGTAAATAAAAAATTAACTGTACATAAAAAATAAGAAAAGAAAACTACTAGAAACAATTGAAAGGAAGTTAATATCTTAAGATAATGTAGAACTTATTACTTATTTTCAAATATTACTTCAATAATTGATGGAGGCTCCACATAATTTTGACATATGTCGAAACTATTAAGTTTAGAAAATTTATTTAAGTTAGGCAAAGAGATAAACTGATTTGCATATAAATCAAGAACTTCAAGGTTGACTAAGTGTTCAAATCCTTCAGTAGAAGCTAACTGAAAATATAAAAAAGAGAAAGGATTAAAATATAACAATAAAGATTAAAAAATAATAATAATAATAAGTAGAAATAAACAAACCTGATTTGAACTGAGATAAAGCTCTTTTAATGACACAAGTTCATTCATTTCACAAGGTATAATACAGAGGTTGCAAGACTTGGCGTACAGTACAGTTAATGAACATACATTTTTTATTGAAGCTGGCAGCCAATGAATCATATTATCAGAAATATCCAAGTACCTATCACAAAATTTATCTTACAAAATAAAAACATAAATACTAACATAATGTTGCTTTCTGATATTTCTACAGATAAATCGATATCTTTTCTTTAAACAAATGTGAATTCTAGAACTAAGAAAACTTTATTTTCTAGATTTATTAGATATAAACAGAAACATTTACATGGATGTATTAAATGATGGAAATTATTTGGGATATTCAATTGTTACTGAAAGCAATGAGCTACAAAAAAAGCTTCCATAAGAGTGCTCTGTCTTCAAGAGAGAAGACACCACCATCAAAGTTCTCTTGTACATCTAAACAGACCACTTTCAAAAACACGTTATTGTAACCGATTCAATAAAAATTAAGGATCCATCATCCAGCAATTAAAGAAATACATAATTTATATGGCACATTAAAGTAAACAAATTAAGAGATAATTATGATATGAGTACCTCTCATTGTGGTGTCTGAGGTAATGAGAGACCCAATGCTATTGCCAACTCAACTTGGCAACAAAATATTCGAAAACAAAATACACAAACAATAATAATTTAGACCATCCCTAGAGAAATCTAGAACCATCAACTTGCCTTATCATGTAAAGAAAAATGGAGTTTGAGTTAAGTAAAACTTAGGAAAATTAAGAAAATGTAAAAGTTCAAACTGAAGATTAAGATGGGAAGAAGTGATCCTCTACCACTTATGTATTGGACACTGTGAGTATTTTATTGAATCAGACCGTTGCTGGAGATCAATAACACTTTCACAGTTACTTTATCCAGTTTAAACAGATCTTTTAACTCAGCTGCTAGAGTTTGATATTTTCAATTTTTTTTGTTTAGACTGAATCAATATTACAATCATTTGGCACAGTGTATATTATTCCAGCTGTCTTCATGTTACCATCCATCATGACTGTTATAAAAGATTGATTCCAGTATAGTTTTGTTCCTACCCTCTGTACAAGTTCTCTAAGGTTGCACTTATAATAAGGCATTAACATAACCAGTATTTCCATCCAAGACACTTCCCTTCTCCTGTTTATCCCTTAAGATTCCTTTCTACCCTCTACTTGGTTTGTTATTTATATAAATAACCTTCCTCCCCTGAGCCAATATCGTATCTATACCAACAATTATCTTCCTTCCAATCTATTAACTATCATAGAAAAATTTCAAGAAGACTTGATTAAAATCTGTCAGAGGGTAGAAGTTAAGGAGTAGTAGTTGAATAAGGGAAAGACAAAGGTAATAATAATAGGCTTAATCATCTCACTTAAATTGTTCCTGGTATCCCAGCCCTGTTCTGAAATAATCATCCCATAAACTAAATTTGTTCATCAGGCCATGTACAGCAGAAAATATCCAACAAATATTTTTTGTATGAGCCTTCCGGAAGGAGTCATTCGTAATATAATGATTAGGTGTTACATATGGTGGCCATTTCGAAGTTTTGAAGTCCAAAAAAGAAAGCAAATAAAGTTAAAAACTAGTAAATACAAAGAAACATGAAACAAAGATATAATTTTTATATTTATCAGCAATAATTATATTTATAACTTTAGAACACGTGAATGCAATTCACCGACCCTAAGGCAAAACAGACACTTTGCAAAATTTAAATATACTAAACAATGAACTTCTTATTTTAAATAATGATGTATTCTTAATAATTTATTTTTACTTCATCACATCATAATAATAATAATAATAAAAAAAGAAACCTATACCACTGCAGCCCATGAAGAGTCTTGGGTTCAGTACTTTGTAATGAATACTGGTTCTTGGTCAGCAGTTGTGCAAGGAGGTGACCTGATCAATTGCTCAACCACTATGTTTCCCCTTTAATTAATTATTTAATTAAGAGTACCCACTTTTACAGAGACTGGATGTGCTCCAGGCGGTACTTCCAACCGCAGTGTCGATCTATGGCCAATGGAACAGAAAAAATAATATATCTGCCATTAGCCAGATTCGAATCCAGGACCTTGAGCATTACAAGTCAGTGCCTTAACAGTGGACTACCCCACTCCCCAACATATAATGTGTAAATACATATAAATTTTAATAGGAAGTTTACCTCAGATTTGATAAATCAGTAACAGAGCTTGGAACACCACCCAGTCCAATATTAACCATCACAAGTTTTTCAATGGATGAAGGTAATGAACATTTTAGATAAGAAACAAAGTTTGAAGTTTGAGGCTTAATACCAATATTTCCAAAATCTAAAATATTTAAACTTTTAAAATTAAGCAGATAGCTGCAAATAGCTTCTCGAAACTTGCAATTCGATAATTTCAGTGTTTTTATCTTACCAGCAACCTAAAATAAGAATTTCAATTAAATAATAACTGAAAGAAGGAAATGCTTGGAAAATTTAAAATGTATTACATAGTGAAACATGGCATCTGATGCAAATAAATAGCGACTGGTGTGCATGTCTGTGAAGTTCCACAGTTTTTATTTCAAAACAACTGCACACCATAACTATTACTGCTATTTCTCACTTAAAGCAGAAAATTCTATTAAAATAAATACTGAAGTTAAAAAATTATACATGTACAATCTTAATCTGCCACTACACAATTTTGCTGGAATTGACAGATACCATGTTTTACAACTGAGTGCTAAAATATTTTTAATATTATGAGCAAAAGCACCATTTCATAAGTAAAAAGCGGGAATCTTACAATTTTGTCCGACTAGATGGCTCTATGGATTAGTGCAAACAACAAAATATAAAACAGGCATTTAGACATTCCAAAAAGAAATTAATCAGAAACAGAAACAAAATGCTTACAAATTTCTGTATTTTCTGAGAAACAAATATGGCATATATTGGGAATCGCATTTGACCTAATCTGTTATATTTTTAATTAAAAAGAAACTAAAAAAGACAAAATAAAAGAAAGCATAAAATTCGTCAAAGGAGATTGTGGATGAAGAAAATTCATATAAATCGTACCAGGTACTATTAAATTGGACATCTCTCAAGCAACACAGACAGTAAACAAGTGTCTAAAAGCAAAAGTAGCACTTAAATGAACTCCATTAGATTTCTCTTGAAAACTGACAACAGATGTAACAGAGACAAATAAGAAACAAAACACTAACTTAAAGAAGTAATGAACATTTAGACATTTGTGTTTCCCAGAGTTTGTGAAATGTTTAAACATACCTTGAGTTTTACATTTTTTTTTTATAAAACCCTATTTTATTACTGAGCCATAAAAGTGCTTATTAAAAAATGAATAAGTAGGTTAAATAATGATTAGAAATAGTTAGTTAATTTTTGTAAAATAGTATTTTTATATAAAGTATCTCTCTCATTACAATCATCTCTTTTTACTTTCCTACCTATACTAGGTAAGGAAAGTATTGCGATCGGGTCAAATTTCCCGATTCAAAAGTTTTCGACGGATCTATATGCTTCAGAGTCTCCTGAGTCTGAAAAACACATTTTTAGCCATTGGTCTGTCTGTGCCAAAATTTTCTCGGGAACTACTGAACCAATTTTGTTGCTTCTTTTTTTATTTTGTAGGGTTTTGACTACTGATGCCTTAGATACAAATTGGATAGAATACAAATTCCATGCGCAATAAATGGAAAAACATGTTTTTCTATAGACTGTAGCTGTAAACGACTCTAACGATTTAGATGAAACTTTCCTACAATATTCTAGTAATTGTCCTTTCAATTTTCTTGCATTGACTAAATTCTCAAAAAAATCAAGAAAAAAGTTATTAAGAAAAGAAAAATACGAAAAACACCGTTTAGCTTTTTTGAAATTCCCTACAAAACTATACAAAAATCGTTCATGTTGGACAACTATTAACAAAGTTACAGCTATTCAGTTTCCAATGTAAGATAATGGGTACCTATCTTGGTGTCAGACAGAGATGAATGAGAGATGAAATAAGTGAAAGCAAGAAAATCTGTTGCCCGCATCACACAAGCTTCACTATTTCCTCTACTTTTAACGAAAATTATTATTTGACAAAATTATTCTATGGCAAAAAAATTTTGATCAGCAATATTAGAGGCTATTGAAATTTTTACACTGATCTACCTTAAGCCAGTTTACATTGCTTTAGTTTATCAAATAAATCATACTCAAATCTTATCTTTGATCTATTTTCAGGAAAATAAATCTAATTCAATTTTCTTTGATTCTTTATGGACATATGTAAAGATATAAAAACTTTTCTGAAATAGGTAGGAAAGTTGTGTGAGTGGACACACCAGATTTTTTTATTTGCATTTCCATTAATTTAAAAATTGACCATAGGGAGGAGTGTCAGTCAGACATAGGTGTCCGTTAAGAAAGGTTTCACTGTTTTAAAATATCAAATCAATTGAAACTAATCAATTTTCAAGTTATATTTAATTACAAGATATATTATGATGAAACTAACTAAGTAGATCTAATACAATATCAAGATATTTTAAAATAAAATAGATTTTCATTGGAGCATACTCATTCACACTTGAAATAACAGAATATCAGTTTACTTATTTAGAAATACAGAAAAAAAAATTACCTTATTTTCAGAACATGTGTTCTTATTTTCAGAATAATCTTCAAAGCAAGAATTATTTGATAAATCAAGGTATTCTAAATGACTTGGTAAATCATCTAAGAGCCAAGAAGGCGGTTCACATAAACAATTCGAGCTGAGATCGAGATGTTGAAGTTTAGGTAGGCAGCAAGGGGGTTTTCGAATACAAGTAATTTTGTTATTAGATATATTTATAAATTTAATAAGATGAAGTCCGCTGTATAATGCAGAGGGAAACTCATGTAAGAAATTATAAGAAACATTCAAGATTCTCAATTTTTTTATATTAACAAATTCATCGGGAAGCTTTTCAAGTTTATTTCCAGAAATATTTAAATCAGTGATATAATCTAAAGAACAAAAACTAAAAGGAAAGTCCAACAAGTGACAATTAGATAAATCTAAACTTGTTATGGAGTTGGTTTGGAAGATTTCTGCAAGTTTTAACACTTCACTTTCCTCTAAATTATTTTCATTGTTAACGACTTTACACAATTTTTTACTTATTATAATATTTGGTTCACACTTTCCAACACATATTTCAGTATTAAGTACAGCCAAATCGTCCATAATAATCTATAAAAGAAATAACTGACATCAGTAAAAGATAAAGAAAGATGAAAAACAAATACATCTATCCTTTTTTGTTCAATAAAAAGTTCTTAAGATTATGAATATACTTTTATTTAAATAAATATAAATATATGAACAAAAATATATTAGCATCTAACGCTTTTTGTAAATTTAGGTTTTGGGGAATGGCGGATTCCTTAGAACTAATTTCATAGATTGTTAAAAGTATTAAGAAATTTGTTTTCTTAAAATAATAACAAAAACAGTTACAGTGACTGCTTGTTCCAGGTTAAACATTGATTATAAATTGTTACTTATAACCATAAAAGTGTTGGTTTGTTGTTTACCATGTTTTATAACAAAGTCCCTCAATTATAATTAATGCTGTTCATTGTAGTTATAGATTTATTTTTTTTATGAAGTTTCCAATAATGATCTACTATTACATTGAAATAATAAATTAAAATTAATAATAGTATTGTTCTTGTCAATTTATATTTCAACAGCAGGATTTTCACATTTTTAAATCTAATGTTTAGAAAAGAGACTCCTAATCAAAATCAGACTTTTAAATGAAAGATCCCTAATTTTTTAACTTACACATCACTATTACATAAGTACCCTTAAAATTACCTCTGCATCCAGGAATCATGTTTGAACAACTTAATCTGTTATTTATAATATACTTTCAGTCCCACATTACAAAATATTTCTCATTTAATCCTCTTTATATGTACACATTTGCATACCTGGATTTTCGCAAAAATATTTTGTTTTGTAGTGAAAGTTTCCAATGAAGTATTGTGTCTATTTATATACTAATTCACACGTATTACACCAACATAGAGGCTGGGCTATGGTCTATCCTCATCAAATTGATCAAACTGCAGATAGAATTGAGCAAGAAGCCAAGTTTGTCAAAAAGTAGAAAGAGGTGTCCATATTCCTTTAGAATAAATTATGAAAGGTATTTGATGATGGACTGAAAGGGATTCATCTCTAATGAGAAGAACCTATTACTTGTTAAGTACCCAACCTTAACTGAAAAGGAACTATTAGGTATTTATTTTAATCAAGTCCAATCCTATGATCAGCAGTAATAATATTAATTAACATTACAAGTGTGAGGATATACCTATAAAACCCGGTTGTCAATAGTATGTACAATAGTCCAACAGTCCTACCATGTTGGAGTGACAATTGTGAAATACCAATCATTAATAGTTATCGGAGCCTATTTCTGTCCATTCAATTGATTCATTTCCTACTCTCTTCCTTCAGATTTTGTCTGATAGTATTTCACCTGATTAAGAGAATTTTTATCTTTTCCAATTCACTTTCTAATCCTTTATGGTATTATTAGTAAACGCTGTTTTTATAATGTTTATTATTGAAAAGTGATTACTGTAGAGTGCACCTGTTACAGGCTTCATTACTTACCCTCTTTTATTTACTTTCCCAATACTATTCCAGAATAAAAACAAAGACAGACCAAACTAATCAAGATGTATACTTGCTATGCCAAGAATTTTGTATTTTACAATACATTTTTATTCAGATCTCAAACTTTTAAAGAAATCTAATACATTTGGCTATCTAAATAGCCCAACTAATAACTCTTTTAGAGATCTCACTAAGCCTTTTTTAGTGCCAAAACTTTTCATGTGATCTATGATGTGATATGACTTTATTTTGGTACTCCATGATCACAGACATATGCATTATTATAATTATATACCATTAATTTCCGGAATTAGGAATTAAGAAATGACTCTATTTCGATTAACATTGATAAATTTATTATTAAATTTCAGAATAACACTCACCAAAAGTTTGATACATTAAGACCTATTCCATAAGATAACAGTAAAGAACTTATTCAAAACTTGTTGAATATGTTTATTATTATGTAAGTGCGAACATAAATATATACATATACAAATTGGATTAAAATATATAATACTTTTATATTAATAGAATATAGTTTAAATGTCTTAACCCACTACAGGGGAAGATGATGAAGGTTATAAATCATGAGAAAAAATGTAAACATAAATTAATAAAGTTAATGCAAAGAGGTCGAGAAAAAGTAAATAAATGTTGTTTTGGTAAATGATTAAAAACTAAATAAATGGTTGGTGTGAATTTTTTGCCTTATATATTAGGAATGAATGAATGTAAATCAATCAGCATGATTACTTATTGCCCAAAAGTGATGTGTTATATCGCCAAATAAAAAATTGATTCCAAGGTGAAAATGTAGGCATTATAAGGTATCCCTCCCCATTTTCGTTTGGAAAGCACATGAAAAATTAATGATTTAATAGTTGATTATTGTTCATTGATCGGTTCATTTATTGATGTTTAACAGTGTAAATTGAATACAATTCTAAAATACTTTTTTCTTGTTTTGTTTTTGAGCATTTTATAATTCTCTTCTGAATTCAATCCATCGAAGTGATAGGTATGAAAAAAACAATTTATGGCCCACAGAAGGTACTCCTTCACTCCATTTCACAAGTATAGTATCATCCTTTCTATAAGTACTTAATTGGTGATCTAAAAAGTGCCCTAATAAAATTCCAAAGTTCGTTTAAACTCTCACTGTAAGGTACGGAATTGTTAGGTCTGGACTGGCAGGCCTTCAGTCCTTCCAGAAATAAGTGTGGAGTCTTTTGAGAAAACATTTTGTTGATTAACCAGTCTTTTGTTGGAAAGCATGTTTCTTTATTTTTTTATTTCTTAAAGACATTTACAACTGTATTAAATAAATACATCTAGTAAATTAGAACATAATGTATATAATGACCTGAAAAACACTTGCTGAATAACTACCCAATGGTAGCACTCTAATGATATGTTTACATTAGGAGATCACGGGGCCATCTTCTTTTCAGACGCCTCGGAGGGTTATCAGGAATTGAAGAGGAAGCAAGGTTAGAAACGAGAGGGTTGGGATGATTCTGAAGATTATTATGGAAGGATAGGTATCTGGATTGGGCCAGATCTGAAACAAAAGGAACATTAAGGTCATTATGGATGGTTTTATTTGTAACAAAGTAGGGAGCATTGAGGATTTTGGATTGTAAGGATTGGATACGAGAGGAATTTGATGGTTTAGTGGAGCCCCATACCTCAACTGCGTAAGTCCAAATAGGCCTTATTATAGTCAAGTATATGAATCTTTTGTAATTAATTGGAAGATTAGAGCGTTTGTCTAGTAAGGGCTGAAGTAATCGGAAACGTCGAGCGGTTTCTTGCGTTTCAGTCTAGTATGAGGATTCCAAGTTAGTCGTTTGTCCAGATGGAGTCCTAGGTATCGGATTTGCTCAACATGGATAAGTGGAGTATTGTTAAATGAAACTGTAGGACAGGAAGTTGTTGGTTTACGACGAAGGGTAAAGGTGATTTGGTGGGATTTATTGGAGTTTATTTTAATTCTCCAGTTTTGACACCATTCTTCTAGATTTATGATGTGTGATTGAAGCATTTGAGATGCAATTGCTGGTTCATTATTTACTGATAGGAAACATGTGTCATCGGCATATGTGGTGATGACAGTGTTGGAATAGGTAGGGTTGTCAGCTGTATAAACTGTATAAAGGATAGGGCCTAGGATACTACCTTGAGGAATTTTATTTTTTTAAATTTTACTTCTTGCGCCATAAACTTATTTTGCGCCTTATCTTGCAAATGCAGTCCCATGCAACTATATAAGAAACCGCTAATTATTACCTTCCATTGGTGTCATGATTGTGTAGGCATGAGAAATGCAGAACTAAAATATTACACTCCAGTGACTAAGAGTAAATCCTGCAGTCATTTATCAGGACAATTTACTTGGGCAAAAAACTCAGTGTATGGGCCAAGTTTCGGAAGAGGGCTATAAGTGAATGGCGGTCTTAAGTTTACAGAACCTTCCTGATAATATTTTGTTAAAAAATGCTTATCATATCAGATTGAGTAGTAGATTCTGGATGAAATGAAAGGAATACATGAAAAATGTCTGAAAAATCGACGAGAATGTAGAAGCTTAATTTATCAAAACAATTAAGATCTTGTATAAACGTAAGTTAAGTATTACACGAAAAAATGCAGTTTAGAACATTTATTTCCACTCCCTACCCCATGCCACTGTGGCAATACAAGAGTATGCAGGATAGGCGGATTTGTGGGAGAAGAGAAGGGAGGGGGCTTTCAGGCCGAAGCCCCTCTCTCTCCCAAAATGTTAAAATATAACCATATTTTACAGATAAAAAATATTAAAAACTATTTTTTAAAGTATTCTTGTTCGTGTAATTACATTTAATAGGACTTCAAGAACCACTTAAACACCATTTCATAAAGTTAGTTAATTTCTTTCTTTTTTTTCAAATTAATTATAATTATATAATAATAATAAAACTTTATTTATTCTGGGACGTGTCCCTTTAGAATAATACAGAAAGACATAAATGTGGACTAAGGAGTCTTAGAGATACATAAACAAAAATACAGACTAATTAAATAGTCATAATACAAAAAACATAAGTTACTTTCTAATTTTCATCATTTAATAACAAAAAATAGAAAAAAAAAATAATGAAGAACGATCTAATAGTTGATATACATATTTACTGTAATATCTATTTACAATTTTACGAGGACTGGATAGATAAGAAATAATTGAATGGGAGTTCCATAGAGAAGAAGATCGGATAATGAACGATCTGTCGAAAGCAGCGGTTTGGTGGGCCCTATATATACATATCAGAAGACCAGGTAAGAGTATTGCGGGAGCGAATAGATGATTTGAATTGAAGAAGCTCGGAGTGTATGAAGGGCGGTGGGATTGGATGACTTCAAAGAGGAAGGATGCCAGGAAATATTTCACCGGCAGAAAGCACTTCAACCACTTCAACTCTGCATAAAAACGGGAAACAGAGGTGTCCCTTGAGATCCCGAAGATGAATTGTACAAAGCAATTTATCGAACGTTTTAGTTTTGCCTCGAGATCCCTAGAGATGCCCCCATATACAGTATAGCAATAGTCAAAGTGGGGAAAAATTAAGGAAATGGTTAGGAGCCTATGAGTTTCAAATGGAAATAGGTGACGGGAGTAATTTAGACGTTTTAAGGTAGAAATGGTACGGCGAGAGTTATCGGATACATGGTTTTTACAGGAAAGCGTTTGATCAAAGATTATTCCAAGATTTTTGATGGAGGGATCAATTTTATGTGATTATCATGTAGGAAGAGAGGTGGAATATTGGGAACAGTTTTAAGGACGTGATTGAAACCTATTAAGATTGCCTTTGGCTTTTCCGTATTCAATTTCAACTTGTTAGCTCTCGTCCAGTCATAAATCCTATTTTTGTCTTTTTGAAGTTTTTCTGTGGCTGATAATAGGTTGATGAGCGGGAAGGACAAGTATATTTAGAAATCATCTGCATAGATATGGTATTGGGAGTGATGGATCAGGAGGAGAAAGTCATTAATATAATTAACAAACAGAGTAGGAGATAGAGAGGAACCTTGAGGGACACCACAGGAGAGGGGGAGGGTCTTAGATGGAGGTTGACCTGTGACGACTACATACTGGGACCGATTTGAAAGGAATATTTTGAACCAACGCAGGGCACTGTTGGATAGAGGAAGATTGTGAAATTCAGTAAGGAGGGTGTTATGGTTAACTTTGTCAAAGGCTTTGAAAAATCTAGGAGGATGAGGATAGTAAGGTTTTGGTGTTCAATGGAGTTTTGGAGGTCATAGGTAATTAGTGGGGCCGAACGGGCTAACGTGTGTGCACAGAGCACCGCCATTGCTCGGCAACCTTATCTATGAGACAATGGATTTCAAATAGTCACGAGTTCGCGTCCCGGTGCCGAGGGAGTCTTTTAAATTCCCGCCCATACCCCCTGGCCCGGGAAAACCCCACATAGCCTTAAAGGCGAGGAAGAGTAGGACCTCCCCCCCCCAAAAAAAAGGTGATAGGTTATTTCAAGGAGAGCGGGTTGCGTTGAGTAGCCAGGTTGCAAGCCAGATTGGTATGGGACGTTTCTCTAAGAAGTTGGAGAGTTGATTTTGAACAAGGCTTTCTAACGGCTTTGAAAGGTTGGATAGGAGAGAAATAGAACGGAAGTCGTGCAGTGAGGTAGGGTTGTTAATTTTATTCAAAGGTCGCCCTAGGATAATTTTCCAGGAGGATGGGAATATGAAGTTTTGCAATGAGAAGTTGTAGATATGATCAAGTACAGGAATAAGGACAGAAAGATGGATTTTATTAGTTTTACTGAAATATTATCAGGACCACAATCATTTGTGTGGGATTTTAGGATATTGGAAAGTAATTCATCGTAGGGCAGATATACATATATATGAAAAAAAAAACTTTTCGGACTGAAGCCCTCCCCAAAAGTAACTCCTGGATCCGCTAGTGGTATACAGTGGAGTGATATTAAGCATTTTGCATTAAAACACACTACTTCAATTGTAATAATATACAAAATTCACAACTAGCTCTTTTTATTTTTAAAATCTTCAAGAATTAAGGCTGAATTCCAGAATCCGGCGGTCTCCTTAGCATTGGCCCTCTTTTGCTTCCTTGGGCACCTTGATTGATTTGACCTGGACTCACCACTCACCAGCCATTTACTAACTCTTTGAACCACGAATCGTTTTCCTCATTTACCAACGGAGAAACTCCTCCTCGGTAAATGGTTCTCATCAACTTGACTCTTAATCCGTCGAAAGAAGTGTAGGCTGTGACCTAATGCTCAACAGTCTCTGCAACACCTCAAGTGGGAAATTGGGACCCTGTGTAGTTTAACTCTATAATCCCTATATTTCATGAGAAATTATGAAACCCAATAGTCCGGGAGGACCCGTTTCGCTTGTAACGATTCGTTTGTATTCCATTCGCTTCCATGTATTCCATTCCCTTGTAACGAGATTGAACGGTGTGGAAGTATTTCCTTAGGGTGCTTTAGGAACCGTCATCCACCGTCTGTTCCACTCTTCAATCGTTTCCTCCCAGATTATCGTTTTTCATTTATTAGGTTTTTCAGTGATCCTCGTCCATAGGTTCTCCGAAAGACCTGTTGAGCCCTCCCTCTTGTAATCATGTTGAAAATTTTAAACAGTTAAAAGGGGTCAGGGACTTCTGCAAGTAATATCAAGCCTCTGGCCTAAGGCTTGAGGGATCCTCGATTGTGTAGGTTTAAATTTTGTTTCCTTTTCTGTGACCTAAGTTTGATCTTTAGGTTAATTTGATCTAGCTTTGATCAAGTCGTGGTTTACCATTTGTTGTAATGTGGTTGTACCATTAAGATCTAGCACTTGGAAAGTAATTAATTTATCTGACGACCTAAATGCACTTCTTAATCCTCTGAAAAAAGTATTTATAACTTGTGAAGTGTGGTTTATTATACAAGTATTTTACATTGACGGTTTATCGTACTGTAAATGGTATTATAAAAATTGAGAAGTGCACTTTTAATGGTGCTATTGCTTAAAGTTTACATCTAACAAATCATTAACGTCATTAAAATAACAAAAATCCTATTAGTTATATCATACTCCATATGATTTTGTAAATCACATAACTCCAGTTTCTGAGCTATATATATGCATATATATGCCTAGAGAGATTTGAAAGTATATATTCAACCTATAAATGATTATGGATCGTACGCCTATTAGTTATTAAACTGTTATTTTCCATTGTTAACTGTAAAGAAATTACACGTTCATCGCCTGCCATAGACAGGTCAAAAGTTTTTGTACTAAATTTAAGCGGATGATGTTTGGATTTCACAAAGAGAAAATTCATCAAATTATTCACTAATTTAATTTTTTAAAAGGTTACATGTCGATTTTTCGGAATAAACGGCCGTTGATACCTGATTACTTAAATAAGATATCAAATCTAGAGTTATTAAATTACAGTAAATGTATTTAAGGTTATAAACATATACTTTATAAATCCATGAAATATTTGTTTATCTCACTTCTTCTTTCACATAAGTACCATGGAATAGTTTTTAAACTTAAATGCCATTGCCTTGATTTGGTGGATTTTAAAAACTTTTTTTTTCAAACTTAAAAAGTTTACATTTAGTTTGTAAATTTCATTTAATTTCCTTGAAAACTGTGATTTCCTTATATAATATTAGTTTTCACAAATCTCTCTCTTTCAATATATATATATATATACATATATACGTATTCCTTCTGATTAGTATTTCTAGAAATTTATTTTCCTTTTTTTCTCCATTTTACAATTATCAAATTCTTTTAAAATATTAGCAAAGTATAAAAGTATTTTTAAAATATGAAAGTTATATTTAGCATTTTTTTGTAACTTTTAATAATGAGAGATGATCGATTATTTAAAATAAATAAAATTAAAGGTATTTTAGTTAATATAAAATATATGTCGTTTGAATTAGTTGCAGGATTACCGAAATCATGTCAGTGTGCTCACAGTCTACGGTCAGGTCAGGTGATGTTAGCCTTTATGTTATTATCTTGCAAACAAAGATATATTTTTTCTAGACAAATTAAAACTTATTCAATCACAGTTAAAAGTTTACGTATACCGTCGAGGATGGAAAACATGGAATCTCATTTAAAGCAATAAACCTTCTATTTATTTTACCACAGTAATTCAAAACGAGTAGTATTATCGACACACAGGGGGGCTGGGTGGCCGAATGGGATAATGCGTGTGCACAGCACCACGAGTTGTCTGGCAACCAGATAACCGAACTTATGAGATTAAAAAAAAGTACGAGTTCGCGTCCTGGTGCCGGAGAGGATTTTAAATTTCCCGCCCTCATTCTCCAGCTTACGAAAATCCCGTATAGCCTAAAAGGCGAGGTAGGGAAGAACAAGAAAAATAAATAAAAATATTATCTGAACATAAATTAAAAGTGAGTGAGGCATTGTGTTACCTTACTTGTTTATTTATTCTACTTTATCATTTATGAAGTGTGTGCTCGTAATTGAAAAAAAAAAAACTTGGCAGTTGATGACTAAATTGTCTTGCACAGCCACAATCAGATGTGCCTATTCCCTCCAAGGTCGATGGCGCAAGAACCTACCTCCTCCCTCTTCCACATTGTTGTATTGTTCATCTTTTCATACAAACAGAGTTAGGGAAAGTAGAATTAGAAAAATCGTAGATCATACACAATTACTCTTGCTGCGGTCTGTTTTTAAATTTTCTCCTTATTCTTTATTCTGAAACTTTTTATTTCTAAAATTAATAATCCCATTGAAATGTGTTCCCTTGACCACAACTTTCTTACAAAGAACTGAACAGAAGAACCTTCATGGGTTTTAGTGGTAGTATTTTAATACCTTATTTTGTTCCTTTTTCTTCCCTTCCTCGCCTTTTCGGCTATACGGATTTTTTTCCGAACAACACGTATTTTACACACGCGTTAGACGGCTCGCCCACCCCGCCTCTCTTTTTTTTAATGTGATGTCTCCATATTCTATTTAATATACTGCTTAGTTATATTTACAAAAGAAAATTATATATTTACCTGCAGTGGCGTACAGTTTTTTCTTTTCAAATAGTTTTGTTTGACAGTCTTCACTTTCAATAACGACGGCATTGTTGCTAACCTTCCTTTTGAATACCTAAGGAGAAATAAATAATATGGATCCGTAACAATACTGTAAATAAACGACTTAGTAGCGACAAAGTTCAAGCTACGGTTCAAATTCCGTTAATATTTTATTGTATTGTCACTTCAATTTTTTTTATCTATTTCTTGATGTTGTCCACCAATATCACATTCTTTTTCAGCATGGAATTTCTTATTACTTGATACCTCATATGTTATTAATTTTTCAATTTTTATAGAAATGGACTTCCATGTTCTATAGTTTGTAAAAACTGAAAAGGGATTTTACAAACATTGGATGCAGTTTTGATTTAGATAAAGATCAAGATGAGATTTTTTTGGATGACGAACAAATTTATTTTAATGTTTTATCAAATTATAAAAAATAACTTATATAATGTAAAATTTAAATTTTTAATTATCAAATTTTCGTTTTTCATTTTTAAATTGTGAATAAATTTAAAAATAAAAGTATTATTTTCAAATATTTGTTAAAAATGTGTTATTAAATGTAGCATTTTCAGTTTTAGGCATCCGTTTTGTTATTTCTGATAATTTTAGAAACCAATATCATGTTCCTTTTCGGTATGAAATTTGCTTTAATTAAATACGTCAAAAGATTTTTAATTTTTATTTTTGATGCATTGTTTTTTCAAGGTAGTTTATTTAACTGCAAAAACAATTCCAGTGACTTTAGTGTCACCGTCAATGCAGAAAAAAAAATCAATCCAATTGTTTTGATGAAAAGCGGTGGACGACCAACGGATGGATTCCTTTAAAATATTGAGGGAAAGGGATTTTTTTTTTTGTATTAGTGTATTAATACTATATTAATTAGCATGGTTGTTTATTGAAAATTATTAACTATAAAATACCAAATATTTGACTATCCTTAAAATTGTTTATTAATTTAAGATAACATTATACTAAATTTTATCACAGCAAGAATCCTTCAGCATACTTAACAATATTATATTATAATTAATATAATACTCTAATTATGGTAACATAATTAATTATTTCAGGCTATAGGAAGAATGGCCATAAACATACAGGCTTACTCTATGGGAGACAATTTCTATTTCATAGCTTTAAAACATCTTTGGTTTATTGCGAAAATCAATAACAAGAAAATCAATACACTTGTGTTGGATTAAAGCTTTCAAATACACACGAATTTCAATCATTGTTGATGAATCAACTCGTGAAATGCAGCACGATAACCCAAAATATATTATATGTATGTTAGAAATAATGAAAGAGTAAAATGTTTTGATATTACAGAGGGAAAATACCCATTTATTAAAATAAACATCTAGATATTTAATTTTGTAAAATGTTATTTAATAACTATTAAGGCATATCGTCGATACAACTGCAAACTATCGAATATAAAAAATGCAATTTTTTCAATCCTGCATTCTAATGATTGTAATTGTAATTAAATATTTTTAAACAGCGATTACAAAATCTTCAAACATTCATAAAAGCAGACATTCGTATGGAAATTAAATTATTATAGGAATTAGAGTGGAGATTTTCAGATTCGATAGTTTGCCATTGTATGGACGATATTAATATTATTACACAAATAAAACAAGAACGAAATACTGAACAGAAGAGAGCTACTGACTTTGCATTGAACCAAAGCTCAGCTAATAGCGACTCTGTACCTGAAATTGTTCTTACTACCACTACTTATAGAGAATATTCCTACTATCGAAACGCATTTACAGTGTAATGTTTCCCTCTTTCTTATATAAAATAATATAACGAAATAAATAATTAAAATTAAAATCCTTATCATAAATTATCCTCCAAAAACGTAACGAATCGTTTTTAATGAGGCAGTCTTCATGTGTCGCTCTCAGCTTTAGCGACGGTATCGCACCACAAGTAGGATGATGCAATCACCTCGTGAACCACAGAGATTTAAATAAATTAATAATATCAGGATATAAAACTCTGCCACTATTCAATCCCAGAAGCATGTCGAGGTGGGTGAATAAAGGATCCGGCACTGGTTTAGAAAATATCACATTCGGTAAGGAATCGGAAAGCCTCTTTATTGACTAAAACATAAATAAAACATTTAAGCTTTCTTTCATATTTTTTAAATATGTTTTCATTACCGATTAAGTTGTTGAATCGTACCGTTTTCGACGTGATTGGATCATTTCGTCCCCACAGGAGGGCGACTGGAGATGTCACGAGACTCAGATTGTAAAAAGGTGGTTTGAAGCTTTCGTATCTGAGATAATTTTCTTCTTCACTTCCATAGTCGAACTGTTTGAATTCTCCTGCAATAAGAAAAGAAAAAAGCTATTTGTACTGGTTGTTGAGTTTTGAAAAATATGTTACTTGAAAAAGTTGTATTAAATTGTGTGTACTTTAATATTTAATTTAAATATTTGAGCTGTCACCTATTAAAAAAGATAATTAGTTAAAACATGAAATTATAAATGTTTTTTTGCGATTTTTCAAAATATTATCCATTTTGAAAGCTCGATAAATCGCTTTCTGTTGGATTTAGAAAACAATGTTAGATAATTTTAAGCTGTTTAAGATTGAATAAAACCATTTTTTTTTTAATCTGTAAAATGGAGATGTTTAGCGTAAACCAAGAAAAGTTAAAAATGTCTACGGTTTTTGGAGCCCTGCAGCGAACCTACAATGCTTTCAAAGACGGAAACTTGCATTATTGATATTCACTACATACCTAACGATATAAAAAAGAAATTTGAATTACACGACCTTTTACAAGGTAGGCCGCTTTCTTTGTGCTAATTTGACTAGACTATTCCTTTTCCTGGAAAAAGTAATCCGTTTAGGCTTTATTCCTTAAGCACAACGTAACCTCGCAACATTTTACAAACTCATTCTTTAATTAACACACTAATAAAATTAATTGTACTTACAATAAATACGTTTATAATGCTTAGAAAAGATTTGTTTTAAAATTTCGTTGATGTGTCTATGCATTGCGCCCCCACAGCTTCTATATCTGCCCCTGGCATGCGTCGCATTGGTTGCATTGCCGTTATTTTCGCTACTGGCTCTTGGCTTAAATAAAGTGAGGATAATTGTTTTCATTCAAAGAAAATACGATGGTTTAAATTGAAATGAATGGCCTTGAATTACACTGGGAAAGTGAAGAAGGAAATCTCCCAATCCATTTACACCACTGCTCTGATTATGTTGATCAATGTCGTTTTTACTGACATTACTACAGGACTGAGTTGAAGAGGGGGCGGGGTGGCCGAATAGGCTAAAGCGTGTATAACAGCACCGCTAGTTGCCTGGCAACCGGATAACAGAGATTTGAGAGACAGAAATAAGTACGAGTTCGCGTCTTTGTGCCGAAGGGGATTTTAAATTCCCCGCCCTCACCCTCCGGCCCGGGGAAATCCCGTATAGCCTACAAATGGCGAGGTAGAGAAGAAGCAAAAAATAAAAAAAAATAAAAAAAAAAAGACGTTGAAGAGATCCCAAAAGGCTCTCTTGTTGATTTCGATATTATGCAGTTGATTACGGCTTATTTGGTTGCATGATAGAGTTCCTCAAATATCGATTTAAATTTGCTGAGATTTTATCACTGAATGCTCAGTAAAAATCGCAAATAAATCTATTCTAGTTGAAAACAAATTTCGATAGAAATTACAGTTTTCTTGGTCCCCGAATTTTTCATATTAAATAATTTAAGCACTAAAAAACTTCAGAGAGATCAAATAGGCACTCAATCTGCAAATATGTTTTAATGAAATATATTTATTTTTAGGCACATAACTGCTTTTTGTTGCAATCAGAGTTTGATGAATTACGAAAACGTATCTATTGGGATTTCAATAGAGTCCAGGACGTTAAAACTATAATTCTGAAAAAAAAGTTTATAACTACCACAACGCCAGCAGTTTAATTCGAAACTGACAGTTCTCGGCTTATCTGTTTACATAATCAACACTTAATCTATTTAAAGAATTAGCTTATTTAATAAAACAACTTATACAAATATAAGCTTAATAAAAATAAATACTTTTCATTATAATTAAAACTATACAATAAGCTTAATTTGGTCTACCTGATTGATATAACTGAGCAAGATGGTATAGACATTTGGTAGATGTTCCTCCGCCATAATAGCTCATAAACAACTCATAATCCCTCTAAATAAAATAAAGTAAATAAGAAGAGATTAGTTGTATTTATCTGTATTAATATGTATATCTATTCAAAAATAAAATAAATCATTTTAAAGTTAATTTTATCTATTTACAAAATATTCTTACCTTATCTAAATTAGACTTGTGTTCACCTGCAAATATTCCCAATAAATCCATGCACAGAGTTTGCATTGCGGATTGTTCGCCGCATAAAAGTTTGAGGGATTTGATCCTATCTGGTGTTCGCAAAACGAAATAATGCTGAGCCATTAGAACTAAACCTCTCTAAAATACATAAATGATTGAGGATAAGTTAAACTTGGCTATCATTGAAAGATATGATAATAAGTATATTATCTAACACGATCCAGATTTTTTTTTCTCTACAGAAATCCTTGTTATTATACCCGACTCGACGTTATACGCTTCATCCTTACTGGTAACTCAAATTCAGCTACCTACGTAGGGTATAGCAACGGAGACGTACTTAACATAAATACGTAAAAAACAAACTCGAAATCAGGTCAATGAAACCAAATTATTTACGTTTTAATGTCAAAAAAAAAAAATTTAACTAACGCATAATTTTACTGTGAATATTTTATTAAAAATATTTACGTTGTAAATCAATGTTGGATCCAGATAACTATGACTGTTAAGTTATAAAAATTGTATTGCCCTCCACCCCTAATATACATAAGCACCTGTATAATTTTAGGAAATTTTCAATTTTACTTCATTTCAGGGGTGCCTAGTCAATTGGGTTATTGTTAGGCATGTTTTTGAATGTTTCGAATAAAATTAACAAAAAATCGAGTCAATAAAACTAATAGCTTATAAATTAAAAAGGTTTTTATAATATAAAATGTCAACAATTACGCATATGCAAAGTTTTCAAAATATTGGCGGTAAATCTTGTTAAAGCAGCTTATTTAGTTCTCCCATACCTGGTCATTTTAGTTATACGAGGTTTTCAGGGTCAGGGGAGACGGCAGTGGATTAATACCAAAAGTGCCTTTCGGCGCCGGAACGCGAACTCGTAATTATTTTATCTTCATTGCCAGATTGCGGTGCAACGCGTGTTTGCACACACACCCTAACCCGCTCGGCCACTCCGCCCACAAAATACAACCCTGCCAGGATTCCATGTGGAATCTTCTGATCCGTAGTCAAATGCGTAATATGTTGCGTCACAGAACTTGTGCTTATTGGAAACAGCTATACAAGTATATATTATTACACTATGAAACGGCCTTCAAGTTAAAGAAGTAGTAACAAACTAAGTTATCTATAGTGTTCTCACTTCCCTCAATATTTCTTAAGTACCGACGTTTATCATTAGGTATTTTTAGTGAAGCTTTCTTTGAGATTAAAAGGAAGATTCTGCTCGAGATGTATTGGTATTGATGTAAAGCGCTTAAGAGAAAATAGGTAAATCTACTTACTACTAATATTAATAGCACTTTGAATTAATAACTTACACATTCGAATATTATTCGAACTTATAACCTTGAAACGATTATTAAAACTGATTTAAAATAAATGATAACATTGAATGATGTTATTACATAGATCACGTTTGCATTTTTCAACAGCATCTGAAAAAGAGGCGACATCTCCTCTAACGTGGGAGGAAATGCAACAGGCGACAGGAGAACTGCAGCTCGTACCTTGGAGTTGTACTCAGGCCTCGAGGAGGTCATTGCCAAGAACACTGTCGTACCTAAAATTAAACGTGACTATATTAGATATAACGGTCAGGGACAGTCAACTCATCAATACAGCAAAAAGGTGAACAAAATTGCCTTTACCAAGCGAATGTCCTACGTAAAATAATTGGTCCGTTCTTCTTATATTGAGTATCGCGTCGATGAAAGCTGGTACGTCATAGTATGCTGATTCGTGAAAACTAAACGAATCAGAACTGTGATTAGTTTTATATTCTTATTTTATTATTTGAATTTTTCCTAGAAATTAAATAAAATATAAACTGTTGTAATTTAACCATACTATGTAATATCCGATAAGGACAAATTATAAAAATATAAAAACACCTCTCGAATCTGAAAATAATTACAGATTAAACTTTTATCACAACCTATTGAACCACATTATACTTATTGTTTATCAAAATCTGGTATCTGTTCAACCGAATAGCAGAAGATCTGTTAAACGGACCTGACACTAAAGGGACTAAAAAAGAAATCTTTATTTAGATTATTTCTCATTTGTAAGTTTCAGTCAACTCTAATCATATGGACTGATACTGTGATTTTTCTTTTTCCTTACCTCATTGTATTTCTTTTCTTCAACTAGTCATTCCAATTATTGGTGTAAGACGTTTAATCCTCTGATCATAAACTGTTATAAATTTCTATTCCTTTTAGTCAAGCTATTATTGTTATTCTTGTTCATATGCTTCTTTCATATTTATTAATTATTTTATTATTACCGCTATATATTAATTAATTAAATTATCATTATATTTTATATTATATTATATAATCTTATAGATCCCAAAAATTGCCGCTTAATATATAATACATATTATATTACGTTATCACTATGTTATGAATTATTATATCATTAAACTACGTTGTATTATTATACTATGTTTGAATTGTATTACATTGAAACTGTTAGAAAAAAAAATGTAACCATGTAAAAATTATTTACTTATTATTAATGGCACCGACCGATAGATGTTGCCATCTGGTCGGACCAATTGTAATTGTTGGTAAACAAACTCTAAACTCTATAAAAAAAAACCCTCTAAATTGTAGGTTTCTTTTTTGCAAATAAAAGAGGCACTTATTTATTTTAAAAAATAAATAAAATGTGTGCATTTATATTAAAATTTATCCGTAAACAATCCTACTAGCATTGTTTTTTCTAGATTAAAAACGAACAATACAATATTATTCATTGGAACACAATATCATTATTGAACTATTTAATAAACAGTTGATATTTTAAAATTTAAAGAAGTTATATGAATAAAAGCATTTAAATTATGCATTTTACACTACCTGAAATCCCAAAACCGAGGATCTGTTCTGTTGTAATCGAGGCTGTACTCATTGTAAACAGATCCCCTAAAGTTTCCAAGCCAAATATCAAATCCTTCCTTAAGTAATATAAATACTGAAATTAGCAGAAAAATTAGAAGTTGAGAATTACTACAGTAAAAAAATAAAAAAAATGCACTTCACATATATTATGTATGTGCTTTATAATATATAAGTTGTATATATTTGATTTAAATTAAGTACCAAGATCTTTTTTCCTTCCTCGTAATATCCAGGATTCACTTGTGACAAATATACCGTGTTGGAATAAAACTGGAGGACCGTTATTATTGCCTATCCTGTGCATCCAAAGGCTGTAACCATCTTCTGTTATTACTTCGACGTTTGTTGCAGTGTAGCCACCTCTGGCTGCCAATTCTTTCTAAAATATTAAAATAATTAAACTGCTCAAAACTTTATTGTTAAAATTTAAAAAAAATTTAATCATCAATTAATTTATCGTCGGTTTATTTCAAAAAGTCATTAACTAAAATTTCATAATTTTATGTCACTACAAACGTGATGAATTTCCTCTTGCTGTAACTATATTTGATATATAAAAAGGTATGTATCATTTTAGTGCGCTTACTATGTTACTATATAATCAGGTCGTAATTCACAAAAACGTTCTTAAAAGTTCAGCTGCATCATAAATGTATTTATCATTAGTGACTTTTTGCAATAAACCGTCATTAACAAATAGGTAAGAAAACGAATTTCGTGTTCTAGTAAATTAACAGTGGATAATCAAATAAAAAATCCGTGGCACTGAAAATATCTCTTTGTTATGTTAGCTAGAAATAAACAAATATTTCATAGATATTAACGATTTAAACTGCTCAAAAATGAATAGTGATATTGCTAGCTATATATAATTTATTTTTCCTAGAAATTTTATTTTATTTCAATTATAAAATAGATTGACAATTAATACAAATAAAATTGTATTGGACCTCGGGGAAAATATATTAACCGTGTTTGAAAAAAATAGCCATTTGGTTCCCCTCTGGACAATCGCGTCATATCCCTCTCCCCGTTGAAAAAAAATTAAATCTAATTAAATAAAAATAAAAAAAATTAATTCTCAAGCTATTTTATATTATGTAATATTTCTCTAATGAATTCAATGCAGCTGCTTTAATAATATGCAAACAATAATTATTTTAATACGTTTTGTTTATAGCTTTTTAAGATTTTTAACAAATAGCGAGCCCCTGTTGATCTGCAACCTCAATGGGTGCCTCGGAGCAATTGCCCAATTCCTCCTGAATAGGTTTCGGTCCATACCATCACACTCCCACGTCTCTACTGCATTGAAAGAAGCGAAAACTGTGACACTTTACCTACTCGTATCTCCTGATCTCGGAAGATTTTCGGCGACTTCAATCGGTATAAATATAGAAACGCGACTTTTCTGTATACATAACATAGAACGTACTGTTGGTACAGGTCATCTTAAATGGGCTTAGCATGTTAGATCAACTTTTCATAAATGGTTTGAGCTCATGAGCCTTGCGAGTATAATAGACACTTCATTCAGGCACTGTTAGGCACCATGAAAAGGATTGCTTCTTGCAGTAATAAAAATATTTCTGTCATCCCTTCTTCTTCTTTTGCCACCTCCTTAGTGCCATCAGCGTGGAGGAACATCCTCGGCTCATCTCGTCCATTGATCCCTGCCACTGGCCCTCCTTCTCATATACACCATGGTGCTATCTCTGGCTCGTCCGAGTCTCTCCATGTTGTCACAATACAATAGCGTGGGCATGCCTCCAGGTCGCCTTCCCTCTGGTTTTGCTTCTAGGAACCATTTTGCCTTTCAGCTATCACCCATCTAGTGCATATGGCCAAACCACTTCAGTTGTCGCTCCTCCATGACTTGTTTTATAGATCTTCTTTTCAGTTTCCCTCTTATCCTTTCGTTCCTCCACCGGCCTTTTCGTGTATTTCCAAGAAATCTCCTGAGGTATCTCATTTCTACGGCCGTTACTTTACTTGCATATTTGTCCAGGACCGTTCGACTCTCTGCACCATACAAAAGGACAGACAGAAATACTGTTTTAAACAAAGTTATTTTTGTTTTCTACCTTCTCTTTCCCTAATATTGTAGTGCAGATAGAGTAAAACATGTCATTGGCTTTGTTGACTCTATTTAAAACCTCCTGATCGATTCTTCCATCTCTATTGAAAATCGTGCCCAAGTACTGGTAGTTGTCCACCTTCCCTAATGGCTCATTATTACATTTTATGAGTACTTGCTCTTTCACATCTCGGCCGTCGAGCATCACCGTACTTTTTGTAGGGTTTATTTCCATTACCTTCCTCTGGAGTTCTTCTGACTATTCCTTGATAACCTTCTAAAGCTTTTCTTTGGTGTCAGCAATCAGGACCACGTACTCTGCATAAAGGAGAGCTTGTGGCTGCACATGAATCAAATTCCAGTAGCCTACTGTTGCTCTGAGTGTCCTTCGCTTACAAACCTTTCATACTTCATCCATGCATATGATGAATAGTAGTGGACTTAGGCTATCACCTTGCTTGACGCCTTTATAATACCTAAATGGCTCTGTTTTAGATCCGTTAAGCCGCACAATTCTCTTGGGATCCTGGTACACCGATTTGATAGCGCTGATGAGATTGGATAGCATCCGTTTTTCTTGCAGAGCATTCCAAATCTCTTTGTAAGGAATCGAATCAAATGCAGCCTTCAAGTCCAGGAATGCCCAAAATAGGCTTCTTCCTCTATCTCATTCTTAATCAACAACCATTCTTAATGAGAAAATAAGATCAAACCTGGGTTTGCCTTCCTGGTCTAAAGCTCCTCTTCCAGATCATGCTCCTCTAATCTCCTGAGCCTCTGTTACAATATTCTTATATATTTTTATATACTACAGCGGATAGGCATGTTGGTTTATAATTCACGCATTTTGTCTGGTTGCTTTTCTTGAAAATCGAAATTATAATATTATTTTTCCAGTCCTGAGGTATTTTCTTTTGCGACCAGGTCTTTTGAAAGAGGTTCTGGAGGCACTTGACCATTTCATCTCCTCCATATTTTCTGAATTCTGGCATAATATTATCCCTGCCTACTACTTTGCCCTATTTTATTTTCTCCATAGCCAATGCAATCTCATGTTCCTCTATAACATCACTCTCACTATTCTCATTAATCTCCACCTGGTTTTCACGGATTCTGGGTCTTCTACGGCCATCATATCGAGGATATTGTCTGTATTCCTGGAAGGAAAAGGTACTCTGGTAGTGTTTTTCCATACTTTGATAATTTATTTTTCATTTGACATCAAATTACTATATAAATCTGGATGGTTGAGATTTTATCAATAGCGAGCTGGATGTTTGCGATTATGATGCGTGGTGACACAGCTTCCCAGCTTTCCATCCTGTCAAACAGTTCGTGCTCCATAGCAAACGTCACTCCACCTGTAGCCCTTTCTCTCGTATTCACTCCAGAGTATATTATTGTGAATCCATTAACCAGCCTTGTGACGCCATTTCCCTTCTTCTTAGTTTCACTGAGGCCTATAATGTTTACTTTGCACTTATGATTTTGCGAACAAGTTCGATCTCTTTTCCAGAAAGGGTCTTAATGTTCCATAAGGGTTCCATATACATAGTCGAGTATCCTTATCCATGCCGTGTCTGTTACCAATAGACTGTACAGCTCCGAGGCAATTGGATCGTCTTTGAATCAGTTATACTTCGGGTAGGTGATTGGCCCAAGCTCCGAAGACCCCTTTACCTCGGGAGAACAGGGTCCTCTTTATATCGAGAACAGGGAATCCTAGGTGGATTGCCTTCACCACGGCTTGTAGCTCCACCTACCCTTCGCAGTGCATCAGCCGATCTGCCGGTCTCCAGTTCCGCCTGATGATGTCTAATCTCTGGACCCAGCTGCTCCATAATGGCTTCATACCAGTACTGGTGTACCTGCTGCCTGACACCAGCGATATTATCGACTTCCCGGTCTGGATCAGCCATGTTTTGTCGAAAGCAGGGTCACCTCTGGCACTTTTTCACCACGCACGGACGGTCTTGCAAACTAGCTTCATAGAGATCTTCTCCAAGGCTTCACAGATCTCTCGGCTGGTGCTCCTGGCTTTGTGGGAGGACCAGTGTCTAGGTAAACCCTAGCATAGGTACTACCTCTACCCAATCCCTCGACCTCCGTCATCCCTTGGTGTCGTAATGCGAGATCCACATGTCTCCTATTAGTACTTCCGATTTCTTTGAACCTGGCTAAAGCCCGGAAGACTATAGTCTGCGAAACGCCAACTGTATCGACGATATCCACTTGTTATTTCCCTTAACCGCTCATTCTCATGATAATATTGCAAACTTGTAGTTCAATATGATGTATTTCCGTCGTTAAACAGATCATTACTGGGTTAAAATTGAGAAAAGTCGAAAGTAACTGTTGGTTTATACAATGAGTATTCTTCATGTTGACTGTTATTTAGTTCATTGTTTATTAAAAATTTAGAATACTTGTTATTTACTATTTATGTTAGCCAAAAAATAAGAAAATTTCTCTTTCTCTAAAAAAAAGGAGGTTATTTTCATTAAAACGAACCAAATAGAAATATCCTTATTCATTTTTGACCAGATTATTTCTGATTAAACATCAATGTTGTTGAACAAAAACCAACCGTCAATAAAAATGAGGTACATCAAATTTTGACATCAACGAACCTATTGCCACTAAAAAGCTCTGAATGACCGCCAACCTTCCTGTAACTGAATAAAAAATCGCGGAAGTTTGATATGTAACAGAATTCAAGTGTTGAATAACACATAAAACATTGAGATTGCATTTTTTGAATAATAAAGTAAGATTAATATTGCTGCGTTTCTGGCTATCTGTTTTTCTCAGGCAAATGGAGGTATAAGGAACGGCATTTATGTGTATTCAATGTATTTAAAATATTTCTATTTGTTTCAGAAGAGAACCGATATATTAAAACTACTATTCACCCAATGGTCGAATTCCGACCATAACCATCATTGAATATTTAAGAAAAACATATATGATTTTGAATGTTTCCTACATTTTTTTCTGCTCTTATATACGATAATCCAATTTGATTTTCCTAACTTTAATTTTAAAAAATACAAGTAATTAGAATAAATCAAGATAATTCTTATTTGCAGTATGAGCTGTATTCAGACCTAAATTAAGATTCTCTCATTAGTCATCTCAATATTGACTCGAAATAAAATGAAAAACCTTCAAAATGATTAGCCGAATTGAACGGTCCTACAGGTGCTAATATGAGCAAGGACAGAATTTGGAGCTCTTCGACGGTTGAGATCTTTAAAAATGGGATCTTGACTACAAATCTATATTGACTTATCATCACGCAAAAACAAAATATTGCTCTTACGTCATAATTAAATATTTAGCGAATTTCCTCTTTCCTTACATTAATAACCAAGTTATTTTAAACAAATATATGTATATCTAGAAATACTACTACTTTGACAAGTCCAGTTTTTGATTTTTTGTACTTAATATCATTTAGTATTAGTTTTAGAATTTTTGTTTATTCTTTTATATCAGTATGGTAGTGTACTCCTCAGTATTAGGCATAGTTAAACCTCATTAATTATTAATTAGTTATGTTAGTTTGTTTTATTTTCTGATGTTTATGTTAGCATATGTTACACTTACTCTTATGAGTCACTCCTAATATTGTTAATCATATATCATAAGACCTTATTTTTATATAACTATACTATATTTATTATCTATATTATTCTTATATATACATAATCTTAATTATATCCTGATCTCATATCCTTTATCTTATATTATTTATATTTCATTATGTTTACTTTTTTATTAATAATAACAATAAGAAGAAAAAGAAGAATGATAATTCTTCTTATTATTATTACTGTTTTCTTATTTTTTAATTATATTGTCTTATTATTACTTTCGTGCTGATGCCCCTCCTTTTCCTCCCTCCCTCCCAAAAAAAATGGTAAAACATAACCATATTTTATGAAAAAAAAATGATCTCTAAAAGTATTATTGTTCACTTAATTACATTAATTAGGACTTCGAGAATCACTTAAACACCATTTCAAATAGATAGTTAATTTATTTGTTCCTGCTCCAAAGTAATATTTGTTATATATATTTTTAAAAAATCTTTCGGGTTGAAGCCTGCTCAAAAATTAAAATCTCGATCCGTTAGTGGCGCTAAGTGAACTTAAAGGAAACCCTCTAAGCCTCATAATCCTGCCCCCTCCCTCCTCCCTTCCATCCCACCTGAGGAAATTTGACTGAGGAAAGAAGAGCTAAAGAAAATAAAAGCATGTGAAGTTACGTTTTAGTGATTCTTGAAGGCAAATAAAAAAAAAAAATCAACCAACTACTAAAAATTCAGGAAATATCGATATTACAAAAATAAAAAGTACGAAAACACTATATTTACGTTAATGAAATAGCACTTGGATTATAGATTTTATATTTATTTTTGATTTTAAATATTTTTCTATTGAAGAAAGAAGTAATCAAAATATTAGTTTCTTGACTGATATAAGATATTAAATTTATTTAATAACTAATTTTAAAAGTCCAGAGAGATTTATAAATGTTTATGATATTTTGTAATGAGACATTTGGAACAAATTCTGTTGGCGATCACCACTCAATTACTCACCACGGTTGGCAACCCCGGAAATATCGGTGGCTCCCTTGCTGCATGGCATGGACTCAGTTCAATCGAATGGTAGATCAAGAGAAGGGATAACACGGTAGGCAACATTTCTGAAGAAACTGGATCTCCTGGTCCAACAGCAGGTTACATATACACCCCTCACCTTGAAATATGCCGGTCTAGGTCATCGTATTCTCAGATGTAATCAACAGACCTTATTTTATCTGCTTCCTGATCATTAGGGAGGTAGTCCTTTACCGACAAGACGGAAATGAATTTTTTTTTCCTGCCTATTGTTAATATAAGATCATAAATAACAGATGAGGATTCAACAAGCGAAATCGTATTGATTTTTAAAAATTACTAAAATTAGAATAAAATTATTTGGCATAACCAGAATGTAATAACTATTTAAAAATCAATTGACAGTATGTATGCATCAAATGTAAGGATGCACAAAACAATCTATCCATGGGTGCCCAGAAGAGGGATGAATGGACCAAGTGCTGCCAACAAAATGTTTGGGGAGGGTATATTATTATGAAGTTTTGAATTTTGGAGGGGGACACATTTTGGCGGGTTTATCAACTTTCAACCAGGAAACCAAGAAGAGATTACACAGAACCGATTACACCAGCTTGTAGATGATCAACAATTTTTCTAATTCTACTTTGCTAATTTCGAAAGCCCCCCTCGCCGTAGATCCGCCTGTGACCATCTGCGAGGTATTCCTCCAGCAATTTAGAACTCTTAGAATGTAAATACCATTTTGAAAAAACAAATGCACTTTCAATGTTGTGAGCATATATAATTAAAATGTATATTTTTCTCTTAACCCGTTATTATGAAATACTTCCACCGAATGTATATCACGGAAAATAGAGCTAAGAAACATTTTTATTGTCATATTCGTTTTTCTCAACGCAAAATTAGTAAGAATTGACTCATAAAGTGCTGAAAACATTCAAAAATTTGTTTTTTGTTGCCCAGTGTATTTATTCATTTTAATATTTTGAAAGTGGGGAGATGAAGGGAGGAAGGGGGGGGGGTAGAGATTTAGTGGAAGAGTGAAGTCCGTGGGCCAGACCCCCCCGCCCTCCTTCCACATCACTATAAATTGCATATCGTTGTGTTCCTTGTAACTACATATTAAAAAAAAAGGCCATGTTCCCACAAAAAAAGTGGCCACATTGTCACAAAATGGTGTCCAAACATGGCTGAGTGACGACTTTGACTTGAGTTAGTTTTTCGGTCACTGAGATTCAGCACTTGGTATAATTTTGTCATAATTGATCTTTTATTAAAGATGAATAGTCAGAGTATAATAAAGCATAAAAAAAAAATTAAAACATAATTGGCCTTGGAAATAAAAAATACCGGTAAAGTTCATCTTTTCAAATCGTTCAAACTAAAGTTTAAATTCAAGCGTCATTTGTAATTAATTGCTCAACAATAATGAAAAAAATGCTTTAAAATAAAATATCCAGAGAATACATTTATCTTTCTAAATCACTGATTAATTTTTAACATAATTGAAACAGTTCTTTAGAAAATGCACTTAATTGGCGGAAAAGCGGCACTGGCGTAGGCGCCTACGAAAGAGATCGAACGCAATAAATGACTCAGGTCATTCTAGCTCATTTATTTTATCAATTATTTATAGCCATTCCTATATCCATATATCCTACTTCTTCAAAATAATAACTTAAATAAATGTTTACTTAACTAATTCTTATAAGGCAGGTTATTGAAGACATAAACATGAAATTAGCTTAACATTTTCAAGTTATAATTTTTTTATTTCAATTTTAGTCTTGTGGTTGTGTAAAGTGATCTGATCTCCCACCAAACCTTCCTTCCTCGCTTACCCCTCCATCAAAACGTTAATATAAATAAAAATTTACTCCACTGTAACATATGACAGGTCACGGGCGGAAGCCCCCCCAAAATGGAATAATATAACCATGTTATATGGGAAAAAAATTTTAAAAATACCGCTTAAAGTATTATTCTTCGGGTAATTACATTGAATAGTACTTAAGGAATAACTTAAACACCATTTCATATAGGTAGTTAGTTTCTTTCTGTTTTTCCAAAGTAATTATCGTTATTTTTATGAAAAAAAAGGTTTCGGGCTCAAGCCCCCCCCCAAAATTAAATCCTGGATCCGCTAGTGTGACAGGTTAATGAAGATATAAAGATAAGTGCATATGATCAAACAGGAAATTGCTTAAAATTTTTAAGTTCGAAAAATTTTCAGAACTTTGAAAACCTATATCTAAAAACTTATTAAACTTACCGAAATTGTTTTGATCAGAAATTGTACCATATTTAATCTAGTTTAAAATTGTATAGGGTATTTTTTGTTGAAAGCGTGTTCCTTCATAGTCAAAATGGGAAAAAATCGAAACAAGTGCGAAAATAAGCCATGTGTAGGGGTTTTAAAAAGTGATTTGGGGAACCACCGAGTTCGAAAACATGGATTTTGCTTCTCAGTCATATCTCATACAAGAAAAGAAAAAGAAACATTCTACCCCCATTTGATGCAACTTGGATCCCCTTTTCATGAAAGGTTACTGGGCTAAAGATCCCTGTTTCTACTTAATACTTAATACCAATATAGCATACTTAATTAATACCAATTAATTAACTGGTTGTTCAAATCCACCAAAATATTTTGACAGAGGCATACAAATATTTCATTGCTTACAGATGATTCAGAAAATATCCTGCCAGTCAATATTTTTTTGACATTGTTATTGAGTAGAAATAACTTCATCAATCTTAGGAAATGGTTTATTTTAATTTTTAAACTACCCAAACATATGTCTCATAAACTTTGGTATATGTATAAAATATTTCCCAATCATGCAGCTAATGATGTGATGACAATTTTTATTAATGATAGTTAATGACGATATTCGGTGATTACCATTTTGATTAAAATTTTTAGAATTGTTGTCTGACAAATGAATTGTTGACTAAAAATTTTCAAAGAATCCTTTATCAAATCCCATAAAATCTAACACCCTGTGAATACTGAAAATTGCAAAATATGTTTCCTCTCAGAAATACAATAGTTACTGACAATTGCATAGAGATGAATACATAGAAACAGGGGTGAAGAACAACTCAGATTTGAGACTTTCAAGTTGCAAATCTGGATACAATTTTAATAAACTTTAACATTTTGTGGTAACTGCTCACACAAATTGTTGTGATGTCTATTAGTTTTATTTTGTTTTTTTTATATAAATTATGACATCAAATATTTTTCAATAAATTCAAATTTATACTGATTTGTCATATTTTGAATGTTTATTTTTTTTTATTTTATTTTATTTTTTTAATCAAAAGTCATGGCTGGTGGAAATAATGGAGTTCTGAATATGACCTGCAGAAGTACGTAAAAGTCTCAATCTGGCCTGTGGACTCTGCCGGCTGAGGCAATTGCCTGGGGGCGCCGAACTGAAAAGGGGCGAATTAAAAATAAAATAAAAAGTGTATTAGAATTTTATTCTATTAATAAAGCAACTGAAATAGAAACATAGTGAATAGAATAAAATTCAAACATTACTTAATATAAAAGAACTTAAGGAATTTTTTTTTTTTAATTTTTATTATGTTATTTACAACTGTATTAGTATAAATACATCAAGTAAATGTGTACACAGGAATATAATCACATGAAAAAGCGTGTTGAGAAACTACCCATTGGTAGTACTCTAATTGCTTAAGGAATAAATTTAATTTTTTGGAATTGATGTCATCATTGCTTAGGGTCGCCAAATGTCTAGAGCCAGTACGTTTGGTGAGTCCTGGTATAAACTATTCTTGGCAAATACTTGTGATTAAATTTTCGTTTTATGCAATTTTTTACAAATGTTACTTACCTCTTAAAACATGTATTACGATGATTTCCTGATAATAACTAAAGAATAAATTTGGGTATTTGTTTGTCTTAGAAATAATAAAGATCAATTTAATAAAAATATTTATTGTTTATTTTGGTAAAAGTTGTCGCTAATTAATAGTAATATAATCAATAAAAAGTAGGATTTAAGTGGAAATTAATAAATTAAATATACTTTGGCAGATTAAAAAAATAAATATTACTAAAATATATACATATATACACTTTTAGTTATAAGGATGGAAGAAATGTATTTACAATGGTCAGGTAACTAGATTAAACATATGACTAAGGAGTCAAAGTACTAAACACTTTCAAAAAAGTATTAAAAATCAGGATATCATGGAAAAAGAGAATGGTAAGCTTACAATCATTATTAAATAGGATTTTAGTATTGGTGATGTACAGGTCTATTCTGGTACTGCTCTCTTATCATAAGCAGATACATCTTGATCTGTGAGCATATAATGGAAAGTTGAGTAGGAGAGATGATGGCTTCCAGATGTTTTAGAAACAGCTATACATCTGTGTAATACAAGAGATTATTTAGAAAAAATTATTGAAACTAAACATAGTTGTTATATTAAGGTTACCAACTGCCATCCAATAAAGGTTAGTCATTAAACTTACTATTTGAGATATTTTCTTTATAGTTGATAGTCCATCTAAGTCTTAAAACTTTTGTATTCCATTCTATTCAGCTTATCATTTCCCATTTGTCATTGATACCATTTAGTTTGTTAATGACTTCAGAAGGTTTATAATATCTGGGTAAAGTACTTTATCAGCATTTTTACCCAAGTACATGTCTGAATGTGTGAATTGTCGATCAGGAACTGGTTTTGAAAACAGCAGTTGAGGTAAGCGTGATGCCAATCGGCTTACTGACTGGAAACATTTAAAAAAATATATTTTTAAAATATACATTAATATTATATTTCATTTTAATATATACACACACTCATATATATACATATATGAATGCCTCTATAAGAGTGTTTCAGGATCAGCAAACCATATGCAATGTTGTGATTTAAGATTTAACACCTCATTTACAAAAAAAAATGTTCATATGATCCAGCGCCACTTAGAAAAGTATAAACTTTAAATTCGTTTTTAAAAGTAAGTTATGGTTTTTTGTTGGATAGGAAGTCATAACCAAAAAAATATTTGATTCAAGTAATTTAAAATAACAACATAGTAAACTAGACAAAGTATCCCTTGAATAAATAAGTAAAATTTATATTTTTTGAAACAATTTTAAGGTGAATAAACTATCTAAACTATTTAAAGTGGATAAACTATCTTTTATTTTCAAAAAGGTATGGATTTTTTTTTATCTTTTTTCTATCAGCTCCTACTAGACTATAGATTCTTAAATTTTAGGAAAAAAAAAATGCTTGTTTCATTAACTCTAAGTCCATATAAATTAAGTTGGAGTTTTTTACAAAATAAAATGAGATTAGCTTCCTGTGTTTCAAAAAATTCTCTCTTTTTAAGTTATCAGTGTTTTCAGAAAAAATAATTAAAATGAATCATCACAAACCTTTTATTTCTTTTTGTCATGAGGTGCTTTGTATTAAATTAATTATTAAAATATACTTTATAATATAAAAATTTTATATAATATAAAAAGTATCACTATAAATTAACAGCGAAACAGTGCTTTTTACTCAGAACTCAATTGCTAAAGTAAATAACTAAATGTTACTAATCCTAATTATCGTGTTTCATTAGTTAAAAGTAATGATCAATAACCTTTAATTGGTAATGATGCTCTGTTGGTAATGAAAACTGTCAAATCCAAAATTGAAGTTTTCTGTAATTCAAGGAATGAAACACTACTTCCTAGGAAAAATATATATGTATGAACATATGAGTATATCCTATTTTTTTTTTTTTTTTTTTTTTTGAAGAGCTACCTTTACTAGGAATGGAATATTTAATTTGCAAAGTAGTCATCATTAGGCAAATGAAAATTGTCATTCCACGAGACATAGGGTACATTAATACCAATTTACAATAGTCACAGACCCAGGAATTAATTTCGGGGATTTTGGATTTTATTTATTTACATATTCTTATATAACTAAAGCAGTAATTTATCTGCAAGAAAAATAAATAAACTATAAGAAATGATGTTTAAATGGTAATGATGTCAGTGGCCTTGAAGAGATGTTAAAAAACATCCAAAAAAAAATCGTAATTACAGGAACAATAATGATTTTAAAGGTTAATTTTTTTCTTGCATATATTTATTATCTTTATATGCATTATACTTTAAAATGAGATCACATTGTGATTGTTTTAGTATTTAGCTGACATCACTAACAAAAATAGACCAATGAAATTTATTTTTTATTTTTAGGGGTTTTAGCCCAAAAACTGTATCTTATTAATAGCTTATTATTATTATTATTATTATTGACTATTTATTTAATCTTTATTTGTTTTCAGGGAAGAACCCTATATAAATAGAGTCTATATTTACGAGTATATTATAAACATTATTAACCTTATTGTATTAAAATATATTTGTTTCCTTTTTATGCTATATTATAAATATTAAATAATCTAAAAGATAGCTTAAAAATCACATTTATTAAATAGTCAGATAGTTAGGACAAAGCCAAATATCATACATTAGTATAAAATCTTTTTATTTATTTTTTTATTTCTTTATGACATATACAACTGTATTACATAAATACATCAAGTAAATTTGGACATAATTGATAAATGACATGAATACACTTGCTGAGTAACTACCCAATGGTAGCACTCTAATGATATGACTACATTAGGAGATCACGGGGCCATCTTCTTTTCAGACGCCTCGGAGGGTTATCAGGAATTGAAGAGGAAGCAAGGTTAGAAACGAGAGGGTTGGGATGATTCTGAAGTTTATTATGGAAGGATAGGTATCTGGATTGGGCCAGATCTGAAACATAAGGAACATAAAGATCTTTATGGATAATTTTATTAGTGACAAAGTAAGGAGCATTGAGGATTTTACGAATGATTTTGGATTGTAAGGATTGGATGCGAGAGGAATTTGAAGGTTTGGTGGAGCCCCATAGCTCAATTCCGTAAGTCCAAATAGTCCTTATTATAATCATGTAAATGAGTCTTAGAGCGTTTGTCTAGTAAGTGTTGAAGTAGTCGGAAACGTCGAGCTGTTTCTTGTCGTTTCAGTCTGGTATGAGGATTCCAAGTTAGACGTTTGTCCAGATGGAGTCCTAGGTTAAATTGGAAACTTAAATTCAGGATTGAAAATGTAATGTTATAAGAATAAAGAAGGGCTTGAAACGGAAAAAAAAAATGAAAACATTTCGGAATCACGGGAACATTTATTGTCGATAGTTTTGCGAGAGGAATTCGATGGTTTAGTGGAGCCCCATATCTCAAATCCGTAAGTCCAAATAGGTCTTATTATAGTCAAGTATATGAGTCTTTTGTGATTAATGGGAAGTTTAGAGCGTTCGTCTAGTAAGTGCTGAAGTAATCATAAACGTCGAGTGGTTTCTTGTCGTTTCAGTCTAGTATGAGGATTCCAAGTTAGTCGTTTGTCCAGGTGGAGTCCTAGGTATCGGATTTGCTCAACAGGGATAAGTGGAGTATTGTTAAAGGAAACTGTAGGACAGGAAGTCGTTGGTTTACGACGAAGGGTAAATGTAATTTGGTGGGATTTATTGGAGTTTATTTTAATTCTCCAGTTTTGACACCATTCTTCTAGATTTATGATGTGTGATTGAAGCATTTGGGATGCAATTGCTGGGTCATTGTTTACTGATAGGATACATGTGTCATCGGCATATGTGGTGATGACAGTGTTGGGACAGGTAGGGATGTCAGCTGTATAAACTGTATAGAGGATAGGACCTAGGATACTACCTTGAGGAACACCAGCGGACTGAGTATAAAATATAAAATTATCAATAGAACGCATAACAACCATAAATAAATTTTATGCTTTAAATATTAATGTTAAATCATATACTAAAATTAAATTACCAGATCATCCATATAAACAAAGAAAATAACAAGAGAACAAGACCAAAACAAATCCGTTCAACATTTATCGTAATCCATGCTGACATCCAATCTACATTTTTATTACAATACTCAGAGGACAATATTTTAGATTACCCCACCAAATCTCTATAATTACATATATTAGAGATAAAAAAATATAATTTTCTCATATCTTCTATAGTCTTAATGGGATTATTATTGCCTATCATTTCTGAAAAAATAAAACTCAACAGTTGTTTTAATTATTTTCAAGAAAACTAATTAAGATTAGAACATGGGGGACATTTAGTTGTTCACATAATAGCAAAAGGACCAATCTCCACAATTAAGGTCTGAGTAAAAAAGCATGGGTACATTATCACTTTAGGTGATAATTTTAAAGTATTTATATTTAAAAAAAAAATTATATACAAATAATATTGCAGTTATTAATTTAATACAATGATTCACATCATAAAAGAATATATATACTAGCTGTACCCAGTCATGCATTGCTGTTGCTCAGTCTGGTTGAATAGAAAAATAAATAAAAAAGAAAGCAGATATTTCTAATATAGATATATTTCTATTTCTCTAATATAGATTTGTTTCTAGGTAATTCTAACAGCAGACATGTTTCTAGGTAATTCTAATAGCCAATGTGTTTGTATATATGTAATTTCGCAATACATCTGAATATACACTATTTTTTGTTATTCCATTGTTTGTATAGATACAGAAATTGTATGGTTTTCCAACTCTAGAACACGCAACATATTGTCTTGTCGATGTGAGAAGCGATTTGTCTCTAAATCTCCAAAGGAAAACCACTAAATGTTTAAAACACTATATCTCTGCACCAAATCATCCGATTTTAGTGATCTTTTTTTTAATTTGCCGGGAATCAAGGAAGCTTTCTAATAATTATGGGAATAATCCAACAAAAATTGTGTACTATTTGATTTATTCATAAATATAGTTTTAAACCGATCGTAACTTTTTTTATACTTTTTTTGGGAAAGCATGTTATATACATAACTTAAAAGGGCTTCAAGGAGAAGACTTTAGCCACATTTATTTAAAACTGTTACAGCCATTTAGTGATAGTCTATAGGGACACACGTTTGTTGCCCAGCTTTCCCAAACGAAATGCCAGAGGATAATTAAACGTATATAAAAACACTCCTGAATCAAATAGAAACATTATGTCTATATTCTAAAGCAATCAGTGAAGGAATTTCGGAGATTAGTGGTTTTAAACAAACAAGCATTTACGTTTTTATTAATAAATATATATATAATTTTAAGGACTTTATTCATCCTCATATTTAACGCAGTTTAATTTTCAAATAGTTTATGCATCTTAAATTGATTTAATATGACTGGTTTACTTCAATCTTTAATGTTATTTTATAACAAAAATATATAATAAGTTTATGAACATAATAAACGATAAGATGAACAGATAAATTGTATTAAATCTGAAACATTTGTGGAAGAATTAAGTAATTAAAAAAAAAAATACCTCTTCTGAAAGCAAAGGATCATTGTAACTCCAAAAAAGAGCTACAGGTGCAGAAACTAAATCAAGATTATAAAATGGAGGTTCCTCTGTTCCATAGACACCTTGATTAACTTTTCTTCCATAGTCAAAGAGCTTGAAATCTCCTAAAATTTAAACAATGAGTATATTAATTAAATAATAATGAAATGTTGGTTACACAATCAGTAAAACTAAAATTTTTGCTGTTTTACATAATGTTCTCAGACTTAATTTTAATGTTTCAACAAATAACTGTCTGACCTCACTCACTAAGGATCTTGGGTTCATCAATCATAGTTTTTAATGATTACTAATGAAACAACTATAATTGTGCTTAAAAGATTGTATGAGGCTATTAGATAATACGAAGCTGTTTTAAAAATAAGTAATCTTCAGATCAGCATATAAACATTAATTTCATATATTTTATTTTTCCACATTTTTTTAAATTAAAATTTTATTTTTAATATATAGTTTTTTGGTCCACAACAGGTATGACTAGACCACGGTGTAATATACCATAAAAAAAAAAAAGTATATTCTTGATCATATAACATTTAACTATATTTTTTTATTTGTTAATTAAGTTTATTATTCACAATTTTAGTATAAGTTTTGAAATTGACTTTTTTATAAATATTTTTAGTTTTATTACTTTTTTTTATTTTCTATGTTTATTATTATTTTTGTTTTTCTAACATCATTATTTTTTAAATCATTATAGTTTTTATGGAAATTCTGTTTAGTGCTAATTCTCCGATGTTGAGAGTTTTAAAAAATATTTTGTTCTTGTAGTAGCTTTTTAGACGTTTTTTCTTTGTAAACCTGGCCACATTACATGTTAGTTAAGGAAGTATTTAATTTATTATTATAAAGGATCCCTAGTTTCATATTATAGTGTTCATAATTAAATATTTTTTTTTATTTCATCTGTTAACCCTGGTATGTAGTTTATTTTGAAATATTTTCTGAATTGTTTTCTATCATGAGTGAGACAGATCAGTGATTAAGGTACTGTGTCTGGTCTGGTTGCAATAGATTATTATTTATTTCGCTATATCAGCCATATGTTGCCTTTGGGGTCCATTGGGGCACACCCAGCTTCTTCAGCGATTATGTTGAAGCATTGACCACTCAGACTGGCAAAAAGGAGTGTAGAGATTGAAATAAGGAAAAAACTGTAAACGAATTATTTACCTATTTATTGCCTTTCAAAGGACAAAATTTACGTTTTTATAAACAGGCAAATTTAAACATCATTTTTACTGTCATAAATAACCCTAATTTGTCCTGTCGACTCAAAAACTTATACTACTCTTCACTTTCAAGTGAATGGGGAAAATATAGCAGTCAGTCAGATCGATGTTTCCAGAAACTACTGTGCTGTCTCCTAGCATCAGATGCTTATCTTTCCTATTTTATCAATAACAACAAATGAAAAATTCCTATTTTTCCTTTTTTTATTCAATAAAAGTTAGTGGTGGATCCCAAAATTAATTTTGGGGACTATTTTCTTTTTTTTTATTATGTTTTTTTAAAAGACTTAATATTAACGTCCATTAATGGTTGACTGTTGGGAATTATAAAATTTTACAAATTAGCAATAAGTTCATAAATCTATTAGAAAGATCAAAAGTTTATAAAATATCTCACCTTTTCGAAATAGTTGTGTTATGTGATATACTGTTTTAGCCGAAGTCCCGCCAGAGAAATAAGGCATATGGAATCCAAAGTCTTTCTAAAAAAAAAAAGTTATTTACGTCAATATAAGGACCTCTGATTAATAACAATAATGATAAAAAATATAATTATAATCACAATGACAATGCGCTGCTTTCAAGGATATTGTTATCTAAAATTTCATTAGCAGTTTTAAATTGAATATCTTTGAGCCTATATTAAATTGTATATCTCTGTACATTCTAGTATCACTCACTTCGTCAATGTTTGATCTGTTTTCACCAAGATACAATCCAATCAAATATAAGCATAAGGGTTGAGTCATAGATTTGTATCCACAAAAGGTTTTGAGAAATCTGATAAATGGTGGTGTTCTGGGTAGTATTTCATACGTTCCTAACTTCTGTCCCCAAGACTGTAATGAGAATGCAACAAATAAGTATTTTACGTTTTATGATTAGTAAGATTAAAAAATCAGAATGAGACAAAAATAGTCAGGCTATTATTATTGAAATATTCCAACAAAAATAAAAAGCTATTGTTCCATCAAAATATAATTAATAAATAATTGGCTATGAAGATCATCTCAGTGACAGCGGGAAGATCGCTGACCCATGTAAGGGGGCATTTGAGAGGTTGGAGATAAAAGCAGCTGATATTGGGGTAAAGACCAAAACAATTTTAAAAGTACTTCTGAGTAAATTAAGCTAAGTTCTGTTTATAAAAAAATCATAAATTATTCCTGACTTATCATCCTCCAACTCACTAGCAGATCCAGGATTTAATTTTGGGGGAGGGGCTTCAGCCCGAAAGATTTTTTTTCATATACATATAACAATAATTAATTGAAAAAAAAATAAAGAAATTAACTACTCATATGAAATGGTGTTTAAGTGGTTCTTGAAGTCCTATTAAATGTAATTAGATGAACAAGAATACTTTAAGAGATAGTTTTTAATATTTTTTTCTGTAAAACATGGTTATATTTTATCATTTTGAGGGGGGGCTTCAGCCCGAAAGCCCCCCCCCCTCTCCCTCTCCCCCCTGTAGATCCGCCTGTGCTTCAACTTACTATAGATAATCCACATTTAGAAAATTTTCCTCATTTGATAAGCTTAAAGTCAACATTATTTGAGTTCAGGTTTACGAGGGATAAACTTCAGATTCACCTCAAGTTGTGTAAAAAAATTGTGTGATTTTATTTCCTGTCAACTTAAGTACCCATGTTTTCAATAGAAGTGACTACAATAAATTGTAGCACAGCTTTTATTTATTGTTCTTTCATGAACTGGAATTTATGACAATAAACATAATTGCCTAAATACACTGTTTATTTATAAAAATAATTGTAAAAATAAATACTTTTCAAGTAAACTAGTTATGAAAATGTCTTTTCACCCAGATCTCTATTATGGGAATCGATCCATATTTATAAGTGACAAACTAAATGTTGCTGATCCTAATATTTACATTTAAATCTGTTGATTGCTTCTATTGTTTTAATGAAAACATAAATATTAGGATCAGGAACATTTAGTTTGGCATTTATAAATATGGATCAATTCCTGTAATAGAGATCTTAACAAAAAAAAGCACTTATTCATCATCACATTTAGATGATGAATAACCTAAAAATCATTATTTTTAACATTTTTTTTAGAAATAAAAAGTGTGCTTATGCTTAAAGTTTATTTGGTAGTGTATATAATTACTTAGCTTGATAAAATTATTAACGACTTCAACAATTTCTAATACATATTGGTGTTACCTTCATCATCATAACATTTTCTCTAGAATGTTAATATCCAAGAACCATATAAAATTGTTGTAACTAAAATATAATCATACTAAGCGTTGCATTTACATGCATAGCAGCTGCGTTGATGAAAAACATGAATGAAAGAACTATATATATATGTACATATAAAAGAATTTTAAAAATTACAGAAGTAGTATTCCATCCTTAATAATGCATAAGTAAAAAAAAAAGAATAAATTAAAGCTTTATAATAATTTATTGTAGTCATTTTTGCTGAAAACATGAGTATTTTTAGGAGACAGGACATAAAATCACATTATTTTTTTACACAAGTTGAAGTGAATCTCAAGTTTCTTCCTAATTAATCTTAATTTAATTAATATGGCATATTTAAAAAATAAGTTTTTCAAAAAGTGGGGTACTCGTAGTATAGTTGGAGAATGATAAAAAAAAAAAGTCATGAATAATTTGTTTTAAAAACAGAACTTAACTAAGTTTAGACATTCAAAAGTCCTCTTTAGTTGGTTTTTACAAAGAAAACACCATTTTCATTTGAAGACAATTTTGTGTAGTTTATCGTGAAGCAATTGTTAATTACTTAAATTAAATATTTCTTTAGCTATCGCTTCCTATCAACAAAAAAACATGACTCTTAAAAAAACACAAAACTTAAATTTCTTACTTGCTGAAAATCGGACAAATGTTTATATAAACATTTTCGTAGCTCTTGAGGTCTCCTATCACTCTTTTAAATATTTCCATCTACTTACAGGACACCCTGTATAAATCTCTGATCAGACCTTTTGTTAAGCATGTGAAACAGTCATGCAAAATAAATCAAGCACAGAAAAGCTGGAGCGGTTCGAAAAAAGTGTTTAAGAACAAGACAATTATATTTCTTCTTGCCGCATACGAGATAATTACACACCACGAAAGAGAAAAAACAAGGAAAGTTTCGTTTAATTGCTATGCATTAAGAGATAAGGATATGTTTGCCAGAGGAGAGAGAAGAGGACAGCTAAAATATTCAATAAGGAAAAACTCGAAGGAGTGAGATCTCGTGAAAGAACAAAAGCTAAATGGATGCATAGCTAGTAGCGTCTTGGAGAAGTAGATAAGATGACTTTTGGGCGAAAGACTGCATCAGTCTTGGAGGTCAATAATGTAATGTAACTGGTTCACTGTATCATTTGATTAACTGATGTGAGATCTGCTTTCCATACTCTTTTAGCTTGCATAAGGTATTTAAGTACCTATCCATGCGGAATACTTATCTGACAAATTATTTTGTAAAGCTTGGATTCATAAATTGATTGTAGTCCTGATTGTTTGATAGCAAAACAATGAGTGGTTAGTTATTAAATTCAATTTTGGAATATTTCAATAGCAATCTAATAATCTTTTTACTATGGTTTGATATAAAATTATTCAGGTCAAAACTAGGATCAATAGATTCCTAGCCAAGTTTAAGCTAGACAATGGAAATTTACAATAGCTTTAAATTTAAATCATAAATTAAAAGGTAAACATAATTGGTACAAATGTATACAAAAATATTTTTAAAATTTGTTAAATTACATATAATTCATCAGCACTAGACAGGATTAGTCTCATTAAAGGTTTTATATCTCTGGCGGAAGGCGCAAAAGCCACTGGAGATAGTAGAATTGCTGCAGCTATCTTCGAATTATACTCAGGGCGCATTGACATTGTCACCAAAAATGTAGTGGTACCTTAAAATAATTTCATGAAAACAAATTTTGTGAAATTGAAAAATACACACACACACAAAAAAAAACAAAAAAAAATGGCCTTTCTCCGAAACTAGGAAAATTCATGTCTCAGCGAACCTTGTTGAGTTTATTAAAGATTTTTTTATCCCCAATGTAAATAAGTATTATTGCTTTTTGGGACCCTTATCCACTTTTATAAACTCTTCTGTAATGACAAAAAGGGACTGAATAGTTGAATTCTGTCTTCTTGAGGTTTAATTTTACCTTCACGTTCAAATACCTCAGGATTAGCTTTTATTTAAACTTATGTATTTACTTACCTTTCAACTGAAAGGTTTGTATTTCAATAGTTTGGCATTCGGAAAATATAATATTGAATCCACTAGAGATGTTTAAAGTCATTTTCCCCCAACCATAAATCTCTTTCTCTTTTTTTATTTTAAAATCTGTCCAGGTGAGATCAATTTTAGTCCTTAAATTCCAAAGGCATAACTTTCAGACATTTCCTTAAAATACTAAATATTTTACACACCCATAAATAATTGGAAATAGGAGTGCCCGCCCATCCACTCCAAGATCAATGGCACAAGAACCGATACCCCCCTTCCAAGATATTTTATTGCTCATCTTTTCTTTAAAAAAAGAGCAAGCGAAGGTAAAAGGTAGAATTAAAAAAATCATTGATCATATATAATTACACTTGCTGCGGTATGTTCCATGTTTTCTCCTTGTTACTTAGTATGAAGCTTTTCATTCCAAAAATTCATAACCCCGCCGAAATGTGTCCTCCATCAAAATTTCAAAAACCTGCCAAAATATGCCTCCCTCAAGAATTTTTATGGCACAACTTGCGCCATCAAAGCTCCTTCTGTACACTCCTGAGTCTAAACAATAGTTCAGATTTGTTGTTGCAATAATTAATTTTACATAGCAAATGTTAATCAGGTGACGTAGTATTCAGCTGAAATGAGGTTGAGAATTTAGTTCTAAAGGTGTATTTTTGAGAGCGAATAATTTAATAATGTATTTGAGGTCTAATTTATGTCTTCAATAAGAACACAGTTTTTAGACAAATATTTTGTGGCAGCAGCTTGTACACAATCAAGCAGCTCTTTTTCAAAATGGTTTACATTTATTAAAGGTGATAACATTTTAGTAATCGAAGTAGTAAATGAATTTAATTTTCTGAAGCCCAAGATTTAACATTCTCCTTATCAATATATTTTTTAATAATGATATCTCATTAAAAAGATCATTTTATCATTGAGTCCTATCAAGCTCCCTTCTTGGGAAATTGTTTCGTAACGTTTCACTAGCTCAATCAAGCCTTAAAATAATTATAATAAATAATAATTATATTATTTTGTTAATTTATTTGAATTTATAAAAGATAATTATATTTTAGAACTATAAGTATTATATAAGGATATTTTATGAATTATATATTGAGTGGCACGCCATTATCCGTTATCTGTTAGCCGGGATAAGCCATTATCCGTTTTCAGTCCTCCACTGTGAAGTATAACAACAGCAAATTTTAATAAATAGATAACATAAAAAAACAAAAATAGTTTTAAAAAGTTGGAATCAATTTTAGCTATAGTAAATTTACTGAAAAAATTCAAGTAATTCCAATAAATTTATTAAAATAAAATTAATAACAATATATAATATAGAATAGAATAGAATAGAATAGAAAAGTAATTTTATTCTGGTACGAAGTCCCTTCAGAATAACAAAAAAGTACAGAAATTAAAATTTTATATCTGGCCAGATAAAAACAAACATAAAAAGTTAAGATAAAGATAAATCAGTAAAAAAAAAGAAAAAGAAAATATTCGTTATACATACTATATACAAAATAAAATAAAAAAATCTATATACAAAACTCTTGAAACCATACTAAGATACTTAAAACTATGTACAATGGTAAAATATAAATAAACCATTTTAGAAAAAATAAATATAAATTCTTCTTAACAGTAAAATCTGTCTTTCTGTTGAAAAAAAAAAAGAAAGAAAAGAAAGTCGAATCTATAATAAGTATTTAAGTTATGAGCTATATGTGAATATATTATTTTAAAAAATATGTAATTTTACATAAAAGGTTAGCTGGTATCTGACTGTTTTTGGGACAGGAATTGGAATAGGAGGGTTTTGAATGTAGATAGGGATGAAGAATGTCGAATTTTGATGGGAAGGCAACAGCGTTATTACAAATCGTGCACTGGACCATTTTATAATAATAAAAAATAACTTACAGTTAATGTCAAGTGAAGATTATATTGTGATCCACTAAGCAAACAAATGCTAATACTGACAGGATTATTAGCTTAACAATCACAGGGCTCGTAGAACTCTTACTATATTTTCTTTACATTGAGTGGCGTAAATATAAGAAGTATTAAAAATTACGTACGATAATGTAACACTGTTAAGAAAAAAAACAAAGAAAGAAAAAACAAAATTGGGCTCAATATATGAAATTGAAAGAAAGCGCTCCATAGTTGTTTACTCACTGCCGTCTGTGGCCAGACTGTCTATTTAGATTATATGCAAGTTTTTTTCTTAAGTAAATACAACATAAATCAGATTATTAGAAAAGTATAAAAAAAAAATAATAACTAACAATAATAGGTATCTGTCTTCTAGGTATCTGTCTTCAGAGCTATTTTGAAGACTTTAGAGATTTCAATACAATGTTAAAGTTACTTTACATTAATTTCCGTTCTTAAACTAAGGAGAGGGTAGGAGAGGAGATAATATCACTTTTTTTCCTGGCTGACTTTATTATTTCTTAAAAGCATTTGTTTGTTCTTACATTTTATTTTTTTTAATAATTTAGAAAATCCCATGATCGGGGCATTATTTTGTCTTTATTACCTTTATTATCTTTCCAGTCAGCATTTAAAAATAGGTCCTAGCAAAGACATTTGTACAAATATTTGGTCTATTATGTTAAATGGAATATTGTAATCGACCAAAGAAAAAATATTAATTCCTTCCTTACATAATATATAGGATCTACTTATTTCCATATTGTTTTGCTATTTATTCACTAAACAAAATTTTCTGTGAATTATTCGCATGGGCCAACTAGTATCTAATATTCTTTCAAAATTATAAGAAAGTATTTTTTCATTTACCTTTGCAAAGTTGAACTAAAGATTCCAATTTTATATTATCCATAACAAAAATTTTATACAAATTATGGATTCCCCTTCCTTATAAAAAAAGTAAGCAACACCCAATCATTTTTTCTTCAGTTGATATGAATTGCCTTTTTTTTCTAAATTTCTACAAAATCGAAAGTTTGGATGATGGTAAATTTTTACTATTTATTGTAATATTGTTTCTTAGATATTGAATATATTTACACCAAAAATATATATTTTTTTAAATCGACTCCTTTTTTCGAAAATATTAAAATAAAAATTTTCCCACTTTCAGAGAATGACCCATGAGCATTTTTTAAAACTAATTTATAAACCAATAAAATCAATCAGTTTATTTCTCACCTAGAGAATGTCCAATGTAAAATAATTGTTCAGCCCCACGAATTTGTAGAATTTTGTCCATAAACGCTGGTAAGTCGTACAGGCCAGCTTCATGAAAACTAAAATAAATCAATTGGAAAAAATAAATATTAATTGAGATAACTCTTAGGAGCATCTTATTATATCAATTACTAAATATAAAAAGACATCTTTGACGGGCTTACCTGAAATCCCAAAAGTTTGGGTTTGATCTCTTATATTTTAAGCTATATTCATTGTAAACTGTCCCGCGCTGGTTAGTAAGCCATACATCGTAACCTTCTTTTAAAAGAAAGAATGCTGTAATTAGAAATAAATAAAACAGATATTACGATCAAAACCGTATTAAATGAGTAAACTTATTGAATTTAAAATCTCATGTTTAAATATTATATTATTTAAATTAAGAGTGAGGACACACTCTGGCTCCTTTCGCCTGGTGTTTAAAACTAAGGTGTTTTCTGAACCCTGTCCACTAATTAGTGGATATCTAATTGTTCCTTTCATACAATGACCAAAGCCTAAACACCTTGAACAGATAAATAAATATTATTTAAATGGTTCTTGAGTTTTCTGGGGAGTCATCTTTTTATCTTTCTTTATGATCGGTACAATATCCGCTTTACTCCACTTTAGTGAGCAGTGTCGGCCTTAGGGTGGGACAATTGCCCCGGGGCGCCGGCCAATCTTCAGGGGCGCTAAAATAAAAAATAAAATAAAAAAAACGTATCAAAATAATCAAATTTAGCATATTAATAAATCAACTGTATTAAGGATCTATTGAATGAAATAAAATTCAAATATTACATCATTATATAAATAGGCAAACACAAAACAGTTCAGCCCCTTTTTCTCCTCTATTATTCAACCGATTTTCTTCCTAATTTTTTTGTTTAATAACTATTGATGAGCTCTAGTGTTATCAATAAATAAAAATATGAAATAGTTTGTAAATAAAAATATAAATGGTAGTTTGTTCAAAACAGCTAATTTCCAAAAGTTCTCCACCGATATCTTTGAAATTTTGACACGTCGCAATAATATTTAGAAGTGTTTTTGTATACGTTTCATTATCATCAGGCCTTTATTTCGAAATGACGGCCGTAAAACGTGATTCGTTTCAGACTGTAGCACCAATATGGCTTTAACGATTTTAATGAAACTTTGCTAAAGTCATCCCCTTGAAACATTTATAATTTATATATATAACATACTTTCCCGGAAACATTTTTATGATGAATTCAGTACTTTATTTGTACACTTTATTTATTAATAGTACCAATATTTATTTGAAAGCTTCCTGAATTACCTACAAAATAAAAAAATCATCGAAATCGGACTATTTGTTGCAGAGATATATCATTTTAGAAATTTAGTACTTTTTCTTTTTCGAAGTCGATTTCCTTTATTTTGGTTTTTGATAACTCGAAAACTTTACCTTTAATGAAGTAATCGGGACTACTATTTGAAGAGATGATGTAATTGAATGTTACCTAATAAATTAAATTTAAAAATAAATTCTATAGTTATACTCATTCTTAACTTAAATACTGCACAAGCATTAGTTAATGAAACACGCATGCAAGTGAAGTACTGACGGGAGCTACTTTAAATAAAAGAATTTTAATTCCAAGAATCAATTTAATATTTTCTGACACAATACTTCCATTCCAATTTCAAAGAACAACGTTCTTATTAATAGCTGCATTTGCTATGACCATAATCAAATCGCAGGGTCAAAGTTTTGGAAAAAATTGTTTACTATTGCGACATCCAATAATCCCACATGGACAATTATATTTGGCAGCAAGTAGAGCACGTTTATTTAAAATTTTGAAGTTTATATTTATATTGTTGCAAGGGGCAAGGCTATGTACAACAATATAGTACATAGCCTTGCCCCTTGCCATTATAAATATAAACTTCAAAATTTTAAATGAACGTGCTCTACTTGCTGCCAAATATAATTGTCCATGTGGAATTATTGGATATCGCAATAGTAAAAATTTTTTTCCAAACTTTGACCCTGCGATTTGATTATGACAGAACATTCAAAAAGAACATTGTTTACAGAGTTGAAATTGAATTTGTGTTTACAGAGTTCAACACAAATCATAACATTAATTTATTGTGATAATACCACACATAAATTAAAATGGAAATTAAATGTTTTGAATGAGTCTATTTTGTATTACTTACAAATAATTTTAAGTAGTTTAAGCTCGATTTTTAATTGAAATTGAAATTTTCTTTATATTAATAAATGATGTCATTGCCCGGTGATGCAAAATGTCCAAAGCCCCACTGCATGCGAGGTGGGTTTTTTCTTGATCAGGGGTGTCCATTCCCTCTCTCCAAAAATTGTAATTCTTTTCTCTTCTTAAAAACAATGCAAGAGAAAGTAGGATTAAACAAGTGGTAGATCATATACAATTACACTTGCTGTGGTCCGGCACATGCTTTCCTCCTAGTTATCTGTTTTGAAACTTTTCTATCCGAAAATTCATAACCACGTCGAAATGTGCCCCCTCAAAAATTCAAAATTCAGTCATAATGTACGGCCATCAAAATTTTTGACCCCCTTCTGGGCACCAGTGTTCTTGATGAGGTTTTTCAGTCGTAGAATCATCCCTTTACTTCCTCTCAAGATACCACTATTAAATATAATTATGGACAACAATATTTCAACGTTGAATTACGTTTCTCCTTCCAGGAGCGTATTAATTTAAGAATATTTCGATACGACTTACAGGATTGATTGAAAATATTGCCCCTTTTAGTAGCTCCAAATTCCAAAAACAACCATTCCGCTATAAATGAAATCTAAATGGGAATAATTATATTTTTGAGAACTTTATAGAACTGTTTTTATATTCGCAAATTATTTTGAGTTAAAAATACAATTTCATTCAATTTTTTTCCATTCCTCAAAAATTATCGCTCCTAAGCAAGTGCCTTGTCTGTTTAGGTGTAAATCTGCCACGGCCTCGTGTTGCTCAGCTACCCCCAGAAGAGCTTCCACCCAAATTTTTTAATTACCACATCTTCTTTTCTTAAAGATAATAGCTTTCCAATAAAATTCACAATCAAACCTAAAACGGATCTGCTACCTCTCCAAGCGAATTCGGGATTTCTGTACAATTCGGTTCGCAAATGTACAATATTCAATATTAACTTGAAAACATAACCATCCAAATCCTCTTGTTTCTAACCTTGCTTCCTCTTCGATTCCTGATAACCCTCCGAGGCGTCTGAAAAGAAGATGGCCTCGTGATCTTCTCATGTAGACAAATTATTAGAGTGCTACCAGTGGGTAGTTTCTCAACAAGTCATTTCATGTTTTTATTTTCTGTTATCAAATTTACTTGATGTATTCATACTAATACAGTTGTAAATATCATAATAAAAGTTTAAAAAAAAAAAAAAAAACTTGAAAAATTCCAATTCTTTAATTAAATACATATAAATCAAATGTTGGCACTTTTTGGAAAGATCAGTACAAGGTTATGTTGGCACTTATTGGTGAAGTTGGACTTATTCAATTGGGATATTTCTTCAGCAACTTATTTAATTAAAAATATTTCATAAAGCAGCCAACATAGAGGTTTGTACCATTACCAGCTAAATTTTCTCGTTCCTTAAATAAATGAATTCCTCATACCTAGAAATAATTCAGGATGCAGTTGTGTGGTAAATCTTAAGTCGTTATGTAAGTTGGATTACTTTTTACAAATTAAAATAAAAACCTTTGACTGGGTTCTTTAACTACTGATATTATATAAATTCAGGTCAATAGCTATAGAAATAGTGCAGATTATTACTAAAATGTACTTGAATATTTTGCTTCGGTTAGAGCAAAAAATTGACCTATTTTTTAATCATTTAGCAAAGAGCTAATTTTTTATTTTTATGTATTATAAATAATTATAACCAGTGTATTGAATGGTGACCATCAAGCTGGGATTCGAACCTGCGACTTTGAGCTTTGGAACTCAATGCCCTACTCACTGAGCTACTCCGCTTCATCAATATATATATTTAAAAAAAAATGTCTTCACACTAATAGGAAATTTATATAGGATAACATGAACGACGTAACGAACAGATCTAATTCCTTCACTAACTTTCGTACAACTTATTCGTTATGAAAAAGTTGAGTGCTTTAGTATCCATAGTTTTCTTGAAAGGCTGATTGTTACCTTTAAAAATGTTTAAATATCACAATCTCATGATTAATTTTAAAAAGTAAAGTATGTGAAACTTGCTAGAATGGAATTGCTCAGTTTAGTTACGATAAAAAAGCCAGACGGTGGTTTTAAGTCATATTTTGTTTTCCAACTAAACTCAAATTTTAATTTTAAATATTGTTAAAATTTTTGAGGTGGGTGAATTTAGTCCAAAACGAAAAGGGTATCGTGGTATGGTTCGATATGTTTACAAAAGATCTTTACTTTATTTTTTTTATAATTTCTTATCAAATTCATACGATCGTCAAAACGATTACTCAAGCTAGATGATTTTCGGCTATTAATCGACCTTTAATAACGAAGTATATTCCTAAAATATTTAATGTTTGACAAAAGATATTTTGACAGTTGACACAGGATCGGGAATTGTGGATTTGGTTCTGCAAGAACCGAATCTACCGCTCGGCGGTTGAAGAGGAAACGATTAAGAAGAAGGAGGACTTAATGTTTGCTTTGAACACTCGTTTGCGACTACCACCAAAATAACATCGTAGAAGTCATAAATCCTGTCCTAATGGTCTCTTTCAGAATTTGGATGTTGTTTATTATTTTTGTTTACCTGGGCATGTATAAAAGTCAGGCTACATAATTATTCACAAAAGATTATGGAAAGCCACCGTGTTTAAGAACCTCTACTATGCTAATGTGTTCTCAATGGCGTATCTACGGTTGGACAAGTAGGGCAACATTCAGAGGGAACAAGAAATTCGCAAATTATTAAATTTAAAAACCGACAAAACAAATAATAAAATATAAAATCAGAAAATCTCACAATTTTTGTACATTCACATACTGTGAGCTGTACTGAACAAACGGGAGAGAATCCGGGCGGAGTTGAACTTGTAAAACACCTTAAGAAATTATGTCCACGCCAAAGGAAATTATGCCTAAGCCATACTCCACAAAATGAATACCCCTTCGAAATCTGAAATGTTAAACAATGAGATTGTAAAAGTGGAAAACGGTCAAAATATCATAAAAACACAGCATGAAGTAATTAGAAGAGCTAATTGAATTTATTGTGCATTAGGAGGATGAAAGCGTGATTTCAAATCTGCGCATTCTCCATCAAATCCTGCTCACAACTGCAGTATCCATCTCAAGTTGTGAACAATCTTTCAGTAAGTTAAAATTTATACTTTCCTGTTTGAGGATTACAGTGGGTCTAGAAAGAATATCTATAAGGCTTAAAGGTTGAATATTGTGATCTCTGAACACTATTATAAATGTCCTTTGAGACAGATTGTAATATTTCTCAATAAACAAGTTCTAAAAAAAAGTTAAATATAAGGGTAAATTTATTCAGCGTCGCAGACTAGAAAGGTGCAATTGAAGGATAAATGTTTTACGGACTTACTATTAAAAAATAGAAAATTAATATGTTTTGTTAGATTTATGGTAGTTTCATTTAGTTTATCTGTTTTTTATATTAAGATTACCACAGACGGATATACGGGGAGGAGGGGCTTTCGGGCTGAAGCCACCTCCAAAATGGTAAAATGTAACCATGTTTTACTGAAAAAAATATTAAAAACTATATCTTAATGCATTCTTTTTCGTGTAATTACTTTTAATAGGACTTCAAGAACCACTTAAACACCATTTCATATAGGTTATTAATTTCTTTATTTTTTTTTTCAAATTAATTATCGTTACATGTATATGAAAAAAAATCTTTCGGGCTGAACCCCCCCCCCCTCAAAAAAAAATTAAATCCTGGATCCGCTAGTGAAGATTACGAAGGGGCTCAACTTTGATGCGTGTCAAAGGTGTCATCTTCGATTGGTATGCCCCTTAATGGCTCAAAATTTCATATGTGAATAAAAATAATATCATGCATTATTATAAACTATGAAAATTTTATGAAGTATTTTTTTTTTTCTTATACCAAAGTCGTTGGTCATTCGGCCATCCGACATATTTTCGAAGGTATTAAACGTAAGTTAAGTATTAATTCCGTATAACCACTCACCCAGATCCTTTTTCGGACCCCTTGTGATCCAACATTCAGATGCAACAAAGACACCATGGTGCATCATGACCGGAGGTCCGGTGTTGTTGCCCAATCTGTGCATCCAGAGGCTGTAGCCGTCTTCTGTTATCACTTCTATATCTGTTGATGCATAACCTGCTGCGGTCGCTAAATCTTTCTAAAACACGTTATTATTCATTAGCTAGTATGAACAAAATTTAAAAAAATAAACTTAAGAAATTATGCATTTAATATAACTATAGGTTACGTTAATTAATTATCTTTATCGTGTTTACATTATTTTATTTTAATTAATTATTACTTATTAATACTCATTATTATTATCATATATAGTTTCATACTATATGTTCAATCACCACAGTAAGGATATCGAACTGGAAAATCAGACTTACCTGACTTGGAAATAGCTATCGAAAGGCTGAAAACAATTGACTCAGCCAGCGATGGGCAACCAATCACCAGGGATTTGAAAGAAGAACTAAGAATCAAGCTATTAAAAAATAATCAAATAATATAAGACAAGGAAAGGATACCAGAGACTTACAACACGATCCTAAAAATGAGCTTCGTATACATTAACTATGTCTCTATAAGCACTATCCTCAGGCAAGTGTAATAATTGCAGAGTTATAGGACTCCTTCCTGTTGTCTAAAATATAATGACCGTTATATTTTAAATAATATGCACCTAAAGTGGGTGTTTAAATAATATGCACATATTATATGTGGCAACTAAGCAGAATACAGAAGTGGAAAAAGTACTATAGGCCAGATATTCATCACAAAAACCGGACTCGAAAAACAATGAGAAATAATTTGAGATGTATACTTCTTGTCGATTAAAAATCAGCCTATGAATCCATAGATAGAATCTGTTTTTGGGAGATCATTGCTGAGCTGAAAGTTCCCGAATAAGAGATTACTGAAAGGGTGAGAAAATTATCCTAAATGTCAAATTCTAATACAAACAGAAGTAGGTATCTTAAACCTTCAAACTAGTTTGTGATAGGGAAACTCTTGCCGATGCTGTTAAACTTTGGAGAAGATAATAAGAATATCATCTTTAGGTAGATCATCTCCCTTAGAAGGGACCGTACGGCGGAGTGAATCATCAAATTCTAGGATACAGTGATGATACTGCTGTCTTTGGAAGATAAATAAAGAAAAAATAAAGACATTTGAGATATACGGCAACAAGACCTGGACATTAACCATCCCCTTAGATGTATTGAAATAAAAATGTTCCAGCAGGAAACCGAAGCTTTCTTGGATGAGAGTAACTAACGCATGGAGGAGAAGAACCCATAAAATACGACGCTGATTAACCAATATCTCATGATATGAAGCAAGGAGATTAAGATGAGTGGGAAATATAACATGAAATAATCCATGAAAAAGCCTCCAAACAACAATGAATCCCTCAATTGTTGGTGAGAAACCACGTAGGAGGCCCAAGCTAGAAGTTGGTAGAATCAACAAAGATGCTGCAGAGCTGCATCCAAAATAAGCTGGAAAGCTATAGCCCAAGACAGGCTGAGGTGGAAAAGTCTGGTTGAGGCAGCCAAAGATCTACAAGGAGGGGTCTTTAAGAAAATCTGACTGGAAGTGTCTGGTGATATAGTTGGAGGTAGTTAAAAGTGAGTAAGTTTAATGAAGGCTAGAGGAACTGGGTGGTGGAGCCTGGAGGTGCTTAGAGGTATCTGGAAGTGAGTAAGTGTTGTGAATCTTGAGATACTGAGTGGTAAGCCAAGGAGGTGCGTTGAAAAGATCAGAGAGGTAGCAGGCAATTAAATAAGAAAGGCAATCGTCTAATATTTATTTTGGCAACAAATTAAATGAGTAATACTATTAATCTTGCCTCATATCACCATTGTCAATTCTAAATCGTAATTTGTTTGTATAAATTTCTTAACCACATTAGAATTTTTTAACAAAATTATGCAAACGAAATTAAATAAAATTAGTTAGGATACTTTTTTTTTTTTTTTTTGACTTGATTCTTCAACTCACACCTGTCAGAAGTTCCGACAATCAGCGAGTGTGATGTCAAGATGAAGAGATTGGTCTTGGAATAGGCGTGAGGGATGGATACTTAAATGCTAAATAAATGAACACTTACACCGGCATCGCTAGATACGAGAATGCTACAACGGGCAACGTTCCAACACTCGGCCATCATGACCGCATATAATACATTTAACATTTTCAAACATTTCTCCTCTGTAATCGATAGAAACATTTAGTATAATAAATATATTGAACAGACTGAAGATATTGACTGCCATTTATGGAATCCTTAACCCCCTTAAGAAAGCGGACAACTAGAAACGGATCAGTACGAATATTTGTTTTTCTTTGATAAAAAATATGAGTGAAATAATAGTGAATGTAGTTCATTTGCATTAAGAATTCATAATATTCAATGGGAAGAAGTTTAGACAATAGTAGAACAAAGTTTTTCAAGTGCATTTCATGTTCATAACCTTGTTACATACATTTGGTTCTAGTGTCAATAAACAGAAAATACTCAACACTTGTTTAATAGCCTTAGAAAATTAAGTTCAGTAACAATGTCATCTTTCATTGTTTTGAACAATAGTTTTTTCAAAAGAATCAATAATTTATTACTTCTCTAAATTTATTACCTTTAGTACAGTATAATCCTTGTGAAAAAGGAAGTTATAAGGCATCAAATGAATTAATTTGATTTCTTTAATACATGATAGATGAATAATTGTAAACCTAAGTTTTGTTCTCGCAAGACTTCGAGATCATTTAAAATAAAACAAATTTAAAAATCATTAAAAAATGTGCTAACGATTCTTGATAATCTTCGTCATAAGGTAACAGAGAAAATAATTACTTACACATATGTCGTATTGGTACATTTTTCATTTTTTGAAGTAGTCGATTTGTCCAGATTATTCTGAATTTGGAACCCTGGGGTTCCTGCACATTGTTTTGTACTCGTATTAACACTAATTATTAACAAATAACTGCACAGAACTGAAGGTAGTTAATATAATAGGTAAGCAATTAAAAATAATTATATTTTAAATTTATAGCCTAAACACCAGTTATTTTACGACTTTATATATAAGGTATTACTTTTTAATTTAAACAGCTTTCCAAAGATATATTATACAAAATTTAAGATACTTTAGAAGAAGAAATTGTTTTGAGAGTTTGGTAATTAAGCTCTGCTTTATTATTACTCAATAAAGTTAATACACACACACACAAACATCATTGAAAACTCGGATTCGAATTTTTTTTCGATCGTAATATTGTGCTTTTACGAGTATATATTTCAAATATAGGTAAGTTTAAAACTATTAAAAATTATATTGTTTTTTAAACGGCTATCAAATACATGATGTGTATACACTCACTCTAAATTTATTACCTTTAGTACAGTATAATCCTTGTGAAAAAGGGAGTTACCAGGCATCAAATGAATTAATTTGATTTATTTAATACATGATAGATAAATAATAATTGTAAACCTAAGTCTTTGTTCTCGCAAGACTTCGAGATCATTTAAAATAAAACGAAAACAATTTTGATTGTTCATAGTTTTCGTCAATTTTGATCCCTTCAGATTAATCTTAAGGTAAAAGTGAATTAGTACTCTCTATAAAGTTGCTACATGAATCCAAATATTTTATTTAAACCAATATTTTCTGAATTATAGCCATCCGTTTTTTCAAATTATAGTTAATCCAGTAGATTCGAAAACGATAAATCTATTTTTCAGCAAATGTAACAAGATTTGTATTTAAATCAAAGCAGGACCCAATGGTTCAGTGTAGACGCAGTATTCATCGAAATAATGCAACCGTATTCGTCGAAGTAAACATGTATAAAAGTATATAAGAGTTTGAAAACTTTGCAATTAGAATCGAGGAGGTCATTAATGACAGATTGCATGACAGGAGGAGGACATATTGACTCCTGCGATTCACTGGGCCGACATATTGTTAAGGTCAGGGGCAAGGAAATTGCTCATCACCGGTATGAAAATCTGGTTGAAAAAAGGCCTTCGGGTAGCATCCGGATCTACAACAAAGTTCGGCAGATTCGGGTTAAAATGGAAGATAGGAGGTGGAGTGAGAGTGGAAAACGTTGGCATTGAATAAAGAATTAGATTTCTTCTGATCACTTTCCTATTGATTTATCATAAATCGCCCAATATAAAATATCAATATTATTAGAAAGGTATAGAGTGCGAACTTGAAACATATTAACAGTATTTTATTTCATCTACAAGTTGACTATACTTGTCAGAGTTATTTTTTGTTTCTCATGAAAAAATGAACAATTTTTTTTTACTAAAAAAATGTATAATTCAGACGTAAATTGCTATCTGAAAATCGCTTTGGAATAATCAAATTTTATTGACAGCTTCACAGCTTTCTATCGCGAGATATACGAATATACTCGTATAACTAAATATACTCGTAAATCATCTCAGCAAATCTCTTGGCCACCGCCTACTTGATCACCGTGGTAGGCTGTAGGGGTTTTAAACTGTTAAATAATAGGTTATACAGGATTAAAATATAAGATCTGATAAGGGTTTAACAAAGACTCTGGATAGTAACAGAGAAGCTAATTGTCTTCCATGCTTATCAAATACTGGAGAATTTATCGTAATCAATAAAATTTTAAACCTCAAAGACCCGAAAGAAGTTAAAAATTAACAAAATATTAATAGTAGTCGGATAGTATCAGTTTTGAAAGATATTGGTAATGTATATTAATCGATGTTATCGGTTGTTACATACCTCAAGATATATTTCTCAATTAACTTCATACAGATAATTGATTCAATTAAATATTAAACAATCTCAGAGATGGAATATTAGTTTTTTTACTCGGTTTGTAAGAGAAAGCCAGGTTGTAAACTTAATGTCTTCAGATATCCGTGATAATCTGCCAAATTTTCCAGGTGTAATTTAGTAGTTATATAAATTAATTCAAAGCTTGACGGTTACAGTTTGTTGTGACCTACCAAATACTGAAAACCGTCACTATTGATTATCTAACATAGTTTTAATCCAATTAAATATTGAAAAAAATCAATAAATAGTCTGTTTTTCAAACTATAATTAATAAAATAAGTTTCCAAGCTGAATTCTAATGATGCGCGATGGATTGATTCGTTGTACAAATTATTATATCTGTAAGTTTTGAAACTATATTAAATATATTTTAATGCAAAATATGATTAAAAAATAATTAAGTTTGTGTGCGCGTTATTACCATGGCAATGGTTATGCGTGTATGGGTTAGGATCAATGTATACAATCTGAATACACTGAAGATAAATTATAAATGTTTTTATGAACATGTTATCATTTACAACTAGTTACATTAATATTTTGGTGCTTTTTATTTAATTTATGTAATAAATACTTATGAACAAAATTGACGGTATGGATATGTTAATGTGGATATCCTAATTAATTAGGATTATCTATTCATCTCTATACCAGACATTGACTTTTTATTGTTTAATTTTCTACTGCGTACAGTCTGAAACGGAGGATAGAATATAAACAAATTTCCAACGATTTAAATATTCGGGACAAAACTTCATAGGTCAAATATGATTTTCTAACAATTTCAATGGTTAGGACAACATTTTCCGAGACTTTAGTTTGATAAAATTAAAATATAGTCATTCGGTAAGGAAATATTGGGGTTGTTTGTTTAGAATCCGTCGTCTTGTTTGAATCGTATACGTATGTCGTATTAGCGATTTTTAAGGGAGGGATTGATGGGTTGGATTTGGTGAATATTTTGTAAATTTTCCACATCGATTTGGAACTCGTATCAAAGGATTCAAGTGTTTTGGACCAATTTTTGTTTCCTCTACTCATAGAGCTTCTTTCTTAGAAGATTTGTAAGTTAGTACGAAATTTTTTAAGTGTAGTGGAATTCGTTGATTATGTTTTGTTTTCAACTTTATTACTAAATTTAATTAAAATCTTAATTATGTCAGGGAGTTCATCAACTTTTGGAGCAATATAGGTCTTGGGAATAGGTTGTTGAGCTGCATCGGAAATAGTTTGTTAAGTTATCGATTGCATTAGTTATTTCGCCTTAATTATTTGGAATAGGATTTACTTTCAGCTTTTTTGTTTCTAAACTTTTCCACCAGTTTTGTATGACGAAAAGGAGTAAATTATATTAGATATACATATATTTAGATACAGGTAGAAATTTTTCTTGCTCGTTTTTGGTTTGCTCGTTTTAACTTTCTTGACTGAATTTGCTAGATAATCACCGAATTCACAAATTATCGCAGTTGATTTTTGTATTCATCATTAGCAGAGGGTTCTAAAAAAAGATTTTGATTACAGTAAGACCTTAGCGGTCTTTAGCGCGAGGCACTTTCCGATGAAAAAGGAAATTCCAGGATCCTTTTAGTAATAACTTATCCTATGAAAATACGACTTTTTAAAAATTTATTTAGAAATATCTTATTTAAGAACATATTTGACTCATTTCCAAAAATAACACAACAAACAATTATTTTCAAAATACAGTAAAAACGTCTAAAATATATTTAATGATAAGAAATAAGGCTGTTTTATTTCTTCACCATATTTATTTCAATTTACATAGCTACGTTTCGGCCGGTAAGCCATTTTCAAACCATTTTATCCAACCTTGGTTGTTGCATGTAGTCCAAAGTCAGATTAAATTATAAGTGCATTTCACACAGCCTTATTTTATAATATTTAAAAAAAAAATCACCTATAACAAGCATATATATATTTAATGATTTATAACAAGTTGCATGATCAATGTGACAGATAACAGCCTTTTTACTTGATTTAAAATTATCAATAGGAATTTAAAAAATATCATTCAGAAAACTGTTGAATTTAGACCAGTTTGCATCTTTGTATCGATATTTTACTGTAGGCCTGGATTTAATTTTATGCCAAATAATACCGGGTTGTGATCCAAACTTGTAATTAGAGTTACTGACCCGAATGGGTAGTGAAATTAGAGGGCTGAGTGAATAAAACGATTTGGTTATTGGTTGATTGATATTTGTTTGGGTTTATTTGTTTTCATTTATTACATTTAACAACTGTTTATAATTATCAAATGCGTTTAGGACTATTGGACTATTTGTGTATCTCACTATTGCTGGCAATGAGCTTATTTGTACACTGTTTATTGATCGTGCTAACGATTCTTGATAATCTTCGTCATAAAGTAACAGAGAAAATAATTACTCACAGCTATGTCGTATTGGTCCATTTTTCTTTTTTTGAAGTAGTCTAATTGTCCAGATCATTCTGAATTTGGAGCCCTGAAGTTCCAGCACATTGTTTTATACTCGTATTAACACTAATGATTAACAAATAACTGCACAGAACTGAAGGTAGTTAATATAATAGGTAAGCAATTAAAAATAATTATATTTTAAATTTATAGCCTAAATAAGAGTTATCCTACGACTTTATATATTAGGTAATTACTTTGCTTGATTTGAACAGCTTTCCAAAGATATATCATATAAAATTTAAGATACTTCAGAAGAAGAAATTGTTTTGAGAGTTTGGTAATTAAGTTGTGCTTTACTATTACTCAATAAAGTTAATACTTCCCTGATATTAAACAATTTTTAATTTTACTTTGATATCAATTTATTTATCAAAGTCAATTTTAACGGAAAAGTCAGTGAAACATCTTGGACACATATCTATCTTAAATACGTTTCTGCTTTTCGTTTATATTTCAAATATATGTAAGTTAAAGTAATAAATATTCATAATACAAAAAATTGTATTATTTTTAAATGGTTATCAAATACTTGATGTGCATACACCCACATTGGTGTATATTCTGTAAGAATATTATGAATACTTCATATTATTTTTGTTATCTTTATTTAACATTCATTATTTAATTTTAATTGACGAACGAATGGCTATTGTCTAATTTAACTGATAAGTTTCAAATTTGTGAAATTGAAGTCATTTAGAAAAGTGATGGCTAGCCTGAATTAGTGATAATTAAAATCTTGCTAAGAATAAATTAGTATAATTATAATGTTCGCATAACCATATTTTTTTTTCCATCCGCACCTTTTATTTGTATATCAGCAATCGGCAGACAAGTTCGTATAATAATCAGAATAGAAAAAATATATAATAAAATAAAAGAAGCTTGATAGGCATGAGGTAAAGCAGAACTCAGCGGTATCCCTTATGCGGCTTTCATTAATTTACATAGTTACGTAAGTAGCTCCCTCATCCAGACTCTTTTCAGTCGTATTTTGGTATTCTCCGGCACGAGAGTCGTGGCTATTCCTTATATTAGGTGTTTCTAGTTTCCGTTCAACATATCATGGAATCGTTTGTAGTAGAACCGTATTTCTTGTCTCCTAGCATGCGTAAGTGTGTAAAGTGTTGTTATCCACGCACCATGGTGCTCAGGTAATTAATCATAGCATTTTAGATTAAAAAGTTTGAATTCTGTTAATGTGTTTGTTTTCCAATTCCATATCTTTGTAGTTCATCTAGAGAGGGTTTAATAAGTATATATAAATATTTAATTTTTGCCTTTCTTTTAATATAGAATGTCTTCTAAACAGCGATTGCAATAATTTTAATCTTAGGTTTAAGGATGCACACATTTTTCTTTACACGTGGACCCCAAGTCATTCTCTAATCAAACGTCACTCCTAGGTATTCTATTCTGCCCATTTGTGGGATCTTGTAGTAGAAAAATAAATGTTGAATTATGTTTATATATCGTCACGTTTCAATTACTCTATGTTGTGTATTTCTAGCAATCATAAAAATATGTTTTAATACGGAAGCATTTACGGCTATTGTTCTATAGTTTACACTATCTGATAAATATTTTATGAAAGCCTTCGTTGTTCCCAATTTGTTAAAAAATAATTAGTCGTTATTGTAATAAAATACATTATTATATTTACATGATGCCTCCTATTCTCAACAGTTATATAGTATATATTTATTTGAAAACATAGATAGTTCAGAAACTCACAACAGTGGGAAGCCCCTTGAAGGACGGAGGCCTCCTCTGCCAGGACTCCGCCACGAAGAGGAGGAGGATGAAAGAAGCCAACATCCCTTAGACGACTGAAGAAGGAGCCACCTTGCTGCCCCCTACCACGCTCTCTCGGTCCGCTTGTCCTTCGGTGCCCTTGATATTCACAATACTAGCTCTCCAGTGCTTCAATATATTAAACTGATAAATATTGACCGAGTTTTTGGAGGTTATAAAAGTAGGACAAACTTCAGGGTCCATTAAAACCTGCTTGATTGGAATTATGCAAAGCACTTATTAGATCATTAATGACACACAGTATATTACGAATTAATGACATAAAATTACGAAACTGTTCATAAATGATTTTCCTCACTCCATATAGAATTATTGAGAGATGCATCTATAAACAATTGATTTAGTCAAAAATTCTGGGTTATCCTAAGAATCCTTTAAAACTTTGATTTTAATTGGTAATCCGTGATAGAAAAGTTGTATTTTCTTCAGACTTTCATTTCTTCTATCATTTATAAACGATTAAGAAGTCAACTTTTAAAAACTTTCACATTTCGTGGCATATGTTGAAATCAAATGAAGTTTTATGAACTCTATGTATATATTTTCAAAATAGAAACCCATGTAACTATAAAATAATTTTTATAAATATTTTAAAAATAATAAAAATAAATAAAATAATAAAAATGTATATATATATATATATATATATATATATATATTTTACTAATATTAACTAATACTTCTGTATATAAGTTCATGTATTGTCTTAAGGATAGAAGAGTATCCTGTGTATATAGCAACCCAATATAATTGGGCAGCAATCCTTTATATTTTATGAAAATAAAGTGTTTCTCTCTTTCTCTCTTTATAATTAATTTTTACTAAGAAATTAAGGTGTTTATTTTTAATTCCATTTAGCCACATACAAAATATATGATAATGGAAAATAAGTTCTTAAAACTTTTCATTTCATTCATTCGGCTTAGATCACAGATTTAATTTATCTAAAATGAATTACTTGATTCTGATATGTCCTTTCGTTGAGTTGCTTAGACTATGCTGTTCATTTAGTTCAAATATTCAATATTTAGTTTGACTTTTTTGGTAAAATAAATTACTTCAATAGTCCTTTAAATATATTTTTTTTTTATATTAAAGTTCTGTAAAACTCTTTCTTGAAAAGTAGCAAGAAAAAAAGTTCTACTTCCAAAATAACAGGAAACAAAATTTTAAAAAAAGAAAAGATTCTACTCATACCGAAATTAATTAAAAATAAAAGTTAAAATATCATTTCAAGGCCTGATTTATAGGCTATCTATGACCAAACTTAGATCCGCGGTATAACATGACTCTCCTGTAATAAATGTATACATTTTAGACATAAATGTATAAATGAAAACAATTTGAGATCCAGAGTTATTATAGAAATTATTTTTTTTTTTATTTTCCTACCTACACTAGCAAATACTACTAGGTAAACCTATAGGTAAGGAGAGTATTGCGATCGAGTCAAATTTCCTATGTGCGGCTTCCGACGGATCTATACGTTTCACAGCTGCCTCAGTCCGAAAAACACATTTTCAGCCATTAGTATGCCTGTCTGTCTATCTGTGCCCAGATTATCTCGGAAACTAGTTGACCGATTTTTCGCTTCCTTTTTTATTTTGTAGGGTTTTGACTACTAATGCCTATGATACGAATTGAGTGTTCCATGAGCAATAGCGGCTGCGCAATAAGTGAAAAACCTATTACTTTCACTTACCTATATATATAATATATAATAAGGGAAGGTATTGCGATGGCGAAAATGTTCGAATATGAGTTTTCAACGGAAATGCACGTTTTGAAGTCCCATGAGTCCAAATAACCAAGTCCCGCAAAATGGTGTGTGTGTGTGTATATATATGACTGTGTGTGTATGTGTTAGCAGTCTAGCTCAAAAACGAAATGTCGTAAGAAAGCGAAATTGCATATTTAAGGTTCTTATATGCCTAAGCTGTTACAGCAACTTTTTCGTCAAAATCGGCTAACCGGAAGTGTTAGTTTAGCGATTTTAATTGAATTCGGTATATCAGTGTATTATTAAGTTCTTATTAATATCAGCTATTACTTATCCACATCGATGTCACTTTACAGGGCTTAAATGCTCAATGTTCCTATATGTCTTTCTCTAAAGTTAATTTATTTGGTTTATTTAAAAAAAAAAAATACTCTCTTTTATTGATAGTAGATATAAAATATGGCCAAATATAACCTATGAAAGAATTTGATAAATGGAAAGTGGAAAAAAATGGGAAAATGTTTATTTAGGTCGAAAATAAATCTCCGGAAATACCAGTCAGAAGATATACGTATTATATATTGTTGAAAAGAGGAGATTTTTAGAAAAAAAAACAATATTCAGCATTGAAAGGCGTAGAAGGTAATGGAGAGAGACATATAATAATTTTTGAAAACTAACATTATTTAACGGAAATCACATGTTTCAAAGGAAATTAAACGAAACTTACTTACTAAATGAAAATTAATGTTATAATATGTTTAATTTTAAAATCTGTATGAACATAGCTCGAAAATTAAAAGGGGCACAACTATTTAAAAGGAGGGGAGTTAATTTAAGGGTTAAGCAATATTGAATTATTTCGTAATTAGATTCTTCCGAAACATTGAAATGTTAACAACCTGTCACTATTAATATTCATATTTTTTGCTATTCAATTCAATTTTTCAAGTTAAAAAGTTCGATTATTACATATTTTCATTTGGTAAAATTTAAAAATAGAAAAAAATATTTTGAATAACTAGCGCTTAAATTACATAGAAATAATTATTGTGAGGAGAGGAGGGTACAGTTATAGCACGTCACAATACCCTTTGGTGTAGCATACGTTAAAACCAAAAAATGTCGGATTCAATTGGTCTAACCCTTGAATACATCGATCTATCACGGCAGCAGCCTACTCTATGGTTCTTATGATTTCCAAGAGATCTTGAAATAATTTTTTAAAAAAATCATGGTATGAAGATGATTGACAGTGGATTCTAATTTCAGAAGAAGTTAGTCGATAGTGCCGTCGAAAAATACTATATTACATAATAGTATATTACTTTCACTTACGTATATATGTAATATATAGTAAGGGTAAGTATTGCGATCGAGAAAATTTTTGAATCTGAGTTTTCAACGGAAATACCTGTTTTGGCTGTTGAGTCCTAAAAACCAAGTCTCGAAAAATGGTCTGTGTGCATAGTTTGCAGTCTAATTAAAATACGAAAAGTCGTGCGAAACTGATCACGTATTTAAGATAGGCATATGCCTTAGATGCGACAACAAGTTTTTCCTTGAAATTGGCTAACCGGAAGTGCCAATTCTTATCGGCGCTGAAATAAATTTTTACAATTTTCTCAAAAACGGCTCTAATGATTTAGGTTAAACTTAGTGTATCATTGTATAATTAAATGGTCTTTAATATCAATCACGTCTTATCCCCACTGATGTCACTTTACAGGGCTTAAATGCCCAATGTTCATTTAAGTCTTCCTCTAAAGTACCTTTAATATGGTTTATTTAAAAAAAATAACCATCTCACATTATTCAGAGTTACGAAAAAATGCTAAAACTTTTGAAAGAATTTTGCTAAGTTAATAATGGAGAAAAAAATAAAAATGCTTATTCAGGTCGAAAATAAATCTGCGGAAATACCGGTCAGAAGGTATACGTATAATATATCATTGGAAAGAGGAGAATTAAAAAAAAAAAAAAAACAATAGCTAATATAGAAAGTTGTAGAAGGTAACGGAGAGTGGCCAAAAAAATGATAAATAATAATTTTTGAAAACTAATATTATTTAACGTAAATCACATGTTTTCAAGGAAATTAAATAAAATTTACTTACTAAATGTAAACTTTAAAAATATTTTTAAGTTTGAAAAAATTATTTAAAATTCACCTAATCAAGGCAGTGATGACATTGCTTATAAAACTATTTCATTTTACTTGTATGAAAGAAAAAGTAAAATATAAAATAATTTCATGGATGTATAAAGCACGTATTTATAACCTGAAATACATTTACTGTAGTTTAATAATTCTAGATGACATATTATATTTAAATAATTAGGTATCAACGTCCGTTTATTCCGAAATATTGTCATCTAACTTTTTAGAAACTTAAATTAGTGAATAATTTGATGAATCTTCCGTTTGTGATATTCCAACAGTATCCACAACTATTTCATTGTATTTGTGTGAAAGAAGAAGTGAAATTTTAAGAATATTTCGTAGATTTTATAACCTTAAATATATTTACTGTAGTTCAATAACTCTAGATCTGATATTATATTTAAATATCTAGATCTCTATCGTCCATATATTACAAAAAATCATCAAGTAACCTTTTCCTTTTGTGATATTCCAACAGTATCCACTTATAATCAGTGTGACAACTTTTGACCTGTCTATGACAGACAATGAAAATCTCTTAATTCCGTTTTAGTAAACTTTGCAATGGAAAATAACAGTTTAATAACTAGTAGTCGTACAATCCATAATCAACGGACCGTACAATCCATAATCTAGCGGTGATATAATATATAGGACTTTTGTTATTTTAATGTTATTTATGATTTGTTAGCTGTAATTTTTAGTCTTATCTCAGTTAGAAGTGCAATTCAAAAATTTTAAAATAGCCCAACATGGCCAGAAAATAATTTCTATTTTAAGTTGAGCGGTAAGTGAAAGTTGTGTGTTGCCAGATTTTTTTTTTTTTACATTTTCCAACATTTCGACCTATGTTGTATATAATTTTTTTTTCAATCCGAAAAAAAATTAACATAACGAAATAAAAAATAATCAATTAAAAAAAATCTTATGAATATTTCTCACTGCTTAGAGTACAAGATGTTAATCTCAATCTTAAACAATGATTACGGTTCCCATTGATAATTTGATATCTCATTAAAGAATATAATGTTCATTTAATGTAGATTTATTACTTATTTTCTCAGCAATCCAAGGTAGAGGAATTGTGGTACATGTGTCAAAGACGTCGAGATCTCTAGTTAACTAACATGATTTTAGATCCTAAGGTTCGATTTATTTCCACCAAAACTCGAAAAGTATACAATTTATGATGCAATGCACTCATTATTTGAAAGATATTTCTACATAATCTACCAAACAAAAAAAAAAAGTAATGTTTCAAAATTGATTAGAAAACTGACCGATTGACATTTTAAAATTTATTTACCCTTTTCTTTTCAATCTTATTTTTGATTTATATACTAAAGGAGAGTAATGTTAGATAATTTACTTTTCCTTATAATAAGATGTGTGGATAGTTGTTAATTATTTCAAAATTAGACTGGTTTCTAAGGGACCAGAGCAGCATCACACTATTTAGCTTAGTAACCTTTTACACGGTAAGTTGCATTGATTGAATAGGGCTAAAAGGTTTTCTTTTTTTCTTGTATGCGATATGGCTGAGATGCAAAATCCAAGTTTTCCATCTCGGCGTCCCCCTCCCGTATCACTTTTAAAAATGTGATACAGGACTTTTGAAAATCCCCAAAACTGCTATGTGTTCGCACTTTTTTCGTTATTTCCCCATTTTGACCATGAAGATGCACGTTTTCGACAAAAAACGTTCTATACATTTTTAAACAAGATTAAATATGCTACAATTATAACCAAGGCAGGTTCGTTAAATTTAATTAGGTTAATTTAAATTTAAATCGTCATAGTTGGTCTTTTTATTAAAGCTGGATAGTCAGAGAATAATAAAACATAAAAAAAAATTAAAATAATTGGCCCTGGCAATAAAAAATGCCAGTAAAGTAAATTTTTTCAAGTCATTCAAATTAAAGTTGAAAATCAAGCGTCATTTGTAATTAAATGGCCAACAATAACGAAACACCTTCAAGGATAGAGCATCTAAGAATACATTTATCTTTATAAATCACTGGCTAATTTTTAGTATATTTAAAACAATCAGCGAAAAAGCGGCACTAGCGTAGACGCTTACAGTCCTACGCTACCTCATCCGGTTCTCATAAATGGCATAGTTATGTATTCTCTTCATTATGTATTCTCTATTCTCTTCATTTGTCTACTACATATTTCTTTCACCAATTAATATTTTCATCAGTTCCTTGTTATATTTTCAAAGATTTGGAATCTTCTCAACAGTAATCGTAGTGTTTATTTCTTCTTCTTCTTCGCTTTTTTATATATTTATATCTTTTGGTATGATTTTCCCCCATATTTAACACTGGTTATGGGACATGGGTGATTTGCAAAATCCAAGTTTTCGACTTCGGCGTCCCCCCTGATCACTTTTAAATATTCCAAAACTATGTTCGCACTTTTTTTGTTTTTTCTCCATTTTCTCCATTGGGTCTTTTAATCTTTATTAATAAAAAATATCCTTGACATGAAAAGGAGGGTCTAAGTTGCATCCAATGGGAATAGAAGGTTTCTTTTTTCTTCTTGTATTGGATGTGACTGAGACACAAAAACCAAGTTTTCGACCTCAGCGCCTCCTGTATCACTTTTTAAAATGTGATACAGGGCTTGAAAATCCCCAAAACTGTCATGTGCTCGCACTTTTTTCGTTATTTCTCCATTCTGACCATGAAGATGCACGTTTTCAACAAAAAACATTCTATACATTTTTAAACAAGATTAAATATGCTACAATTATAACCAAGGCAGGTTCATTAAATTTAATAAGTTCTGAGATATAGGTTTTCAAAGTTTTGGAAATTTGTTGAACTTCAAAATGTTAAGCTATTTTTCATGTTTGATCATATACAATTGTATTTACATCTTCAATGACCTGTATTGTATGATTCAGTGAAGTAAATTTTTATTCATTTTAAAATTTTGAAGGAGGGATGAGGGAGGGGGAGAAGGTTTGGTGGGAGAGAGAGAGAGAGAGAGATCACTTTCCACAACCTGAAGACTGAAATTGAAATTAAAAAAGTATTTACATCAAGTGCATACAAAAATTTTAAATGAAGTTTTTGAAACTTGCTTATGTTAAACTAATTCTCATCTCTATTTCTTCAATAACCTGCCTTACATACAAGAGTTAGTGAAGTAAACGTTAATTTAATTTATTATTTTGAAGGAGTAAATAAGCAAGATCCAAAATCTTTGAAAATATAACAAGGAACTGATGGAAATATTATTTCCATCTAGGTGAAAAAAAATTTAATGTACAGGTGAAGAGGGAAGAACTATAACTATGACATTAGCACTAGCGGATCTAGGATTTAATTTTGGGGTAGGGGCTTCAGCCTGGAAGCTTTTATTTTCATATATATAATTGTAATTACATTGGAAAAACAGAAAGATACTAACTACCTATATGAGATAGTGTTTAAGTGATTCTTGAAGCTCTATTAAATGTAATTAAACGAGCAATAATACTTTAAGACATAATTTTTTTTAAATATTTTTTACCATAAAACATGGTTACCTTATACCATTTTGGGAGGGAGGGGGCTTCAGCCCGAAAGCTCCTCCCCAGTAAATCCGCTTGTGGACATTAGTGAGAATCGAATTAGGTGGCAGAGTACTGTAGGCGCCTATACCAGTGCCGCTTTTTCACTAATCAAGTATTGCAAATATGTTAAATATTAATAAGTTATTTAGAAAGAGAAATGTATTTTCTAGGTGCTTTATTTTAAGGCGTTTTTCTTGACCATAAGGTATTTTTGGCCATTTAATTATAAATGACAGTTGATTTTCAGCATTAACTTGACCGACTAGCAATAATGTCATATTGCTATTTTTTATTTCCAAGGCCAATTTTTTTTATCTTTTATTATTTTTCATATTTTTTAAATCAAAGACCCGTCTTGTCTGGACGCCATTTTAGGACAGTGAGGACACATTGAATTGTGGAAACACTGTTTTTTTTTAGTAAATAGTTACAAAGAAAACAGCGATATGAATTTTATTGTGATGTGAGGGGGAGGTGCATGGTAGGGGGGTCTGGCCTAAGGAAAGGGGGTTCCTTTCCTTCCAACATTTCATTTGCCAAAAATGTATAATGCACTGAATTGTTGTTCTATATGTTCAAAAACCATTTTATTGAACTTTTGTAAGAGAAGGCTTGAAGAAATGCATGATGTTGAAATTTAAGGAAGGGTAGTGAGTGACACGGGCGGATCTACAGGGGGTGGAGGGAGGAGGAGCTTTGGGGCTGAAGCCTCCCAAAATGGTAGAATATAACAATGTTTTATAAAAAAAAAATAATATTAAAAAATTTTCTCTTAAAGTATTATTGTTCGTGTAATTACATTTAAAAGAACTTTAGGAATCACTTAAACACCATTTCATATAGGTAGTTAGTTTTTTTCTTTTTTTCCAAAGTAATTATCGTTATTTTTATGAAAAAAAAAGCTTTCGGGCTGAAGCACTCGTCCCAAAATTAAATTCTGGATCCGCTAGTGGTGAGTGAAAATTGTGTGATTTAGAAACCTAATCAAGGGGAGTAAGATAAAGTGATGTGATGTCACATCTCAACAGGTTTTACTTATTTTCTTTTTTATACTTGAACAGATAATTGATTAAAACATCTTTTCCATGTATGAGCATTTTAGTTGACGGAATACCCAACTCCTATTTCAACATTTTTGATTATTGATTTTAGTGGTTTTAGTAAAACTCAGTGATTTTAGTATACTTTCTAGTGGGAAAGTTAATACCATTATTTACAGTTCTATATTTCAACACTGCATTCACCTGCTAAGAAATCAACTTACTCACTGTTTCTACAGATATCAATTTTTCAACTAGAACTATAGCTAAAATGACTTTTAGCTACATTTCAATATTCATAATTAAAAAATTATGAAATAGGAGTTATTCATCTATCAATTGTAAGGCTCATAATTTAGTATAAAATATATTTTATATTTTATACAAATAATTAAATTTTTCCAAAAAGTCACAAACTATATTTCCTATTTCAAAGTTTAAAAACCATTGAATTTACTCAATGGCATAACCATTAAAAAACTATTTATTTAAAGCAACAATATTTATTTAAGGCTCCCTTACAAAAAAAAATAAATAAAAAAAAAAAAAAAAATAAAATAAAATAAAAAATAGAAAAAGAAATATCTTATCTGATTAAAAAAAAAATTAATTGGTTTGCAATATAAAGCTATCACTAATAAAGAAAATAAATAAATAAAAGACTCTGTTTTGGCTGGCCATTGGAATTATTGTTATTTTGTGTTGCTGATTATTATCTACTCATAAGGTAATCATATAATTAATACGCCTTACACTTTTTCTCTTTTCATTTAATTATTTACTTTATTATGTATCAGAAAATGTAATAAAGAAAAAACATATTTAATAACTTTTGATCTTTTTAAATTTTAATTATGAATTATAACTGCCAATACATTCTTTTTTGTTGAATATTAAAAAAAAAAAATTTTCGCAAAAGAATAAAAGTTTATGTTTTATCTTACCTGATTTCTTAATGTATACACATATTAATTTTGACAGATCTGAATCTTTTTCAGAAGGATTAGATATTTTTAATATATTTTTTTATTAATCAACAAAATTGAACATCTAATATAATTAATCATATCTATACAATTATAAGAGGAATATATGAATTAAATGAATATTGATTAATATATCAATTTCAAGTTGAAATAATCATTTTTACATATCCAAGAAAATACTTCAACAATGTTTGGTTGCAGACATAAATAAAAGTAAGAATCTTTACAAACAAAAACTAACATTAGTTTGATATCATTCTTAAAGATAAGTTATAGCCTAGTGACTAGAAAATAATTAAATACAGTGACGAAACTTAATAAAATATTATAACAATTCACTTTAATACAAACTATAATGAAATACTATCTAGTATGGTATGCTACTTCCACTATTACTATTGTCATTGATTGAATAATAATGTTTTTATTGAACAACAGTTTGAAAAAATTACTAATCAATGCTACACAATCAGTGAACAGATAATTGTAGGTACACATATATTTAAATATTTGTAAATATTAAAATTTCTATACATCAGATTTATTTTGATATACATATAGTGAAAAAATATCTTTCTGTAGTAATGTATTTTTATTAATAACACATTATCAAACCAATATTTTGGAGATCTCCTCCATTATCAGCATTCCAATCCTGAATTATTACTGCACATACATTGTTGTGAGCGAAATCCTAAACAATGACTGTCCAATAATTATTCAAGATTGGAACCCTAATGATGGAGCAGATGTCCGAAACATGATTCGATAATGTTTTAGTAATATAAAGACATTACTATAGAAGTACTATTTTTCGCTTATTTAGTTATATTTCCAAATAGTTTGAAACTATATATTAGAGTCAACAATTTTTCTAACACTGAAATGCATATACAAACTCTTTGCACAATGTTATTAAATCATAAGTCAGCACCAATGTTTTATTTATTTTATAGAGTTTTACTAATTAATAAATAATTTGCTCAGTAAAATCAATGTTTAAACATAATACTCTACACTTGTATTCTATTTGTTAAACATATGTATGGAATATAAAAAAGTGAAATTTATAAAATCATGGTTTTCAACTTTAAATAGATTTGCTGCTATCCAAATATATTTTGAGAATAGATACATAATTAAAACTTGTAATGGCTACATGCCCGGTCTGGCTCCATTGGGGCCCCTTGGCTAGAGTCTGAAGTAGGGCCCCCTTTCCAAGAGGGAATCCTAAGAGGGCACCTGAAAACCACTTTAAAAAATAGTTGTTATCTTATATTCTTTTCTTTTCCTACTGCCATTTTGTTTTACCTGTTTCATTTTTATTCAACTGACTAATCCATTACTCATAACAGCATATACTTCGGCAGGGTGCATGTGAGATGCTGTTTGGTGAGGTAACTGATTATGAGAAATATAAAAATGGTGGAGGAAAGTTACTTTATTCTAGGACTGTAGTGGGAATCAAGATTATCTTGGTTCAACCAGTTCATTTTAAATGTGTAGTATAGGAATATGATTGTTTAAGTTCTAGGTTATCCTAAGGACATATCTGTAGGCACTGGAATGTTGTAAGCTTATTTGGATATGCAGCGGTTAGTTCGGAATCAACTGTTCCGATTTTTGGGAATGGTAAGAAACACCCTAATTGGCTAGTTATTTTAATTTATTTATTTTAATGTAGACCATAGTGAGAAAGAATTCACTTGTATGCTATCACTGTGTTCACTTCTGTGAAATTTACGGTCATCTGTTGCAGTTTTTTTCTTCTTGTAAAGAAAAAATATTTATATATAATTGGCTCGAGCCAAGACTTAGCAGCTTCTTAGGTAACTGTTATTTCTCAGTCAAAAATTATGTTGTGTCTGCTCAAACACATATTACCCTAAAACATACTTTAATTATAGTATCATTAGCCATTTACAAGGAGATCAATTGAAGCTGGGTAATGTGAACAAGAGTAAGTGAAAACATGAATTCTGGTGTCAGCTGAATATATATTGCTAATTTTTTCCAATACTATGATCCTTAGAATTGCTGTTGGTATTTCTTATTCCATCAAGTTGGATGGAGAACTAACCAAGGAGAGCAAGAATCATTACTATACGAGAACTATTACAAGACCATATTTGGTTATTTTGTGTCATGTGTAGGGGTAAGAAGTTTTCTGTCAGGACATAGGTTCCTGTTTTCCTGTGTTCCTTTAGGGTTTACAGGCAGTACAGTTTATTACAACGTGCTCAGAAATTTTCGCAACATCTGTAGTGTATACTACAAAAATAAAAAATACAAAACAGTTATCTTTAGTACCCAGAGAAAAGTTATGAACACAAATATGATATGTTCACAAAAAAAAAAAAAAAAATTATTTTTGGAACCAAACATTCTATGAAACTTGGAAAATATAAAACAATGATTTTTAAGGCCCTCCAGTGGAACCCCAACATACTGCAGGAATAAAAAAAATATATTTTGTGGGCTAAACATACCATGGCACCAGATCAATTCAAAACAATGATCTTTGGGACCCTCCGAGGAGACTCCTCAGTCATTATGGGGTGATAAAAAAATACAAAACAATTATTTTGGGGACCAAACATAACAAGTAACTTGAAAAATATAATACATTGATTTTCAGAACTTCCTCTGGATGCCCTCTGACTGAGAGACCAACGGCGATATCTTAGTAAGATAGGCTAGTAGCCAAACCTGGCCCAGATGATATTTAATTTTTCTAGACTTTTCGAAAATAAGAATTAGAAATAGAAAATAAGAATCAGAAATGGACATTTTCATCTTCTTTCTTTTTTTTCAACTAACTTTGTTTATAAAATTGTTATTTATCAAGAAGGCTTATATTTTCAAAGTACAATTTTATTAATACAGTTAACTGAAAAAAAAAGAAATATGGAAATGTCTATTTCTGACCTAATTCTTGTCTTTTAATAATATGGTCAAAACAATAGCCAATGACAACTTATAATTACCTGTATATTCTCAAAACATTATTTACACAGTAGCAAATCTATTTACTAGAAAATATAATTCTTCTTGATAGATTACAGATGTTTTTATCAATCAAGTTCTAATCTTATTATCTATATCAGTCTAACATTTATATCACTGAAGCTTTTGTAATTGATTCAAGTATTATTTGCTTCTGCCTATTTAAAATTTATCTTTGCCAACCAAAGAACGGAAAATGTCTATGATATCTGGGTAAAGAATATGTTTAGCATTTTCTCCCCAAATCATGTCTATATGAGTAAACTTAGGATCAGGTACAGCTTGTATTTTAATAACGTTGGGTAGTTTGGATGCCAGTTTCTGCACAGACTGCAACAAATAAATCAAAAATATTCATTCTTATTGAGAACTAATTGTTTTATTTCAATAAAAAAAATATACATACTGAACAGAAAACTTTATTAAAAAGTTGTATTAGTTAACTGAATTAGTTTCTTCATGCTTGATCAAATGGTAACCGTGTATATGTCAAGTATTTATTTTCAATATATTTTAAGATTGAAAAATGCTATCAATTATAAGAAGAGGGTCATTAGCAATGGAATTAAGTAGCTTTTATTTTAAGCTCTTGTAAAGTTAGGAAAATTGTATTAGGTGATGTTAGAACTAATATGACCAATTTTAAAAATAGTTGTTCCAGCTAATGAGCATAAATTTTCTTTTTGACACTAGAGCTCACATTAAGAGCTTTTAAATAATCCTGGTTAACAAAAAACCAACAATTTATGTTTGAAGAATAATTAACAACTGAAATTTAACATTTTACAAAGTCAATTTGGTATATTATTATAATTTGGTTTATAAGGCCAACACCTGAATTTTTTGTATACCATTTATTTATTTTTGTATACCATATCTATTGTATTTTATTTGATATTGAAATAATATTTTTAATTAAAAAAAAACCAGAACATTCACCACTGGGTAAAAATTTTTTGTAATAAAATTATTTATTAGTTAAAAAAACTTTTTTTTAAGAGATCTAAAATTTTAATCAAATCAAGAAAAATGTAATGTTTTTTGCCAAATAATTATCATTCAATTAACAAACTTAATATTTATGATATATTTATAACCTACATTTTATTTTATATTTAAATATTTATTATGTCCACTATGAAAACCATAATGTTGTCCTCTGATTAAAAAAAAAGTATGTAGTTTTTTGCAATAAAGTTATGATTCATTAGGATGATCATTTAAAAAAAAAAAAAAATCATAACATTCCTGTTTGATTAAGAAACATTCATGTTTTTTTTTTTTTCAATATAGTTATCATTTAATTAATAAAAAAAAAAAATACACTTTAGGTAATACAGTGGTTATATCTTCTTCTTCGATGACTCTACAACTCATGAAGAGTTGGAGCTACAAGTCTTCTTTGTTTTGTGCTGCTACCTGGCAATATCTTATTCACATATAATAAAAGTGAAGTCTTCCAACTCTTTTATGTCTGAATATTTTATCTTCTAGGATCGTTTTGAGGAATTTATTATTCATACATGGAACATGCCTATATCCAGTCTTGATTAAATATCAAGGTCAATTATTGAAATAGAGATTCATTAGCTCAGTGTTTTTCTCAATCTCCAGAGCCTGTTGATACATATGGACTCCATAATTCTTCTCAATATCTTTGTTTTAAATATCAAAAGAGTCCAGTGTGTCCAGCAATCTAATGGTGAGTGGTATGTGATGACGGGCTTGATGAGGGTCTTAGAGATACCTATCTAGGTAGTCCTAGAGTGGGATTGCTTTTTTGATTGATTGATGTCTCTGAAGCCCATAATAGCATTTATTGGCTGCCATGACCCTGGAGTGTGTATTGCTGGTGGTGATCTTTGTTGTGATGTGTGCTATACTCGTATTAGTGTACAGTATGAGTATCAGCGAACTCTTCCCCCTACTGGAAGGTCAGTGGCTGACTGGTACTACTACAATGGGCAATGGAGCCGCTAACTCCATATGCCAAATCTTATTCTATCAGACACATTTTGAAAAAAAAACTGATTAGATGGTACACAATAACTTCTTTTCAAATAAAATAATTAACTTACATCTTGTGATATAAGAGGATCATTGTAACTCCAAAATAAGGCAACTGGGGCCACAACACGTTCAACAGGATAGCTTGGGGCGATTGAACTGTTGTAGTTTATCCAGTTTCCTTTTGGTCCGTAGTCAAACATTTTAAATTCCCCTGTACAAAAATATCATAAAAACCAAATAAGCAAGAGTATGAGAAAATATTGATAATTGTAATTTAATTTGTAAGAAAGCATCTCTCACATACAAATGTGAACAAGTAAATCCTTTTAAAATCACCCAGACCATGTGCAACATTTTGGTTTTTATAATTTATTTTCTAGTTATTCATGTTTAATAGTGGGTTCAAAACTACGGTTAAAATTTTTTTAAGGCTCACTTTTTTCTGTGAGGCCATTTTAAATTGAATGAAAACATGTTCTGGAAAACATGACTCTAACTCTGGTAATTTTCTTTAGATATCAAACCAAAATAAAAATTTAAATCATGATGATGATATTCCCGACTATTTTTAATATAATATAGTCAGAATTTTGTTCAGTGTGCAATCAGTATAAACATAATTGTTTACTTTGATATTTGTTAACAAGTTTTACTTCTGATATTAAGCACAAAAAACAACAGGGAAAAGTTCTATTGTTTCTATCATAAAGAAATGTAAGCAGTACTATTGTTTTTATTTTTCACTCGCTCCCTTTTGTGATATTCAGATTAAAAATTGCTAAAAATGACTTTCAGTCGTTTTTGAAAATTCATTTTTAAAAAATACAAGGCTTTTATGAGTGAAATTTCTCAAGCATCTAGTACACTAACAGTGCTATACAAGAAAAAAGTAAAAAAGTTAGTCTCTTTACATTATTACATTTTTAAAGCCCTAAAAGTTTAGTTTTCATTATTTTTTTTTTTAAACTACCTTCCTTTCTTCACAAAAATGTATTGAAAAACAACAAAGTATCATTATTTTAATTTTGGTTTGTATCAACAAAATTAGCAGAATTATGAATGTTTTCCCAAAACATGTCTTTAGTCCAAAATCAAATTCAAAACGAGAGCTCAGAAAAAATTGTGAACGTTAAAATATTTTCGACCATAGTGTTGAACTCAATATTAAATAGGGGATGACTGGTAAGTAAAATATAAAAATCAAAAATGTTGAAAATAAAATTAATTCAAATTGGGCAATTTCAAATGGATTGACTTGTACACATACTGAGGCAAAATTTTTGCCAAAGTTAAATTTAATAATTTTTCATAATTTCATACAAAGTTTACTAAGAAGATGAAATAGATTTGATTAAATTTAAATGATAGCTCAAAATTATGTGTACAAATTTTATTCAAATGAATGAAACTAATTGTAATTGAAAGAATAGAAAATGAAAATGTTTATGTATATGTATATATATATATATATATATATATATATATATATATATATATATATATATTCACACTTTTACTTTATTATTTAGTTTAAACAAAATAAATGTTTAATTAGTAAAATCAATTTAAATGAACGTTAATTTATATAGTAACGTTCATTTAAATTGATTTTACTACTTAAACATTTATTTTGTTTAAACTAAATAATAAAGTAAAAGTGTGAATATTTAAAATTAATGGCTACAAAATATGAAAAAATTAAATTAAAAACAAACTATTCTTTATTTATTAATATTTATTGTGAAGATTAATGTTGAAGACTTAATGCTGTGTTGGAGGTTCCAAGTGCGTGTTGTATGTCCCTAATGCTGTTTTGGTTATCCCTGCGGTTAAGCTAGCAACTGTATCTGCATTGCATTCTTCTGAGCTAGTCGTTATATCTGTTCAGCCAGGATTGTTTCGAATTTTGCCTATCTTACAAAGTTTCTAAAACAGTCATTTTTAAAAATATTCGAATGGGAGTTGGATAGATGTAAAGATAAATACTTATAAATAATCCTTATATATGATAAAAGCTACTGGATGCCAGGGACCGTAACCACAGCTAAGGTGTTAAAAATGAGATAGAGATTAGAGAATTTCGGACATTATCGATATGCATTTGAGGGGGCAAAGGGAGAGAGCAAAGTTTTGTTTAAGGATGATGTACTATCTATGGGTTGGTTGGTTTGGATGTAGGACATCTTTCTTTCTGAACCAGTCCTTTGATGTTTGATTGTATCCCTGGATTCTACTGGATTTTTTTTTTTTTTTTCTGCCTGTGATCCAAGCTCTGGTATCATCACAATTGACTTCATGAAAGTTCCCATTCCCCTTAATAGTCGGTGTAGAGGTGGGATTCAATTTTTTGCTGGATTTCACCGAGTTCAAGTACCAATATTGGAGGTCTTGAAACACATCAATAGGCAGGAACTTGAGGGCTGCTATCCACAAGCTTTCATTAGACATGATATTATTATTCTATAGTTATTGTTTCTTATAACTAAAACATGATATAGTTATCTGATTTATATTTTACCTCCTTTATATACTTTAGATAAATGGTATAAAGTCTTAGTTGATGTTCCTGCAAATCCATATATTAGCATATTTCCTAAATTTTCCTGAAATTTTTAAAAACTTAGTTTAATATTCAAAATTGTATTTCATTGGTTTATGAAGTGATTATAAAGTTTAACATTATATATATTTTTTTAATACCTATAGAAATTATTAAGATTAAATACTGTTTTATTACATATTTCAAACTCAATTTGAAATATATTATTTTTTCAAAAAATTATAAATAAAAATTTATAGTTTTTTTTTTCCAGAAACACAGCTTCAGATAAATTATAACCTTCATAAAGTTACAAAACACATTCTTCTAATTTTAAAACTTATATAAAATAAAGAATAATCAAGATAATTTAAAAAAAAAAGTTTGCTAATGCAATTTCTGAAAGAGTTTTAGGCATAGTACTTAAATTATCATCATCAGGTGATTATCATCCTGAACTGTGTTTTTCTCCCAACTCATTGAAGGATCCAGTGCCCACTTTGTTTTAACAAAAAAAAATTGGCTGGGTAACACCTAGGAGGATCTCTTGATTCCAGAGTCAATCCAAGGCTGAGAGAGTGTGAAATACATTATACCATAGACAGGCTCGAATCTGAAGTGCAGTGCTTTTTACTCACTGAGTTATGCGTTACTCGCTGAGTTAAGGCACAAAATTTATAAATATTATTTGATATATAGAATTTATATGTTATCATAAATTAATTGTTACCTTATCTATATTGGATCTATGTTCACCAGCATAAAGTCCAATTAAGTCTAAACAAAGATCTTGACTCGCTGATAAATTACTGCATATTTGTTTAACAGTTTTAATATTTGACGATGATCTTGGCATGAATTCATAAATCCTTCCATTCGTTAATCCAGCCTGAAATGGTTATGAAAATAAATAAATTTATGTTTGCTTTATAATTGACAAATGACAAACCATGTTATAAAATTACATAAATGGCATCAGCATTATTAAGAGCAAAGCGAATAAAAGGATTAGGACCAAATGCATCTGGGTCAGGTCCATAAGCTACTGGTGACAACAATGCTGCTCCTTGTATTTTAGAATTATATTCTGGTCTTAGTGAATTCATCACAAGGAATACAGTTGTACCTGGAAAACCATCAAACTCGTCATAAATCACTAAATGTAAAAAAAAACAAAATAAAATATCTTTATTTCATTACACATACAGCATAATATTTTTAAATTATTGTAATTTATAAAATATATTACCAAGAGAATGTCCCACATAAAATATTTTTTTTGCTTTTCTTATTTTGAGAATTCTGTCAATGAATGCAGGGATATCGTAATAGCCAGACTCATGGAAACTAGAAAATTAATATTAATTTACTATTTAATAAATTTGATTAAATTTATTTGTATATTCAGACATTATTTTTATAACTCCAATAAATAAGTTATTAAGATGAATATTTAATTCAATTCAAACTTCTGAAAATAGACTTCTTAAAAGGAATAATCTTATAATTTCACATTGTGTTAATTCCCACAATTTGTTTTCCTGCATTTTCAAAAACTGAATTCAAATAAGCATTGAACTAATTTTATTTTTCTTCTAATTCAAATTTACTACTTATTCACCGGAGATAAAGGGTTTGATAAGTTTAAAGAGTTTCAGACATTTTATATGGCTAATGTGTTTTTTCCTAATATTCTTAGTTACAAAAAAATTAAAATAAACATATATGAATAATGAAAATCTTCGCTAAGATTGAATGTAAATGATGTTGTAACGAAATCTCTCTCTCTCTCTCTCTCTTTATATATATATATATATATATATATATATATATATATATATATATATATATATATATATATATATATATATATATATTTGTATCAATGGGACCACTGGAAATATAGCTACTGAGAGAATATATTTACACAAAACATTTTCAAAACCTTTCTCATGGTTTGGGTCCTCCCAGGTTAGCGGTTTTCATAGTTCCTCATGGGACCTAGAAGTTTTAAAGCTAAACTACACAGTCTAGGCCAGGACATAAATCGCCAATGCCGTGCTTGTGTTGTTTCAGATGGTTTTGCATGTGGTTATGACCTGTGCTACATACAATGGATTAAGGGCCAATAAAAGTACTTAAAATGATACCCGATCACCTTCTCATCAGCAATATGTTCCAACAGTCAACAATTATCCACCATAATTTTTTATTAATTATATTTGTTAGGTGATTAACATTATGAATTATGGTTAAAGCATTAAATCTCAAGAAGTAACTTTGAAAAAAAGATTTTGAAGTAGTAATCCAAATTATCAAATATTGTTATCTTCATAAATTCCTTTATTTTCAGCAAGACATTGTAGAGAAAAATCATAAAAATGAAAGATGACTGATGAGGAAATTTTATCCATTATTAATTAACCATTTGTAAGTAATTGAATAAATAAAGAAGTTTTAAATGTCTCCAACTTTGAATTTATTACCAAAATAAAATATGATAATATTTAAGAGAAGGAGTTGGTCGGGGGATAGGGTCAAATGAATGCTATATATCAAAATAGTATTCTATTGTTTACGCCTACGTTTGGACCCACTTTGTAGGTCTCTACCATGGTTTCAAAAGATACAAAAAATAAAAGGTACTTGGTGAAAAAACCAAAATGATAACACAGAGGAAAAGAATGAACCTCCTCTGGATTTCAAAGAAGTTAGGGAAGTGATCCTTAGAATGAAAAATAGCAAAAGTCCAGGTTTGGTTGGCCTTACAGTAGAGCTCCTTAAATACAGAAGTGAAAACTTGCATCAGGACCTTCATAATTTGATGGTCCAAATTTGGGTTGGTAAAAACATACCAACAGAGTGGAAAAAGCAAATAATTTGCCCAATCTACAAAAAGGGTGATAGGCTTGATTGCAAAAATTATAGAGGAATATCGTTGTTACCGATAGCATAAAAAATTCTATCCTGAATTCTCTTCAATCGATCGAAATCTGAACTTTGTAATGCTTTTCTGACAATCCAACAGGCAGCCTCGCTGTTGATATAAATGAGGCCAAAACTAAATATATGGTAGTAAAGGCCGATGGAGTTCAGCAAGGAGAAAGTTCCATAGAAATAGGCCCATACCAATTTCAGAGAGTTTACTTGTCTCGGTTCCCTTGTGACGTCAACCAATGACTTGTCGAAGGAAATAGGAAAGAGGATAGCAACAGCCAACCGTTGCTTTTTTGGCTTAAGGAGACAGATCAGGAGCCAATTACTTACAAGGCAGACTAAGGCAAGACTATACAAAACTTTGATTAGGCTTATGTTGATCTATGCCTTTCTATTCAATACAATGAAAGAGGTTGAAAAATAAAGTGTAAGTTGCTAATTTTTTTTTTATGTTTGGTGATTATTAATACTTTTCAATGGTTGTAAAACTAATGGGTTATATGCAGTATTCTTTATATAATTACTTACCGTAAACAATTATATTGGAACAGCCCTTTTTTTTTTAAATAAAATGTTTTACTAATATGAGAAATTTGCTTGTAAAAAAACATTTTACCTGAAGTTCCAGAATCGTGGGTCTGTCCGACTGTACTTTAAATTATACTGGTTGTAAACTGTGCCGCGTTGGTTTGTCAACCATACATCAAATCCTGCCTTCAGCAATAAGAATGCTGAAATTAGATAATAGTAAAGAAATAAATTATGTTGCCATCATGATAATTTCTTAATCTTTAAATCAGTATCTCCTCCTAATAGAATGAGGGCTGAGAACCTAAATGGTACTAATACCAATTTGTCTACTTTGTGAAAAGATAAATTGATATTAGTACCGAGCATATGAAGTTAAAACTTTTTAATAAAATCCCTAGAACATTCAAGTTTATAAGATACTTATAGTTCTTTTGAATAATGGCTGGTGTATTTCTTTTCTCGGCTCCTGAGGCACATTACCAAGAACCGTCAGTAATGTGACTAATCTTTTTGAATGTCATCAAAAAAAGTTTGATCATCAAAAAAATTAGTGATCAGGTCTGTAACTTCCTTTTGTATGTAATTAACATTCACAAGAGCTATAAATTTGTAATATATTTCTGAATGAAACAAATGAAAATTCAGCCAAAACATTGTAAAACTGTTAAAAATTACCACAGAGGAGGCTGAAAAGAGAACTATCATTATTACCTACTGTCGGTTATTCTATAACTGTCTATTCTAGCTGCAAAGTTACTTTTTAAAAATTAAAGTAATTAAAATATTTTACACTATTCCAATCTTAACAGTTGTCAAAAAAGAAGCATATATTTTGGTACACAAGCAGAATAAGTATCACTACCCATCTATTTGCTAAAACAATTGATTTTTTATATAGATAATTTTGTCACTGTATAATTCATAGTATATCTCAGCGTTAAATTAACATTTAATTGTACCGCTTTACCATTGCCATTCATTATGTATAAATTATCCATTAAACCACTTAGTTTTCTTAAAAATGTCATTTGTACCCCCTTGACTTGAATCATTTGGACTGACAGTTTCAAATGAAAATTATTGCTTTAAATATTTCCTTTCATTATTTCAATTAGTGATTTGGTTGACTATGATGTTATTAGAAAAAATATACCAAGATCTTTATCAGGTCCTCTTGCTATCCAAGAATCTCCAGCAACCAGCAATCCATGTTGCAACATTACAGGTGGGCCTGATGAATTACCTATCCTATGCATCCATAGGCTGTGCCCATCTTCTGTTATCACTTCTACATCTGTTGCTGGATATCCAGCAGCCTCAGCTATATCTTTCTGAAAGGGAAAAAAATAATTAATTGATCCCACTGGATGAAAGTGGTTTAAAATACCTTAATGACATTTGTACCAATCAATACAATTTTTTTATGGACTATTTATAGTTAGTAAAAATTCTTAAATTAGAAAAAAAAAAGAATTCAAATGATTGATTCAAATATTAGAAGCCAATTTATATTTTTTATAAAAAAAAAATTTCCTCAGTTTTTATCCAGCTTCCAAAAGGAGTATCTTTTATTCACCACTTGGAGTGAAAATTGAGTAAAAATAAACAATTTTTTTCTTCATCCCAATGTTATATCAAAAGTGATACGGAATCTCTTCAAATTCATAAAAAATAACAAATATAATTAAAAGAAAACCTTGTTACATTACAAAAATTATCCATCGCCTGATTAGATGGTGAAGATGAATTGGAATAAGAGGGTTTGAAATGTAGGAAAGGATGATGCACGGCGGATTTTAAGTGGGATGAAATTCCAAAAAGTGGTGGAATGGACAATAAAGGAGTGTTGAAATCGGGCAGATCACTGGAAAGGAGTATAAAGGTCAGAAGGAAGAGATCTCGTGGAGATTTATGTTTGGGCCTATCGGAGGGCCCCAGCAATTTTCGAAAATAGACGAAAAAAAAAATTATTTTTGGGGTCCTAAAAAATCTAGAACAATGATTTCGAGCCTCCTCCAGGTGCTCCTCTGGCTCACGGATCTTAGGCGATCGCCGACTTGCCGACCTGGCCAGAGCGGGCCTTATTTCCTTTTAAAATTGTCTCCTTCATCTTCTACTGAGATTTCAGGGACGGGGCGACCGAGTGACCTAATGCGAGTGTTCAGCATCTGGATAACCCGATGCATAAACGATAAAGTAATTACAAGTTCGCATCCCAGTGCCGAGAGGAGATTTTAATTCTGGTATCAATCTCTCGTTCTCACTCCTTGGCCCAGGAAAATCCCGTATAACCTATTAAGTTAGGAAGGGAAGAACGGGAAAAAAAATTAATTGACTTTGACTAAACAAAATTCATAAAGTGATCAATGTCACACTTTTCATGTCCAGAAGTATTATTTAATTGATACATTCGTTGTTGAAATTTTCTAGTTAATCACTTTTTCAGTGGTTGAAGGAGAAGCGCAGGAATCTCTTGAATCATCGCTTTCCCCCTCCACAAGTAAGGGGACAAGACTGATTCGGAGTTCCTCTGGAAATAATAGGTATGCTTGAGTCAAAGATGTTTAGTTTTTTTTAAATAACATTTTATTTTATTAAATTATTATTGTTATTATTTGTTTTCTCCCATTATGATATTTTATTTTGTTCTTACTTCTATTTATATTGTATTGTTATTACTTTATGATTCTGTATAGATGGTGTGATTGTGCTTTCTGAGCTCTATTATAAGTGTTCTTAATTGAGACAAATTGTAATATTTCTCAATAAACAAGTTTTTAAAAAATCACTTTTTCTATGAGGATATTCATTTTTTAAAACATTTTTACATCAATTTTAATTTTTTAATTAAAACAGGAATGTTAACGCTTAACTTCGTACGTATTAGTCACCATTCCAGTGAAGGCGGAGTGGCCGTGGGAGCTAACAAGTGTGCAAAACCTATTGAACTGGAAACAACACGATAAAATATTTTAACGAGTTCGCGTCCTGGCGCCGGTTTTTTTTTCATCTCTTGAATTAACCCCCCGTCCTCTCCCTTGGCTTGGGAAAAACTCGTATGACCTGAAAGGTGCGGAAACAAAAAAAAAAAAAAAATCATCATACATTTTTTCCTTACTCAAAATCTATGATTTCCCACAAATTCCATTTCATACCAATTCCTGTTTCATTACTGGAGGTTTTAATTAAATCCTTATTTTAACACATGTTGCTATATATTCATATTAAGAAGCACCTTGATCGTCTTGTAAACTTAAGATTAAAATATAGCGCCCTTACTCAATCTCCGCTGGCTTTTAATACCAGTGAAATGGTTGAGGAAGAAGCGCAGGGATCTCTTGAGCCTTGCTTTCCCTCCACATGTGGGGGGATAAGTATGGTTCGGAGTTCCCATGGCCGACTGTAAATAGTGTAAATAGGTATGCTTGCATCTAAGATGTTTATTTTCATTAATTTTTTTTTTTTAAAGATAATTTTAATTCTATTTTATTAATTTATTTTCATTCTATTATTACTATTATTTATATTTTCTTCCTTCACTATGATATTTTATTTTGTTCTTTTGTAGCTCTATATTATTTGAAGTTAGCTTATTTTTTTTTTTAATTTGTAAATATGGTGTGAATGTGCTCTCAGAACTCTATTATAAATGTCCTTTATTGAGACAGATTGTAATATTTATCAATAAACAAATAAAAAAAAAAAAAGATTAAAATATGAGTTAAAAACGTTTTAGTTACATAATATTAGACAGTTTTGCCAAATTATAGCAATAATGTTTATTATATTTTGTCTGAATAATGAAATACTGAACTGAACGTTTATTTTCAGTGTATGTTATTTGCTTTTACTTTTTCCAATCTGAAAACTTTTTCCTGCTATTGTTTCTGATAAACCATGATCAATAGTGTAATGGAAAAAATTTCATATTAGGTTTCTATGATTCCTGTATCTTTTAAATGTGAGTGACTTCAATCTCCGATGCCTCGTCTTGAAAAAAAAAAATGATCAACTTCCTGTTGTAAACCACGACTGCTCATGAACAGCACGTAGTAATACCTAATACAGAATTTATTTCCTTAAATGTAAACGCATTTACAATTGTGGCCTCGACTTCATGAAACCGGAAACAATCTTTCATGTAGAAATACTCGCAATGCTAACTGCCGTCATACATTGCGTTAACGCGATACCCTTACACCTCTAAGTTATGAATATTAAGTTGAAGACTTGGTCACGTGGCGTTGTGGACGTAAAGAAGATATACGCTCCCGTTAGTGATGCACCTTGCTGATCTTGAAGCGCTGTGGCCTCTCCCAAGGACGGTTACTGACTTACGGTTAGGTATCTTTTCCTTCTAAACTCTAAAGTTTAAGGTTATACCAGACTGGATTACTTAATTACATTTTTGATCATAATTAAAAAACGCTGCAAATGATTTCACAATGGTTTATTATCTCCAAACAATTATAAATCTAAAGTAATATTACCTTCCGAGTTACAAAGAAAAAAAAACAAAAGGTGATTCCAATTATTGGACTAAACTGTTATTCTTTAATCATTAGTAATATGCTAAAAAAAATAGCATTATTTCAGTAACACATTTAAAATTTAAAAATTAAACCAAGGATATAACATTTAAAGTAGAACACATAAAAAAAAAAACCAGAGACCATATCTTTGCTCCTAATTGTCCAATTTTAATGATTTTTTTTTTTTTTTTTTTTTAGGAAATTTCATAAACTTTTAAAAAACTATCAATATCAACAAAAAAGTAAAAACTTTTCGAGTTATTCGGAATTTAATTTTACCATCCCTCGTAACTTTTTTTCCAGCTTCTTTTCGTTGAAGTATGTTATATAGATAAATTTAAAGGGCGTCGAGAAAATGACTTTAGCGAAGTTTCATTGAAATCTACATTCGTTTAGGAGCTACAGTCTATAGCAAGGCAGATTTTTCGGCCGCCATTTTGAAAGTTAAAAGCGGAGAGTAATGTGGATGAAGGAGGATCATCCTCGGATGACCTCTGATTTTATATCAAAATTTGATAAAAATTGGTCCTGTAGTTTTGGAGAAAATGCGCGGACGGCGGACGGACAAAAAAAATTTTATTCGTTTTTCGAATTCTACGCATCTTGAAACGTGAAACCTCAAATTTTGAGGGGGGTTATGTTTTTGAATTTTTTGGTCGATCACAATGTTTCATTATTGAAAATAATAAACCAAAATTCATTGACAATGGAGCGTCTAAAGAATGCACTCAAAATTATATCATTGCATTAATTTAATTGGACATAATAAGATTTCTAGGTGATATATATAGCTTAAAAAATAACTTAATTGTTAAAAAGTGTATGAGATTTGTTACTGATTCATATAAGAACTCCCTCAAAGACAAAATAATTATAACTATAACTGTGTAGTCTAATAAATAAAATGTATGCTAAAAGAAAAAAATCTGAAATGGACACGTTATGTTGTACTAAATTTATATAAATTAGTAACAAATCAATCAAGAGATAGAAAATAAATATTAGGTTATAATTAGGAAAAATTCCCAACCACACAGCCTTATATCTCCAAAATGCTTACAAAGAAAACAAACTTGTCAATATTTCGTCAATTCAGACATCATCAGGAGAGAAAAGAACAGCTAGACACCCATGACCATGACATCTATCCATGACATCCAAACGCAGGTTTGTTTTCTTTGCCTGCATTTGGGGTACACATATATATAGTGTGGTTTGGATTTTTCCAAATTATAACCTAACGTTGTACTGAATTATTAAATAGTTAATACAAAAGGAAAATGACGCTTGTAACATTTTTCACGCAATTGGTTTCTATTGTCCAAATCCCGTATGGCATTCTATAGAACGAATTTCAGCATTGGACAAAAGTAACAGTTTCTTATTTCAGCAAATTCCTTAGCCATAAAATACATTAATTCGCTCTCTTGATTTAATCGCGAATCCTTTACATGTAAGTTAGCATGTCTCAAACTTGATCTAGGAATGAGTTAAAATACCCACGAAAAAGGAAAATGGGTTTGTTTTGACATTGGTAATAAGTAGGTATAATTTCAAATTCGTATGACCCCTTATTCTTATACTCCAAGCTTTTTCTAGGTTATATGTACGTTGTGAATGAATGAACAAATTAAAAAATACATATTCATTTTTTTTAATCATTAATTTACTAATGTTTATAATTTTATGAGCATGAGTAGTTGATAGTAAAAATCGTGGTTGTTCTGAAAATGCCCAATGTGTCCATGAACTGAATCTGTATCAAGAGATTTTTTATTATGTATTGAGACACTAAGGATTGAGGAATACTCAAGAAAATGGGACGACTATCTTATCTTCACGTAGTTGGAAAAACAGTTGGTAATACAGAGAAGATAATTGTTGAAAATATCATTTAATATTAGTGTAAAATTTATACATTAATTGATTTAGACATTCGCTTGTTCTTATTGCACATCATATGATATTTATTTCAAACCTTTAAGATGAATTTGAAGGAGGTACCCAGTAGTTTTTAATAGCGATTAGTATATAAATCCATGATTCTGGAAGTTTTGTTAATAGCTTATCAAAATTGACGCGTTTCGAGTTGGTGTAGGGCGAACTCACTGCCATCATATCAATTTCCTGTACTTGAATATTTATTCAAATAAGTACTCAATTTTCCTTGCGAAGCAGAGCAGTTCCAGTTTTAGATTTTATTTGTTCGAGATCGATCGGTACTAAATCAGGAAGCAAGCTCATATATCTGATGCATTTCTGAAAAGATGACGCCATAGAACCAACGACTAATAAACAATAAATTATGAAATTTAAAATATACACTTCTTGTTTATTTTCATGATATATTCAGTTTACGGATGTAATGTATAAAACTACCGGAAATAGAGTCACCGAACTAAATCGTATTTTTTCAAAGATTCGTTTGTTAATTCGCAATCTCCAGACATGGTGCTTTTTGCTTTTTCTTATAGTGAAGAAGAGGACGGGATGGATGGCTTAGCACAAGGCCAAAGTGCTCGGTTCTGAACGTTGTGGTTCGATTCCCACCTGGGTCGGTTAATTTTAATTTCTCGGCAACCCCGAGAAATGGGTCTTGCCATCCCACTCTGGTGAGTACGCGGTGGCTACCTTATGGTAGCGGCCAGGGATTGGCAAAAGGGACCACGATAGATGAAGTCCACTTGCCGGACTAGTCTCTCCTCCTCCCCCCATTGATTCTAATTTTTACTTAGGTACCAGTAAGAGTACGGTTCAGATATATAATGAAGAAACATTACCTTCAATCCAAAAAGATATCAATAGATGGTTAGCAGGTATGGCCTTCACACAATTCGTTTACCGTTTGTATAAGAAACCAATTAACCGATGCTATGGTGATCTTATTCACTCATGTGACCAATAGGTATTGCTTTGCATCCATGATAGCGCGTTTGCTCACTATCACATGTCATTAATTTACAATTAGGCAAGTTAAAAAACGGTTTCATTAAACGGTTTGATATTATCATTATTTCTTATAATCACTTATATCAATCTTCTTGGAATGCGGCATGATTCTATCCTTGAAATAATATATTCAAGGTAAATATTAAAGGATATATGTATCAGACGAAGGATTTTATGTTTTATTCGACCTATTGCGGTATCTATTAGCACTAAATAGCTTGATATAATGATTTGACAGACATAAGTATTTTTAAATATGTGAATATAATAGGCATCATTGTAGAATAGAAAAATCATTGTAAAAAAGAAAGGTCGTCTTAATATATTTGATATTAATAAAATTCTACATTACATAAATTGGCAATATGGATACTTTTTGGATTGTTTTTGATATAAATGTTTTGTTTGGGTGCGTATGTTTGTTGGTCCTTTATCTATAATTTACTAGTAAAAATAATATCTTCTTAAAGTTGCTTGTTTATAAATGTGATTAATGAAACAATAACTTATTCGAAATGGCTTCCCGAATACCAAATTAATTATTTTTTTCTAAATACATTTTTACTGATAGGTAATACAGATTGCTACAACAGAAGTGGTCTAACTATTCATTCATACAATAGATGCATATTTAAGAGAAATAAGTATAAATAATTTTTCAAAATAAAAATTATGTATAAGCAAATAAAGTGAACAAAATAATTTATATAAATCACAAATGAAAGTCAATATGTAGATAAATTACATAATTTTAAAATAAGTAGAACGCAGATTAAAAAAAATGTTTATATCAATTTTTTGTCTTTTAATAAAATGTGATAATTCTGACACTTAAACTTTTGAAGAAAATAAATACAATTACCATTAACTAAATCAATTTCTGATATTAATTGAACTATTGAATTTCATTCGCGTATTGTTTTATAATTTGTATCCGAATTTTATTTATCAAACTTGCGTGGAGGAAGAAAAAAGTTAAGACTCTTAAAATGCACTTCTCTAAAAGCTATTCAATTCACATACAAATTTTCAAACCCCTAACTCAATTAGAAGGTATTGTAGAAGTACACAAAACCTCTAATATCTAAAAATTAAGTTGAAATCACAAAAAGGCACGGTAAAAATTGAGACATCTCATATCTCCTGGTACATTTCAATTTTTCATTAGAAAGATAATTAAGTCATTTGGAAAAAAAAATGTATTCAGTCCGATATTAACCTCTTATATTATATTATATTATAACCGATATTAAGCCTGGTAATACTTTCGATCAAGTAACTATTTCATAGATGGAGAAATGTTTTGCGCCTTCAATCTTTACGAACACCATACTGCAATACACATGGCCCCGTTTTCTGTTTACTAATTATTATATATTGCATATTAAATATAATTGTATAGTATAGGAGGTCAGTGTGCTAGTAAATTGAAATTTTGAAAAGTATATTATTTTCTTGAAAATAACAAATATTATAAAACAACAAATAAGATCTATAAAAAAAAATGCACCAAACAACGTGTCACTATGGTTATAATAACGTGTCATAACTTAGTTAAGGTATGACAATAATATTAACAATATGATGATGCCTAAATTGGCGAAAGATTGACGGGTTTTGTTTTTCTTTGCCTGCATTTTGGAGACTAAGGCAGTCTGGTTGCAATTTTACCGATTGTAACCTATTATGTGAGTTTGTACTGATTTATATTAATTATTTAAAATAATCATAATTTGATTTTTATTATATTAAAAAAAAACTTAAATAATGCAGTTGGTAATTAAACAAGAATATTTCTAAAAACCATATACATTTCTCTAAAAAAGATCAGTAATGCCAATTTTAAATATGATATAAGAAATATTGATTAACGCTATATAGCTACAATTGAGAAGAAGCTTTTACCTAACAATAGGTGTAAATTTAATTAATTCTTTTAAATCTGATTTAAAAATATTTATTATAATGGCTTTGTTACAAATATTAATATTTTAATTAATTTGGTTTTAATCTCTATAAATAATATAATATTAATTATAATTAACTAATTTTGTGAATTGTAATAATGTAGATAGTAAATAGGATAATAACATTTTTGTAAATTTAAATCATCAATTGAAGCCTATATCTGAATGATCAAAGAATTTTCAAAGGCGAAATGAAGTTCTACTTAGAGATGGACAGTATTCGATTCCTTTCATGATTTGAGTACTTTTATTATTAGAAAAATGTAACGAGTAGTTTCTGTATTACTCGGGAGGAGGAGCTTTCGGGCTGAATATCAGTCTGTGGCAATATATACATATAAAAAAAATCTTTCGGCTGAAGCCTCCCAAAATTAATACCCGGATCCGTTAGTGCGTTGCATTAATCATATGTTAGTTAAGTACAGAAAGTACTCGTGGTGTTATATCCAATTACAGAAAGTAATCATCGAAATTCCTCTGTGTACTTTTTATTTTTCAACTACTCCATCATTATTATGAGCATAATAATTATGGATTCCTTAAATAATGGCATTTATATTGGGGTTATGTAAGACCCACTTTATCAATATCAAGGTCCACTGTTATTAGTCCGTGGTACAGAACCCTTTTCATCAAATTATTAACATCCGCCCGAAACTTCATCAATAGCTTCATCTCATCGTAACCTACAGCTATTTTATTTACAAAAATACTCGGAATGAGGGAGTTTTTAATCTGGAGATCAGCAAACATTGTCTATTTAATGAAGTACTAATACTCGTAAATACCCATTCGACTTGCATATAATTTGAAAGATAATTCGATCACAAAGTCGAGAAAAAAGGTGACCTACAAAAATATTAGAACATTTGGTGTGACCTACACCTCCAACATTTCAAAATAATGAGGTTATACAGGTCAAACGTCTCAATATTTCTGTAGGCTACCCTTTTTCTCGATTTTGTGATAAAATTATCATACGATCTAAGTGGAAAGCAAATATATTTACGAGATTTTAGGACTTAATTAAATCGACAAAGTTTGCCGATCTTCAGATTGAAAACGCCCTAATTTCACGAGTTTTCGTAAATAAAATATTTGTAGGCCACGATGAGATGAAACTATTCACGAAGTTTAAGGCGGATGTTAATAATTTTATAAAAATGAATCTGTACCACGGACTTCTGTTCTAGATCGGGAGGCAAGCAAAGTAACTGCAAGAGATGAGGTTCCTGAGAAAGATCCAGGGGGAACGCGGAGGGACCGAATTCGCAATGAAACTATTAAAGAGAACCTTGGGGTCTCGTCATTTGGAGAGGTAATGGAGCAGCGTCAACTGCATTGGGTTGCTGTGGGCGGGGTGGCCGAATGGGCTAACGCGTTGTGCACAGCACTACCGTTGCCCGGCAACCTGATGTATGAAAAATGTTATAAAAATAGTCACGAGTTCGCGTCCCGGTGCCAAGGCGTCTTTTAAATCCCCGCCCACACCCCCTGGCCAGAAAAAACCTCGTATAGCATTAACGGCGAGGAAGGGGAGAAAAAAAAAAAACTGTGTTGGGTTGGCCATTTTAGTAAAATGGACTATGAAAGAAAGAATAAATGGTTGTTAGAGGGTAGACCAGAAGAAAAGGGCTCGCGAGGCAGACACGGCAGGCCCTGGTAGATGTTCACGGATTACCTCACCATAGCTGGAAGAGTAAGATGCTGCTGTCAAACAGAAACGAAAGATATGGCGAATGATCGTGAAAATTGTAGAAGATTGGCCGATGCTAAACCTCCAAACTCTTTTAGAGGATATAGGAAGAAGAAGCAAGTTTAAATATGAACGGTAAATTCGCTATTGAAGATATAAGCATAACCCAAATAATATATCGGTTGATAAAATTGAGTTTTTTTACAGACGAGCATAAAAAACTATTATTTATTCATGATTTATTATTATAATTTTTCTTTTTAGCAAACTACTTATAGCAATTACAGACTACATAATGTCACCTTTAGCGCAAAAGAAAACGAACATGTGAAATTGTAAAATAGGGCCTTTTTTACTAACAATAGCGATTTAACTATAATTCACAGTGAGGTTAAAGATCACCCAGGTGGCTTAAAAGTTCTAAGGATTTAATTTATTCTTGAAATAAAAAACACCATTCAGAAACTTGTAAGGCGATTTATATTTATTGTGTATTTATAACAGAATGATTTCTGTCTGAGGGTTATTCGGAAACAATTCTTACCAGCATTGAGGCTTATTTATTGTTGACGTTGGATCCCCAGTCCACGGAATCATAAAATTCCACTACAGTAACCTCCTCCACATTAGATCTTATTCAGCAACCGGGCTATGTGTGTATCGTAGTATCTCCATTCTACCATTTTATTTTTGTTTATTGAACCCTTCTTTATTGTTGGGTGGATTCTTTCTGTGATTAACGTCAAGAACACATTTTTGCCAGATGTCTTAAACTATCAAATCCATGAAGTTTCATATTATTAATTAATCATAATTATATATTTGATGTCCTCTCCTTTTACAGATTTATTGAAAGCATTTAATCATATATAATAATTTTTGATGTTGGGGAAAATAATAAATTGTGGAACATATAATATATGAAGAAATTTTACACTGTGATCTTGTAATTTAAAACACCACTATTCGTTGCTAAAACATGACAATACACGATTACTAAATAATCCTGAACTGTTTATCCCTGAAATACCTTACTTACAACAGGATGAGGTAAATACTAATAGACCTCTACGTGACTCAATTGAATTCTTTTACATCAAGATAGATAGTTTATCCGCAACATGTTAAACAGCCGTTGCTGAACAGAATCTAAATTGTTATCAACAATCTATTACCATTCAAAGAATTTTGATAAAATACTTTCAATCTTGTTATAGGATATTTAATTGATTTATTGCAGTATTTTCGAGACAGATATTTTCAGTGAGGTGAAACTTCATCAAATGGATTTTGAATAACTGATTTATGTATGGAACTGGGAGTAGAAGGGGGAAGGAAAAAAACTAGGGATGCTTAGGACAACACGATAATTGCGAAAACATGAACAAGGCCAGATAAATAGTATGAAATATGAATCTTTCTTCTACACTTATAAGATTTTTTTTTGCTTACAATTTTAATTGTATATAAATTACTCTAGAAAACTCTGACCGATCGTAATTTCTATCGTACTCTGATAAAAAAATGATACGATATGTTTATTATAACTAAAATATGTGATGAATAATTTTGATTGAAATCTATTTGCTAAATATCTAATATGAATGCCGTTATTTTTTTAATATAACTTATAAATCATGGGTTTTGCCGAAACTCTTACGAGAGCAACAGAAAATCGAATAGAAACACATAACTTTTTTATGGGTAGTCAAAAAAAATCTATATTTATTATATCACTGGTTGATTATTGATTATATGCTCCGTTGATTATGGATTTTACGACTATTAGTTATTAAACTGTTATTTTCCATTGAAAAGTTTATTAAAGCGGAATTAAGAAATTTGCATTGTCCGTCATAGCCAGGTCAAACGTTGTCACACTGATTGTAAGTGGATTCTGTAGGAATATCGCAAAAGGAAAATTGATCAAATTATTCACTAAAGTTATTTTTTAAAAGGTTTCATAATTATTTTTCGGAATAAACGACATCAGATCCAGAGTTATTAAACTACAGTAAATATATTGAGGGTTATAAACGTATCCATGAAATATTTTTATATTTCACTTCTTATTTTCCATAAGTACAATGAAATAGTATCTTAAACAATGTCATTGCCTTGAATCCGAGGGTTTTAAATAATTTTTCAACCTGTATCAGCATTTTTATTTTTTTCTCCTTTATTCAATTATCACATTCTTCCGAAAGTTATATTTAGCATTTTTCCATAACTCCTACCAATGATAAGTAGTTATTATTCATAATAAATCAAATTAAAGGTATTTTAGAGGAAGACGTATATGATCATTGGGCATTTAAGTCCAGTAAAGTGACATCAACGGGGATAAAACCTAAATAATATTAAAAACCATTTAATTATACAATGATACACCGAGTTTAATAAAAATCGTTAGAGACATTTTTGAGAAAATTTTAAAAATGTGTTTCACTGTTGATATAAAGTGGCACTTCCGGTCAGCCGATTATAAGGAAAAAGTTGCAAGTACATCTAAGGCATATACCTATCTTAAATACATAATATCAGTTTCGTACGATTTTCGTTTTCCACCCAAAGTGTTCACAGACACACAGACCATTTTTCGGGACTTGGTTATTTGGACTCAGGGTACCTCAAAACGTGTATTTTCGTTGAAAACTCAGATTCAAAAATTTTCACGATCACAATACTTACACTGACTATATGTTATATATATATATATACGTAAGTTAAAGTAAAGTGGAAAAACGCTGTGGAAGAATGCCTGGCGGCGCATGGCTTCAGGAAAGAACAAGAAAAGGATGGAAGAATATCTTGAATAACATTTAGTTCAAGGATAACCACAGTAGCGGAAATCAAACTAAATATGTATACATAACATATTGTTATTTATCTACTTTACAAAGTAATTCTCTTGAGAAGGTTGTTTAGTATGCAGTACTATTCATATCATAAAATATTTTGAATAGTTTAACAAATTTATAACTGTATAAAATCTATAGATATATCGCAAATCAACTGATTTATAAATTAATATCAATATTCATTATACGTTATAATTATTATTGTTACAATATTAATAAAAAAAATAGCTACCAAATCATATTATTAATAAAACATATTTATAATTAAATATATGTTTCCAAACTTGTAGGTTAGGACTTAACCTTTATAGTAATAATAAAACCACATATTTGACCACAATAATTCTACTTATTTATTTTATTTTTTTACATCAACGTTTCAGTCGTTTTAGGCCATTTTGATGGGAAGAAACCTATTTTAATAATTATAAATAATTTTTAATATACCTTAATTTAATTAATCAAACAGTGTTTGACTACTTAAAGGAAGCTGACAATGGCAGTTCAGTCCATAATGATTTTTAATTATTAAAATAGTTTTCTTCTCTTAAAAATGGCCTAAGGGCTGAAACGTTAATATAAAATAACAAATGAAGTAGGACTATTGTGAACAAATATGTGGTTTTATTATTTATATTTATAATTTGAATTAAATTATATTTCAAAGTAGCTGATTTAATTGAAATGCAATGAATTGATTATTGAGGTTTATCTGGTAAAAAAAAGTCCTTATTTCCCATTCGAAGTACCTTGGAAAATCACAACCCAAATCTTTAAGATCGAGTACCAAGGACTTACTTCAAGTCTTGGGTCCACCTCCCATCAACTTTCGGGTCGACTCCTAGGACCTCCCCCCACCGAATTAGCGCTAATTATCTTTTTAATAGTTTATTCGTTTACTACCCTGACAACTTATACGTATGACTTACATGGAAAATTATTACAATATTGTCCTCTCTTTCTTCAAATCTACGAGTGCCAGCTCATGTTGCCAGCTCATGAAGTCTATGCTTCCATTATTTAAAAGCGAAACTATGCTCTAAGACGGGAAAAGTCTATATTTTTTTTTCTTATCATGCCTTGCTAACAAAGATGAAGTTTACAAATCCGATATTCCCATTAAAAGGCTGTTGTCCTTCACGATTACGAAACATCTCTTGGACATGAACACGTCACGATAATTTTTTTTTACTGTTCAGCCATGAATAGTTCTCTTATTTTCTTTGTATAATGGAAAGTAATTTTCTGATAATACGGAAGAGATATTATGTATGTTCGTTCGAATAATTTATCGTACTTTTCGGCTACACAATTTTACTAAATTTATTTATTGTTTTACATTTGTATTAATAGCATTGAACTCAGTTGAAAAGAAGTTCAATTAGTATAATTGCAGTAATGTTAGAAGAAACATTCAAATTTTAATTTTTTTTTTTTTAATCATAATTTCACTAAAGCTATTAAAGCAAGTAAATACAGTGGGACGAAACGCTCGATTCTTTGAACGTGGACTTTTAAACCAGATATTACTATATAATAATTTAAATTGGGTCTATCCTGTACATAATTTGTCGTACTGAATCGAATTGTAATTTTTGATTTCCAGTCCTGACCTAAAACAATTTTAAATCACTCAAGTCAAAATTATGATAAACTTGATACGAAATTCCTCTACAACCGCAATGTTAAAAAAAGAATGCTGTTTTATCTACTGAATACAAGATTATCTTATCCCTACATAAATATATTTAGCAAATTTTTATTATATGTGATACATTAAAGAAAAATGTAAGTAGATTTATTTAATAAGAAGTCATCCCTAAGTCTAACCAATACAGAATGATTACTTTTAATTCAGGTACTTTAATATTTTCTCAGGTTATTGTTATTTCAAAAGTTTCATTCTATTGAACAGTTGTATTGAATCAAACGATATTTAATTTTATAAAAATTATCCATCGATTGAGTAAAAATATAATGTTTAGTTAAACGATATATCGGTTCAGTAAAAAAATATGTTTTTATGAAAATAGTTTCATAAAAACATATTTTTTTATTATTATTTATTTATATTTACATATTTATATTTGATTTAATAAAAATAAAAATTGCAAGTGGTTTATTGCTAATTATGTATATTTCAATAGTGATTATAACTTTTTATAATAACACAAAATATTAACACAACTAAAGGTAAAAATCTTGTATCAGAACAACACATGAATAACTACATTCAGATATTAATAACATTTAAAGTGGGCCTGGGTGGGACGAAAATTTGGGAATCACATTCGCATAATATGGTATTACAATTTTTTGAAGTCCAATATTCCTGAATTTCTGAAAATTTATCAACGTGCAAAATTTGAAGCCAAAAAAAAAAATACATATGAGACTGAGTTTTTGTTTTAATACTTTCTGAATACAATGCGCCTATTGTGAAATGTTGAAAAGATAAGATAAATAGCATTATAATTGAGTGGCCAAAGGTTTTAAAAACATCTAATTATGTGCTGTATAAATTGAAGCGCCTAACTTTTAAACAGGTTTATTAAAATTTTATACTATTATATACTTCAAAGTCTTAAGAACATGTTTGTACAGATTTTATAGTCACTACAGAAATTTCTAATTTTGGACAATATCGCGAGATTCGCCTCAGTCGCCCGACTGAAGAACGGCTCGATACGATGACAAATCCACAGCCGAGATATAGGGACATTATCGCAGATCTAGGAACAGTTGGCTTGCGGCTATGGCAAGCTGCCAATTACTCCGTTTATTCACAAAAAGTTCCTGGAACGTGCGATGTATATTTCCTCAACATTGTGAGCTTGCATCCTAAACTAGCTTACCTTGTTGTCTGTTATTTCTACAGCTTCGGAAAAATTAAAAAGGAAATGAAAAAAAACTAAGGTGTGTGCTTTAGACCACACGATAGATGTAAAAAGATTAACAAGGTGAGGTTAGTAATATGAAATACAAATTATAAATAATATCTCATTAAGAGGATGTAATGCTGAACATTAGGGAGGTAACTGCATGCCATTAGGGAGGTAATGCGTACCGAAAAAGGGTTGGATATGGGTGGGACAACATCCGTGCTGGGCTATGCTGATGCTCTGGCACTGCTAAGCGATGACGTGGAAACTATAAAACTAAATATGACAACGTTAACAAAAGTCGGTAAAGAACTAGGACTCGAAATAAACGCGGACAAAACAAAATATATGGTTAGCTGCAAAAATGATGATACTACTGGTAATATCGATATAGATGGTAATATGTTTGAACAGGTAGTGAAGTTTAAGTATCTATGGTCATATGGATAACTAGAAAAAACGAAATTGAAGAAGAGATTAAGGTTAGACTGAAGGCGGGAAATGCTTGTTATTTTTCTGTGACAAAACTACTTAGCTCGCGCCTCTTGTACCGGAACTTAAAAATTAGAATCTATAAGACCATTATCTTACCATTCTTTATGGATGCCAAACTTGGCCGCTTACATTAAGGGATGAACAGCGTCTTAAGTTTTTTGAAAATAAGGTATTGCGTAGAATATTCGGACCGAAGAAGGATGAATTAACCGGAGAGTTCAGACGGTTACACAACGCAGAATTGCGTGAACTGTATCCGAGTAATATAATTTCATCGCGGCGAATCAAATGGGCTTGTAAAATTGTTGGGCTTAATAGCGAGAGAATTTCTAAAAGGTTAATATTTGCTGTGCTGAATGGTAAACGTCCGAGGGGTAGACCGAAGCGAAGGTGGGAAGATTGCATTAAAGCCGATCTGAAGGGATTGGGTTTGGACGGCGAACGGTGGAGGGAGGTGTGTAATAAGCGATTGGTTGTGTCGGCATCGAACCTTCGGGTTCGCTAAGCCTTTTATTATTATTATTATTATATGATGCTAAACATTTCTCTCGCTTACAATATGCAGGTCCGATTTTTAGTTTCAGAAATATTTTTTTTAGTCTTGTAACATGAGCAGTGGTTTCATTGGTATGTATTTAGGTGATTTTATTTTTCAAGTTCTGAAGATGCCTAAATTTATTTATTGCAAATAGTAGTTACTTTCTGCATTTTAGAGAGTCAACGACTGGCATTGGAGTCTTTTAATGATGTTCTAACTGTAATAGTTTTTTTTTTTAACTTTCACTTATCTTTTTATGTAATATATAATAAGGTTAGGTATTGTGATCGTGAAAATGTTCGAATCTCAGTTTTCAACGGAAATACACGTTTTGAGAGATCCTGAATACAAATAAACAAGTCTCGAAAAAATGTTCTGTGTGTCTGTGCAGCAAGTTTGCCCTTGAAATTGGCTTACCGGAAGTGCCACTTTTTATCAACGGTGTAACACTTTATTACAATTTTCTAACAAAAACAGCTCCAACGATTTTGATTAAACTTGGTGTATCATTGTATAATGAAGTGATCTTTAATATCTTTTAGGTCATATCCCCATTGATGTCACTCTACAGGGCTTAAATGCCCAATGTTCATATGCGTCTTACTCTAAAGTACCTTTAATATAGTTTATTTTAAATAATTAACTATCTTTCATTATTAAGAGTTACGAAAAAATGCTAAACATAACTTTTGAAAGAATTTAATAATTGAATAAAGGAGAAAAAATAAATAAAAATGCTGATCCAGGTCAATAATGAATCTCTGGAAATACTAGTCAGAAGATATACGTATAATATATTGTCGGAAAGCTGAGGATTTTAGAAAAAACAATATCTAATACAGAAAGTTGTAGACGGTAACGGAGAGTGACGAAAAAATTATAAATAATAATCTCCTTAAACTAACATTACTTAACGTAAATCACATATTTTCAAGGAAATTAAATAAAATTTACTAGCTAAATGTAAACTTTTAAAATATTTATAAGTTTGAAGAAGTATTTAATATCCACCTAATCAAGGCAATGAATGGCATTGTTAAAAAAACTATTTTATTCTACTTGTGTGAAAGTTAATAAATAACCTTAAATACATTTACTGTAGTTTAATAATTCTAGATCTGATATTATATTTAAATAATTAGGTATCAATGTCCGTTTGTTCCGAGAAATTGTCATGTAACATTTTAGAAAATTAAATTAGTGAATAATTTGATGAAATTTCCCTTTGTGATGCGATATTTCAACACACTTTACTCCTACCGTCGGTACAAATTGTTTAATGTTTACAAATTTCTAATTGATTTTTACGATTTTTTTTTTTGTTTTGTAGGTGATTTAGTAATCTTTCTTATTATCAGGGGTACAAACCAGAAAAAAAATTCATACTTTTTGAGTTATTCGTAAATAAAGTTTCTTTTCCTTCATAATTTTTTTCCAGAAATTTCGGGAGGTGGGGGGGGGGATAGGATTATTTTTCGCAATTGAAGGAAGAGAATATCTTCAAAATGAGTGGTCAATCATTGAATTTGATGAAGAATTGACGACGTTATGGCGTACTAACAAAAAAACACCTTTTAGAAATAATATATAGGATAACTAATAGTCGCACAATCCATAATCAATCGATGATATAATAAATAGGACTTTTGTTATTTTAATGGTATTTTAGATTTGTTAGCTGCAATTTTTTAGCTTTAGCTCGGTTAAAAATTCAGTTCAAAAATTTTATAATAGATCAACATGGCCAGAAAATAATTTATATTCAAAGTTGAGCAGTAAGTGAAAGTTGTGTGTTGCGCGCACCAGATTTTTTTGTTTATAATTGTAATTACTCTGGAAAAAAGGGAAATGAAACTCGATATAAAAATAAAATACTTTAATTGATTAATGGCTCATACTTCTCCTTGAAACGTGCTTCAATTCAGTAATCATACATGCATAATAATTTCAATGTGGAATTAATAGTGATTTTTGGAATATTTAGATTAGACCACACACCAAAACAAATGTAGACCATTAAAAAATAAAATTATTTTTAAAGGGGTCTGAAAGTCTCCTTATATAACTCCTCCGCAAAACCACCGGCGCTGCCCATCGAAGTAGGAATCTAAAAACCTTGGTTAGTTCGTTGCTCACCTTCAAGCTATTCTCATAAATTTCATTCCATCATTCCTTTTTTCACAAGTCCAACATTTGATTAGAGTTTCATCCATACTCTGCTTTGAAAACAGAATAATAATTTACAAGAAAGCTTGAATAAGTAGGGCGATTCTTCAACTGATCAGAATTAAGTATACCACAACTAACAAAATCGTATAATTAATAAGTATATTAATAAAGATTGTATATAATTTGTGTAACTTGAATGCCAAACATACTTCATTTTATTTGTACTTGGCCGTACTACAATGATCCCACAAATTGGGTTTTGTGGTTTAAATAACGAGTTTGTGGTTAAAAAAATTCGTAGTCTGTACGAACCATATTTAACAAAGGAATTGCCATGTCCTTCATTTATTTGCCATAATGCTCATAAAATTTATGGGGAAAATTTATTTATAAAATATTATTGTAAATTAATTTGAATTTAAATTAATTTATTGTAATTAAATAAACTACTGCAGGGCATAAACAAGACAAAAAAAATAAGATAAAAGTATATGAAATACCACCGGCGGATCTAACCATTTTGTATAGAAAAAAAATATTAAAAACTATCTCTTAAAGTACTATTGTCCGTGTAATTACTTTTAATAGGACTTCAAGAATCACTTAAACACCATTTCATATAGGTAATTAATTTCTTTCTTTATTTTTTAAATTAATTTTTGTTGAAGAAAAAAAAAAATCTTTCGAGCTGAAGCCCCCAAAATTAAATCCTGGATCCGCTAGTGTCAAACTACCGGAAATATTCCTCCAAAGTAATGTTACTTCGTTTCTTAAATGAGAAGCGTTAGAATATATTTTTTTTATTCTCTGATTTGTTTTTACAAAAATATTTGTAAATATATACACGTACGTATGTTCAAATTATTTCTATTATTGTAACTCCTATGTGAACAAACGAAATAATCATAGTATATATTTCTAATTATTTTTAAAAATAAAATCCTAAGGTACTAAAAATATATATATATATATTTATATATATCTCTATTTATATATATAGAGAGAGATAGATAGATAGATTATATATATATATATATATATATAAAACAACTTTAAAATGAACCTAGTGGATTTATCTATTGATGAAAACTGAAAGAGAGGTGAGCTAACAACGTTAAATAATTTCTATATTATTTATCTCTTCAATTTTATGTATATAGCTATTTTTTTACCTCCTTGTTCAAAATCTTTGGATCAGTTTGATAATTAAGTAAATTTACTACTTAATATTTTTTATATATTTTTACTTTATAACAAAACATTTTATCTCTCTCTAAGTCCTATGAGATGTATTGTTGATATTAAAGGAAATAATAGGAGTGGACTATTAAATAAAGCAGAAAGGGTATTTTAAGAGTATGGTATGAGAAATGGAAAAAAATAACGACATGGGCATTGTATTAAAATGAGTTGTTATGAATTGAAATTACACGAGACGTGTCATTAAAAGGACAAAAAAAAAAGTTTTGTTGTGATTGAGTCACTGATAATGCTTTATGGAAGATGTATCCAAGTAAATTACGAAGTCATCGAGGTCCAATAGATTGATTTAAACCTCTGAAGATGCTGAGGGAGAGAGATAACTAACAAGCGATGAGTTATCAAGGGTACACATCAATTTTATTAAGGAAATGTGCTTATTCAATCTTGACCTTCAGGACCTGAATACATCAACGTTTCTAAAAAACGTTGATCCGCGTTCCTGAGTTTGGTCCTCAGTTGTTGGATTATGAATATATTTTTACAGTATTGTTTAATTTTAAAAGTTCAAGCTCGTTACAAATTTATTTTTAAAAATTCAAAAATAATGAATTCAAATAAATATAACAAGTCCGCAGAATCCAACTTAAAGCACGCCCTTTCTAAAAATAAATTAATAAATACCAAATAAACAAAGTACCAAACTATTGTGTTGACAAATAAGTCCTTTCAGTTTTTATTTTTATTTTTATGTCCCTATGATACACTTCTTATCTGATGAATTAATTTCTAAGGTTGATTGTTTATCCTGTTGGTAATACGTCAACAACTATATCTGTTAGCTGAAACTAGCTTAGCATTGTGTTTGCTATTGCACTGTGAATATGCAAGAAAATATCATTGATTATCGCCATATTTTGTTGTATTATTTAAAAAAAGGTAAGCGTGCCTCAGAAGCTCATTGAAAAATTTGCAGTGATTATGAGGATGATGGCTTAACCGAAAGCACCTGTCAAAATTGGTTTGCCAAATTTCATTCAGGAAATTTTGACATCAATGATCCTGAACGGTCTGGTCGTCCACACTGGGTACCTAGTAGCGAGGCTCCTGGAAGTATGTCAAAACCCGGATTGGATCCAAAGAAGATAATGCTTTCCATATAGTGGGATTTCATGGGTGTTATTTTTTATGAGCTATCGCCATCAGAACAAACAATTGATTCAACTCTATACTGCTCACAATTAACAATAAATTGGATCAATCAATTAAAAATGAACGTCCAGAACTGGCAAATCGGAAGGGTGCCGTGTTCCTCCTGTGTCCCACACCTCATTGGTCACACGCAATAAATTATTGAGCCTTGGATGGGACCTTTTACCGCACCCTCCCTATTCACCAGACCTATCTCCAAGTGACTACCACTTATTCTGGTCTCTCCAGAACTCCAATTTTTTGACAATAAACTCCAGAAATTCTATGAACATGGATTATGCAGGTTTAGTGAAAAGATGGAAAAAAGTCATATTGAATAATGGTCAATCTATTGTAGATTAAAATAAATTTTATGTCCATAATACATTGAGTTTTATTTCACACTGAAAAACCGAAAGGACTTATTTTCCAACCCAATATTAAAAGATTTATACTCCAGTTTCATCACAGAAAATGGCCTTCAAGTATGTTCATTCTCTTGGTGATTCTACCTACCTCAGGGTTTGGAGAAACCGCAATGCAATGTTCACTTAAGCTAAAATGTGTTAAAAAATTAATAAATAAAAAAAAATCTAAAATTTGTAAACAATCTAATTGTAAGTCGAAGAGAGAGATGATGGCGACCTTGAGGAGTAACCACGGGTTCATGGTTTCAGGTCAACCCTAATTTACCACATTGAATTTGATATATTTTAGAGATCAACTGACTATGCAAATAGCCCAAAGGACGTACCCAACTCTCGGAAGACTATATCGCCTTCAAGCAGCTACGAAACAGCACTCAGTCTGCTATACGCCGAGCCAAATCCCGTTACTTCCATCATTCCTTATCCAACACCCCAAACTCCAAGGCCAAGTGGGCTATCCTAAAAAAACTGACCAATTGCAACACACCTCAAACCCAGCTCATCTCCTTTTCTGCTGATGACCTTAACGCTCACTTTGTCTCCTGTCCCTTCTCATCCTCATTTCTCGCGGCGATGCCGACTCCTGTGTTTCCCCATAAATTTTAATCCTGATCAATTCTTTTTTCCCCATATTACTCCTGATGACCTCCTCAACTCCATTCAAAAGTCGCAAACCATTGATTATGGACCTGATAACGTCCCAGTCAGACTGATCAAAGCCTCACTACCATCCATCCTTCCAATCCTCTACCATATCTACAATTACTCACTACAAAATGCTACCTTTCCTACATCCTGGAAAACCGCACTAGTTCGCCCTATGAAAAAGACTTCCAACCCATCAACTCTCAATGATTTCCGTCCAATTTCTCTCCTCTCAAATCTTTCTAAACCTTTAGAGGGACTAGTTCAAACCCAGGTATCAGATTTTTTAGAACAGAATAACCTCCTAAATCCCAACCAGTCCGGTTTCCGGCCTGGCTACTCCACTCAGTCTGCCCTCATCAAAATTTCCCAAGACCTTCATACAGCCATGGACCAGCAGAAACTCACCATCCTTATTCTCCTTGACTTCTCCAAAGCCTTTGACTCAGTAGACCACAAAATTCTCCTAACCAAGTTTAAAAATATTTCCTTCTCAACTAGTACCCTTAATTGGTTCCAATCCATCCTTTCCGACCGCTCCCAGTATGTTGTAGTCTCCAATAACCCCCCATCAGAACCTTTACCTTTGTCCAGGGGTGTCCCACAAGGCTCCTCTTTATCTCCCACCCTTTTTTCCATCTACATCAATGACCTTTCATCCTCTATCCTTCACTGTCAATACCATCTGTACGCCGACGACGTCCAGATTTACCTCTCCTTCAATCCAACCGAATCCTCTGGCGCCATCCAAAAATTACAGGATGATATAAATGCAATATGTGCCTGGGCAAATCACAATAGGATTACTCTAAACGCCAATAAGACGAAAGCCATTCTGATTGGATCTCCCTCACTCCTCAAATCCATACAGATACCCAATCTTTTCCTGAACAATTCACCTATCTCATTCCATACTTCCGTAAAGAACCTTGGTGTTACATTCGATCAAACTCTCTCCTGGAAACCATACATCTCCCAAATTTCCCGTCGTACTGTCTCTACCCTGAAACAGTTTAACCGTCTCCGCTATCTCCTTCCATATAAATCCCGTCAACTCCTGGTTTCCTCCCTTGTATTCCCCCACTTCGGCTATGGCTGTCTGGTGTACGGCGGACACTCGGGAGAATTCGAGGCCAGACTTAAACGCCTAATGAACTGCGCAATACGTTTTGTTTTCGGAATCTCAAGAGATACGCATATAACCCAGTATTACACCAAGTTGAAGTGCCTCTACCCATTCAACCGCCGTTTGTACTTCCTTGCCACTTTTCTATATCAAGTCATCAGAACTCAGCGGCCTTCCTATATTTTTCACAACCTACAATTCAAATATTCCATTCAATCCCGTCTCACTAGATCTCGTACCTCCGACCTCTATCCACCTCCCCACCGAACTGCAGCGTTTGACAAATCCTTTATAATTCAAGCCGTCTCCTTCTGGAATACCATCCCTCCCGATATCCGACATGTACAATCAGTTTCCTCATTTAAATCTCTCCTTTTTAATCACCTACTCCTTTCCCAACCCGATTGATCATGAAATGTAGATAAGAAAACTTTTAAAGTTCCCCAGAAATTATTTTCATTACTTATGCTATTTTATTTTATTATACAGTTTGTATTATACATATCAGAATGTTTTTAGTGTAATAGTTATATTTTTTGTTTTATTATTTTTTCAAAATCTTAATCTTAATAATAAATGTAAATAATTAATTTTATGTATGGCCACACAGGCATTTATTCTGTATCTGTAATTTGTCCTAAAGGGACAACAGTCCCAGGATAATACAAAAATATTTTCATTTCATATGAGACCATTGTACTTATCATTAACCAGAGCACAGCTGATTCAGGTCATCTAGCAAAACAAATTTCTTAATATCGTTAGTGAATATTTTTGAGGAAACTGACATAAAACGCCTGTTTATACATCGGTACAGATACGAAACGGATAATTAGGTGAAACAAAAATAAACAATAAGAGAATACATTGAAAGTAGAGAGCCATTCATCCTGTCGTTGGTAACGCAACAAACGCTCATCTTCTGTTAAATTGTTCTTATTCTGTTACCTCATTTAATTTTTCCAAATATGAATACTATTTCCATAGTTAAGTAATTTATAATATTAATGTCAATGGAATAAAAGTTTCGCTGTTTTAAGATAAAAAATTAAGTATTCAACTCTTAAGAGTAAAACATATTGAATATTTCATTTCAAAATGCTATAACTTCCGAGGAACCTCTCTGCAAATCAACATTCAACTAATTATAGATTCAGCAAAGACTGTAGCAGAATTTCGAAGGATTTTAGATAGTATGGGGTGGAAAGCAGACTCACGAGCTATATCTCAGTGAAATTTGCTATGCTAAAGAATAAAAACTGCAGAATTCAGTTCTATGCAATAGCTTCTAAATATGTATAATCTGTGCACAGCTAATTTACAGTCTCAAAGTGAAAAAACTAAAAATGATATCTAAATTAAAATAATTTTTATATTAATTACTTTATTGCTTGTTAATAATTTATAATTATAGATTTTATACTCTTGGATATTTTAAATGGCGTGCAAAAACACTTAACGTTTTACTACAATATTAATTTATTTCTTAATAAAATGAGAAGGCCTAATCAAAAGAAAAGTCTCAAAAAAATAGTAAGGTGATTTGCAGATAAACAATGTTTTATATCTTTATAATAATGAGTTATCTTGTAAAAGTTCGTAATTTTTCATTAAAATGCCTATTTTGACTTTTATCCCACTAGATTGTAGAATCAGCCCACTGTGCAGCATAGACGCATACTTTCGATTTTGATTGGGGGAGGGGAAGGGGTGATAAGTGTTAGACGAATAAAAAAAAAATGGTGGGAGTTTTTATTAAGTGTTAATATCCAATATAATTATTGTAAAACGAACAGATATAATATTTGTGGGTTTATGGTTGACTGTCGTGGATAATGAAGAGAAGGATGATTGGGCTGATCAGTCTATTCGAACAATCTCTTCGAGCAGCACTGATGAAGGCCTGAACTTCAGGTCGAAACGTCGGCAGATGTTAAAAGAAATATTATTATTTATTTTTGTCTTTTTATTTCTGACTGATCACTCCAACCATCCTTCTCTTCGTTATTCAAGACAGTCAACCATCAACCCACAATTATGAATCTATCTACACGGGGCCAGCGACCAGATAACAACCTTCTTACTACTCATCACCGAACCAGATCTCAAAATCACTCTAGACCTCCGCAGTCACCAGCAGCAACCTCTTTGCATGCTCGCTTGGTCACTATCCAATTTCTTCATCGCCGGCCACCACCACCTCTCCCGCCAACTCTTCTTCTTCATCTACAGATCTTCAAGCACTTAATGTGCAACCTTCTACCCAACCTCATATATCCTTCTCCTTATTAAAGTCTTCCTACCCTCACCTTAAATTGCGCATAACAACCTGTGTCACCTCCATCAACGCCTTCCTACTCTATTCGAACAATCTCTTCGAGTAGCCCTGATGAAGGCCTGAACTTCAGATCGGAACGTAGGCAGATGTTAAAATAAATATTATTATTTATTTTTGCCTTTTTATTTCTGACTGATCATCCCAACCATCCTTCTCTTCAGATATAATATTTAATGTTTAAAATTAATTTATTTATATGTTTGTATAATAGTAAGGATTTTTATTATTAATTTTTTTGTTTTACTTATTATATATACAGGAAAATGTATATTAAAAAATAGACTTGAATATACAACGCATTTGTTTAGATTAAACACAGGGTGGAGGGCAGATAGCTTTTATAGCATTGGTACATTTCTTGAACTTTTTCAACTAAAAATAAAAAAAGGGAAAACAAAGTTTTGAATTAAAAAAAAACCCAACATTAGAAATTGTGAAATTCTATCCACCCTAAGAGAATGTACTTCCATATGTACTTAAACATCCTGGTAGATTGATCCACTCTTAGGATAGATAGAAATTCTCAATTTCTGCAGTTTTTTTTTTATTCAAATATTTTTTTCTTTAACATTTTTATAATTTAAATATTACCAATTTATTTTAATAGCAAATCATCGGCACCAGTAAAATAAATCTTAGAGTTTGTTCAATGTTGCATATCCATTAGTTTCACATGGTGCCGACGAAATAATCACATGATATAATTTAAGTTCAATTAATAATCAAAACAATTAAACTATAATAACATTATTTTTCAGTATTTTGTGCTCAATTACATTGGGTGCTTAAACACAGCATACTTATAATCGCTCAGACAATTTTCCAAACTAATATACAATTATATAGTATTAACAACTTATGCATAATATACAAGTTTTTCTTTTATATAGCATATTATAAGCATCGCTCAAAACATCGTAATTTTAGGTCAATTAATCAAATAACAGTTCAAATTATTTTAAAACAGTCAAGGGATCTCACCGAAAACTGAGCCATCATACTTACAAATCGTTACAACGCTTTTAGTGGACGGTCCAAACACATAACCCTTGTTACGCTTTGCTTAGTCGGGTAAAATTTGGAAAAAAAAATTTGATTTCTTAGTGTGTACAACCTCAAATAAAAATATAACGTTTTTCACAGTCCAACTGGTTTGTCGCGGAAAAGTGTGATTAGAATATCACGTGAAAATTAAGGTGAAAATTGTGATTGAATCATAAAATCCTAGGATATGTTGATATATATGATCTATGAATAGAAATCAACCGTTTAAATAAAAGTAACATTTAGGTATCAATAAAACAGTTACATACCTACTACTAGGCCCTAGCCAGCCTGGTCGACTTTTCTTAATCGATTTTAATTTATACATTTTATTCATTCATGTACCTTATTTATTATTGATTTTATTCTTTTTTTACCTCAACTTATTGGGAGTGAAACGATAATCTCGCCCCCTCAACATATTCATTGGGGAGTCGATATCCCCTTCCGTTCCCCCTGTAGTCTGTAACACTGATAGGTATTTGCAGATCCCTAGCCTATGTGATTGGAGGCCCTCGCCTCAGCGCTCTCGTGCATGAAGGCCTTATTCTTGCCCTTATAAACCCTGCCTCTATTAGATTGGTCTCTCAGGGTAGTCCACATGATGACCCCGGCATCATGGTCAGGATCCCGCCGAGAAAGGCCAAAGCGGCTTTTCCAACGCCAATTTCTTTAATTCACAATTTGTTTTCATTGACCTGTTAGAGTTGGACCTTCGGTAAGAACTGGTTCAGGCGATACGCATGAATTCCTTGGATCGTTAATGTCCTGTTTTTATCTGAGAACTGCCTTAACCATTTTCAAAACTGCATCATTTTATTTTCTTTCAATATTGTATGCCTTTTTAAACTTGAATAAGTTTTTTTTTTTTGTTACCTCTACCAGACAGGGTCATGATCAACACTTTTTAATTAAATTCAATTTTATAGTTTCACCCGATTAGAAATACTAATGTTTTTTTAATGGCCTTTTCGTTGTCTTTTAAGTTTTCTGGTAGTTTGAGTAGCTATATCCAAATTTTCTATGATATTTTTCAGTGTTAGGCAGCCTTGAATAATGTGTTTTATAATTATTTGGACATTGTATTTCTCGCAGGTCGGAGGATCAAGTCCTCTAGGTAGGTAGCCGTGCGAGAACTCACAATGTCCAATTCTTAGTCAGCAGAGGGCTGTCACTTCTTTTCTAATCGACAAGAGGTTTCCCATTTTGAGTAGTGGATTTTTATTTCTCTCATTTTGGAATCTTTTTGCTTCCACTTATTTTGCTAAATTTTCCACTGTCCATCTTAATTAATGTAATCCTCTAAAGGGATTTCATTAATTGGTTCCACCGGAGTTGTACTTGCTTTTCTTGCTATGCTGGCTCCTTGAATAAGTAATCCTCTATTATTTTGGAATTATTTCATACATTGCTTTTTAAAAATGAATATCCTTAGTCTAATGTTTTAGTCTTACATATGTAGAAATTCCATTATAAATAAAACAAATATTGTAAAAAGTTTCAAAATAATTTTATGTGTATGTATGTAAAATTATGTTATTTCAGGCTGCAAGAATAAAATTACTATTTTCCATTCTTAGTTCGAGACATGATAGAATTCCAACAGAAATAAACTGCCGTCTGCCGTGGCAAAATTTTCAATTTAAAATAAACTGTTATGACCTTAGTATATCATTCTAAAATGTACAAATTCGGATTTTTTTTTCTATTACTTGCAACTTATTATGACTATCGATTAAAAATATTATTTACGATCGATTTAAATTAATCGAATCACTTTAGATAAATTCTATCATGTTTCCTTCGAAGATAACACATTAGGCGAATCGTTACATGGACAAACGATACCGTTAGGGTTTCTCTGCCTTAGGATAACGTAACAGAACCAGTTAGAATGAAAAATGTTAATTCATGGATAGACAAATTCAGGACCGGTTTTGGATCAATGACCTTAACATGAAGATGATATTATTCATACAGCATTTAATTCTTTAATTTTTAAATTGTTAACATTTTTCCATCATTCAAATATTGAATCTACAACTTACCTAAAAACCTTTAAACTATTGCATTCAATTAAATGAAGCTTATGTCTTTTAGTCGCCCAAATGGACTGGTAGTTTAGTGAAGTTTTCTATAAACTGAACAAAGAAATAAACATAATTTTGTTCACTTTTCTTTTTATTGATAGTTGAAAAAAAAATTTACATATAATATAATGCATATAAAATATAACATTACATATAAAATATAACATTAGTTATGGATATAAGAGTCGAGCTCATAAAAAGGCCAAAATTATAATCATTTAAACATTTCAAACTTACTTCCTTAAATCACAATTAGCAAATGCTAGTCAACGATTGAGGCATTGCAAGTTAAATTTTAGCAAATATAAACCGGTTGTTTCCCCTACCATATATTAGAAATCCATTTCACAGTTATTATAAATACACTACTCAGTTCTTTTATGTTTGTTTTGATTAGTAGGATTTTTTTACATATACCTATTTTATATTTTTGTGTGTCCTGTAATGAATAAATGAAATTCGTATTTATATAATTTGGAACTCGAAAATTCATAAAAGCTTAGATCATCGCCAATTCATAAGCTTCACTGTTTGGCCGTGAATCTGGTATTTAATGAGTTAATATTTTCCAACGAAAGACAGAGAAAAAAAGAGAAATTTGATGGCCATCAGCTTTTTCAAATATATTTTCAAGGAAGATGGGTAGACACGAGCAAGACGGCCTTCCTTGAACAATATTGAAGATTCTCTAATTGAATTAATTATAGACATAGCCTCACTGCGGCAAAAATGAATAATTAATTTTGAGATAAATGAAATAGATTATTTTCAGAAATCAAGATAGGAACGGATTTGTTTTAGGATTTTATGATTCCACGCACAGATATAGCAGATCCCTCTCGGCCGCTTCGAACTCTAGAAAAATCATTGTTTTATAGTAAAAACTAAGCGGGGATAACAATTACATTTATATATTCTTAATATGCATACGAATTCGTGTTAATTTTCATTCAAATTTTATCACTTCTCAAATTTTGCCGCCCAGGCAGGTTCCTGGTATGCTGATGTGTAAATCCGTCATTGATTGAGGATTTATTTTATAAATAAATTTAACTTATTATATTAGCACTTCATTTCGTTCAAGTAACAGAATATATTTTTTAAAATTGAAAACGATACTCTCCCGGGATCGTGAAAAGAAATTGTAACGTGTGATATCCTTCAGCACCCTTGGATTTTATCATCTTCACCTTCGCTGAGAATATCATTTCTGTACTCCTGCTGTAATCCCACTATATCATATATTACACTACAGAATCATTTATTTTATTTATTTATTTGATATTGTAAAGTGGACATTTAAAATAAATGCTACCCATCTCATATCATGTTATTTTTTTCTTAAGGTAACTTTTTCTTAAGGAAATTTTTATCTATAAACACAGGCGGATCTGCGTGGAGAGGGGAATTCTCGGCTGAAGCTCCTTCCCCTTCTTCCAAAATGGTAAACTATACCACTTCAAATAATTAGCTTTCTTCCAACTTGAAAAATTGATAGGCTCTCATATATATTTCAAATAATCATCAAGCAGTAAACGACATGAGCATTCCAACAGTGAAATCATATTTCCACAACTAATACATCTCATTTCACTCTTCAACTCACAATCAATGCAATAGTCCACTGGTCGACATATGGCAATGGTCATTACTCAAAAGAGCTGTAACGAGTATGAATATTCGTAATATAATAAGATGTAAATATTAACATTGTAACAATTTTTTATGTATTTTTTATGTATGTCAAGTTTCTTTAGTTAAACCATATGGGTAGATGGCTTGTCATTATTTAATTAGGGTACTCCTAAGTTACCTTCATACTAAAAAAAGTCCTCAATTTTATTGACCTCATTTCCTACGGTCGACCACTTGAGACCCTTCAATCCAAATTAATACTTTATATATATATATATATATATATCATTTTCTATCGTTCACCCACTCTATATATCAATACCATCTCAAAAGTACATCAAAAGTTGTTTTTGTTTTGATATTTCGTTCGCTTCTTTTTTATTGCTGTACGTTTATGTCCTATTCCTTGTGTCGCTCTTTATAAAAACAACAACTCAGTTCATTTATGATTTAAATTAAATATTCAAATATTAAAATAAGGAAAATTATAGTAATAATTTTGAGTATGTATTTCAAATGTTTGACAGAAAATGATCATTTTAAACAATTTATTTAAAATAATAGTTAGGAAGTTTGTTGAGGATTAGCCTCACGATGAAAACAAAATTTATTTCGTAACGACGTTTCGGTATAAGTTTCAAAGAAATACAAACACAATTAAAAATTCTTTGGAAAAATTGTTAACGCACGCAAATATGTTTCAAATCACGTCATACTCAAAGACATGAACATTCCAAGAGTAAATTCATATACTCGTGTGTACCAATAATGCCACAGGCGGATCAATGGGGGGCTTTCGGGCTGAAGTCCCCTCCCCCCCCAAATGGTAAAATATAACCATGTTTTACAGAAAAAAATATTAAAAACTATCTCTTAAAGTATTCTTGTTCATGTAATTATATTTAATAGGTCTTCAAGAACCACTTAAACACCATTTCATATAGGTAATTAATTTCTTTATTTTTTTCAAATTAATTCTCGTTATATGTATATGAAAAAAAAAATCTTTCGGGCTGAAGCCCCCTCAAAATTAAATCCTGGATCCGCTAGTGAATAATGCCAATAAACCTTATTTCACTCTTCAACCCTTTAATTTAACAAACAACAAATTTAATGATCGAAATTTTTTGTGTGTAGTGTCGACCTTAGGTTGGGATAACCCTATAACTATGTCGTTATGGGGAAATTTCCCTGAGCGCCGATCTGGAGTGCGCACGTTGATGACGCCGACCGATCTTCAGGAGCGCTTGCCACTGGTTAGAAATAAAAAATGTATCAAAACAATTAATTTTAATAACTGTATTAGAGAAATATTGAATGAAATAAAATTCAAATATAATTTTTTTTTTTGGTGAGAAGGGAAGAGACGACGTCATTGCTTGGGGGGAGAGGTCGAATGTCTAAGGCCGGCACTGGTTTTGTTAGCCACGCCTTATTAATAATAAATCCTACTAACCAAAATAAAATTTGCTAATTCTGATTTGAGAGGCTTCGTTAAATTGAATATTTTTATTATATAAAATGAATTAAAATATTTATTAAAGCAAATATTAATGAAATACAGAAATGATTTTAAAATCTTTACAAGACTTCATACTAATACAAAATGGAAAGTTGAGAACACAAGTTAAGAATGTTGCCTGTTTCTCAATGATTAGTAGTCAAGGACGCAAATACTATACCGTAGGAGTGATGAATGAAAATTCTATTTTAAAAAAAGTTAGAAGCTTTTTAAAGGACATTTGAAATCTTAAAACGACCGAGGCTTTGGCCGAACCCGTGGGAAAACTGTTCCGACTTCATGGGCCTCACGTTTGAACATACTTCCAAGCTCGAGATAACCATCTATATTCGGCGTGCGTTTGGGTCCCATTGAAGGATTAAACTATTTGAAAGAATTTATAGAACAATGTTGTTGTTTTTTTGTTGCTTTGTTTCCTTACTATTGATGTTATAGAAGCTTTGTATTCCTGCGGGTGATTAAAAAAATATTGTACTATTGAAAATATCAACTCGCGTTTAACGCTTTAGAAATCAAGGAACAAACTTTGCCTGTTGTCAAATATATGCAACGAACAAATCACTTGCTACCGTTATTCCAGTTTCCACGAAATTTTCAGATTGTGCTTGTTGGTGATTCGATAGTTAATCCCTTATCCATCCATTTCATCAAATTCCATCCATAACTTGCGCTTACGTACGCCTTAATGTATATATTGTAAGTGTCATTGCCTAGATGGTCCAATATTGATTTTATCAACTTCTGCCTACTTTTTCGTTTAGTTCTCTGGAAATTCTACACTTCAAAATGGCCTTTTCTGTATGTTTAATTTCCAAACAACAAATCATGTACATGAAATTAAATAGACCTTGAAATATATGTGATTATCTAACTGATAGGCAGGAGTACCCAGAAGGGAGTTTCATGGCGCAAGTTGCGCCTTCAAAATTTTTGAGGAGGGCACATTTCGACATAGTTATGAATTTTCGAAATGAAAAGTTTTAAACCAAAAGACAAATGGAAGCATAGCATTGACTGTAGGATATGTAAGTATGTATAGTCAATGAATTTTTAAATTATACTTTTGTTTGCACTGTTTGTAAGTAGAGGTTAGCAATCAAATATCTTGGGAGGGGCGGGGGAAGATTCAGGCGCCATCGACTTTGGGTGGGGATGGGCACCTCCGCTGATAGGAATGAAACGATAGAAGAAGCTGTTCTTACATCGTCCCACTGTTCAGTTAATCAGCTGCATAGCTCTAGATCTTCCTTTAATATTTTTTAAACATTTATATGAATATGGTAGTAGTCGAGTGTTCACCGTTCAATCTGGGAAAACCACCATCCTTAATTAAATTGTTCCAAATGAACTGACAGCATATTTTCGTTAAAAACTATGTAAAAAAAGAAAGTTTAACTTTTAACTTCAAAAAGTATGAAACTATATACTTCAGTATGAGAATATACTTATATTATACTTAAGGTCAAATATAAATCATTATGATCTTTGTATGGACTATTTTTCAGTTTATTGAGATTTTTAAAATTGATGTGAAGGTATGTTGTGCTTTGAAATATTTTAGGAACTTCTTAAGAACAATCTCTTCCAATATCTTGAATGGTTTGTTGAATTGTTATTTTGAAAGATATTTGTTTTCTCCCAGTTTTCAAGCTTATAGAAAAGAAATTCGATAAATTAAATAAATAATGCAGTGAAAGGACTCTTTTTCATATTTAGAAGTGTCTTCTTTAGTAAATTCATCAAAACTCACGAAGGTAAATAGACTGCATAAGTGACCTATATACAAGCTATGCTTTTAATAAGATCGGATGTTTCCTTTTAATCCATGTAGCATTATTATATTAATGGTTTTATATAACTTGAGTGAGATTTTTTTAATTGTTCAACAGAGTTGATGAGGCATTGGGTAGGGTTTAGACTCCATAGTAAATAAGAAACGTATGCTTAGAGAGCTCCCATAAGATACTTATCTACAATGCATTGTTGACCACTATTATCCAATTTAATAAATAGTTTTATATAATTTGCAGCTACAAACTCGGCCATAAGATGGGGCTCCTATCTTTCTTCATCCAACGTGTTTAATCAAGAAGAGAATTAGGATTTTCCCATTAGTAAGTGGGAGTCGAGATCAAGCTGATAAAGTCTTAAAGGTATAGAGTCAGAGCTGTAAACGGGTCTCACATACACACATTAATACATAAATATATAAAAACACACGTCGCATTGTACTTCCAATACCTTTTATTCTCTTCTTTTTTCCATTAGAGATATCAGGAATACATTTTTTTTTCTATGAAAATGGTATGCACTATTCTCATTCCAAACCACCTCTAACTCAGATTACCATTTTTGTGAATTGGAGCCCTTCTTTTATCATGATAATGACAGGGAAATAAGTAAATATTTATAATTCCTATTTAAGGAAAATAGGATTGAAATTCACTATCAAATGTAAAATTCTCCAAGCGAAATCATGGAAGTTTGATCATTACAAAGAATCGTTCAGCGTTCAATACGAATGGAGTTTAAGGTTAGAGCTATTAAACCAGCTGAGCGGCAAGTGGGGTGTAGGTCAAGTTCTCCATTACATAAGGCCTACATTAGGCTGCGGATTCTACACGGCAGATTCTTCAAGTCATATGAATAATTAGGTCTTTTCTCTTACATAATCATTATTACACCAATTTAAGATTTAAGATTTACCTGCTCAATACAATTTTAGTTCCAATAATCGTATAACAGAAATATCGATAGATCTATATCGAATCATAAATAACAAAATGTTCATTATAAACTTAGAACATCGTTTTTTTTTCTAAATATTTTTATATTATATAACTTCATAATATCAAATCCATTTTTTGTATAACCAATGAGAGTAATAAGCACAATAAGAGAGTAATAAGAGTAAATTAATAAGCACAACTTTGAAACAAAAACATATGTTATAATTTATATTTTTTCCTCGGGGCTGTAGAAGGGGGAAGGGAGATAGAAAGGATCTCCTCATAAGAAGTACCTTTGTGTTTGAAATAAAATAAATAAATACAATTTGAAAAAAAAAAAATTTTGAAAATATCATTTTTAATAATTGATGTAATTTGTTAATAACACTTAATAACTGTCCGTCCATCTCTATTATTACTAAATTAGTAGTCAAGGTAGAGTCAAGGTAGCAGCTAGACGAAATAACTGTTTAAAAAGTAATAGAATAGCACTTCCTTATGGAGGTTCCAAGAGGGATATGTTTTTTTTTTTCTTAACTTAATTGAGTGAAAATATTCCTACAAAAACCTTACATACATTTTTTTTTTTCAATCAGATTTCTACCTGAAAACAGTTCATATGAGTAAATTTCTCACTTTACGATTTTCATAAATAATTATAAGTTTATTGGAGTGCTATCAATGGGTAGTTTCTCCTCATGTTGTACATGTCATATTACTTGTTCATATTTACTTGTTGTATTATTATTAATTACAGTTGTAAATTTCGTTAATAAAAAAATAAAAAATTATAAGTTTCTTAAATTTAACTATATTTATTAATATTTTATTTTAATACATTGATCCGCCGCGTGCCTCTGGGCTAAGCACCCTTCTACCTTTATCGTACAGTTCATTTTAAAGTTGTAAATTGAAAAATCACCTATACATTAGTCATAATTTGAAATATATGATTCATTACTGAGATGCACGGAAATACAATCCTTCAAATCTCCATCAGGGCAGCAGACTGGTTCGTTAAGCATGTCGAGACTATTGGAGCGTATTGACGAGTCGTGAGTGGTTACTAATTTCACTTAATCTAGTTTCTCTCTCATCATCCCAATTTCACCTTCGGGTATCAATGACGAATATGTTCTTAGATATCTTTGAAATGGATGTTTTTTATTTTGTATAACGCGGAAGTTGGGGACGAAAAAACTAATCAGAACGTTGGACAGAACTTTTCAAGCAAGAAAATATAACTTTCTTGCTTGAATATAATTTTCTTTAAAATGGTAGAAAGAGAAACTACTGTTCGATTGTTGCCTGATTTCAGATGCTATAATATGCAAAATATAAAATCTATCTATTTAGTTTATCGTAAGTAAAAATCTAATGTTTATGTCAATTATATTATTTTCACGTTCGTTTAAATAATAATAACCTTTATAAAATAAAAAATAATATAATATAATAATTGATAATCTATATCTGACAATATTTCATTATTTATTTATAAGAGTTAACAATTGAACTGCAAGATTTAATTCCCACAAATATAAAGTTTTTAAAAGACATAATATTTTGAATATCAAAGTCAATTAGAAATTGCCCTCGGGCAGTGGAAGGAATTTATTACATGTTTATATTGTATTATTGTATACTATATATGTAATTGTTTCAATAAACTTTTTGGAGGGTAAGAAAAAAAAAAAAAAAAAAAAAAAAAAAAAAAAAAAAAAAAAAAAAAAAAAAAAAAAAAACAATTAGAAATCTGTAATAGTTCATAATTAAAATAAGAATCAATAAAAGATATTTCACAAAGCATCAGCTACTTCATTGAATATAAAATTCAAATGGTGAAAGTTCTAAACCAACATGAAAAAAAAAAAAGATTTATGGTGTTTTCTTTGTCATATCAACATATTTTTAACAACATAATTTTTCAATAAGATTAAATTAGATTTGATGCCCTCCCTCTCCCTAAACGTGATATCCTTACAATTATTACAAAATGTTCTTTTTCTTATTTGAAGTGATGGTAACAGGAAATTCCACAGCTACACTTTATCTACCTCAATTCGTTTCTACCTCAGAAATGGTCATATTTTTGTTGTTTTCATAGATGATCGGGTTTTTCTTCATGTGCAAAGCGCGAATCAAAATACATCTTCCGTAATAGATTGAGGTATTTCTCAAATGTTCTTGAACATCTTTAAAGACAAAAATATATACGTAAACAATTAAATTTCATTAAGAGATGTTAAAAAGAAAATTAAACACCAGAAAAAAATTATTAAATTTATGAATGTTAATATATTTTTCTGCACTACAGAAATGAATGAAAGAATGAAATACAACATTCAATGGAGAGAGGGGGAGGGGAGGGGATTCGGTCTAGAACTCTTCTACACATAAAAAATATAGAAAAAAAAATCTTTTTTCATATAGGGATCAAAGTCAAATACTTATAAAATCACAATTGTTCCCTTTTAAAATTATAACGCAGATAATTCAGATACAAAATACATACACATAGCAAGAAAACATATATATATAAAATATTGTTTTCAAAATTAAGTTCCGAATCCGAGGTGTTGCAGGTCATCTTATTGAATGCATTTATTTACCGCTTTGATGAATCTTACAAAGTTTGCAGGTTTGCCAATCCTATCTGCTTTTTGTTTCCATGAATCATGCGAATTTGGTCCATTTGTAAAGTTTGCTCAGTTATTATGCAACAAGCAATAGAAACTATTATCCTATTATAATACTACAAGTTATCGACTTCCAACATTCCTACATAGGTCAGATTGATTTTAGAAACTAAATCCGTACCTTTTAGCATTTATTCAAATTTAATGTTTTCGCCATGTTCAGAATTTTCATCGACAAGTTGTTCATTTCTTGAATTATTCCACTGCTAATAAATTTCTTCATTCATTGTAATAGAATAATATTTTATATTATTTGTTGCATACATCAGAGCAAGATCATAACAATTAATTATGCCAAGATTTTTTTTAAGAAATGTAAAACTCCTAGAGGAAATAGAAACTAAACAGACAAAAAAAGAATTATAAAATAGAATAAAAAATACATTGTTGTTTTTTTAAAGAAATAATTGAGGAGTTAATTAAGTGATGATTATACATCCGTATTTTAAAGGAAGGGCTCTCTCTATATTTTTTATCTTATTATATCAATAAAAATTCAATTATAAAAAACAAAAATAATACAATATAATAATTGATAATCTATAATATCTGATAATATTTCTTTATTTATTTCTAATTATCAGATATCGACAGGGATATTTTTAAATAAACCGAAATATTTTCCGATCTTGTATAACCAAAAAATAGTTTCATGAAAATTGCGCCTCCATTTTCATAACATCCCTAGTCAGTGTGGAAAACGATAAACTTTATATTTTTCCTACCATATATTAGGAATATAAAACACAGATATCACTAAAGCCATGTTATGTTATGTATTTGAATTAATAGAATTATTGTACATACAATACATACAATTATTACACATACCCCATTTTATATATTTTTAAAAGTACCCTTATTTTACTTTAACTTGATCAAGCGCTATAATTAGAATTAATGAAATTCCTTTTTATATAATTTTGAACTCGAAAATTGATAAAAGCTTAGTTCAACACAAATGCATGAGCTTTATTATTTGACCGTGAATATGGTATTTAATTTAAGACACTTGTAAGTCTATGAGAATAAAAAGTCTGTGTTCTACAATATTAACGAGTTCTAAAAGAAAATTACTGAGCCTATTTCACAATTTACAAATGGACCAAATTTACATGATTCATAGAAAAAAATAGCAGACAGGATTGACAAACCTGCAAACTTCAGATATAAGTATGCTTGTGTTTTTTTTTTTCTTAGTTTTAATTGTCTTATTTTTAGGTTATTTTATTTTATTATTTATTGTATATACTTTTGATTATTATTTTGCTTCTATTTATTTTACATTTTTGTACATATAGTGTGAATGTTATCCTACCTCACTATAACCAATGTCCAAGAGACAGATTGTTGTAATACCCAATAAATAATAAATAAATTTAAAAAAAATAAAATATATATATATATATATATATATATATATATATATATATATATATATATATATATATATAAGATTCAGCAAAGAGGTGAAGAAATTCAATCAACAAGATGACCTCCAACACCTTGAAGATGGGCGAAGTTGAGCCAAACGTTTTGATATTTGATTTTTGATATTTGCGGTGATGGATTCAGAACTTAATTTTGAAAAAAATATTTTATATTTATGTTTTCTTGATACGTGTATGTATTTCGTATCTGAACTATTTGCGTTATAATTTAAAAAGGGAACAATTGTGATTTTTTAAGTATTTGACTTTGATCCGTGTATAAAAAAATTGTCTATATTTTTTATGGGAGGACGAGTTTCAAACCGAACCCCCCTTCCTCTCTCCATTGAATCTTGTATTTCATTCTTAACTGGTGTGTAGAAAAAATATATTAACACTAACAAATTAAATAGTTTTTTTCTGGTGTTTAATTTTCTTTTTAACATCTCTTGAAGAAAATTAATTGTTTAAGCATATATTTTTGTCTTTAAAGCTGTTCAAGAACATTTGGGAAATTCCTCAATCTATTAAGGAAGATGTATTTTGATTCGCACTTTCCACACGTAGAAAAACCCGATCATCTGTGAAAAAAGAAAAATATGACGATTTCTGAGGTAGAAACGAGTTGATTGAAAATAATGTGTAGTAGTGGAATTTCCCGTTAGTATCACTTCAAATAAGGAAAAGAACATCTTGTGATAGCTATAAATATATCACGTTTAGGGAGAGGAGGGTACTAAACAAGCAAGGAGGAACTCTTCAAATTAAATAGGCTTCTGTTGGTTGCCATTGACAAATAAAGCTTTACATAAATGACAACTTCATGGTCTATAAGCAAACAGAATAATCATCGGTTTAAAACTTATATTAAGTGGTATGCATGTGTTTTTTGCTTAGTTTCTTATTTTCAGATTATTTTATTTTATTATATATTTTATATACTTTTGATTATTATTTTGCTTCTATTTATTTTATATTTTATGTACATATAGTGTGAATGTTATCCTAACTCACTATAACTAATGATCCAAATCCAAGAGATAGATTGTTGTAATACTCAATAAATAAATAAAAAAAGAATGAAAGATTTAGCGCTAAGAAATAGATAACTTGGTTCCATATTTTAAACAGAAACATTTATTTCTACTGATCTAGAACGAACCCCTCACTACGTTTTAGTATAAAATTACTATTATCATTTAACTTCTATCTATTTATCTATTTAAATATTTTTAAATAGCATTTGTAATTATCTCCTTTTCTTTTTGTGATTCCATATTTTTGGTTAAAAAATTAATTTAATTTTTATCGTTCTTTTTTTTCAGTAGCGAATATATTATTTCTCCATTTTGTATATCTTTGATTATTATTTACACACATTCATTTACTGAAAAAGATCCCATTGTCAAGATTGATCTTTATTTTTCTGTCCGAAAATTACTTAACCATCATATAAAAAGGCAAAGATAAAACCGTCCAGCCCCTTTTTATTTCTCTGTTTCTCAACCGATTTTCATTTTTCTTTGTTTTGTTTATTAGCTATTGACAAGCTTCAGTGTTACCAATAAAAAATAATTGGAAGCAATGTATGTAAATAAAATTGTAAATGTTAGTATGTTCAAAACCTCTAATCTCCAAAATTTCTTCATTGATTGTTTTAAAATCTATATAAAACGTTGTAATAAAATGCAGGAGTGTTTTTATATAAATTTCGTCACCATGCGTCTTTTTGTTTATAAATAGTATCCGAAAAACGTGATTGGCTATAGATTATAGCACCAAAACGGCTGTTAGATTTTAATGGAACTTGGCTTAATTGTTCTGCTTGAAGCTCTTTTAATTTATGTATAAAACATAGTAACAATGTATCTAGAATTTTATTCGCAAATAACACAAAAAAATACCTAGTTGTTGGTCAACTAAACCAACGAGTATTTAAAACCTTTCTGAATTTCTTACAAAGTGAAAAAAAAAATCATCGACATCCAAAAGAACCATGTTAGATTGGATATTTTTGTTGTATTTTTTTATTTTTGAAATAGCCTTATTATTATAAATTTACATTTGCCATATTGCTATAGTATAAAGGCTCCTCACACAGACTGCGATACGATATTCCTGTCGGTAGCGATATGGCGATATAGTTGTATTACTATTTATTGCATTTTAGCAGTTACACTGAGTGCGATAATCCGTAGAGAAACCGACAATGGGTATCGTATCGGCGGGACATATTGCGTTCTGTGTATAAGAGCCTTCGAGTAAAATTTTGAAATGAAAAATATTGTCCGACCGAAGGAGCCCGAAAAGTGGATTCAAACATTTTTTTTAAGGAGATGCCAAATTGAAATTTGTATTCTGCATCTGGAAAAATGTTGTAAACATGAAAACTCATTTCTATTTTCCTGAAATATTCAATAATGATTATGGTCGAATTCCGCCCATTTGGCGAACACCAGTTTTGTTAAAACAACGATCCATAATTTTTGTTTTTAGGAAATGGCCGTATAACATTTACAAGAGACGTCTACCTTATTCTCGTTCTTTCATAACCTTGCCCCCATTATGGATCCAGCCTTCCCCTATTAAATCCAACAACAAATGCAAATTGTTTCCGGAATAAAACCGGTTTGCTGTCAACAGAATACTCGTGTTTAACTTCTGTAACACTGATGAACTTGAGACAACAAAAACGATGAGGAAACATAGAATGAGAAACATTAGATCAAGTTTAAGGTCATATCGAATAGGTAAGGAAGTTCGCTAACTAGAAAAAAATGAATTAATGATTTAAAGTTGATGTTACAAGATAAAGCTTGAGCAAGGTTAACAACTTGGGAGAGAAGAACTAGTATTTTTCGATTGCAAGTTCAAGAAAAGCTAGAAATTTTTTTTTTTTTTTTTAGCTTTAATGTTTTATTCACACCTGTCATAATGCTAATGACAACCAGTGAATGTGAGATCGATTGATTAATAGAATTGTCATGAAAGGCATGAGGAGGATCAGTGCCCAGCGGCACCTCACTCGGCGTGATATCTACATTAGGTGAGGAGTAGGGATGGGTTGATACTAAAATTTTTGTATCTAGATACAACTGATACGGGTACTTTTTTGTATCTGATACTTTTATCTGATACTTTTGTATCTGATACAAATGGGTCAGTAGTTGGTCATGGCCTTCCTACTACTTTGTATCTGATACTAGTATCAGATATTTTTATCTGATACTGGCATCAGATACTTTTATCTGATATTTGTATCAGATATTTTTATCTGATATTTGTATCGGATATTTTTATCTGATATTTGTATCAGATATTTTTATCTGATACCCGCATCGGATACTTTTATCTGATATTTTTATCTGATACCTGGACTAGATACCCAGCGGTATGCATACTGGCGCTTGGTATCTAGTCTAGTCTTGGGCTTATTAGTTAATATATAATAGTTCTAATGACTTTATAGTTATGTCAGATACTATGAAGATATTCACACAGTTTTTTAAACAAAATGTGATTCATATTAGACAAAAGAATGGAATATATTAAATAAAATATAACAAATTCATGCAGAGAAAAAATTTTCCTAATACAACGTTCTTAAGAATTTTGTAAAAATTCTTAATAGCTACGTTTAACATACTCACACACACATATATACTTTTTATTTTCACTGATCAATCTACATCTTGGAATTTAGATTATATAGGACTTGTATAATGTTTACAATACTATTATTGTATTCTTTGAACATATTAAATTACTTATGTAAATCATTAAAAGTAAATATTAATCCACTCTTTTATTATTTTTTTTTCATTAATACAATGGTATGACAACAAAAGTAATTTGTCGTTCATTTCAAATTTCAGTTAAAATTCCATAGTTTATTGTTTTTAGTAACTATCTTGCTGTATTGGGACCTTATTGCTCATATTATGTCTTTAATATATCAGTATAGTTATGTAAATCCTTCTGTTATTACTTATTTTTAAGTTTTTTTGTGTTTTTTTTTTATTGTAATATGCATTTTGGCAAGTTGTTATGTTAATCTTTATGTACAATATTGTTATTCTCAAGGGACTTTGTCCCAGAATAAAGGTGATTATTCTATTCTATTCTATTCTATTCTATATATATATTTATTTTTTCTGTTTGCATTAAAGACCATGTAGATCTTTTGCCACCTTAACAAGTATGCTCAATCTCTGCCTGTCTTGGGCTATTTTTTGCCATTTATCTGCACGCAGCTCTATTGTATCTTTGTTGATTCTATCTATCCATTTGCTTTTTAGCCTCCGACGTGCTCTTTTGCCTACTATAATAAAAAAAGCCCAAGACAGGTAGAGATTGAGCATACTTGTTAAGGTGGCAAAAGATCTACATGGTCTGTAATGCAAACAGAAAAAATAAATATATATATAGAATAGAATAGAATAATCACCTTTATTCTGGGACAAAGTCCCTTGAGAATAACAATATTGTACATAAAGATTAACATAACAACTTGCCAAAATGCATATTACAATAAAAAAAAAACACAAAAAAACTTAAAAATAAGTAATAACAGAAGGATTTACATAACTATACTGATATATTAAAGACATAATAGGAGCAATAAGGTCCCAATACAGCAAGATAGTTACTAAAAACAATAAACTATGGAATTTTAACTGAAATTTGAAATGAACGACAAATTACTTTTGTTGTCATAACATTGTATTAATGAAAAAAATAATATTAAAAGAGTGGATAAATATTTACATATTACATATTAAATGATTTATATATGTAATTTAATATGTTCAAAGAATACAATAATAGTATTGTAAACATTATACAAGTCCTCTATAATCTAAATCCCAAGATGTAGATTGATCGGTGAAAATAAAAGAAATATATGTGTGTGTGAGTATGTTAAACTTAGCTATCGTATAGTGAATATCTTCATAGTACCTGACATAACTATAAAGTCATTGGAACTATTATATTTAAAAATGGTGTAAATATTTATTACAGGGACAAATTTAATAATAAAGGAATAAAATATATATAGGTACATATTTAATATATGTTTTATTAGGTATCAAATAGGTATTAAAATATCAAACCCGATCAACAATCAATTACAGTTGGATTAAAATATCTGATACAATTATTGAGATATCAAGCCCAAGTGCCAGTATGCATACCTCTGGGTATCTAGTCCAGGTATCAGATAAAAGTATTGATGCGAGTATCAGATAAAAATATCGGATACAAATATCAGATAATGGAAAGAAATAGCCCAAGAGAGGTAGAGATTGAGCATACTTGTTAAGGTGGCAAAAGATCTACATGGTCTGTAATACAAACAGAAAAAAAAAAAAAAAAAAAAATATATATATATATATATATATATATATATATATATATATATATAAATATATATGTGTGTGTGTATGTTAAACTATGGAATTTTAACTGAAATTTGAAATGAACGACAAATTACTTTTGTTGTCATAATATTGTATTAATGAAAAAAATAATAATAAAAGAGTAGATAAATATTTACATATTACATATTAAATGATTTATATATGTAATTTAATATGTTCAAAGAATACAATAATAGTATTGTAAACATTATACAAGTCCTCTATAATCTAAATCCCAAGATGTAGATTGATCGGTGAAAATAAAAGAAATATATGTGTGTGTGAGTATGTTAAACTTAGCTATCGTATAGTGAATATCTTCATAGTACCTGACATAACTATAAAGTCATTAGAACTATTATATTTAAAAATGGTGTAAAATATTTATTACAGGGACAAATTTAATAATAAAGGAATAAAATATATATAGGTACATATTTAATGTATGTTTTATTAGGTATCAAATAGGTATTAAAATATCAAACCCGATCAATAATCAATTACAGTTGGATTAAAATATCTGATACAATTATTGAGATATCAAGCCCAAGTGCCAGTATGCATACCGCTGGGTATCTAGTCCAGGTATCAGATAAAAATATCAGATAAAAGTATCCAATGCGAGTATCAGATAAAAATATCCGATACAAATATCAGATAATGGAAAGAAATAGCCTAAGAGAGGTAGAGATTGAGCATACTTGTGAAGGTGGCAAAAGATCTACATGGTCTGTAATAAAAACAGAAAAAAAAAAAAAAAAAAAAAAAAAAAAAAAAAAAAAGTATTTCTATATATATATATATATATATATATATATGTTTGTGTGTGTGTGTGTATGTTAAACTTAACTATAAAGAATTTTTTCAATTGTTACAAAATTCTTAAGAACGTTGTATTAGGAAAATTTTTTCTCTGCATGAATTTGTTATATTTTATTTAATATATTCCATTCTTTTGTCTAATATGAATCACATTTTGTTTTAAAAACTGTGTGAATATCTTCATAGTACCTGACATAACTATAAAGTCATTAGAACTATTATATATTAACTAATAAGTCCAAGACTAGACTAGATAGCAAGCGCCAGCATGCATACCGCTGGGTATCTAGTCCAGGTATCAGATAAAAATATCAGATAAAAGTATCCGATGCGGGTATCAGATAAAAATATCTGATACAAATATCCGATACAAATATCAGATAAAAATATCCGATACAAATATCAGATAAAAATATCTGATACAAATATCAGATAAAAGTATCTGATACTAGTATCAGGTAAAAATATCCGATAGCAGTATCAGATAAAAATATCTGAAATTAACATTACATAAAAAAAAAAAAATAAGCTTGAATATATTTATCTACAAATAAATATTTAATTAAATTAACTAAATGAATAGATAGTTCTAAAAAGATTGTGCACAACTAAAATTATAACTAAACATTTCTCTTATATCAATGTGGCATGTCTGGACAACCATTTTGTATCCATGTGAGCATCAGATACTTTTGTATCAGATACTTTTTGGTTGTATCTACTGGTTGTATCAGATACTTTTTTAGTATCAGATAAAAGTATCTGATACATACAATCCGACCCATCCCTAGTGAGGAGGTCCCTCATCCATCTCCTCTTCAGTCTCCTACAGACGTTACCGGTCATATTCGTAGTGGCCATGTCATTTATAAGTGTATTAGTATGTCCTTGTAAGTTGTCATGGAATCGTTTGTAATGAATACGTATGTGTTCGTTAACAGTCGGCATATGGAGGTCAGTATGTAAGGTTATGTTGCTAACGTACCCAGGTGCTTTTGTAATTGTTCTGAATGTTTTTGCTTGAAAGATGGTAAACGGTAAAGATGGTCCCTCGAATGGTAAACAAAGACATTTGGTGAATAGCAATAAATATCATTTAATTAAATTAAGCTTTTCTGAAGATAGTTGGGTAGACATATGTAACGTCCCCAAAAACAAATCAATAAATAAATAAAATCAATAAATAAATAAAATCAATAAATAAAAATAAAATAAAATTATAGCTTCCTTATTATTATTAAGGGAGCTGAGTGGTAGGACACTAAGCTTTCAATGATCAAGATCCTAAGTTCAAACATCGGCCCATGGCAGAAAAATTATTTACTATTTTTAATTGGCTGTGGGACGAGCCGGGGGTAGGGAGATCCTCCTGGGCACACTCAGCCTCTACAAAGTGGGTACCCTTAATTAAATAATTGATTAAGGGAAAAATCTGACGGTTGAGCGTGATCCCTCCCTGCACAACCGATGGCATTGAAACAGTACTTTCCCTAATTAGTACTGAACCTTAATGTAATAAAATCCTTCATGGGTTGTAGTGGTATAGGTTTTTATTATTATTATTATTAATAATATTTTTTTTGTCCTTTCGACTTTCTTTCCTAAAAGACACATTCATACATTAATCATGATAAATGACAGTAAATTCTACGAATAAAATATTAGTATTACCTTAATAAATAAATACAAAGATTGCTCATTAAATAATTTCCTAGAATATAAAATAAAATATCCATCATGAAAATTATCATTCATCATAGTCTGCATGGTCATAGGCTTGGCTATCGAGTATTTTTTTTTATATTTGAGATTCCATATATTCAATATATATTGATATATTTCAACTCTGACTACATAAATCTATCTTCAAAAAATAAAAAATGTTTTTATTAAAATTGAAATTTTAAATCTTTTACTGTTTACTTCCTTCTTATTACCCATTGTTTTTGTAAAATGACATATCTATGTTGGGGCAAACCTTCAAAAACTACCTATATTCCAGCATATTCATTATGTGTACGTACGTCCAAAGAACCGGTACATTTCGACTTGCTTGAACCGACAAGTTTTCTTCAATGTTGTTTTATTTCGATGTAAATAATCCATTTTACGCTGCTTTATAATTTTTTATTTATATATGATTATTTCAAACCAACAGCCCAAGATAGGTCGATTAAGGCAGCAAAAAATCGACCTCTATAAAGCCAACAGAAAAAAAAAATACGTGTATATGTATAAATATATATATATATATATATATATATATATATATATATAGATAGATAGATAGATAGATAGATATATTTAATAAAACTTAATAAAAGAGAGAAAACGTCTAGTAATGGACTCAAATATTGTTTACAGTCAAAAATGATCTCAAGCTCTAACAAGGAACTTGTGGATTTGTTTCTTTCAGGTGAGTGGAGTAGCTCAGTCAGTAAGGCACTGTACTCCTATGCTCAAGGTCTCAAGTTCGAGGCCGGTTATGAAAGATAATAGGATTCGACCTAGAGAAGAAGTATTGGAATAATTAATAAAATGGAAGAAGTATTTAGCTGACAAAAGAATATGGTTCCTTACATATTTAATTGGAGTAATTAATAAAATGAAAGAAGTATTTAGCTGACAAAAGAATATGGTTTCTTACATATTTAATTGGATTAATTAGATCTAGATAGCGAGTAGCTTCCGAACAAATGTCAACCAATCATGAAATTCTTGGACCATGAAGGCGACAGATCACTTAAAGTATTCTTATATAATATAATTATATTACTAGATATTTCGATCTGCACCTTACATCTTAATTTTACACCTGTTGAAAAAAACGGTTAATAAGATTTAAATTAGTTAGGTATCTCAAGTTAAAAATTCCTTCAAGATCATGTTTAAGTGAATAAGCTAGAAAAAAAAAACAGTAGGAAGATACCGCAATGGAAAATTATTAGATTCTAAATTATACAAAAACAGCTCCTCTAAAAATTTGAATTGTTATTCAAATCTTGTTAATGTAAATCTAAAACTTCAGTTTTTCACAAATAAATCATTATTTAATCTGTTTATTTATAAAATTAAACCACAGTTAAGGCACATGTGTGGTATCTGATTTAAATAAATGACGCTTTTCGAGTAGATATCTTTTGCAAATATTTTTATTTACTTTTCTCTAGGGGTAACGCATCTCCAAGCCAAATAGAACCTAGAAAAACAAATTTTCATTCGTGGATGTCTATAAATATTGGTTCAGTTTTCTTACACCTGTTGAAATTGAAGTATCGAATCGTCCATAAACATTTTGATTTAGTGTCTTCAGCGTATTTAGAAACTAAACTTTTGGAACAATGCAGATCTGATTAATTAGCATAGCTTATCATATTGCAACGTTAGATAATTTGGAATTGATAATTGAACATGTATATAGTAATAATAATTAATTCATTATCACCTTTAGAAGGAAAGTAGCTCTTAATAATAAATCTTTTTTTAAAGTTATATTGTTATTTATTGAACACGTCCACTGTACTTTATGTATTTTTATGTATTAGGTTAGAAAGAGAGAGGAGAGAATATGAGGAGTGGGAAGATGTATAATGGGAGAGAAGGAAGAGAAGGGGTGCAGAATGATAATAAAAGAATGAAACAAATAGTAAAAATAAAAAAATAAAAAATAAAAAGGAAAAAAAATAAGAAAAAAGGAAAAACAAATTATAATATATATATGTATAAAATATTGTATACTATGCTCATCCATATTGTTAATCCTATATAATTGTATAATAATTTTAAATATTGTCTGTAGTGATTAATAAGTATGCTGTGTTGTTAGCAACCCAATGTAATTAGGCAGCACCATTTTATTTTATGATAATAAAGTGATTCTCTCTCTCTCTCTCCCTCATGCCAGACTGAAACAACAAGAAACTGCTCGACGTTTCCGATTACTTCAGCACTTATTAGACAAACGCTCTAAACTTCCAATTAATTACAAAAGACTCATATACATGGCTATAATAAGGCCTATTTGGACTTACGGAGTTGAGCTATGGGGCTCCACTAAACCATCGAATTCCTCTCGTATCCAATCCTTACAATCCAAAATCCTTCGTAAAATCCTCAATTCTCCCTACTTTGTTACAAATAAAATCATCCATAATGACCTTAATGTTTCTTATGTTTAAGATCTGGCCCAATCCAGATACCTTTCCTTCCATAATAAACTTCAGAATCATCCCAACCCTCTCGTTCCTAACCTTGCTTCCTCTGCAATTCCTGATAACCCTCCGAGGCGTCTGAAAAGAAAATGGCCCCGTGATCTCCTAATGTAGACATATCATTACAGTGTTAGCATTGGGTAGTTTCTCAACAAGTGTTTTCACGTCATTATATACATATGCTCAAATTTATTAAATGTATTTCTTTAATACAGTTGTAAATATCATTAAGAAATAGAAAAAAAAATTAATTAATCAAGTAATATTTATCTCATCATAAAGGAAATTATACTTTTCAACAGTATCTGGCATTACCTCTAAATGGTCAGTTAACTATAGTCAAAAATAAACAATAAATTTAAAAAATATATAAACAGTAAAAAGGACGAATTAAACAAATTCAGTGTTTTGGATTTTTTTTCATTTTAAATTTCTGATCTCAATTCTTATCCAACGTATATGTGCATGACCTTAATTATTAAGATCACCATTCCTTTTCTATTTCTTCAAAAACATACAGTGAAGTCAGAAAACTAAATGAATTCACTCCATCTCATTGTAAAATCAATTATTAATATATAAATTAAAACGCTAACAAATAAGTAAACAAATTAAAAATATAAAACAATCATGTCAATAATACTATTGTCAACTGAAAAAATTTTGTTCTTATGAGATTTCACAGAGTTTACCAATTCATTTTTTTAAAAACATAGTTAAGGTATATCATGCCGGAAATTGCTCGCTAATCGTGGATGAATCAATCTATGGCTGTCACTAGTTTTAAATATAAAGAGTTTCCTTTCAGATATGACGATGAGCTCATTTGAATAATGAAACGACTATTAGGATAACATAAAAATAAAAAAGTAAACAAATCATTATTGCGATGTATTTTTGAATAGGTTGCTAGTAGCTAGTTGTCTATTCAAGGGACGTTTATTTTCACTTTTATGCTTGATGACTTCCTTTAAACATATCTATAAGAAGAATCTATCTATTTTAAGAGCTCGGTGTATAAATATCATGAACGTTACCCTTGAAAACAAACATAAAAATGTCTTTATCGTTTATGTTTTCCCACATACTTTAATAATAAAAATAAAAAATTAAACCTTAATGTTAATTAAAAGAAGTGTCATATTTTCTGAATTAACAAGACATACAGGAAGTAAACCAGATTGTTTTAAATAACATCCTAAACCAAAAGTTCCCTATAAAAACATGATAAAAGCAATTTTTCTGGGCGAATTACTACACAACTTATTTCCCACATGTCATCTCAAACCTTATCTTTGTTGAGTAAATATTTCATTCTGTAATAATGTATATACAATGTTACTTGTGTATGTAAAGAACATATAAAATAAAATATGTCTGTAAAAGTGTCCGTATTAATATTTAAGGTCCGATTAGACGAAAACTCCTTAGTGAAGTTATGGGTCCTTTTTCGCTTCTCCACAATTGAAGATAGAGAAGCTCTTTTTTCAAGAAGTCCTTTGAATCAAACATTTTTAAGTTGGCGAAAGTCGGGAACTATAGCGAAAATGAGCTGATATTAATTTTATCAAATTCCATCTACAACATTTCCTTAATATGTTTTTTTTTATACCAGTTATCTTACAGGGAATGAAATATGAATCAAGTTACATGCGTCAATTAGTTTTAAAATACTCTTTCCGATTTCCAACTCATTCGATGATTTTCCTTAATATATTCAGAGTATTTTTTCGAGACTGATGAATGCTTCGTAGTAAAAAGATGATTAGTTATTGCTAAACAATGATTGTCAATGGGATATTCGTTTTTTATTTTTTTTTTTTTTCTATCTCCAATGTAATGATCCCTAAGCACTTTGTATTAACATTCTAATATTATTATACTTTTTTGTGACAACCAATGTCTGTCTTAATATAGATTTAAGATTTTTATCTGTTTATTGAGAAATAATACATTTTGCCACACTTGAGGGCACTGAGTACTAAGGCTGAGTGAGACACATTCATACCATATATACAAGACCATAAAAAAATAAAATAAATAAATAAAAAAAATAAAAAAATATATACATCTATATATATATAACAAAGGCAAAAACTATAATAAACCAAGGAAATGTAACTTAGAGTTAAAATTAAATGAAATACAGAAATTCGTAGCAAAATTAAATAAATTATAAGTAATAGAAAAACATTCATTCTTAAATACAATATTTACAATCAGGCAAGAAATCGCCGAGTCCCCTCCAGCCCTATCCAGCTTCTCTCTCAACCGCGTCGCCGGCATTACCAGTCTTAATATAAGAAAAGATAACTTTCCTTTATCCAAATACTTGATTTATTTATTTATTACATTAGAAATTATTAAAAAACAATAACGCAAGGCCGAAGTTCTGATCATTTAAAATATCACTTAATAATAATATTTTAGTTCAATTGAAATTACTATGATAAAAACATTGCGACAGCCTAAGGATAGTAAGATATGATGTTTATTGTTATATTGAATGTCTTAAAATAAAAAAAATTCTAAAAAGAAAAAAATTATGTTTTATCATGTAATGATGAGAATTTAAAATAAAAGTTTATACTTATTTGATTATACAAATTATCATTTTTTTACATCTGTGATCAATCGTTAAAATTAAAATAAAGCCCAAACAAACTATATTAGTGCCTACAGTAATTGTAAAGTAGTAGTTGTTCCAACTATCCTTACAAAGAGAACAATAGCAATCTGTAAGTAGCCCTACGATTTTAATTACCTACGATTTTAATAGTTAAAACAATAGTTCTTCACCAATGAAATTTATGAATTTTGTATAGAGAAATTAGTGTTTCAAAAATAACCTACCTGAACAAATAAGATATGACACGTGGCTATTAAAGAAGAATTATGAGCTCCGTTCATTGTATGGGAATCCAGACCTGAATAGTTTTACTCAATACTAAAAAATATATAATGGTTTTTTATTAATAATTAAAGAACAACAGGAAAATCAACTTCACAGTGCAGTGAATAATCAGACTTTATCTAAAGTAATATATAAAGCTGAAAACTTTATTACTAAGAATGTATAAATTTCAGCAAGTACCGCTTCAATTTGAAAAATTCTATTTGTTCTTGATAGACTGTTTATCTACGACCAATAGAAACGGAAAAGTAACCTTAAATCAATGAATTCAGAAAACCTAGTGAGCGAAAACGTGGGTGACTACGTTATAACAGTTTTCTGTTAACGTATCGTTAGCAGTTATTTTAAGGCAGGAGTGCCCTTAAGGGGGTTTGATGGCGCAAATTGTACTATCAAAATTTTTGAGAGGACATATTTTGACGAGGTTTTAAATTTTTGAGGAGAGCACATGTTAACGGAGTCATGAATTTCCGGACGAAAAGTTTCAAACCAGAGGACAAGCAAAAAACGTGGAACAGACAGCAACAAGTGGAATTGTTTATAATCTAGTTTTTTTTTTTTTTAATTCTACTTTCGCTTATGATGATGGGCTCTAGGTCAGGAATGGGTCTAGGAATGGGCATCCCTTTTTTAAGGAGGCTTAGTAACAAACTTTTAAGCACATTCGATTCAACTTAAAAACAGAACTTGTTTTCCCCTAAGATAAGACTATACGTTTGGTTACCTAGATCATGTTGTGAAAAACCTGTACACACTTATAAGTAAAACTGAGCGTATCTTTCGCAGCACTGTTCTCAGAGGAAGCCGGTGTTGGAGGCGGTCTGTCCTGGGCCGCACTTACCAATGGGTCTCCAGACAGAGGACTTTTGCTTTACTTAATTGATTAACAACTTTGTTGCAGAAAAAATTATATATATATATATATATATATATATATATATATATATATATATATATATATATTAATATATATATATATATATATATATCTTCTGTTCATTTTTCCTACATTTGGTGTCTTGAAGTTTTTTATTTTTTACAATAAATTAGGCCAATTTTCACCAACATTTTATTGATACGTATTAATTGACGTTTCGACCATACTGAGGGTCATTTTCAAAACTTGATGAGTCCTCCGTTATATGTTCATCATTAATGTTGTAATTAATATGTTCAGTAACATGAAAAGTTAATGTTACTGAACATATTAATTACAACATTAATGATGAACATATAACGGAGGACTCATCAAGTTTTGAAAATGACCCTCAGTATGGTCGAAACGTCAATTAATACGTATCAATAAAATGTTGGTGAAAATGGGCCTAATTTATTGTCAAAAATAAATATATATATTTAAATAAGAAGGAAACGTCGGTGTTTTTATAAAAATAATAGTGTTCTAAGTGAAATTCCTTGCTGAACACACTTCCCTGAAGAAGACATGTAAAGTCGGATCGAAACGTTGGCTTTTAATAAAATAGTTTTGCCACTATTTAGTCTATTTATGACAGTCACTCCGGACCATCTCCTTGCTTAAAAATAATAAAATTACTTTTTTTTATATATATGAACTGTAATGAACTGGTAAAAATAAAATACATCATGTGTCCAAATGGTCCACGTATGCCACTTATCATTTACGTTGAAGTACTGTGAGTTTTTTTGTTTTGTTTGTATTAGTTAAAAATACCTTACGTAAAAAAATATTTAAAAACATAGCTCTTTTATAAAAACATTTGCTCTTTGTTGATATTTATAATAAACTCACTACAGTCGGGAGACCGGGGAACGATGGAGGCCTGATCGGCTTCCCCTGCCAGGACCCCGGCACCAAGAGGAGCAGGAACAACGAAGCCAACATCCCTCGCACGACTGAGTGCAGAACCCAGCCGCTACCCCTACTACCTACTGCCGATCTTACAATGTCGAGGTCTAGGACGGGCCTCAACTCGCTACGAGCTCTTTATTGTACATTTTCAGATTCCTTCCTAAAATAGCCACTACTTTCGCACACAAGTATAAGTATTGCAGAGAAAGTAGTGAATATACCTGGCAAGAACCCTATGGATTGAACACTTTCAATAATCCAAAAAGGATGGGATTAGTATAAAATTTGTATAGATTGTAGATTCAGTATTTGAAGAAAAAAAATGGAATTAAGGAATCGAAAAGATGTAGAATAAAAAAAAATTCTTTTTTACTCCTTACCAGTAGCGGATCAAGGATTTAAACTTGGGGTGGAGGGACTTCAGTCAGAAAATAAATATAGTGATAATTACTTTGGAAGAGTAAAAAAGAAACTGTATACAAAGCATTAGCGGCGCATCGCTATAAAAATATAATTCTCTTATAATTTTTGTAACGTTGGTCTAAAATCAATAGATCGAATATTTGTCGTTGAACGATCGACCTTAGCATAGATCCATTTCTGGAGACACAATGCACAGTAAATGAACTCAGCTCTATTGAAATGTGTTCTACATAATGAAACAATGAGTTATGTAACAAAATCAGCCACTCAGTAGATACACATCAAAGTTATATGCAATCTACTTTGTCAATTGAATTACTTGAAAACTTAGCATCTAAAAATCTTAATATATTATTAAGATAATATAATAAGATATAATATATTGTGATCGCTTTTCCTCTTGATCTTCCTGAAAAGCATTATCATTAAATGAGGGCAACCATTCGTTGTTAATTCAAATAGCGGTAAAAAAACAACACCAATATCAAGAATATCACGCATGGAGTCTTTCAATAGACTATTCGGTATCGATAATTAAATAATTTATGTGTTTATTTAAATATTAAATATTTTAAATTAAGGTGCGATTAGACATTTCAAAAACTTTGAAACAAGGGGGCGGGGTGGCCAAGGGCCTATTACATGGTGGGCCAGACCCCCTATCGTGCATCCCTCCCACCCCCCTCTCCCACATCCCTATAAACTGCATATCGTTTTATTCCTTGTAACTATATATTTAAAAAAGGCCAATGTTCCCACAAAAAGAAGTGAACGCACTGTCCCAAAATGGCGTCCAAACATGGCGGACTGACGACTTTGACTTTAGTTACTTCTTACAATAATTGAAGCAGTTCCGCAGAAAATACACTTAAGCAGCAGAAAAGAAGCTTATACATGCCTCTACCACACCATTCAGTACTCATAAATGGCTTAGTTATAGTGCTATAATAATGTTTTTGGTTTATTATATTGATTTCAATAATTTAATTGTCCAAAAAAGTTAATACCTTTGCAATTTAACACTTTGTTTTGTATATTTGCTGATTCTTAGAGATAATTTAAATTGTATATACTTTCCCGGAAATGAGTCATATTAATACCTCTTTTATAAACTAAAATAATATATACCTAATCTGAACTACATATAATGAATAGTTGGAAGGATTGTTTAGTAAAACTCATATATCATCACAAATTAAAAAAATCTGCTGCGCGCAACACACAACTTTCACTTACTGCTCTACTTTAAATAGAAATTGTTTTCTGGGAATGCTGGGCTATTATAAATTTTTTTGAAGTGTATTTTAAACAGAGCTAAAGCTCAAAGCTTACAGATAACAAGTCATTAAGACCATTATAATTACAAAATGTCTATTTAATATATCGACGACAGGCAATAAAAATCTAGTCACTCCATCTGCTTTTATAAACCACACAACTTTCTTTGCTTTTATAAACCACAGAATGACTAACTCCAATTTCAACATTTTTGAGTAATGTCATTTTAGTGATATTTTTAGTAGAAAAAGATATCTATGCAGACAGAGAGTAAGTTGATTCCGGAGATGGTGATTGCAGTGTTGAAATATAGAACTGAGAACAAAGGTATAAATTTAGGTACTTATTTCTTATGAAAGATCTTTTTAGGAAAGATACTTTATTAAATATCTGTAGAAAAAAGTTTTTTTTTAGTCTCAACAATTAAAAAAGTATATTTTAAATTTATCCAAATTTTCGCCTCTTCAGGGAAAAAAACTAGAGACCATACATTTCCTCCTAATTGTCCGATTTTAACGAATTTTTGTTTTTTTTTAGAAAATTCCAAAGCTTTTAAAAAACCATTAAGTTATATGTAGTTTTTTTTTCGTAACTCTGAATAATGCGAAATGATTAACTTTTTAATATAAACCATATTGTACTTTAGAGGAAGGCATATATGAACATTGGGCATTTAAGCCCTGTAAGGTGACATCAACGGGGATAAGACCTAAATGATATTAAAGACTAAACAAGACTTTGACAAAGCCATAGAAAAACCTTTTACATTAATAGCTGCTAGAATAAATGATACCACATCCATCAATAAAAATAATAACTGACGACATATTAACTTGCCATTAAATATTCGAATCTTATTAAGAGAAAAAAAACGCAGAGCAAGATCAAAATGAAATAGGACTAGATATCCTTCAGATAAAACTTACTATACCGAATTGACTAACACATTTTTTTTTATTTATTCATGAGATTTACAAATGTATAAATTAAAAAATACATCCAGAAAACGTGCACACGGTAATAATACAATCACATGAAAAAGCTTGTAAAGAAACTATCCATTGGTAGCACTCTAATAATATATTTACACAAGAAGATCACGAGACCATCTTCTTTCAGACGCCTTGGAGGGTTATCAGGTATCGAAGAGGAAGCAAGGTTTGAAATGAGAGTATTCGCATGGTTTTGAAGTTTGTTATGGAAGGATAGGTATCTGGATTGGGATAAATCAGAAACATATGGTACGTTAAGGTCGTTATGAATGATTTTATTTGTGACAAAGTAAGGAGCATTGAGGATTTACGAAGGATTTTGGATTCTAAGGATACGAGAAGAATTCGATGGTTTAATGGAGCCCCAAAGCTCAATTCCGTAATTCCAAATTGGCCTTATTATAGTCATGTATATGAGTATTTTGTAATATATAGAATGTTTAGCGCTTATGTCTAGTAAGTGCTGGAATAGTCGAAAACGTCCAGAAGTTTCTTGCCCTTTCAGTATTGGATGAAGATTCCAAGTGAGTCGTTTGTCAAGATGGAGTCCAAGATATTTGTTCAACAAGGAATTGCTAATTATTAATAATTAAGTGGGGAATTGCTAAAGGATACTTTAGGACAGGAAGTCATAGGTTTCCGTCGAATAGTGAAGGTAATTTGATCGGATTTATTTTAACTCTCCAGTTTTGACACCATTCTTCAGGGATTATGATGCGTGATTGAAGATTTTGGGATGCAACTGATGGATCGTTATTAACTGATAGGATACATGTGCCATCAGCATATGTGGAGATGATAGTGTTGGGATGTCAGCTTTATATATTGCGTAAAGGATCGGACCTAGGATAATACCTTGAGGAACACCAGCAGACTGGAAGTAAAGGGATGCATTGGTATTGTTGTGATTTACTTTGAAGTATCTATCAGTAAGGTAGGAACGGATAATGAGGAAGTATGTAGGTGGTAGAAATTTACGGAGTTTGTACATCAATCCAGGATGCGAGGCTCTATCAAACGCCTTTTCAACGTCAGGAAAGACTCGGGTGCAGTACATTCTGAGCTCCAATGCAGGGGAAACTACTTCAACCGCACGATGACATTGCTGGATCGTGGAATGGGATGAGCGGAATCCAAATTGGTGATCTGAGATAATGTGGTTAGAGTCAAGGATGGGATACAGGCGTTTTAAGACGAGTTTTTCCAGGATTTTTCCTATGATGGGTAAAAGAGAGATAGGATGGTAAGAGGATGGGTATTCTGGTGGCTTTTTAGGTTTGTGTATCAATTTGACAATGGACAATTTCCATGGGTCAGGAAAATATGTGGTACGGAGCACTACATTATATATATATATATATATATATATATAATATATTATATAGTATATATATATATATATATATATAAGCTAAAAAATATAAGGCTAGCATTTGAATGGGTGACCGCCCACCAGGGAAAAACCATGCTGGCAGAGTTTCTCTCACCTCCCCCGGGTATGTGAGACCCGTCAGCCTACTGGAGGCAACTCACACCGACCGGGCGTAGGGCTGATGACCCTACCCCGTGTACTTAATCGGGAATCGGGATATGGTCTACTAGGATGTTAGTAGCCCCTCTGAGGCTCTGTCCATGGACAGTCTGTTTCGAGGAAAGAAATATAGGTCCTCGTGCGCCTGCTGACTCCGAGCAGTCATAATCCATGGATCTAGACCGATTTGTCACTATCCTTGAACCCGAGTGAGTCGGTGGGAAGGACACTGCCAGATTGGCCTGCCGCTGCGCCATAGTAGTAATTGTTCGTAGCAACGTGAGGTTGGGTGAACCCCTCCAGGTTATCTGAGCTCCCGCAAGCAACATACGTCTGTAAGGAGACCGAATCTCGCGGCCAAAGATCTTCATGGTCTGTAGTGCCAACCGAAAAAAAAAAGTAAGGAATAATATGGCTTTCCAAGGAAGCAATTTTAGGATCTGTGAAGTAATGAGGTCGTGTCCAGAAGCTTTAAGGAAAGGCACTATCGAATTCAGGATTTAATTTTAGGAGGGGATTTTAATTTTCAGGATTTTGGGGAGCTTCAGCCCGAAAGATTTTTTTTTCATATACATATAACGATAATTATTTTTTTTTTAAAAGAAAGAAATTAACTACCTATATGAAATGGTGTTCAAGTGGTTCTTGAAGTCCTATTAAATCTAATTACATGAACAAGAATACTTTAAGAGATAGTTTAACTTATTTTTTTCTGTAAAACATAGTTATATTTTAACCATTTTTGGGGGGAGCTGAAGCCCATCCCCCTAGATCCGCCTGTGCGGGAAGGTAATCTGTTAATGATATTGAATATTCCTGAAGGATGGAATGCTTTAATTGCATCCCAAACTCTCCAATCACATATCACAAGCCTTGAAGAATGGTGTAAAAATTGGAGAATAAAAATAAATTTCATTCAATCCCATCAAATCACGTTTACCCTCTGTCGTAAGCCTATGACTTCCTGTCCAACAGTATCCTTCAATAATATCCCACTTATTGCAGTTGAACAAATCCGCTAACTAGCACTCCACTTAAATAAACGTCTTACTTGGAATCCGCATACTAGATTGAAATGACAAAAAACTGCTCCACCTTTCCGACTAATTCAACACTTAGTAGACAAATGCTCTAAACTTTCAATTAATTATAAAAGATTCATCTATATAACTATAATAAGATCTATATTGACATACAGAGTTGAGCTTTGGGGCTCCACCAAACCATCAAATTCCTATGATATCCAATCCTTACAATCCAAAATCTTTCGTAAAATCCTTAATGCCCCATATTTTGTCACAAATAAAGCCTTTCATAATGACCTTAATGTTCCATATGTCGCTGATTTAGCCCGTGCCAGATATCTATCCTTTCATGATAAAATCCAGTTCCATCCGAATCCAGTTGTGTCCAGGCTTGCTTCTTCCTCGATTCCTGATAATCCTCCTAGGTGTCTGAAAATTATTTAGGGACTGCTACCACTGGATAGTATCTCTTCAAGTCTGTTCATATCATTATTTCTATTTTGTGCATATTTACTGGTTGCATTTGTATACAGTTATAAATTTCATTAAATAAACAAACAAAAATTTTGAAGGAACAAAATTCATTCTTCCATATTTAAGAAACTAATTTTCATACCCATATTTTGGTAACTAGATTGCAAACTTAGTTAAGTAAAAATCTTATAAAACAAAAACTAACATTAGTTTGATACCATTTTTAAAGATAAGCTATAACCTACTAACTAGAATATAATTAAATAAAGTAACAAAAATTAACTTTCATAAAATACAAGATAATATGGTATGAATATACTCTTGTATCATTGATAGCATTGTCCTTGATTGAAACAGAATGTAATATTATTCAATAAAAACAGTTTAAAAAATAAAATACTAATTAACTTGAGTGAAATTTGTAATAGTTACATTGTAAGTTAACATATATTTAATTTTTTTATGTGTGGTACCAAAAATTAACTTTCATAAAATACTGTGTAATATTGTGGCACAGACTTTATGGGAATGAGTGGGACAATCGTCCCCCACTCAATAAAAATGTTGAGGGGAAGAGAATATCTTTTCGCCTCCCACCCCTTTTTCCTTTCTCCTTCCAATAACTTGAAGTAAAAAAAAGTTTAATGAATAAGCTATGAATGAGTAAAACGTGTAAACTAAAATCGATTAAGAAAAGTCTACCAGCTGATTAGGCTACTGCCTATTATACTACTACTAAAATAAAATAGTATATAACAATTTTATTGGTACCTATATGTTACTTTAATTCTAATTGTCGCTTGTATTCATAGATAATAATATAAATCTGCATATCCTAGGATTTTATAATTCAATCACCGTTCAATGTTCATGTGATATTCGTATTACATTTTCTGTAACAAATAAGTCAGACTGTGAAAAATGTTATATTTTATTTGAGGTTGTACACACTAAGAAATTAAAAATATTTTTCACTTTTTTACATTATTCTATTTTAGCTGAAAATTTTCTAGAAATGTGCCAAGGCTTATGAAGGTGTCTCTCCTCTCCCCTATGTTTAATCTAAACAAATACCTTATATATTCAATTGTATTTTTTTTTTAGATATTTTCAAGTATATATAATAAGTAAAACAATAAAAAATAAAAATCCTTACAACTATACAAACATATAAACAAATTATATTAATACAAACATATTTTAAATATTCAATATTACATTGGTATATTCAATATTATACTTTTCTATTATTCACAACATCTGTCATTGATTTAAACAGAATGCAATATTATTCAATAAAAACAATTTAAAAATAAAATACTTATCAACTAGGGCACGATTTGTAAAAGCTACATTGTAAATACAAATACCGCTGCTATCAGTGCTAATAGATGTTTGTAAAAATTGAGTTTTTTTCTAGGATAGCATAAAAACATATTATTCTCTTATGATTTATTAGTATAATTTCATATTTTATTTTCCTCTGCTATTTTCCATAGTAGCCAGATGTCCCAAAAGGGGGTTTCATGGCGCACTTTATTAGGGGGGCACATTTTGAGGGTTTATTAAATTTTTGAGGGGAGTACATTTCGGCAGGGTCATGAATTTTCGGAATGGTAAGTTTCAAACTAAGGACAAGAGAAAAACAGGGAACAGACCATAGTAAGTGTAGTTATATATGATCTATGATCTTTTAAATTTTACTTTTGTTAGCACTGTTATTAAGAAGAGGAGAGAATTGAAATATCTTTAAAAGGGGAGGGGAAATGTTCTTGCACTATCGAACTTGGGAGGAGAGATGGGCACCTCTGATAGTAGCAAACTTACTTATTGCAGTTGCAGACTGCAAAATGTTACCTTTAGCAGAAATAGAATAAACATGGACAATTTTTACCTAGGACCTTTTGCACTAACAGTAGCGATACATACATATAATTTTTTTATGTGTATCAAAATTTCTGTAAACTGGATTTATTTTTCAGAGCCTTTAAGTTCATAATTTTAGGAATTTTACTTTTTATAATCTATATTTATGGTCTTAGTGTTTCATGTCATTATATCCATGTGCGAATTTACTAGATGTATTTTTTGTATACAGTTGTAAATATCATATAAATAAATAAAATAAATATTTATGGTCTTTATTAAATCCTTTTTATCCAGAACACAAATCAACCTTGTTCATAATTTTTAGTTGCATAATTAGTAGGAAAAAGGATTAATTCAATGTTATTATTTATCAATAAGTAAAGTCTATTAACGATTTTAAACATTTTATAACACCATCAGCCAGATTAAATGTTTTGTAGAATTTCACCAAGTAATAAATAATTATACTGAGTTATGCATTTTTACTACTGATTATACTTATTACGAAAAATTATGAACACACAGTTAATTTGATATCTGAATGAAAATAATTCAATAAATAACACACTTATTATAGAATATAAAAATAAAATTTCTAAAACAATGATTTTTAATTCTTTGACTTTAAATAGACTTGCAACTATTTAAATAATATTTTGAGAATAGACAAATATTACTATTCAATGGCTAATTTTCTAGGCATTTTAAACTTAATAGTTACATTAGAAATCTAAATTTTCTATTCTTTTCCTCAATTCATTACCTCAATAATTTTTTAAAAAATTAATAAAGTCTTCATGATAGTTTATAGATGTTTTCATCAATTAAACGCTAATGTTACTGTACATATATATATATATATATCAGTCTAACTTTCAAATTTCAATCTCAACTGACTTAAGCAGTATTATTTGCTCTTGCCAACTTAAAATTTATCTTTGTCAATCAAAGAACGGAAAATTTCTATGACATCAGGGTAAAGAACCTCTTTAGCATTTTCTCCCCAAACCATATCTATATGAGTAAACTTCGGATCAGATACAGCTTGCAGTTTAATAAGATTGGGCAGTTTTGATGCCAGTTTCTGTACAGACTGAAATAAATAAATCAAAATTAATAATAATCAAAAATAATCATAGACATTTAGAATTAATTGTTTTATTTTCATAAAATAAAGTATAATGATCAGAAAAACATTACTGAATGAAGTTGAGAAACAATTTTGCATGCAAGTTCTTTTTTTTTTCTGGTTAAGATAATAAATATTTTGGACAAAAATAAACTAGGTAGCTAAATGAATTCATTTCTTTATATTTGACTGAATGGTAACCATGTATAAGCCAGAAAGATGTTTCCCAAGACGTTTTGAGATTGAAATAAACTCTAAATTATGGGGCCATTAACAGTTTTATAACTATAAAGTTGGAAGAATTAGTTTAAGAGTGGAGTCAAAACTTACATGATGAATTTTAAAAATAGTTGTTTTTGTAAATAAGCATATTTTTTTAATAATACAATTCGATAATAAAATTTAAAATATATATACACACACATATACACAAATACAAACATTCATACATATACAGTGCCCATATTGTTTAAATATTCATAGTTATCAATTTATAATTGTACAATATTTAACAGTAAATAATCAAAATCGGTAAAGTCAGTTAGGTATTTTACTACATATTAAAAATTATTGGAATGATAATTTGTCAACAGCAGCTAAATATCAAATTTAAATCATCAAATAGTATTTTTTATTTTAAATAATTTACATTTATTTTTTTTTAAATTCAATAAAAACTTTTGTTTTATTAGTTTTCCATTAGCACTGGTATTTAAATTATTTATGAATAGTTTATTAACGTCCTAAATATTGGACATGATAATCAAACATGTAGTTTATATCAACATTTTATATTTAATATTACGACCAGAGTTAATGTAAAAAAGTCTTTAACAAAAAATAAAAATAAACTAATCAAATTATATAGAATGGTGTCCTAGGTAGACCAGTTATAGCCCAGGGAGGATTGATTGTTTAAATTCTCTAACACAATCTTAATAAAAATAATGAGGACGAGATGGCCAAGCACGTTGGTGCGCGGGTCTCAGACTGCTCGGTTCTGAACATTGTGGGTTTGATTCCCACCTAGGTCGGTTAATTTTCATTTCTTGGCGGTCCTGGGAAATGGATCTTGACATTTCCACTCTGGTATATACATGGCTGCAATTTCAAGGTAGCCGTCAGGGGTTGCAAAAAGAACCGCAATAGGGTCCACTTGCTGGACTAGTTCTCTCCACCAAGCACCAATAGCAGTACCAGTAACAAAAATAATAACGTTTTAGTCTGATTAAAAAAATTAACTAATTATTTGCTATAAACTTAGCATTTGATTACAAAATAGTAATATTTATTATTACATACACTAAATACTAGTATATTTTATTTTATTAAATATTTCTTCTTTAAAATACTCCTCTATATAAAAGACTGTTTACATTTACTGCATTATTTATTTGTATAAATGTCAACACTTACTAATTGTCATCCAAACAATAATTTTTCTTTACCTCTGTAGCATTTTGCTGCTTAGAAATAATTCAGTCTTTACTCAGATGTTCGTATAATTTTGTTTTAAAAGTTTAAACTCGGCTGGAATGGGGCCCAGAAACATCAATCAAGTCTGGAGCGAGAGCAGCATTAATGAATGCAAAGTTCAACGGTGGTTCAAAAATTTTTGGGAAGGAGACTTCAGGCTTGAAGACAAAGAAGGACATGGAATGACTTCCTCTCTTGATGATGATGCTCTGTAGGCTTTGGTTTGGTGGAAGAAAGTCCGAGAACAACTGTTCGAGAACTTGTAGGGAAACTTAAATTTAGCAAATTGACCGTCGATAATCTCTTCAAGGTGATTGGAAAAATAAAAGAGCTTCAAAGTTGGGTTCCACACACATTAAATAACCGCCAAAAAAAACCAGTGTTTGTGCTACACTTCTTTACAAAAAAAAAAACGACCCTTTTCTGTACAGAATGGTTATATGTGATGAAAAGTGGATAACAGTAGACGTTATGGACAGTGCTCGACAAAGGAGAAGTAACAAAACATTTTCAAAGCTCCAACTAACCAAAAAGATTATGGTTAGTGTTTGGTGGGCTTCATTTCATTAGATAAACTACAGCTTCTTAAATCCTGGAGAAACCGTCAATGCGTCAGAAATTGGCTATAATGAAGCCATCTTTCGTCGATCGGAAGGGGCCCATTTTGTTGCATGACAACGCCCGGCCAGGCCACATGTCTCACATTTGATGCCACAAAAACTGTTGAAGCTTGGATATGCAACTATGCCACATCCGCCCTACTCTCTGGACCTCTCACCTATCATTATCATTGTTTTTAGAGAATTAGACCACTACGTACATGACAAAAAATGTAATTGACAAAAGTAATTAGAAAATGTGGTTTTGTAGCTTATCAATTCTAAAGATGGAAAATTCTATTCCAATGGAATGGAAAAGTTGCCAACACATTGGCAGAAATGTATTCTTAGTGGAGACTATTTTGATTAAATAAAACAGTTGTAAATCTTTCTTTTTTTTTTATACTGTATTATTTTATCCTGTATTATTTTCCGGACAACCCAATATTATATTTATCACAAAAATATGTGAAAAACCATGAAGTTCTCTTCTGATTAAAAAAAATGTATGTAATTTTTTTTAAAAAAATTATCATTCATAAAAAAAAAAGATGAATATGGTTGATATGAAATATAATGTAATAAAGTGAACTGAACACAATGGCTTAAAATATTCCTCGGTAAAGTAAATTAGATTGACAAAAAAAAAATTTTTTTTTTTAAAAAGGCCATACCTCAATTGAAGTAAGAATAACAAAAATTTGTTTTTCTGTTGATGAACACATTTTTTTAAATAAAAATATACCCTTTCGAGGTGATGTTTTACTGTAACTTTTTGCTTTCACTTACTATATATGAAATATATAGTTAAGGAAAGTATTGCGATCATGAAAGTTTTTGAATCTCAGTTTTCAACGGAAATATACGTTTTGAGGTCCCCTGAGTCCAAATAACCAAGTCCCGCAAAATGGTCTGTGTTTGTGTATGTGTTAACAGTCTAGCTCAAAAACGAAAAGTTGTACGAAAATAAAATTGCATATTTAAGCTTTTTATATGCTAGGAATGTTGCAGCAACGTTTTTGTCAAAATTGGTTAACCAGAAGTGGCACTTTATATCATGGACTGAACACATTTTTACGATTTTCTCGAAAATGGCTCCAATTTTGATTTTGATTAAATTCATCATATCAGTGTAAAATTAAGCGGTTATAGATAAAATGTAGTTTTTATTCTGATTGATGTTCTCAATAAATATAAATATAAATATTATATGTATGTATAAGGGTATTTATACAAATAAAAATACCCACAATGAAATATAAATAAATATAGCATCTGTAATTTTTACTTTCACTTTCCCTTTGTCTGAAAATATTTATTTCTGTTAAGAAGAGGGTGGTACGTGAAAGTTGTGTGATGTGTACACCGCACCAGATTTTTTTAGCCTACTCTTGTGAGTGAGAAAACAAACAACTATAATGGAGGCAATAATTATTCCATTTTTGGGGCAAGATTTGCCAGAGCTTCTTTGCTGTAAAGCTCACGCAATTAAAGCGTGAGATGAGTGTACTCAGAAAATAAACTTTAATTCTTTCAAAAATTGTTACCATATTTTCTTCTCATGACATTGATAAGCTAGGGAAAATAAATATTGAAACATTTAAAGAATTTTAAAATTTTGGATAGTCAAGATCCAAATGAATGTATAATATACTTATATATGTAATAGTTTTTTTTTTTTTTTTTTTTTTATTTCTTTATGACATTTACAACTGTATTACATAAATACATCAAGTAAATTTGAACATAATTGATATAATGACATGAATACACTTGCTGAGTAACTACCCAATGGTAGCACTCTAATGATATGACTACATTAGGAGATCACGGGGCCATCTTCTTTTCAGACGCCTCGGAGGGTTATCAGGAATTGAAGAGGAAGCAAGGTTAGAAACGAGAGGGTTGGGATGATTCTGAAGTTTTTTATGGAAGGATAGGTATCTGGATTGGGACAGATCTGAAACATAAGGAACATTAAGATCTTTATGGATAATTTTATTAGTGACAAAGTAAGGAGCATTGAGGATTTTACGAAGGATTTTGGATTGTAAGGATTGGATGCGAGAGGAATTCGATGGTTTAGTGGAGCCCCATAGCTCAACTCCGTAAGTCCAAATAGGTCTTATTATAGTCAAGTATATGAGTCTTTTGTAATTAATGGGAAGTTTAGAGCGTTTGTCTAGTAAGTGCTGAAGTAATCGGAAACGTCGAGCGGTTTCTTGTCGTTTCAGTCTAGTATGAGGATTCCAAGTTAGTCGTTTGTCCAGGTGGAGTCCTAGGTATCGGATTTGCTCAACAGGGATAAGTGGAGTATTGTTAAAGGAAACTGTAGGACAGGAAGTCGTTGGTTTACGACGAAGGGTAAAGGTAATTTGGTGGGATTTATTGGAGTTTATTTTAATTCTCCAGTTTTGACACCATTCTTCTAGATTTATGATGTGTGATTGAAGCATTTGGGATGCAATTGCTGGGTCATTGTTTACTGATAGGATACATGTGTCATCGGCATATGTGGTGATGACAGTGTTGGGATGGGTTGGGATGTCAGCTGTATAAACTGTATAGAGGATAGGACCTAGGATACTACCTTGAGGAACACCAGCGGACTGGGAAAAAAGGGATGAATAGGCGTTATTGTGATTTACTTTAAAGTATCTATCAGTAAGGTAAGAACGGATAATGAGGAAGTATGTAGGTGGTAGGAATTTTCGGAGTTTGTACAGCAGTCCCGGGTGCCAAACTCTATCAAACGCCTGTTCAACGTCGAGAAAGACTCCCGTACAGTACATTCCGCGCTCCAATGCAGAGGATACTACGTCTACCACACGATGACATTGCTGTATAGTGGAATGGGAAGTTCGGAAACCAAATTGGTGATCTGGGATTATGTGTTTAGAATTTAGGATAGGGTACAGGCGTTTTAAGATGAGTTTTTCTAGGATCTTGCCCATGATGGGTAAAAGAGAGATAGGACGGTAAGAGGATGGGTATTCTGGTGGTTTTTTGGGTTTGTGGATCATTTTAACAATAGATCGTTTCCAAGGATCAGGAAAATATGTAGAACGGAGTACAGCATTATATATGTAAGTAAGGAATAGGATGGCTTTTCGAGGAAGAAGTTTTAGGATCTGGGATGTAATTAGATCATGTCCAGGAGCTTTACGGGAAGGCAATTTTTGAATGATGTTGGATATTTCTATGGGATGAAATGCTTTGGGTGGCAGAGACATTTGGAGAGGAATATCCAGTTCTGCCTCAATACAATTGATGTGAGTCGAATTAAGGATATCGGGATGTGGGTTAAAAGTTTGGAAGAGATGTTGACCAAATAGTTGGGCTTTTTCTTCGTCGGATTTGGACCAGGTTTGGGAATCAGTAAGTAGTGGGTGATTAAAGTCTTGAAACTTAAGAAGTTTTTTGGTGGTCATCCATAATGATTTGTCAGTGGTTGAAAGTTTTTCAGTAAAATTTAGTAAATTTTGAATTTTGTATTTTCTTATTTCTGATTTCAGTTTGTTAGTCAGTTGGGTGTAATGCGATTTATCTGTTGGGTATCTAGTCCTATGCCACTTCGATCTTGCTCTGCGTTTTTCCTGTAATAAGATACGAATATGCTGTGGCAAGTTAGTATTTTGTGGGAAGTTAATCTTATTGATAAATGTGTTATTATTTATACTGTCTGTTATTGATGATGTCAGTTTTTCTATGGCACAATTAATGTCTTCTTTTGTCTTTAGCGGGATTTTGAGGTCGAGTTTGTTTTCCAAATCATCACGAAATTTGTCCCAGTTTACTCGTCCAGTGATCAGTTTAGGAAGTGATGGTTTAGGAGCAAAGTCAGAATGTAGTGAAAGCAGAACTGGACTATGGTCTGAAGAAAGGTCATCCAGGGATTTGATTATAGTTTGGGAGGAGGAAATCTGGGAGGTGATAAATATGTCCAGGATATCGGGACGTTTTTTGAGGGATGTTGGAAAATAAGTAGGATTCATGGGCGAGAGGATGGAATAATTGTTGGAAGAAGAAACTTGTGAAAGGGTATTACCACGGGAGTTGGATGATCGACAACCCCATCGTTGGTGTTTAGCATTGTAGTCTCCTCCAGCAATAAAGCGCGATCCGAGGGATTGTAATAAGGATTCAAGTAGGCTGTACGAGAGGGAATTGCCAGGAGGACAGTATACAGCTGAAAGTGTTAGATGGAAAGGACGAGTTGAGAGGATTACAGAAGTTGACTGAATGGCATCTGTTGGAATAGAAGGAATAAGTGAATGGGGTAAAGATTTGTGGATAAGGATGCAAGAACCGGCGTGGGCAGTGTTGTCTGGGTGGTCAGATCTATAGGTGATGTAGTCACGTATGTAGAAATGTGTCCGTTGGGTGAAGTGAGTTTCTGTCAGGAGAGCAATGTCAATATAATTGTCATGGAGAAATATGTCTAGTTCGTCACGGTGGTTTTGCAGTCCATTAGCGTTCCATAAGAGAATAGCTAGGGACTTCGTGTTCATCGAGGGAAGCTAAGCGGGATTTCGGAAAGGAGTCTGGTTAGAAGGGTTATGAGCGGTTTGATAGTCTGTTGAAGATCTATCAGGAATGACGATAAGATAGTGTTGATGTCGGATGGTGTTTGGCTGGGAAGTGGGTTTGGATCAGGAGGTTGTGATGAGTAGGTTATGCGATTAGGAATGTTGGGTGGGGGCTGGGCCCGTCGTGGGGTACGAGGAGGATCTAAATTCTGTTGGACTTGTGGAGGGGGGTTCATCCTGGGATTAGGAACGAATGGAGCTGGATGTGGATGCTCTGGCGGGAGTTTGACTCTTAAGGGTAAATGATGAGGAGGGATTTGCTGGCGAGGTTGAGGCTGAGGATTAGGGATTTTGGGCTTGGATTGGAAGGCCTGAGGCGCCTGACGTTGAGGCTGCTTCTTACTGATGGAAGACTGGGAGTGAGAATTTCTGAGATTCTGGTGAGGCGAGTCCTTAGCTGTAGAGATGGATGGTTGTTGTTGGATGACGAGGGAAGGTGAAGTCGGCAATGCTGGGAAAATTTCCTGATTTTCGATTTCAGGTGCCTCAGTGTAAGTTTTCTGAGCAGATCCAAGATTTTTCACCGCTGAGTTTCGTGATCTTTGTTTGTAAAGATTTTTATACACTTCACATCCTCTGTAGCTCGCAGGATGGGCTTCGCCACAAAGAGCACACGTCGCAGGCTCATCTCTTGGCTTCTGGCAAGTGTCTGAAGCGTGTAGGCCGGCACATTTAACGCATCTGACTTCGTGATAACAATAGGCCTTTGTATGGCCCAAGTTTTGACACTTAGTGCATTGTACAATTAGAGGCTTCTGTCTCGGTTCCTCAAAACGGACTATTGAGTAAACCAATCGTTGAACCTGGAATATTTCAATATTGGTTTTTGCTGGTTCTAAGTCTATAAAAAATAATGGGAGCGGATATCTTTCTCTAGGATGTAGTACAGGTGCTATGTGCCTGACGTTATGACCGATTTCTTCGAGGCCCGATTTGATAGCAGATATGGGTGTGGTTGAATGCAGTCCTCTCAGGACCACTCGATACGCCTTTTCTTGTTTTAATTGGTAACAGTGGAAGTCGTAGTTATTGGATGTTAAAAAATTGATCAGTTTTTTATAATTGTCTCTAGAATTAGTATTGATTTTGATGTCGTTCACTCTCGAGTAACATCGAAAATTTGGCTGTCCGATCAAATCTGCAATTTGTTGACCAAACGACATAAAGTTCTTAATTTTTGAAACAAATATTGGCGGCGGCTCAGGATCAGAAAAATCTTGAAGCTGCGGAGTCTTGTGAGATAAGTTTTTTTCTTGAATTGAGTTTTTGCTTTCTGATGTTTTTGGTGCAGTTGGCTCTGATTGAGTGGCATTAGATTTGCTCCTAGTTCTCGGTGGAGATTTATCTTGTTCTGGTTGCTTATTTGATTTATTTTTCTTTTTTTTTTTATTAGGTGAGTTTTGTCCCGATCCGGGAACTGAGTTTCGGAGACGCTTTTGGAGTGTACGCCTTTTCAAATATTGCGAGTCGGTCTCGCTAATTTCCGAAAAGGGTGTCTCATCTTCCGTGTCTTCACATGATGTGTTCTTATCCAGATCCATCATGATAAGTGTTAGAGAGAAAAAAAAAAAAAAAAAAAAAAAATATGTATATATATAAACCTAAATATTAAAATTAAAATTTATGAGATAACTTCTTAAAAACTAAGCTATTTACAAAATTATTTACATAAATATATACAGATATAAAATAAAATATAAAATAATTCATTTCCAAAAAATAAATAATCAAAGAAAAAAAATTAAATAAAAGAGTCTCTGGAAAGAAAAAAAAAAAAAAGAAAATATAAAGAAAAAAAAAATGAAGTTAAATGTCTTGGATTCGAACTGAGAATAACACTGAAGAATGTTATTGTACACAGTGCCGAGCCTTGGCTTGAACTTATCGGAGATAAGGTAAAACCCGCAAGGGAATTACTAGCCACATGGGCTAACCAAACGAGCACTAATTTATAACTGTTTCATTGTTAATAAATAGTCACTCACCTGATCATATGTGAATATAAAAATGTAAAACAATTAATATAGTCACTGTTGAAAAAGTCTTAGAGCAGTATTTTAAATAATAAGCACATTAAATCGTATCAAGGATAGAGCGACGTGTAAGTTTAATTGCACTAGCGGCCATGACACTTGCTACTATATGTAATAGTTAAAAATAAAACTATAGAGGAAAAGAAAAAAAAAAATTAGGTTTTTTACTCTTAATATTATATATAATATATTATAATTTATATGCTAATAAACATAAAACAATAGTTTTATCTAGAAAATTCGTCTTTTTAAAATCGAGACGATCCTCTTCCTCTTTTTTTTTTTGCATATGACTACTTTTGAAGGACAAATGAACATGACTAAATAACATTAAAAATCATTTTCGTTAATATAATTTTCTTCTATTTTCATTAAGTTCAATTTATAAAATAAAATAATTGTAATAACTTTAACTTTATTCACAAATAACAGTATTAGTACCACAATAAACCATGAGGTAATTGGTTTTATGTCCATAACTAAAGCACAAGAAGTTTTGCTGACATAATTAAAAGTAGTCAACATAGCAAAATATTTGTTTCTTCATGGTAACATTGGAATAAATTTATTGAAAGAACTTAAACTTCTATAAATTTATCTGAACTAACATAATCCACCTGTAAATTAAAAAATAAATAGCTGGGAATATTTTAGAAACTTAATTCACATTTGGCTTAATTCTGGAAATTCTCACCCCTGAATAACAGCCTAATCTTGTTTTAAAAAATATATGTATTTAGCTTTTTTTTTTTTGTTCTTCCCTACCTCGCCTTTTAAGCTATACGGGATTTTCCCGGGCCGGGCGGTGAGGGCGGGGAATTTAAAATCCCCTTCAGCACCGGGACGCGAACTCGTACTTTTTTAAATCTTCTCAAATCTGTAATCCGGTTGCCAGGCAACTCGCGGTGATGTGCACATGCTTTAGCCCATTCGGCCACCCCGCCCCCAATATATATTTAGCTATTATATGTTAATTAAAAAAAAAAGAAAGACTGTCACAGCATCCTTTGGCAAATGGGGCTCCAGAGAGGACTCTGTCCTCCCCTCCCCTCTCCACTTACCTCTCACCAGTTACAATTACTGAGTATATACAATAATTATTTTTCAAAAAAATTAATAACTTACATCTTGCGGTAGAAGAGGATCATTGTAACTCCAAAACAAGACAATTGGGGCAACAACCTGTTCAAGAGGATAGTTTGTGGGGGTTGAGCTGTTGTAGTTGATCCAGTTTCCTTTTGGTCCATAGTCAAACATCTTAAATTCTCCTATATAAAAATAACCAAGAATATGAGAAGAAATTAGTATTATTAATTGAATTTGCAACACAACATTTCTCTCTCTCACTCTGTCTGTGTATGTGTGTGTGTGTGTTTGTGTGTGTGTGTGTGTTTGTGTGTGTGTGTGTGCGTGCATGTGTATGTTTGTGTTTATGTGTGTATATAGGGTGAATACAAGTAGAGAGAAATATTTATAGGAGCAATAGTAGAATTTAAGAGCAGCAAAAAATGATATATAAACAATGGGCCAATTACAAAGAATACAATTAAAAAATAAAAAGCAGAAATGTAGGAAATCCAAGTTTGGTGTTTTTTAAGTGTCATAGTTTTTATTGAATAGGAACCAATAACTAAAGAAATTTTTAATTTAAATAATTTAAAATTGCTTCACTGTAAACTAGATAAAATTTACTTTAACTGGAAGCAGAGTTTGTTATGGTTAAAACCATTAAAAGAGGACTTTTGAGAGGCTAAACTAAGCTGAATTCTGTTTAAATATACTACAGATACCCTACTTTTAGAAACACTTCCACGTTTAATAAACTTTAGGTCCATATTAATAAAGTTGAGGTTTACTAGACAAAAACTTGAAATTTATCTCGTTGTATAAAAAATTATATGATTTTTTATCCTGTCACCTAAAAGTACTCTTGTTTTCAGCAAAAATGACTACAATTAACTGTTGCAAAGCTTTTATTTCTTGTTTTTCCATGATCTGGGGTTGCATTATAATAAACATAATTACCTAAATAGACTTTTTATCAATATAAAAAAAATGTTAAAAATAATTATTTTTCAAATATTTTCATGTAAGGTGGTTATGAAACTATTTTTCTTCCAGATCTCTGTCAAAGGAATTGATCAGTATTTAAGATTGACTTAAACTCTTGATCCTAATACTTATGTTTTCATGAAAATAAGTGAAGCAATCAGCAGGTTTCTTTATTTTAAATGTAAATAAACAATTACACCACTGGTATGACAATGGCGTCATTTAGACGTCTCTCTTGATTAAAACTGGCATCCAACCAACATGGGAAGATGAGCTCTCACCTTCCAGTACTGGAGAGATTCCTCTGTGGGACAGGAATGGCTTCAGTGAATCAGGTCAATCTGATCAGTCAGTGCCACAACCCATTCTTCACCTACTAATGTTCCTATCAGCGTTGACTCATAGTGTAATATAACTCTTGTTGTTGATATAGGAACATAATTTTCATTTTGTTCATGGTTAGATAGGTCTCACACTGGAGAGTCCAATTGCCAGCATCATGTATTGTAAATAAGCTTCCGTTTATACAGAGATCTTGGTTATTTACACCCATGAATTTTAATTTTAAAACAAAAGCCCAGCTCTTGATAGACTATTGAGAGTGTTTACTGCTGTTGGGAATTCAGGAATCTAATTTTTTGTGACATTGAGTGGCAAGAAATAATGATTATATATATGAAATATTGGAATGAGCAAATACATTTTAAATGAATTGACTCACCTGGTTTTAAATATTCAGTTGTCAGGATAACTAAATAAAATAAAGCATCCACTCCTGAATAACAAAGCTAATTTATTTTTACAAACTATAAGTAATGCATCACTCAAAAAGTCCTACAACAGTTAGTAGGCTGGACCTTCTTCTTAATCCTCCACTAAAGTGGGCCACTCCCAAATTCGTTCTCACATCCCAGCCTCAAGTGCTGTCTTTCTTTTCTCTCCTCCAGCATCTCTCTCCAGCTGCTGCCATCTGTTGGACACTTTTCCAGGCTTCTCCCTTTCTTTGTTTTTATTTACAATTAAGTCTGTCATAATGCACTCATTCCATCCCTATACATTTATTATCATCCCCTCACTCAATGTCACTTAAAAGAGTAGGTAGAACATTAAGATAGTTGTAAGATTGTTCGTTACTGATAACTATTTGTTACTCATAAAAACAAATATGGACCAATGAAAAAAAAAATTACCAATTTGGGGGAGAGAGGATTGCTTCAGTCTGAAACCTCTTATATCCCCCCTCCTGCATGTAGATTCACAAGTGCTCTATAATAAACAGCTGGTCTGGTAAAGTTTGAAAGTTGTTTTATTGCAGACCATTAAAATAACTAACAATGGGAGGTTACAGATGTGAGGTCACCAATTTCAATTAAACATTTTTCTATTTTTCAATGAAAAATAGAAACAATTTCATTGAAATCGGTGACCCCACATCTGTAACATCCCCTTGTTAGATTAACTAATTAGGTGAAATAAATATTACAAAATTTTACTTGTTAAATTAATATACATCATTTCATGTATTAAGTTGTATCATAGGAATGATAAGTTTTAATGAATAGATTCATTACAAATATACAAATATTTGTAACGACAATACAACATAGGCTTCAATCAGGGAGACCTACTAACTCCTTGATACTTTTGTACAGATTTCAGATTTGATGAAACCGATAGTATAATTGTCAAATACAACACCCTTACATAGGGTCATGTCTGGTCTATAGTCTGAGACCAGGAGAAGTGACAAAATCAGATTTTTTTTTATAAGTGAGACTAATTTAATAAAATTATTAATTCAGATAATTGTAAAAATAATAATAATAATCTTAGAATTTCGGTAAACTTCTTTGAAAATTAAACTTTTAAAGATGAATTAAAACATACAATACAATATATATATATATATATATATATATATATATATATATATATATATATATATATATATATTTTATATAACTTAGTTTTTAGTATAAGACATTTGTGGTAAGGTCAGCCTTATTTTATTCAATCAGTAGTGTGTTGGGTAAAATATTTTCTTCTCTTTTCTCATTTATCCAAAGTTGAAATATTTTTATTTTTTATACAGAAATATTAATTACAATTTCTTGTATATACATATATATATTAGAATTATTTTATGGAGAAATATTAATTTATGGAATAGAAATGATTAAATGCTTTGCTTCATCTACCTCAATAGTAAACTATGCTTATTTATTATTTATTTATTTTTCTTATAATTAAAGTGTAATATCTGAGTTATATATACTTACCTGTTCTATATACTTGAGATAAGTGATAAAAATTCTTTGATGATGTCCCTGCAGGTCCAAATTTTATTATATTTCCTAAATTTTTCTGAAATTCATAATAATGTAGTGTAATACTCAAAGTTATATTTTATTGGTTTATCAAGATATTATGAAGTTTAATATTTTTTTTTTCCTAATACTTCCATAAATTAAAAAATGATAATCAAGCTTATATTCTGTTTTGTTTTTTAAACATATATATATATTTCAAATTTCATTTTCCAATAAAAATTATCGATAGAAGTGTATGTTTTTTCTTAGAAACAGTGGTTCAGACAAAACATTGTTAGAAGCAAATTAATAAAATGAAAAATATATCTCTTTGGTATATTGTATAAGAACTCTAAAATAATAATTTTAATAGACATGAAGTAATAAAAGCCAATCTTAAGATTCTAATATACAAAAGAAAGTATAATCAAGGAAATTAAAAAATAAAATTTTTCCACTGCAATCCCTGGAAGAATTTCTTATTCAGTACTAATTTGAAATTGGTATTGTTTTTTGACCCTTAAGTAATGGCAAGTTTCATCCTCGGTACTCGTGTTTTTCTTCCGACACATAGAAGCGTCCAGTACTCACTTAACAAACAAAAATTTGGATCGACTTAACTTAAGGTAAGAAAAGTAAAGCCTCAGGTAGAAAAGTAATGATAGAATTATACCTTGGCAAAAATATGACCATATGGAAGTAGTGTCCCCATCGCCCAGCCATTTGCTGCAATCAGCCACTGGCTCTCCAAGTTTGGAGAACAATTACTCTGGCCCTCACACAGTACACACCTCCTCATACTACAGAAAAAAGTCACCTACAGTGGATATCATGAAGAAGAGAACCAAACGATCACTGCTGTCGTCTATAACAGCTCCAAAAAGCTGCTAGAAGACTCATGGCGAAAAGTCTAAATGAAGAGGCATAAGAAAAAAACATCATAGCATATGTTAACAATTACCTTATCTATATTGGTTCTATGTTCACCAACAAAAATTCCAATTATGTCTAGACAAATTTCTTGACTCCTTGATAAATTACTGCAAAATTCTTCAACACTTTTAATACTTGATGCTGATCTTGGCAAGAATTCATAAATTCTTCTACTTGTAAATTCAGCCTGAAATGATTATCAAAATAAATAAACTTATGGTTACTTTAGAATTGACAAATTGCAAACCATGTTACAAAATTACATAGATAGCATCAGCATTATTAAAACTAAAACGAAGAAAAGGATTAGCGCCAAGTGCATCTGGGTTAGATCCATAAGCTACTGGTGAGAACAATGCTGCTCCTTGTATTTTAGAATTATATTCTGGTCTTAGTGAATTCATTACAAAGAATACCAATGTACCTGGAAAATCATAAAATTTCACAGAAATTGCTAAAAGATAACAAAAATAAAATAAAAATATATTTATTTCATCACAAATCAAATATAATTTTTAATTTTGTTGTATAAAATATATTACCAAGAGAATGCCCCACATAAAATATTTTTTTTGCTTTTCTTATCTTGAGAATTTTGTCAATGAATGCAGGAATATCATAATAGCCAGCCTCATGAAAACTACAAAATTAATATTAATTTACTATTTCATAAACTTTATCAGATTTATTCGTTTATTCAGACATTTCTGTAGTCTGGATAAAGAAGCAGTAAATTTAAAAAGTTCAACTTTATGAAAATTGATTTATTATAAGAAATAATCTTTTAATTTCATATTGTGACAATTCTTTTTAATAATGAATATAGCCAAGAATTGAACTAATCTTTATTCATTTATTTTATTATATATATATATATATATATATATATATATATGTATATATATATATATATATATATATATATATATATATTATATATATACATATATAGATATATATATCCTGTATGAGGAAGAGTTATATTGGCTCTTAGGTTTTTCTATATATAGAGGGCACCTCTTCCAATGATAATTATTAATATAATGTTTAAGATATATTTATTTCACCATGTTTTATTTTCTTTTTTCTACACTGGCTGTGTTTCAGCTATGAGAAGATAGAATAAGAATATTCTATCAATAAAATTACATATATTAAGGCAAGGTCAATCAGATACCAGTTTTAAGTGGATTTTAATTTTCTTACTGAATTTAATAGTACTCCTTATGTTCAGTCCATAAATGGATAACAGTCTCTATGGGAATATGTAGTTAGGAGATTGCATATTATTATATTTTTATTTCTACTATGTACTATTGAAGACTGTTGTTCACTAGCAGATTCAAGATTTAATTTAGGGTGAGGGAGGGGCTCCAACCCGTTGCTTTTTTTATATATATATATAACAATAATTACTTAGGAAAAAAAACAAAGATACTAACAACCTACATGAAATAGTATTTAAGTGATTCTTGAAGTCTTATTGAATGTAATTACATAAACAATAATACTTTAAGAGATAATTTTTTAATATTTTTTTCCATAAAACATAGTTATATTTTACCATTTTGGGGGGGAGGGCTTCAGCCCGAAAGCCTTTCCTCCTCCCTCCACTGTATATCCGCCTGTGCTGTCGCTTGAACTGCTGAAGATATTGTTTAATTGGAATTTCAATTTCGTGATGATATTTGCACATATAGTGTTTACCCTTATATTCTGTTTTAATTAAATTGATTCGTAAATTAACTTATTGACACAACCTGATTATGATTTATACAATGTTGTTTTTTAAGAGATGACTAACATCACTATCACATCATGTTAAATATAGTTTTTGTATTAAACTAATTGTGAATTAGGTCTCACAGATGGCTTTAGAATGGTGTCATAGCCAAAACGTAGACGGTGTAGAAAAAATAAAATAAAACGTGATGAAATAAATATAGTCTAAACCTTATATTATTATATGTAGTTTCACCTAAAATAAAAAAACATATATAGGTAATATTTGATAATCCCCTTGTCTGAAGTTTCAGGTTTATGACCCTTCTTTGAAGACAATTTATTCTGATAGTTGCTGTACATTATATATAATCAAAAAACCTTCTCAACAACCATCTCATTACCATAGCATGCATGATAAACATCTTGTCACTTGATTAAAATTATGTTTAAAACTAAAATACATATTTTTTTTAATAATTGAGATGAATGTTGTTTTCACTGTCATATTCAATTATAATATGAACTAATACATACTATCTTAACTAATCTTATTTTTCTTCTAATTTAAGTTAACCACTTATTAACTAAGTGTTTGGTTTACAAGAATTTTCAGGCAATTTATATAGTCAATGTCTTAGTTATTATGTAATATTCTTAGTTATGAAAATTTTAAAATAAATAGATATGCATAATGAAACTCTCTGCTTTGATTGAACACAATTGATATTAATGAAGAAAAATCAACAAATACGTAAATACTTTATTGTATTTCTTAAAACTAATTATTATTGTATTTAAAGGGGCCCTTACAATCAATGTTTTTGAGTCAGCAAAACAAAAGCAGTGAAGTCTTTATATTTAACAAGTTTTTTTTCTTTTTTGCAGTTTTTTCTTTAGTAAATTTCAGTAACATTTCTGCCGATTAATTTTTTTTTTTTTAATTTCATGGCAAATAAATTTTGAATTTTATGTTTTCCTAAGTGAGGAACATTATCCGATGCATAATCTGAACGTTGACCTATTTAGTTATTTTATAAAGTTTTGTATTTATGTATGAACACTGAATTGTATCATCTTCTTTGTGAAGTGATTTTTTTTTTTCATGAACTAAATATAAACTAGTTAAACTACAATCAACAAATTTCATGTAAATTTTGATATATGGATCCATATAACATTTTTTCTTTTTTTTTTTTAGTACCTTAATTATATAATATATAGTAATGAAAAGTGAAAAGCAGATGGAATTCAGAATCTGCTTCCTCAATTCCTTGAATTTGACAGTTTATTCATTATTACATAAACATTGTTAATATTTTGAATTAACACAAAGATTTAAGCATTTCCAACTTTTGATTTGTAACTCAAATAAAATATGAACACATATAAAACTAAAATATAATGAGAGGGAAAAAAGTAAACAATGCAATAAACGAGGGACAAAAAATAAAATGTATGTTGCTAAATGTAGATCTATTTGGTGAGTATGGATACTGCTCTGTGGTTGTAAAACTACTATAGGACATCCTATAGCAAACCATTGCATAGAACAAAATTATTCTCTTAATTAACTGTTTTCCTAATATGGAAAATTTGTTTATAATAAATATTATACCTGAAGTTCCAGAATTGCGGATCTGTTCGACTATACTTTAAGCTATACTGGTTGTAAACTGTGCCACGTAAGTTTGTCAACCATACATCAAATCCTGTCTTCAGTAATAAGAAGGCTGAAATTAGATCATAGTAAAGAAATAAATTAAGTTTCTGGTTCAAAATTAATTAGTTTGAAAATCAATATATGTACCTAACAGAAATGAGGGGCTAAGAAGCCTAATGGTTAATAATAATTTATTTATTTGAACGGAGAATGTGAAAACGAAGTTCAAATTGAAAGCATTTTAATACATTTTCTGGAATGTTTGCATTTGTATCAAATTTCATTTATTTATTCTTGGTGCTATGGTCCTACAAAAAACCAGAGCCTCTCTTATAATTCTTCCCACTTTCCTCTATCTCAGCGAGGCAAGCAGTCAAAGCAAGATGGTCTTCCTCCATCATTTCTTCCACAAGGCAATCCTCCAGTAGGAAATTTGGGAATTGAATCCCCACATGGCTCAACGATCTGATTTGGTCACTCCTCACAATGGAGAAAATATCCGCCCTTGCATCATACTTACATTATGTTTCTTTATGAATCATGCTTTATTTATTATGCCAATTACTGTCTGAGATATTGATGTAATAATTATACTTTAGTAGCTTAGATTAAATGAATTAATGGGCTATAAGTAAATTGTAAAGTTAAATTGATTGCTTTATTGTAATTCAGGATTTGATATACTATTGAAATTTAGGTGGGTTGTGAATTCATACTTGCTGTAATTACTTGCTTCTGTGTTTCCATCTTCAGTGCCTCCTCTCTCTTCCTATTCGTGTCCCTTGCTGGGCTGCTAGGGTTTACTACTTCATGCTTACTTTAAAATAAGGAAAGCTCTTAATTTTATTACTGGCCAGCTAAATGATCACAATTCTGCATGAGCATCAATGCTGTAAGAATGGTAGAATCTAAATAACATCTGAGCGTCTTCTTTCTGCAGCTGAAGTGTTGTTTGATCTCAATCCAATCAAATAGGGAGTTTGCTATACTCCCATAACACATTATATCAAAGTTACATTACGTTTCTTTTGAACAATTGCTGCTTTAATAGGTAAAAGACTGAATGTGCACTTATGTATCATGAAGTATATTACCAAATAGCTTAGGTCAACTGTTTTCTTTATGGTTTATACCTATGATGAAATTTTTTAATAATACAAGTTATTCTTTTTTTATAGAAATAGAAAACCTGCTTACAAACTCTGGAGTTCTCACCAAAAACAATAAAAATAAAACTAAGAGATCTAATGAAAACATTTTTTTTTTTTTTTTTATAATTCAACTGACTATAGTCAGTCATATTATAATTGTCAATGTCAGTTGCTAAAAGTGTGATAAAATATCTATTTAGAAAAACCCAGGAAACCTTATACAGATTAAATTTTTGTATAAACAGTGGGTGAGGCTAAAGTTGTCAAGAATGGAACATACTTTTGGAGCACAAGAGGTACAAATGTCACTAATATCTTTTGGCTATCAAGCTAATCACTGATTTAAAAAATTTCCTCACTGTATATATTGTGTTATATCTTAGTACAAGTATGATATTTACTTGTAATGGTTTGCCACCAACATTCTGTATTCATATAATATCCATACCAGCTTTATATTTTTGTTTTTAAAGTCACTTGTATCCCTTGGCGATATTATTACAGCGACATTATTACAAAAAATATACCAAGATCTTTGTCAGGTCCTCTTGCAATCCAAGAATCTGCAGCAAGCAGTAATCCATGTTGCAAAATTACAGGTGGGCCTGAGGAGTTACCTATCCTATGTATCCAAATACTGTACCCATCTTCTGTTATCACTTCTATGTCTGTTGCTGAATAACCAGCAGCCTCAGCTAAATCTTTCTGGAATGGAAAAAAAAAATTAGTTGATTCCATTATTTGGTCGATTTAAAAATTTTGATCACATTTATACCACTAGTTAATAAATAATTTGGTTAAATCAAATTAAAAGCTGTTACATGTTTTTCCTCATATTTTATCTTTTTGGAAGCATAATTAACATTCCAACCAAATTAGATCCTTGATGTCTAAAACGTAAAACGCGAGTGGAAATTTTCGATTCTGAGACTACCTATATTTTGTTTAACTTCTCCCACGAATACAATGCTTCCCTACCTTCAGCAGTGAGGAAGCAAAACAAGAATAGCAAATTTGCATTTTTCATTTTGTTTCCTCACTACCGCATGAAGGAAAGAATTGTATTCTGGAGAGGTAAAAAAAAAAAATGTGTGGTCAGAATCGAAAATTTCCTCTCGTGTTTTACGTTTCAGACATCAAGGATCTTCTTTTTTTTTCAAGGATCAAATTTGGTTCGGTGCATGTCTGTAGTCAAATCGATGTAACGGACATACTACCTTTCATCCGATTTTCATGAAATTTTCTGTCAAGATGATCCCATGTTAATTTTATCAAATTCCATCTACTGCTTGTGCACGCGTAAATGTATTTTCATAGATTTGCCAATATTTCAGAAATGGCTCATTCCATTTGGCTCATAGTTGGATAAAAAGTTGGTATTGGTGGAAAAATAATGTAGTGTCAGTTTTATTGAATTCTGTCCACTAGTTTCTCTTATATATGCACAAATGCGTTTTCCTTGATACGTCCATATCTTTAAAACCGTGCGTTTGATTTGACTCAAATTTAGAGGGAAGTTAGGGATTGTTAAACAGATAATCATTCATTTGTCAATTTCATCAAATTCTATCCACTACTCTCAAAAATAATACTTCTGTTTTGGACCAGTAAACGTATTATTTGACATACCTATAGTTTGAAAACTGCGCGTTGATTTGACCCAAACTTGGAGGAAATTTATAAATTAGTATAGAAATTACCTAGTATCATTTTCATTGAATTCCATTTTATAATTAAAATTAATATAAATAATTGTTAACAATATAATGGCTGTGAAATGCGAAAGGCATAGATCATATGGAGTGGTAGTTAGGTTGAACAATAGTTTTATATGGTTAAAAAATCTTAGGTTTTATTCAAAAAATTAATTTATACTGTATTGTTTCGTCGATTTCAATCGTTACGGGCATAACATTTACTGCCATTACTTAGATTTCGTGTAATCTGAAAATGCGGAGCAAATTTTTAATTTTAGTAAAATCTTGCATATTAGTATTCGCTGATAAACAAAACTCGTGTACATCAAATCAGTTTATGTTGAGGGATTACTTAATTTACGAAAACGGTTACTCCTAGAGATTTTATTATCATACTAAAAATTTTAGACCGTGTAATATAGATAATTTTTAGCGAATGAAACCGGTGAGTAAACTATACTGACCTTGCTTGGCAGATGTTTTTTTTTTGCTTCCTCACTACCGAAGGTAGGGAAGCATTGTGTTCGTGCGAGAGATAAAAAAAATTTTTTTGCTCAGAATCGAAATTTTTCACTCGCGTTTTACGTTTCAGACATCGAGGATCAAATTAGGTTCGGTGTCTGTCTGTCTGTAGGCAAATCGATGTGACGGGCATATCACCTAGTACCGTTCATCCAATCTTCATGAAATTTTCAGGGATTATGCTTATCGGTGCCTAGATGGCTCCATATCAATTTTATCAAATTCCATCCAGCACTTCCGCTTACGCACGCGCAAACGTATATTTTTAGATATGCCAATATTTCAGAAAGGGCTCGTTCGATTTGGCTCAAAGTTAGATAAAAGGTAGACTTTGGTGAAAAAATAATGTAGTGTCAATTTCATTGAATTGTGTCCAACACTTTCTCTTATATGTGCACTACTAGTCCGCCGTCCGCGCATTTTTTCTGAAACTACTAGACCGATTTTTTTCGAATTTGGATATAAAATCAGAGGTCACCCGAGGATCATCCTCCTTCAACGACATTACTATTCGCCTTCTAGTTTCAAAATGGCGGCCGAAAAACCTGCGTTGCTATAGACTGTAGCGCCTAAACGAATGTAACGATTTTGATGAAACTTCGCTAAAGTCATTTTTTCTACGCCCTCTAAATTTATCTATACTACATACTTCAACGAAAAGAAGCTCAAAAAAAGTTACGAGGGATGGTAAAATTAAATTCCGAATAACTCAAGAAGTATACACATTTATGTCAATATTGTATGGTTTTTTAGAAGTTTACGGAATTTCCTAAAAAACAAAAAGAAATTCGTCAAAATCGGACTATTAGGAGCAAAGATATGGTCTCTAGTTTTTTTTAGATGTGCTATTGCAAAAGGTTTATCTTTTTTTTATTTCTGAATGTGTTACTGAAGTAATGCTATTTTTTTTAGCATATTACTAATGATTAAAAAAAATTTTAGTCCAATAATTAAAATCACCTTTTATTTATTTTTCTTTATAACTAGGAATTTAATGTTACTTTATATGTATAATTGTTTGGAAATAATATACCAAAGAGAAATAATTTGCAGTGGTTTTTTTCAAATTAATTATCGTTATATATATATATATATATATATATATATATATATATATATATATATATATATATATATATATATATAAATCTTTCGTGCTGAAGCCCCTCCTCCAAAATTAAATCTTGATTCGGTAATATATATACTATTATTAGAGCATCAGTTCGTATGTAATAATTTTCAACTTTAATTCTATGTGTATTAAAGGTGATATTTTGTAGTCTGCAACTGATATAAGTAGTCTGCTACTATGGAAAATAGCAGATGAAAATAAAATATGAAATTATTCTAATAAAGCATAAAGAAATATTGAGTTTTTATGCACTCTTGTAAAACAATAAATAAATTTATACATAAGACCTTTTGAACTAACAGTATTGAAATTCATGTTCAGTATGCATTTTTTTTTTTTATTTTTTTTTTTATTAAGCATAATCAAGTATGGAATATTCAAATACGACCCTCTGTTGTTGAATGTTGAAGGGTAACTGTAATCGGCTATTCCGATTCTGCTTCTCTCAGAGATTTTATTCTCATACGAAAAATTGTATACCTTGTAATATACAACGGAAACGGTGAGGAAGCTATACTGGCCTTACTTGGCAGACGTTTTTTATTCAGTTCCTGTTTCCTCATGATGTTTTAGTTTTCAAAAAAATCTTAGAATAATTAAGTGATGATAATCATTCCTCAATGTTACGAAGCGAACTGAAACATTATTCTATTATAATATGAGATGTAATTTATTAGCCTTCGAATAATACAAGAAATGAATTTGTTGGTGAAAATTGTGAACATTAATACAATAAATTTTTAAAAATTGCTACAAGGTTGAATTTAGATTTTAAAATTAATCTAAGCTATGTATATTGGAAGTTGGTAATTTGGAATACAGGCACTTCGTATGAAATGAAAGAGTGAAATTTAATATTTTAGGAGAAAATTATTTCGAACGTTTTGTATGAAAGTGTGTGGTCTCTAAAACAGTTTTTTCTAAAGATTTTTTATTGGAGCTATTATTTCTCAAACGGTTCTAATCGGCGTATGAAAATACGAAGGGATTTTCTGCATTTTTATTACCGTTTCAGTGCATGTTTGTAGTGGGTAGGTTAGTTGTTTTCTGTCTCTTTCTCCTTAACAATATTTTTATCCATTTTTTTTTTTTTTTTTTTGTATGTTGAAATTTCATTTTATATTTTCTTTCTTAGGCCTTTACATATAATTGTCCTAGCTTAAATATTTTGTTAAGTGTCGATACCCATATTCGGCCTTACACAGAACACGATATATCTCGGCGATACGATATCGCGCTATATGCATGACGATATTATATCTAGAACAGAACGATATTACATATAGAAACAACATATTATATCATACATCTTTGTGGGCGATATTTTAATTAACAATAACAGAGAATACACAGAAAGGTGATTCGACGATATATCAAAACTAGTGTTGCCCAAACGCGAGACCAAGGCGGTCTTGGTCTTGCGCACTTAGTGTTGGTCTTGAGCTTATTGCTATTTATTAATATGCTACATTAATTATTAGAAAAACGCAACAAAATAATCACAATTAGATGTTTTATTGACATAAACATTGTAAAGTACAACTAAATCAATAAAATTAAGAGTAAACAAAGATAGTGATAACCCTCTTCTATCCCTCTGATTATATGGAATGGAGTTGTAGAGTAAAGACAATTTATACATTGTTCCCAATGATTTTAATTAAAAATCTATTGTGTCCACTTACAAGACTTTCCTATATATTTAAAAAAAAATACAACTTTAAATGCGTCCATTAGAAAAAAACAATTGAAATAGATTCATTTACCTAAAAACCGATCAGTGAAATCATTAGGGTACGATTCCTTAGATGAAACAAGTAATGTAAACGGGTAAGTGAACTGCCATTAAAATCAGCGTATAAAAAACAATATATACTATAATAGCTAAGACTGGTCCGATTCAGATGATTTTTTTGTCAGAAATTTAATGAACTTTCAAAAAATAGGCTTCAAAACAGATTCAGAAACGTTTAGATCCGTTTAAAACCGATAGGTGTATACGTGGTGAGTTAGCTCCCCAAAACAATTTTCTTTTCTTTATAACTTTTTTTCTTGAATTGTATCGAGAATTCACTAAAAATACGAAAATTGAAAAAAATACTTTATGTAGAAAATTAGAAGAAAGTTTTATTAAGTTTCTCGGCTCGTTAGAGCCGTATAATGTTAATTTTAAACTTCATAAAGCATAAATACATATGTTCATACAATTAATTGATTAGTGTTTTTAGCACATACGTTAGATTCGCACATAAAATTCATAAAACTTTTTATTAGTAGTTTAGGTATTTAGGGGGTTATTATTTTGAGCACTTTGAGATTATGAACAACTGCCGCGCGTCCTTCACGTTCTTTATTTTTTTATTTAGATTTTGGTTGAAACGTTTCTCCATAACGGAGTGCACACAGTTGTACCAAATGGATATAACCAACACCAACCAATAATAAATAACTACCAAAATCCATCAGGTCTGAGCTATCCACGGCCAGATTTTGTTGTTTTTGAATTATACGTTGCTGAATTTAATTAAAGTAGTGAAAAATATGTACCCTAGAATATGTAGTAAAAATATGTAGGTAGCCTGAATTTGGCTAACCGATAATTTCAATTTCCACAGAATTATTATAAAAGCTTTGTTAATGTCCACTAAAATGCTTTTCCACTTTTTAGAGGACAGAAATACAAAAAAAAAAAACATTTAGTTTGCTCATCGGGAATCATTTCACAGTTAATGTAATTTTGGAAGTTCCATCACAATTCTGTGCATTCCTTCCACTGCAAATTTTTAGATTCCATTCATTCTTTGAAAAATTCTCGAAAACCTACATTGAGATGTGTACATCAATAATTAACAAACAATAGTTGCCACCGTTGACTTAAGGCCCTTTGCGATTAATACTTGTCGACGTTTCTCAAGACCTGTTACTCGAAGGCAAACTTAAATCATTAATTATATAAATAAATTACTAGTAAATTATAATAATTATTATGACCAGAATAACAATGAACGTTAATGTAGTACTGTGCCGTAAGTTATATATCAAATAAAATAAAAAAGGAAAGATAAAAAAATCGGTAGGATGCACAGTAAAAAAATTATAAAAATAAGAATGAAGAACTATAAGGAAAATAAAGAACAATTCATGGACGAGAATTGAACGGTATGAGTAAAAAAAAAAAAGCTAAGATAAAATAGTTTCATAATGAATTTTATGTTGAAGTTCTGAATCCTGTTTAACAGTATCAATACAAGTATTAAAAAAAAAGTAAAAAAAAATTATTTTGCTAGCGGAAAGTCTAATAATATTGATATTTTCTGAAATTTACAATAAAAAATCTATCAGTTTTTCAGTAGATGAACCAAATTTCAAATTTATTAAGATAAAAAAAAACAAATTATAATATCTTATTTGAAGTATATATAAAGTATTTAGAAGCTAAAACAAGCATTTCTAATGATCGAAAAAAAAACCTGAATTTTATAATAAGATATCTCACGTTATCTATCACACTGTCATTTATTTTTGTATTTTCATATATTATTTTTGATTATATATTCATTGCTCACATAATAGCAACGAAAAAACAAGGAAAACGGATTTATAGAATTATAGCCAAAAATATCTAGTTAGGGATGACTAAACGGAACTTGTGAAGCTCATATTCTGGGAACATTAATCCCCTTTCCTGTCGCTTAGTTCCACCAAGGAATCCGGTTTTGAAAAAGAATTTATTCTTAACCCTTTGTTGCCATTTACACACATTTGATTATAATGTGTCACCATGGTTCCGGTCAAATTTCAAAGAAAAAGGTGTGTAATAAATGAGTGTATCAGAAAGTTCAGTATTTGCAATTTAGACACTCGATTAAAACTTGGTGGTTAGAATTGTTAAATAAATAACGAATACTGCGAAGAGTGGGCCAACCACAGATAAGACAATACAAAGAAATAATTTCTTTCGAGTTACGCCGTTGTACATGGATGATTTCACCAGGCTTGTACCTTAACCCTCCAGCGTTCGTACAATCATTTAGAACAATTATACTCGCGGTGGACCTTTGAGCTGATGATACATTTTCATTTTCTCTGAGTGAATATTAAAGAAGTTTTCTCACAAATTAGTTGGCTGAGAAACAATTTCATTTTGAAAGAGGAAGTGGAATGATTATAACGATTTTATCTATTCATAATAATTTGGAAATAGTTACGCTAGCCCAAACAAAAATTACAAATTAATATTTTCTTTTCTACATAAAAAAATTTTACATTTCTTATGTGCAATTTTATTAATCAAAATATATTATTAAATTTCTCATAAAAATATTTTTAAATGGTAAATTTAAAAAGAAAAATGTTTTTAATCGAATAAACGATTTGATTTTCAGGATATAAATTTTAAAATACAATTTAAGTTTTCTAATTGTTATATTTTAACTTGTTTCTGTGAATGTCCGCTTTCTTTGAGGAGAGGTTTCATTATAGTAACTAAAATGAGCTAGTATTAGTCACCATTTAGTCTTAATTTATATTCATGTTTTGTTTTCTTATCTGGCTCCGGTGCTGGCAAATGATTAATTTTCAGGGCGGGGTGACCGAGCGGACTAACGATTGCACACAGCACTGCGCGTTGCCCGACAACCTGATAACCGAAGTTGGAGACAATAAATTAATTGTTGTACCCGCTGGGGGTCTTTTAACTCTTGCATTAATCCCTTGCACTCATCCATGGCCCGCGAAAACCCCCGTATAACCTAAAAGGCGAGGTAGGGGGAGAACAAAAAAAAAGATTAATTTTTTATTATTATTTGGAAAGTTATACTCAAATATACAATTCCACAAGAAAAAACAACGCTGTTTAGATAAGATGATTAAAATGTTTAAGCACCGTACTATATCTGAAAATAGTCTCAGTTTGACTTAACTGCAAGACCAGTAGGGTTTGGTCTTGACGCAAGACTAGTAGGGTCGGTCTTGGTCTTGGTCTTGCAAACATTTTGCAAAAGTGCAAGACCAAGACCAAGACCAATTTTAGGCAACACTAATCAAAACGATACCATGGCGAGCTACAAAGCCCCTCACAGTGGACTGTTTTAGCAATCCATAGTAGGTTTTAGTCCAAATAACCAAGTGTCGCAAAATGGTCTGTGTGTGTGTGTTAACAGTCTAGCTCATAAACAAAAAGTAGTACGAAACTGATATTAAGTATTTAAGGTTTGTATATCGGCCGGATGTGACAGCAAATCTTTTGTTAAAATCGGCTAACCGGAAGTGCCACTTTATATGAACGCTGAAACAGATTTTTACAATTTTCTCAAAAACGGCTCTAACGATTTTAAATAAACTCTGTGAATCATTGTATAATTAAGTGGTCTTTAATATCATTTAAGTCTTATCTCCGTTGATGTCAATTTACAGGGCTTAAATACCCAACGTTCATATATGTCTTCCTCTAAAGTACCTTTAATATGGTTTATTTTAAAAAGTTAATCATTTCGCATTATTCTGAGTTATAAAAAAATGCTACATATAACTTTTGAAAGAATTTCATAAGTTAACTTAGTGTTTTATTAATTAAGAAGAAAAAAAAATGCGGAAAACCTGCGTTGCTATAGACTGTAGCGCCTAAACGAATGTATCGATTTCAATGAAACTTCGCTAAAGTCATTTTCTAGACACCCTTTAAATTTATCTATATAACATACTACAACGAAAAAAAACTTTTTTTTCTACAGATATTTAATAAATTATCTTTCCTAGGAACATCTTTCATAAGAAATAAGTACCTAAATTTATACCTTTATTCTCAGTTCTATATTTCAACACTGCAATCACCACCTCCGGAATCAACTTACTCATTGTCTGCATAGATAACTTTTCAACTAAAAATATCACTAAAATGTTGAAATTGGAGTTAGTCATTCTGTGGTTTATAAAAGCAAAGAAAGTTGTGTGATTTATAAAAGCAGATGGAGTCACTAGATTTTTATTGCCTGTCGTCGATATATTAAATAGACATTTTGTAACTATAATGGTCTTAATGACTTGTTATCTGTAAACTTTAAGCTTTAGCTCCGTTTAAAATGCACTTCAAAAAATTTTATAATAGCCCAGTATTGCCAGAAAATAATTTCTATTCAAAGTAGATCGTTAAGTGAAAGTTGTGTGTTGCGCGCACCAGATTTTTTCTTTTGAAGTTCAACCAGCTCGTTGTAGTCTCGATTTTCCTTAGAACTACTAATGTTAGACTTCAAATTAGTTAGTGGTTATATTCCACAGCTTTTTGAACTTTATTTCATATAATTTTGGAGTTCTGGCAATGACCAGATTCTCCACTCAAGTCATGAGTGTCTGTGGTTGTAACGCCCTTACTCCGCCTCCGCTGGCTGTTAATACCAGTGAAGTGGTTGAGGGAAAAGCGCAGGGATCTCCTGAAGCCTCGCTTTTCCTTCCACAAGTGGGGGAACAAGTCTGGTTTCGGTGTTCCCATGGATGATTGTAAATAGGTATGCCTGCGTCTAAGATGTTTATTTTTATTACTTTTTTTTTTAAGAACATTTCAATTCTATTTTATTTGTTTTTATTTTATTATTACTATTATTTATATTTTCTTCCCTCATTGTGATATTTTATTTTGTTCTTATTTCGCTGTATATTATTTTGAAATTACCTTATTGATTTTGTAAATATGGTGTGAATGTGCTCTCTGAACTCTATTATAAGTGTCCTTTATTCAGACAGTTTGTAATATTTATCAACAAAAAAAATTCATATAATTTTTGTTGATTATTTTTAAATTATTGTATATATTAGAATTTTTATTAAGTTTGCCTATTGTTTATGATTTAACATCAAACAATATTTTTTCTTTTCTCCAGATTTTGATCTTTCTTTCATTATATAATATTTTTTTTTTTTTTCGTTTGTCACATCACAACATTTACTATTCTTGAAAGAATTTTATTTTTTTAGACGTTTACACATTATTAATTAATTATTATTTAAATGAATTCATGTATTGTTAGAATTTTTATTAGTTTTTGGTCAGATATGTATTTTTTTATTTGTTCATCATTATTATGAGGAGACTTAGTCCCAGAATAAAGTTTCTTTTCAATTCTATTCTATTCTATAATTTGTAGACTTCATTAATATTCTTACATTGCTTCTTAAATTTGCTTTGTTCTAATTGATGGAAAATGTCTGTTTCGTAAACGGCTAACAAACAAAAATAGATTTTTCTCAAAAGATTTGTGTTCCATCCATTTTATGAGTGAACACCATACGCAATATACATGTATGTTTAATATGTACAAACATACAATCCTGAGAATCAGTAGCAGATTCAGGATTTAAATTTTTTTTTTTTAAGCGTATTACTCTGGAAGAAAAACAAGAAAACCAACTATATTAAATGATGTTTAAGTGCTCCTTGAAGAGGAAAAACAGTAATTAACCTAACGTTAATGCTTTAAGAGATAAATCTCTTTAATTTTTCTTTACAGGTGCACTCATTTAGTAACTGTGTTTGCGTTATAATTTAAAAAGACAATACAATATGATTGTTTAAATGTTTAATTTAGATCACATATACAAACAAATTGGAACCAATAAAAAACATTTTAAAAAACGGCCAGTGATTGTATAACCAATGAAAATTGCTTGGAAGCTCTACTGGCCTTACTTGCCAGACTTTAACATTTTTACTTATATTAAATTAATTTTTATAAAAAATGAATAAATCTTGTAATAACACTTCAACATTTGTTTTGTACGCCACGTCAAAAATATATAATATATATTAAACCATTATTCTAACTATAAAATAAGTTAATTTATGATAACGTTTTACGTATATTTAAATCATTATCATTGTTACTTTCTTAACTTTAAGATTGAGTATTTTTCTGTGAACTTGATTGTGCATAATTATATACTGTAGCATTAAGGTAATAAAATATTACTGAACTAATGTTTTAATTTATAAAAATGGGTTTAATAAATAATCTTTTTATATAAAAAAGGTGAGATTTACAAATTGACGAAAAATAATTTTAATAACAATTATAGGCGCAGACTTTCCATTTATAAAAAATGGCAGGAGTTTATATCATGTGAACAAATTCAACATAATTATTGTGAAACGAAAAAATATAATATTGGATATTTAAAAATAAATATATATAGACAGTTTTACAATTTTTTGGATATGTGCTTTGGATAGACTTAAAAATATCTGAACAAAACAATTGGAAATTAAAATTTGTAGAAATTTATAGAAAGGAATGAGAGAGCATTCTGAAAAATTGTAAATACAATCGTAAACTATCAGTGCATGCAAACAAACAAGTTATACTCAACCATAAAATTGTTATTTTACTAGTCGAAGATAGATAACGCTGTTTTGTTTTGTTTTTCATACTTATTTTGCATTATAAAGTGTTTTAGTTATCAGACGAACATCGTCTAAAAAAGCTGCTGAGAACCATTATATATGTTTCTAGATCAGTCTGCCTGGATTGGCATGCTATCTGGTTTTTGCTTCCATAGGTCCTGCAAACTTGGTACATTTACAACAAAGAAATAAGAGGCTCACATATTCCCTTTCGTTATTTGTAAATAATGGCTTTATTTGTAAATAGTGGCTTCATATCAAAGAAAAACATCTGTCATCAAAATAAAAATTGAGTTATTAGTCGATTCTTATAGTATTTATTTTAAAGTCAGTTTATATTTCAAAAAATCTTAAGTAAAATGTAGTATTAAACTTAACAGTTCACCTAAAAACGAACACAGCTGTGTAAGTTCGTTTCAAAAACGGACATCTGCAGTGTAAGTTCATTTCAAAAGTGGACATTTAGCAAGCTACCAATCGAATAGCCGAGTTCTGATTATGTGATTCAATCGTTAGTAATGATTGCCTGTTATTTTATGAAAGTAAAAAACATCGAAAGACAGATTTATTAAATTAAAAGGGAAAGTGAATTCCATATATTTAAGTTTAAGAATTTCTCAGTTATCTTATTATTATTATTAAGGGACATATGTTATCATATCCCAAACATTAAAAACTGGCAGACAATTAACAGTAGATTGATGACAGTGGAGCTCTCTTTAGAGCACGGGCGAATCTACGGGGAGGGAGGGCTTTCGGGCTGAAGTCCCCCCAAAATGGAAAAATATAACCATGTTTTATGGCGAAAAAAGTTTAAAACATGCCTCTTAAAGTATTATTGTTCGTGTAATTACATTTAAAAGTACTTAAGGAATAACTTAAACACCATTTCATATAGGTAGTTAGTTTCTTTCTGTTTTTCCAAAGTAATTATCGTTATTTTTATGAAAAAAAAGATTTCGGGCTGAAGCCCTCCCAAAATTAAATCCTGGATCCGCTAGTGCTTTAGAGCATGAAATATATACCATCTCCATCGCATATGATCCAAACAATGACGTCAGTAATATTGATAAAGAACAATTCTTCGAAAAGTCACAAGAAGAATTAGGTAGCTGCAAATTCACCCCAATAATCATGGAAGACCTTAATGACCGGGAGGGCAATGACTGCAAATTGTGAGAAGGAGTATTGGACCGCCACGAAGAGGATGTAATAACTGATAGTTGCGAACGAATTATCTGTTCTTTCTTGAAAATAATCTCTCAGTGACAAACACATTTTACCCCCACTAGGACATTCATAAATATAAGAAAAGAACCCTCAATAATTGATTATTGATTGGAAAACAGGAGAATGTTATGGACATAACAATTCAACGATGGTATGAATTGGGCAGCGATCATTATCTACTTGAGCTGAACGTCTTTATCGCAGAAGGAGCCCAAGAAAAAGGTATACGCAAGATGCGTTCAAAATCAAAGCGTACAAACTCAGGGAAGAGAATGTTGCTAATCGTTTCCAAGAGAAAATATAAGAGATGATGGGTAAATGAGAAAATTTTTGGGACAGCGATGACTTGGAAACTTCATAGAAAGCCTTCAATTCTATGCTAGTGACAGCAGCATAAACTATTTGCGGCAAGGACAGGATTAAAGAGCGCAATAAAAGAACACCATTGTGTTCCGTGACCAGGACCATGTTAAAGAAGCAATTAAGAAAAAAAAAGAGCTCTGGATGAAATACCTAGCCAGCGGAACACGGGAGGATTACCAGGTCTTCAAGAGGCAGAGGAAAACGTTGAAATCAATGGTCACCCAAGCCAAAAGAGACTTCTGGGAGAAATACGGAGAGAAAATGGAAGAAAACTTCAAGGGCGACCAAAAGATGTTCTATAAGGCCTTGAAATCCGTCAGGAAGGGATAAGAGTTCGTACTGAAGTTTATAAAAGACAAGAATGTTACAATCCTATCAAATCCAGAAAAGGTCATGGAACGCTGAAAGAAATATTTCAGCGAGTAGCTAGAACCAGATCTAAGGACAGAGGAAGTTCAGCAAACTAGAAATACATTTACCGAGTATGAAGTCCTGGAAGATCATTATTTGGATAAAGGCGAAATTCTGGAAGCTGTAGCTATACTTAAGATGGGAAAGGCAACAGGAAATGATGGCATAACACCAGAAATGATTAGGAAACTAAGAAGTTAAGGAATTTAATGCTGCAGCACCTTCTCGATTTGGTAAGAAAAAAAAAGAAGATTCCAGGATACCAGGAAGTCTCCGTAATTGTTCCTACATTTAAAAAGAGAAAAAGGGGTGACACTTGGACTCTGGGAAAGCAATATTAAGCCTCTTCGCTGAATGCAGAAACTTCGTAAGAACCTATAAAAAGAGCTCCAAAGGATACAGCCTTAGCTCACTTTTGTTCAGTTTGGTTAGATTAGATACTACCTTGAAAATGTCAAGAACAAGATGAGAGGTTTCCAAATAGGGCATAGAAACATACAAGCTGTCCATTTAAATGTATTTGCATTTGCAGATGATATAGTGGCGTTTGGGAGGAATGAAAGAGACCTTCAGTTCAACCCCAGGGCCCTAGAGGGAGAACTAGCCCATGGAAATGAAATTCCTCCGGAAAACTAAAGACTAAATCCGCAAGACTGGGTTAGAAAAACCACGATAAGGAACAATCTCGGCCTGAAACCACGAAACCTTGCAGAAGAATCGCCAGCGATTATCCAAATCGAATTTGACTAAATTTTCAAATCCCATTGATATTATATTCTTTACGAAATTAATAAACAATGTTTAAACTGGATTATGAGAGAAAAAAAATCCTTGAAATTTAAGCCTTGCAATGAAAATATGCTTTTCTCAAAATTCTAAAAATTACAGATGTTCAACTTCAATAAGAGATCACTCAATTGTAGAATACTGACTTATTATTCTCATAGAATTAGTAGGACATTGCAGTATTCTTATACTGATAATGATATGCATTAGAACGTTTTTTATCAGTTGTAATAGTCATAATTTATACTATTACAATTATTGTAAAATTTGATCTACGAAAAAAAAAGAACATTTTGAACCGAGTTCATTGGTGTTTTTGATAAATTTGGTCACAAGATTAGTTAAAAATGGAATATTAAAAATAATATAGATTAAAATCAAATAATTAAATTTAGATGATCAGTGATAATTTTTTTATATATATTTAAGTAATGTTGTTTTTTTATTTGTTCTTTAATATTTATTTTGGTTTCTCATAAATTCTTAATTTCTAAGATACTAAATAACAAAGCTCCTAGCATTCTTTTTCTTTTTTTTTTTTATTGGAGGGAGTGATTTTTCGTATAAATAAATACGGTTTCATTGCTACCGCGAATCCCACGTTCATTATCTACCTTGTAAGATATTCTGTCCCGTTAATTATGTGTATTAAATAATTGGTACAAAAATATAGATAACTGCTACTAATTAATAAAAATTATTGTTAATGATTGTCATTAAGTTAAATAAAACATTATTTTATTGGTTCAATATAAAACTAGTAATAATTTTCTCTTCCTCAAATGTTTTATGAAATTTTTCTCCATTCGACATGTTGATATTTATAATAAACTCACTACAGTCGGGAGACCGGGGAACGATGGAGGCCTGATCGGCTTCCCCTGCCAGGACCCCGGCACCAAGAGGAGCAGGAACAGCGAAGCCAACATCCCTCGCACGACTGAGTGCAGAACCCAGCCGCTACCCCTACTACCTACTGCCGATCTTACAATGTCGAGGTCTAGGACGGGCCCCAACTCGCAAGAGCTCTTTATAGTACATTTTCTCAGCTACTCCTAAAGTAGCCAATACTTTGGTACAGAAGTGGAGCGACTGTAGAGAAAGCATTGACTGTACTTTGAAAAAACCAATTCAACTCTATGAATACTTAAAAAAAGGAAGACGTCGACTGCTATTACTACACAAATTAGGAAAAGACAAAGCAATTAGAACATCTTCAATAGTCTAACAGAATTGAAATTGGCGTAAACTTCATAAATCCAATAGTTTACTACTATTGAACGATCAAAAAAATGTTCTATATCTGTTGAAGTATTTTTTGTTCTTTTTTACCCGACTAAGCGAAGCGATACGAGGTGGCACACTGTAGAAACTAAATATACAGATAAAAAAAGTCGATAATATTTGTAGTAGAGCATGGCGAGGATTGGATTCATGTTTAAATCGGTTCAAAAGAACGCCGGCATTGTAGCAATAAAAAGAAGTAAATGAATAATTTCTGCTTCTTTTTTGGCATGAGAATAAAAGTAATATTGAATGCATCCTTTTTTACTTTCACTTACCTAGATATGAAATATGAAGTGGGCCATGTGGTACTTTTTGCCAACCCCTGATGGCTACCTTGAAGTTGCAGCCGCGTAATTACCAGAGTGGGAATGTCAAAATTCATTTCCCCAGGATGTACATTGAAACCGATCGCCGAACTAGGACAAAAACGACTTTCAAAATATGAGAAATGTAATATAGCATCCTTTGTATAAATAATTGGTGACCTGAAAAATGCCCTAGTAAAATCTACAGTAGGGTACAGAAGAGAAGTTTGGGCGAGCAGGCCTTCAGTTCCACTAGCAAGCAAATAACTCCAGCATTACTTTATTTATAGTCCAAATCAATGCCTGCTGTGCGGTATTGCTGAAGACTGCTTTTGGTAGTTCAGTTAAACTATCTTTCTTTTTCACTGGATTCATTTAGGTTCAATAAGTTTAATATTGGTTACAATTGCATTTAAAAAATGGCAATGATCAAACCTTTGAAATGCAAAGACAATACTTATATAATCTATAAAATATCCTTACCGGCAGAGGTGCCCACAAGGGGGTTTTATGGCGCAAGTTGCGCTCTCAAAATTGTTGAGGGGGCACATTTTGACGGGGTTTTATTATTTTTGAGAAGAGTACATTTTTACGGGGTTATGAATTTTCGGATTCAAAAGTTTCACCAATGGACAAGAGAAAAGCATAATATAGATCACTGTAAGTGTAATTGTATAAGACCTATGATTTTTGAAATTTGACCTTAGCTTGCACTGTTTTTAAGAAGAGAAGGGAAATAAAATATCTTAGGAGGGATCATCGATCTTGGGGGCGGAGGGGTGGAGACCTGCAGCTTCTCGGTATTTAGAATCCCGCCGCAACATTTTTTTTGTTTTCATTTTGTACCATTTTTTATATCCTTTCAAGAAATAATCATAACATTTCAGCTTTGCTCTAAGTACTAGTCTTTATTGTTTCCGAAAACTATAACAAAAATACTGAGCTTAATTTTATTAAATTTAAGAATATATAATAAAATTTATAAAGGTTTGCAAGAAAGTTTAATCCTATTTACATAAAAGCTAATGAGCGTTGGAAACATTTTCAGAAAAATAATTTTATTTTTAGAGGAATATGTCAAGGCTGAAGTATATTTTATAGACCTGTAAACAACCTCCAGCCTTCTGCAGGTTTCGAGGTTACAGGGAGACTGATTAATGTTTTCCTGAACAGTTCCAAAAAACTAATTAGCTGAAAGTACAGGATATATGGATGGGGTGCCCAGAAGTCAGGGCATCAGTTATTAAGGTCACATTTTTATGGGGTGGTGGATTTTAGAATGGAGTACATATTTACAAACTATGTAGACAAGGGGGAAAAATTTAAGAAATAAAAGGGAAATTTAAATTACTGTTAGGAAGCGATTATGAGGGACTTCAACCAGAGAGTGAGCTTTCTAAAACTCATTAAGACCATCAAAATAACATATACCCTATTTATTGAATCCATAGTAGGTAATAAGAACCTTATAACTGCATCAGTCTATTTGAATCACATAACTCCAGTCTCTGAGCTATATAGATAAAGAGAGATTTGAAAGTACCTGTATTCAATTATGAATAAGTATGGATCATACTGCACAATAAAAATTATAGGAATTAAATCCCTACTGGGCTCTTACAAGAAGTTTTTGAAGCGCATTTTTAATGCAGGTAAACTTTAAACAATATATTTTTTAATTCAGATCATATTCATTAATGCAAAAACTCATTAAGAAGGTAAACCCTATTTATAACATGGATTGTAGCCTATAAAAACCTCATATGTAACTGCATATCTATTTGAATCACACAACTCCAGTCTCTGAGCTCTATAGACTAAGAGAGATCTGAAAGTACATATATTTAATTATGAATAAGTATGGATCGTGCTACATAGTAAAAATTATAGTAACTAAATCTCTACCACTTTTTACATGTATTTAAATTCTTATTTTTTTACCCTTGGAAAATTTACCAAAATACAGTTACTTGCTTTTAAATACAGCATAGATAATTCAAAAGTCGTAACAATGAAGTGTATAATGTGATTTCACAAAGGGAATTTTTTTTATAAAATAAATCGACGATTTATACCTAATTCTTTAAATATATCGCATCTAGAGTTATTAAATTACAGTAAATGTATTTAAGGTCATAAACATATGTTTTACACATCCATGAAATATCTTTATATTTCACTTCTTCTTTCACACAGGTACAATGAAATAGTTTTTTCAACAATCACATTGCCTTGATTCGGTGGATTTTATACTCTTTTTTTCAAACCTAAAAATAATTTTAAATGTTTACATTTAGTTAAGAAATTTAATTTAATTTTCTTGGGAAAATGTGGTTTCTGGTAAATAATATTAGTTTTCAGAAATGATCTATATTAATAAAAATCTGGTATGCGCAACACACAATTTTCACTTACCGCTCAACTTTGAATAGGAATTATTTTCTGTCTATGTAGCGCTATTATAAAATTTTTGAATAGCATTTTTAACCGAGCTAAAGCTAAATGTTTACAGCTAACAAATCATAAATACCATTAAAATAACAAAAGTCCTATTTATTATATCACCGGTTGATTATGGGTTGTACGATCCGTGGATTATGGATTGTATGACTATTAGTTATTAAACTGTTATTTTTCATTGCAAAGTTTACTAAAATGAAATTAAGAGATTTGTATTGTCTATCATAGACAGGCCAAAAGTTGTCACACTAATTGGAAGTGGATACTGTTGGAATATCACAAAGGGAAAATTCATCAATTATTCATCACAAAAATTCATCAAATTATTCACTAATTTAATTTTCTAAAAGGTTACATGATGATTTTTTGGAATAAAAGGACGATAGGTATCTAATTATTTAAATATAATATCAGATCTAGAGTTATTAAACAACAGTAAATATATTTAAGGTTATAAATATATCCATGAAATATTTATATATTTCACTTCTTTCACACAAGTACAATGAAATAGTGTCTTAAACAGTGTCATTGCCTTGAATCCGTGGATTTTAAATACGTTTTCAAATTTAAAAGTTTACATTTATTAGTAAGAAAATTTCATTTAATTTCCTTGAAAATACATGATTTACGTTAAATAATATACGTTTTTAGAAATAATTATTTATATTTTTTCATCACTCTCTGTTACTTTCTAAAATTTTCTATTAGATATTGTTTTGTTTTTTAATTCTCCGCTTGCTTCTATTATTTCCGGATATTCATTTGCGGCCTATATATGTAATTTTCTTTTTTTCTCTCATATTTAATTATTAAATTCCTTCAAAAGTTATATTTAGCATTTTTTCATAACTCCTAACAATGAGAAATAGTTATTATTTATAATAAACTAAATTAAAGATACTTTAGAGGAAGACATATAATGTTGGGATTTCAAAAATTATTCACTAATTTAATTTTCAAAAGTTACATGACGATTTTTCGGAATAAAGGAACGTTGATACCAAGTTACTTAAATATAATATCAGAACACGAATTATTACACTACAGTAAATGTATTTAAGGTTATAAACATATGCTTCATACATCATTGAAATGATTTGATATTTCACTTCTTCTTTCATACAAATACAATATAATAGTTTTTTAAACAACGGCATTGCCTTGATTAGGTGGATTTTAAATACTTTTTTCAAACTTAAAAATATTTTTAAAGTTTACATTTAGTTAGTAAATTCCTTTTAATTTCCTTGAGAACATGAGATCAACGTTAAACAATATTAGTTTTCAAAAATTATTATTTATAATTTTTTCGCCACTCTCCGTTACCTTCTATAAGTTCCTATATTAGATATTTTTTTTTCTAAAATTCTCCACTATCCAAGGATCCAAGGAATGGTTGGTATTCCTGGAGATTCATTTTTGACCTGGATAAACATTTTTTTTTTTTCTCCTTTATTCAACTATCTAATTCTTTCAAAAGTTACAATTAACATTTTTTCGTAACTCTGAATAATTTGAGATGATTAATTTTTATAAATAAACCATATTAAAGGTACTTTAGAGGAAGACGCATATGAACATTGGGCATTTAAGGTCTGGAAAGTGACATCATTGGGGATAAGACCTGATTGATATTAAAAACCATTTAATTATACAATGATACACAGAGTTTAATCAAAATCATTAAGAGCTTTTTTTGAGAAAATTGTAAAAATGTGTTTCAGCGTTGATATAAAGTTGCACTTCCGGTTAGCCCATTATAAGGAAAAATTTGCTGTCACATCTAAGGTATATACCTATCTTAAATACAGAATATCAGTTTCGTACGACTTTTCATTTTTGAGCTAGACTGCTAACATAAACACAAACAGACTATTTTGCAGGACTTGGTTATTTGGACTCAGGGTACCTCAACGTGTACTTCCGTTGAAAATTCAGATTCGAAAATTTTCACAATCACAATACTTCCATTACTATATATTACATATATAGGTAAGCGAAAGTAAAAATGTAAGTGTTTGTTTGTTCAAAACCGCTGATCTTCGAAACTTCTTCACAGATTGCTTTGAAATATTGACATAATGTTTCTATCGCATTCAGGAGTGTTTTTATACACATTTAATCACCCTCCAGTCTTTTGTTTCGGAAAGGCGATTCAAAAACATGTCGCTATAGACGGTAGCGCCTGAATGGCTGTAAAGATTTTAATTAAAATTGGCTAACGTCTTCTCCTTGAAGCCATTTTAATTTATGTATACAAGATCCTTCCCCGAAAAGAATATGAACAAAAAGTTGCGAAGGATTCATAACTAGATTAGCGAATAACTCAAAAAGTAAACTATCTTTATTGGATTATAGCCATCATTATTTGAAAATTTTCTTGATTTCCTACAAAATGATAAAAAAAAAAATCAAAATCAAAAAGAATTATCCCCGAAACGAAACAATTTGTACCGGCCAAAGGAGTAAAGTGGGTTCATATATTTTTTTTAATGAGGAACGGAATTGAGATTCTTATTTTGTATCTCGACAAACCCTCAAATACAAATTTTCATTGCTATCGAAAAATAAAAATTTTTTACCCAAATTTTTGACAAGGCAGGAGCCTTCAATTTTTTTTTATAAATAACAAAACTTGTCATAACATCGACATGGCTCTACTTATCCACACAAAAATTGGCTTGTATTTATGTTCCTATCCTGTACACGAAATGGCACAAACCAGAGATCCGTAAATAAATTAGGCTTAGAGATAAAAAATAAAAATCTGTTTGGAGTTTGTCCTTATTTATTCCTTAAGAGGAGGTTAAATATAGTGTTGCTGCTGATGTAACAAATATGTTGGGGCTTCGAAATTGGATGGCAGCTGCAATGGACCAAGACAATTGGCAGAAGCTGCTGGAGGAGGATAGGATTCGACACCGGATTGTAGAGCCACATAATAATATAGATACATACCAACAGCTGAAGATTTTAGAAAAAAAATACCAACATAGAAAATTGTATATGGCAATAGAGTGAGACAAAAAAATCATGAATAATATCTAAAAACTAACATTATTTAGTGGAAACTGAATATTTCTATGAAGTGGACACCTTAAAATTCATGAAGAGGGAAAATCTGGCAGTTGAGCATGGTTTTCATCTCAATCACATCTGTGCACTACCATTGGCGTTGAAACAGTACTTCCTTATAAGTACTGAACCCAAGACCCTTCAATGGTTGTACTGGTACAGGTTTAAGTGAAAAAAAAAAATATTACCAAAAAACATGTACAATTTTATGTTGTTAGAGAAAGGTAATCCTTATCCATTTACTAATATTCATCTAAAAATAACCTCACTCCATCTTATATTTATTATTTACTTACTTTTATTAATAATATCCACTTTATTTTACACCACTACTCCATGTTATTTAACCTATAATTGCTCAACTATATTACTAGTACATGCTTTATATATAGTATATTAATACTCCTGTTAGATGACTGTTTGGTAGTGTTAATGATAAGTTGATTTTTATTGGAACTAATCATTCTCTCTACAAATACATGGAGGAAAAAAAAAAATGCGGGGACATAAGTCTAAGTGCTAAATCACTCACCATGATAATATCATTATCAGATCACCTGATCACTGTAAACATCACACATTTCAGATTACTGAGACAGATCAAATTCTCTGTAACTAGTAGGCCCGTGAAAAAAAATTAGCACAGCATATTCTTATCAAATGCCAAATTAATAAGAAAATAAAATAATGAAACTTATCAAAAGATAAAGAAATCAAATGTTACTTTATCGATAAATATAATCAACAAAGAAAACAAAAATTAATTTAAATCTTCATTTTTGCTTGGAACCAACATGTCTACAAATTTCAGTAAGCTGTATATTTTCTAAAAATTGTCTGATTTCGATGATTTATTTTTCGTTTTGTAGGGAATTAAGTAATCTTCTATATAATCATGGGCATAAACTAGGGAAAGGTGTGTTATTTTTTAGTTATTAGCAAATAAAGTTTGATTTCTTTCATAAATTGTTTGCCTGAATTTTCGGGGTAATTGGACTATTTTATATATTATTTATACATTATTTTATATATTAGCCTTCGAAATTGGAGGCTCAATCTTGAGATTTGGGGAAAAATTAACGATGATATGCCTTGCCGATCGAAACACCATTGATAAATAATATAAACTCCTCCTCTCTTGATCATAGAGACCTCAAGTCGACGAAATGAGACATGTATTCAATGACAGTACTACAATTAATGGTAAGGTTGTGTGGATGCGAACCCTATTTCTTGCGTTATCTCGAAAATAGTAGATTTTTGGGCTTGCAAACGCAGGATGCGATAGTTGATTACAGAGGAACTATCCGGGTCTTGCTGTACCCATCAAAATCTTTAAGATCCAATTTGTCCCGTATCGATCTACAGACCTACCACTGTTCCAGTATTGAAGCCTAGCAAAATGTTTGTATCGACTTTATTTATTTTAGAAAGAAAAACGAAAGTGGAGAATACGATTCGCTAACTCCCCGTGAAATTCTGAATCCAACGGTACCCATTTGAGCATGACAGGATGTTACATTTGGTACAAAACCGATTTCCTACCTTACTGTAATAATAATTCAATTTCATTTTCCTGCCATTATTATAAAAATATTTGTTATTTTTTTAATATTGTAGTAACAGAGAACAAATTTATCATTGTGGTTTTTTTTAGTCAATAAAGTGATCAAATAAGAATTGATTTACTTTTTAAAAAATACTGCAATAATTATTAACCCTCAAAATAAAAAAATGAATAAAAGTAATTATCTTTTATTTTTGCTTGATGGTGATGCTTTTTAATTTTATAAAGCATCACCATTTTAGATTCAATCAAAGATATCGCTCTGTGTGCAACATTTTATAGATCACTGTGTAGATCATGTGATATGAGAGCACCCTGGCAGACCTAGAGTCTCTATGCATTAACAGAACTGTCACCAAATTTGCGCACATGCCCAGATAGGAGGAAAACGACATAGTTGAATTAGAAGTGAACTATCCATAGCTTTTTCTATAAATAGAATGCTGGACAAATAAGTGTTAATGTAGGGCTGTTACCCATAAAAATACAGTTATGGATTTATTGGTAATTTTCAGCGAATTCTTTTAATTTCATTCTTTTCCTTAATTTAAGCTTGAATGATGCAGATGCTCAGTTCATTGAGATTAAAGAAATTTTATTTAAGTCAACAAGATAGTAATTTTAATCACGTACGAAGGGTTGGCAAGAGTGGGCCTTTAACATTAATAAGATAATATAAAACTAGTAAAACAAATTTTTAAAAAATAATGAAAACAAAAAATTTAATATTCACAAATATGATTTATATATTTAATTTATAAACCAAGTATTGGTTTATATAATCTACATTTTTCAAGTTTCGTAAATTGAATCAGGTAAAAAATAATTTTCAAATTATATGTAAAATAAAAAATGTACTTATAAGTTCTACATTTTTTTTTAATTTTTAAAATACTTTAATTTATTTTTTAAATAAAAACTTTAAAACTAAATCAATGGATGTTATCAATGCAAAATTTCATCAAATAACTCAGTTGTTTCTACAACTACTTCATTGGTAATAAGATCAGTTGAAGATACCTGTTCAATTTCTTTATTTTGATAATCATTAAACATTAATGAATCATCAGCAATTAGAGTATCAGCAGCTTGGAAGATATCCTCATCAGTTGCATTTAATGGCAAAGAAGGGATGTTAGGCCTTCTTTGTGGAAAGCTGTGAGAAACACCATGGACTGTTTCAGTATGTCGATGGTAAGCATGTCTTGTGAGGAAACCTCTTTTACAAAGACCACATTTATGCGGATAAATACGAGTATGTACATGCAAATGTCTCCTTAAAGTCGCAGGTACAGAAAATGTGCGAGGACAATGAGGGCACTGGTAAGGCCTAACACGCCAATGTTTTCTCCTGTGGACAGCTAACAAAGAGGTGTCCCTGAAACTTCTATTACATACTGTACAAACATAGCATGCTTCGTGTGTCTTTGTATGCATCCAGAAATTAGCTTTGTTTGCAAAAGAAATGTTACATCTTGGACACTTATATCTTCCGGGCTTCATATGAGAAAATTTATGTTCTTTTAATCCTTCCTCAGTAGTGAATCCAAGCTGACAAACATCACATTTAGCTTTGATTTTATCTCCATGGATCTTCAAATGAGTGATTAAAAGAGCTTTATTTCTAAACCTCTTCTTACATACATCACAATTTAATTGTTTCTCAAAATAATGACGTCTTTCATGTTTCCTAAGAGCTAAAGGATCTTCAAAAACTTTCCCACACAGAGTACAGGAACCAGATTCTCCTTGATGATATGTTTCATTATGTAAAAGCAGAGATTTTTTACTAATAAATCTTATATTGCATATCTGACATTCAAAGGGATCCTTGTGTTTTGCTTCATGTCTATTTCTAAATGTTTCCGACATAAATGTACGATCACAATGACTGCATTTGTATAAATGTGCTCCATGTGCTTCAAGAACATGCTGCTGGATATCATTCTTGTTTTCAAATTCTAGAAGACAAAATTGACAAGCACCTTTATTTGTACCTCGATAATGAACCTGAAAATGTTTTTTAAGTAGAAATCTAGATTGAAATGATTTGACACAGCGATGGCATTTGAATCCCATGGGTCCTTTATTATCAGAAACCAACTGAGGTGGCTGAATGATTCTATTAGCATGCCCTGTGTAAAGATAATGTCTCTTGAGTAGCTTATTGTCATAGAAAGACACAGAGCAAGTAACACAAGTCAGGCAATCCATTTGCTGGTGTTCTTCGAGTAGCTCTTTAGTTGCAAAAACAATGCCACATGTTTCACACTCTTTTCCATCTTTCCTGACAAAATCTTCAATAGAATCAGTTTTTCTGCTTACCTTAACAAACATATCCTTATAATCATCAGCAGAACGTAGAGCCTCTTCATTTTGACCAGGTATTATGGCACGAATATTAAAATTCTGTTTAACAACTTTAAAAGTAGCTTCTGTTTTTTTATACTTGTCTCTTATTTTATTGAGCTCAACACCTGAAGTACTTACCTGTCTCAAATGGCCCGTAAGATCCCAATGATTTCTTAAGTCTTCTATATTCACAAACTGATCACCACAATCTTTACAATATAAAGGAACTGAAGTGGGTTGGCTTTTCTTTCCTTGAAATGTAGGTGCCTCCACTTCAACAAACTCCACAGTGTCACCTCTTATAAAACACAAATGTTTTGTTAAGTCACCAAGCTTAAATTGCTCCTCACAACCTTCACACCGTAAGTAAGATACACAATCTTCTTCACTTCTTTCTAAATTCCTTACATCATTATTGTTTTCAGGATCCTTAAAAAATTCAGGCATTTCTGTGGCAAGTTCAGCACCAGTATTTTCTTCCTACAAAAAATAAGTGAATTAATCAATTAATAATACAAAGCTTTTTAGAAAAAAAAATACTATTTTATTATTCATACTTCAGTTTCTGGTAGAAAATGCCATAGATATAATTTTGTTATTAGTTTATTATAGACAATGGAGAAAGAAACAGTGAGGAGCAATAGTTTTAGTGAAATTTAGTTTTCTGATCTCACGCCTAATAAATAAAAATTAATGATCAAATATTTGATACATTAAAATTGTCTTTTTCATTAAATTCATAAGGTTATTCATTAAATAACACAACAAAATAACAGGTACAAGCTCTAGACAACCCCGCTGTAAAGAGAACCTCATACACCGAAAAAGTAGAAAGAAAACTAAGGGCATTGGGTCTGGAGGGAGATGTGGAACAACAGTGCTCTGCCAAACAAAAAGAACTGCATGGAAGAAGTTTGAGAAAAGTCTCGACAAAGAACACTGTGAGAATATTAAAACATTCTAGTGCTAAGTAAAGACCTTGAGAGGAAAAAGAAGTAGCAAGAGAGAAACGTCAAAGATTCAAGCAGCAACACAATATCAGATGTGAAAATTCTTGAGCGGTGGAGGGAGTTTTATTAAGGACACTTCTTAGAAGGGTCAAATGATCCAGTAGAACATGTCACAGAAAAACATAATCAGGATAACTGTGATGTCATTGAGGAAGATGAAGTAGAATATGCCATCGAAAAAATTAAAATAGGTAAAGCAGCAGGTAGGGACAGCATAGCTCCAGAATTACTGAAATTTTAAATGTAAGTTGAAGAACTTATTAAATTTCTCCAGCACCTCCTCCAAGAAATTGGACACAAAGATAATACCAAGAGATTGGGAGTTCAGTATCATTGTCCTATTGGTAAGAAAGCTAGCTCCACTGACTGTGGTAATTAGAGACTTACTTTTAATTAAGCTTACTTTTAGTGCCTTACAAACTATACATCTCAATAGTAAAAAGGAGACTAAGGGCCTCAGTCAAGAACAAAATAGAAGAACAACCAGGCTTTCGTCCACGGAGGCAGACTCAATACCACATCTTAATACTGAAGAGCATCGCAGAACAAGCTTAAAGAGATAAGAGATAAAGAGGATATCCAGGTGACCTATAATGGCAAGGTACTCGAGGTTGTGAAGGAATTTACTTATTTGGCGACTGTCATTAGCAATATGGGGAGGATTGACCCAGAAGTAGCAAGTAGGATTTCCAAAGCCAACCAGGTACCCTACCTATCTGGAACACCTTAGTGGGACATAGAAATGTTAGTAAATAAACTATATTACACATATACAAGTTTGTGTACCAACCAACCCTGACTTATGGAAGTGAAAATTGAATTATAAAATTGGACAAGCTGGCCAGGTGGGTGACAGCTGCTGAAATGAAGTTCCTGCAGAGAGCTGTTGGAAAAACTAGAAGGGACCATTTCAGAAATGAACGGGTAAGCGAGGAACTGGAGATGTCAGAACTAAAGACCACGCTTGAAAATCAACAGCTGAAGTGGTTTGGCTACGTTTGTTGGATGGAGGATGAAAAAGAACATTGAAAACATTGGAAGCTTGACCCACTGGGAGGAGACCACGAGGACGTCCCGGAATTTCCTACCAAGAGTACATACATCAGATAGAAGGGAAGAGAAGAAAACCTCTCCAAGAAATAAGGTAGTTTAGCCAGGACCGAGAGACACGGCTGCGTCGGATTGAGGCTCCTCGGCGCTAGGAATGACATCAGAGATAGATAACGAAGAAGAGTTTCGTTTATCAGCGAATACTAAAATGCGGAAAAGTTCCACATTTGCAGATTGTGTATTTGATGATTCATGATTAAAAAAAAAAAAAAAAAGATCCCAGTACATACTGAACATGCACATCCCTACTTTTAGTGCAAAAGGTTGTCTGTAAATACTGAGTGTTTTACAGAAGAACATAAAAACTAATTATTTCTTTATGAATTATTAGGTTTATTAATTTTATATTTTATTGTCCTCTGCTATTTTCCATACTATCAGATTACCTATATCAGTTGCAGACTACAAAATGTCACCTTCAGCAAAAATAGAATAAAAATGGAAAATTGGTACATAGGACCTTTTGCACAGTGCCGATTAAAACTTACGCACACGACAGTGATTAAAACTTAATTACCTGGGAAGGTTGCTCTTGTTCAAGTCTTGTTGATTCATCAGTAGCACAAGATTGACATTGATAAGTACCAGAACTGGAATCGTTTTTGAAGTTGGAATCAACATACCTTAAAAAGAAAATACAAGTCAGAAACCATAATAGTGTATTTTTATTTTAGTCCCTAAAATTATCTTGAGTTCAGGACAACTCTATATAATAATAACAAGATTTTATAACAAATTAAAAATATATAAATACACTTTATTTGAACTAAATGTAAAATGACAATGTGTTATAAAAAGCATGAGAATTTCGTTTTATGAAAATGTTGTACTGAAAAAGATTATTCAGAATGAAAAGATTTTGCCAAAAAAACAGTTTGTATATTTCTTTCTTCTACAATCAATATAAATGACATAAACTTTATGATTTTATTCACTTTGATATGCAGATTTTTATTTAATTTAAAATTGATTTATTTACATTGTTTGTGCCAAAATTTCAGTCAACATATTTAGGTTTTTCGATCTGAAAGTGGAAATACACAAACTGTTTTTCTGGCGAGGTCTTTCCTGAATAATCTATTTCAGTAAAAAATGTTCATAAAAAAAATTCCATCATACTTATGTCACATTTTAAAAATTTTATATTTGTGTAGTTTGACAAACCTAACCAAATTTGTTGATGTTATATTATATTTATTATAATTTAAAGCAAAAAGTTCATTAAAAAGGCAAATATAAAGACAATTATTAAAAAAAGGGGAAAAAAAGTTGTTCATGACGTATAATTTTTTTTCAAATTTCTTGAATTTCATAGTTTGTTTGGTTAACTGAACCCACCAAGATATTTTGCCATATTCTATGTGAGAGTCTTCTGGAAAGGCTAAATTAAGTAAGATTGATATAAACTATTTTCTAAGCGTGCTGCTTATGAGGTAATATCAACCAAAAGTTCTAAAAAGTATTGTCTAAAACGGTCAAATCACAATAAAGTTTTGTATGGCAAGGTATTTTCTAAATCCCCTCTGTCGGTACATTTCTATAGCGTTGAGGTAATCGTTTGGAAATTACAATTTTTTTTAAAAAATCGTACACGCCAAAAGTCGTCATAAAAAATTGCTGAACTAATTTTTTCTTCGAACTAAATGATAAGAAGATCATCCATATCTCCTAGTCAAACTTTCTGTTGCTTATAAGGTAAGAAAAAAATTGCTAGCAACTGGACTAATAGTGTGTAGTTCATATTCAAATAAGAAACTTGAAAAATTACTGTTGAATACAGTTAAGAATTTTCACAGCACTAGGATAACATATGGCTAAGTCTAAAAAGAATTTGGTATGACAAGTGGAAAACAACCAACCACAGAGCCCCCCCTGGCCCTCATCAGTTTTTACGGGGTCTCCATTAATCTAACGCTAGAATTAATCAATATTAAATTATTTGATTTAATAAATATATAAGTTATGAAAATTAATATAATTAAGTTGAACATATGTATATGTTTGGGTGTATATACTTAAAAAAAAAAAGGAACAGTTACATATAAAAAACGTAAAATGATTGCGGCCTCCATTATCACTGACTAACTTTAATGCAGCCTATGATGATTCCCTAATTATGAACCCACTTAAGAAATGAATGTCATTCTAACAGTGTGAAAGGCAGAAAAATATTATGAACATTATTCATTTATTTTTTAACTTTTATAATATAAATTCATAGTATTTTGATTCCTAGATTAAGTTTTAACATTTTATAAAATTAAATTAGTCCTGCTCTTTTTCTTTTATATTTAAAAAAAAAAAATTATGATTATTTTAATATTGAAACTTTGAAACAATATACTTTCTAATATGTATATTTTTATTAATATAATTTTGTTTGTCAAATGGAATTCATTAATTAACTCTCCAACGATTACTCACACTAGATGATTAATCCTCTTTCAAATCTCTAAAAACCCTCATCCAATTTTCTGTAACCCGTGAATTCCTTATCACAAGACCTGGTCCTAAATCTAGAAAAAAAATGCTCTAGTAAACTCTAACTCCTGCACTTATTATCCTTTTCCTCCAGACTAACTATATTATTATTTTGCCAATTGTCTTCCTATCCTACATTGCACTCTCTCACACACTATATTCCAAAAATTTTCTCTGATTCTGAAAATTTTACATTTCCTAAATATGTCTCCAGAAGACTAACTCTCATCTTTTCTCAAATCCAGAACCAATGACTATGGCCTGGATCAAATTGTTGTGAAAATAAATATACTATGCCTTTCTGTCATTTCATCTTTTCTGTTGCATATCTACAAATTTTCTTTTGAAAACTCCATTTTCACAACAGCTAGGAAAAAAAGTGATAAATTGTCCATTGAATTAACTCTCTATTCCCACCTCTAAAAGACTAGTCCATTCGTAGCTTAATAATTTCCAAAGCAAAAATTTCTCCAGGTCCATTGCAGATCCTAATACTCCACACAATCAGCTTTCTTGAAAATTGCCATATACTTCAATCCTCTCTAGACAAATAGGAAATTATTATTCTGAAACTCTTTGATTTTAAAAGCCTTTCATTTGATCATTAAATGCTCCTTTCTTAACTCAAAAACCTATCCATGTCAGATAGCATCATAAAGTCTTTCTATTCCTTCTGATCTCATAGATACCTTAGTTCCCATTCTGAATAAGCCTAACTTATAATTATAATATTACTCCTTTGACATCTTAAATTTTTGTTTTATTTGTTATAATTAGAATTTTTCTTCAGGACCCTCATAATTAAAAGTCAGCTAAAAACACAGATGAACTTTCACCTACATTTCTAGATTATCTGTTCATTGTTTCGGTGCCATGTACGACTTTCCCCATCAGTACTCAATTGTGGCCAACAAGCATCTGTTGTTCAGGTCTGGACTGCACTGATGCCAAAATTTTTGTATAGAAAATGTTCTTGCATAAAAACGTTAAAAAGGATTTTATTCGTAATATTGTCCATCGTTAGAAAAAGCATTGTTAATATCACATTCATTTTGATAGTTTTTTCTCTCATATAAAGCTGTTTAGGTGCTTGAAAAAGTGGAACACAGAAGGAGAGAAATCAGGTGAATAAGATATTGAAAGATTTTAAAGAGCAACTTGTGCAACAAGAGGCTATTAATTATCAAGGAGAAAGATTGGGTACTTGCATGGTTTGAGCTACAATATAATACAAGTGATAAAATAAAGAAGGTATATAAAACTGGAATTGTATTGCATCTGGGAACTATGGTGGGAACTGGGGGTGTGGTCTGATCCACTGTACCATGACATACATCGATGCCAAACACGATACTCTTGAATCTTTTTCTCCTCTAATTTATAAAAATGAATTTATTAAAGCTAATAAAATAAATTTAAAACTAAACATTTTTATTCAGAAATGGCAGGATAAGAGAAAAACAGGAAGATACGTCTTGAGTGAAAGGTTTAAAGCTGGAAACACTTTTCTAAGATAAAAAGTATAACATAATCAATGGTATGAACTAGGCACTGGCAGATCATGACTTAGCCATATCTCTACTCTTGTGACGTAATAATGCGATGTTAATTATCTTTGCAAATGTGCATCACAAAAATATGGCACTTTTGCATTTTTTATTGTTAATATCTAACCTTCATTAACATTAAACAATAACTGTGATTAAAGGCCACCTTTCTTTTTTTAAGGTTTATGTTATATCACAAGGTTTCAAACAGCTTGCATGCAAACACACATAATATTAATTTAAACATATCTGAGATATACAAAAACAATATGATAGAGTAACTAATAAATGCTAACACTGAAGCAATGTAAATTCTTTTTGTTTTGGTCCATCAAACTTAGAGCAAGCAGATAGTTAATAAAACAGAATTGTCAGTGATTCATATTGTCATGTTATTAGATAGGCCTTACAATACTTAATTAAATGATTACTTTTTTATTTTACCTTTTATTGCAAGTAACGCAGGTCAGTGATACAATGCTTGAGTTACAAACATGCCGACAATAAACTTCAGTATTGGTTGTATGAAAACCGCATGAGACACAAGTTAATTGTTTATCTGCAGGAATGTGACTCTTCATATGTCTTTTAAGTAGTGCTAATGTCTCAAATCTTGCACCACAGTCTTCACAGACTTCTTTACCACCATGAAGCCTTTGAATGTGCATACTTAAAGACATCAAGCTCACATAGCCTTTGCCACAGTATTTGCATGAGTATTCTTTCTTTTTTCTGGCCTTTGGAGGAGGGTCTTCTTTAACCTCCTTTGTTTCCTAATTGTTAGCAATGAGAATTAAATAATTAATTAAGCATTAAATAAATACAAATATCTGAGAGAGATCTTAATGAACTTATAAACATTTATTAATTGTAAAGAAATATTGAATTTTTTTCTAAAAGAAATAAAGCATTTAAAAAAAATAAAGGTCAAAAAATCTAAAAAAAATTCAAATCCAATGAATAAGTGCATACTTCAAAAAATAAAATATTTCTTTATAAAATAGAAACAAATATATGACTCAGTAAAAAATAAAACATAAGTTGAAGAAATAAAAGTGTACTTACAGTATGAATAGACATAACAGTTGGTAAAGGTGGCGTGGCTGGTTTCTGATTAGGCACTGCAAAAATAAATTCAAGTCCATGAAAAAATGATTTTATAAATATATTTTATTATTATTACATATATTTCATGTTTACATTTTATTATTATTAATACATTATATATATGTATGTGTATGTGTATATATATATATTTATAGTTATATACTAAATAACACTGTAATGCATATAATATGCTTTAGCATGGTGTATGCACACTTCTAAAAAATATACGCCTCTTCTGTAGGGTTACTACAGCAGAGAAAAAAAAAATATATATATAATATATATATATATATATATATATATATAATATATTAATAATATAAATGTAACATGAAATATATATATAATAATATATATATATATATATATATATATATATATATATATATATATATATATATATATATATATATAATCATTTCCAAGTCTGATTTAGAATTTTCCAAACCAAATTAGAATTTTTTCAAAGCAAATTTAGAACTTACTACAGCAAATTGGGATTTTTTGAAATTCAGAATTTTCCATTTCAAATTAAGATTTTTCCAAATCACTTTAAGAATTTTTATAACAGCATATGGATAGGATATTTTAGTTTTCTAATTAAATTCCTAAGATGTAGTACCTATTATAAATAATAAGGTTAGGTGTTGCAGTGTTTAATTAAAGAACAATTTTAGTTTATTGATGACTCAGGTTTTAATCTTCATCTTCGAAGGAATCATGCAAGCTCAAGAGTAAATATGCATAAAATAATAAAATTTTCTACTGTTAGAAGAAGATAGGTAAAAATTGCATTAACCATCAGTAACAAAAAAGTGGCACATTTTAAGTTAATCTCAAACACAAATTGTAATCCTGTTCGGTTCAATGATTTTCTGTCAGAATCCCACAAGAAGATTACTGGTACTCTATAAAGTCTTATAAAATTGTTATAAAAATTCTTAAATTGATTTGGAAAAATCCTAATTTGAAATGTAAAATTCTAATTTTAATTTGAAAAAATATCAATTGGCTTTGGAAAGTTCAAAATTTGATTTAAAAAATCCAAATTTGGTTTGGAAAGTTCTAAATTTGATTTGAAAAAATCCTTATTTGGTTTGGAAAATTCTAAATTTGACTTGGAAATGCTATATATATATAAATATTTAATCATATGGAATAAAAACTAAAATTGAAAAAAAACAATGTTCAATCTAGTAGTCCGACAAATAAATAAAGCTCATCGATTGCTACAATACTTTTTATCAAGAAATAAACTAAATGATCAAACTATAAAGTTTTCAAAAAAGAAAAGCTGATTTTAGTTTCAAAACTAGCAACAAACAAAAAGTTTGACTTCAAAATCCTAAAATTATTCAGAGCAAAACTCTTAAAATCCATAACAATCAAAACAAGCAATATAGAAATTTACATTGGCATATAATTGTTCTTTTTTTATAAACTTTTTTTTATAGAGTTAATCTAAAAATGAGAGATCTGGAACCTTCTGTCTTAAATAAAAACCTATGTAATTTTAGCAGCCAAGCACAAATGCAAAACATGATTCTGTTCAATACCTTTTAAAATGTTCCAATTGCATCCAAAAAAAAATTAGATAATTTCAACTTCGTGTAAAAAGATTTTGCTAACTCACGAGTTGAGGTTGAGGATGCAAATAATGGAGGAGATATAGTAATATTATATAGTAGGGGCAGCACCTGAAAAATAAAAGCAAATTGGAGAGGGACCAACTGAAAGAATAGGAACATCTCAGGAACCAGAATGATTCCAGACAATTTTACCAGCAAGTGAACACCAACAGAAAACCATTTAAAGCATTCATGAGTACTTGTAGAGAAGAAAGTTCTGCTAAAAAAAAATTGTAATTCTGGAGAGATGGAGACATTACTTCAAGGAACTCAATGAAAATTATGAGACTGAAGATTAGATTAATCTGATGAAGCCATCCTACTAGGAACTGATCCACCGGACATAGATGATATCAAGAGACTCTTCAGCAATAGAAAAAATAATAACGCCACAGGAACAGCGCATCTACCACTAAACTACTGAAGTATGAGGAGAGGGGAAAGTTGAGATTTAAGAGGTATTTCATAAAAGATGGAGTGCATCTTTTTCAATTTTATCCACTAAATTTCTAATGTATGTTACGCCAAAGTATTTTATAGTGTTGTTGTTTATTTTCTATATAACTTTCATTTTGCAGCTTTATGCCATGTCTATCATTATTTATAGTTTTTTGCTGTATAATATTATCAATTTTAAAATCCTTATTTCTATTATTGTTTTAGTTAAGTTACATGTTTTATTAACACTAACATCATTTATCTGTTTGTTACTGTTGTTATTTTCAACTAAGTTTTTATTTTTATATCACATTTTATTTATTTATTAAATGGGATGCCAATTTTCTAATAGAATTTAATATATTTGTGATTTGATTGCTTTCATATGATTATTATCTGTTATTAATTTTGGTTTGTCTATTATATTTCTATTTGTGTTTATTATTTGATGGTTTTTATGGCTGAACTGAGGTCACTTCTTTCATTTTTGTTAATATAGAAGTCTAAGTATCTAATTCTATTATTATTCTCTATTTCCATTTAATTGAAGTTTATTAGATATTGAATTTAAGTTATAATAAATATATTTATATAAAGTTATATAATTTAATTTATTTATATTTATATATATATATATATATATATATATATATATATATATATATATATATATAAAATTTAAGTTATATAAAGTTATATGAATGAATATAAGTTATAATAAGTTGAGTAAAAATGTGTTTATTTTATTTTTGTTTTTTTATTATAAGGATTTCATCTATGTATTATATTGTTATCTTTGGTTTTTTCTCAGATTTAATAATATTATATGTTAAATAATTAATATATATGCCCAAGAGGTTTATTGACATGCACCCACCCATCGGGTAAGCCATTTTTTCACTTTGAAAAAATATTTTATTGTTTTATTGTTATAGGAGAAATTGCCATTTTCACGTACTAATTTTATATCTTCAATAAAAAGTGTATCTTTTATTGGTGTATATGGTATTATTTCATTAAATTTATTATCAATTTAATGGATCATTAGTAAACAGAAATTCTGCGTCATAACTTACTAAATGTTCATATAAGTCTATACTATTTATTTTATCCTTCACTTGCATAGCATTTTTTATATTTTAGACATGGGGCCGCAGTGGTCGAGTGATTTAAGGCACCTGTAAAATGTTAAGTCATGTTCAAATCCAGTTAGCAGGAATTAATAAACACACACACACACAAAATATATATAAAATAATTAATAATAATAAATTAAATGCGATCGCATCTGGTTAAATAAACTATGTGTTCCCTGAATATCTCGAAGATGAGAGAACAAAACGATCACTACAGTCGCCTATAACAGCCCCAAGCTACTGAAGAAGACTCATGACTTAAAAAGTCGAAGTCAACAGGTATATGAAAAAAAAAAAAGTATAAATTATTATTATTATTATTCAGATGGTTCAAGGCTGGATTAAGGAATTTTGTCAATTTTTCAATTATGTCAATAATATTGTTAACAATTGGTCTAAGTGGTCCGTTATTGTTTTACAATTTAGTAAGATCATGTATATGTGTTATTATGTAATGTCTGGTATCAGTTTTTCTTTATCCTTGTCATTTATAAATTTCATTATTATTAATGTATGTTAAAGTTTTTTCCTGAATTTCATTGGAGAAATATTTTCTAAGGCATCTACATTTTTTTGTACATGTTTTTTTTAGTTTTATCAGATATTAGTATGAGAAATTCAGGATTGCTATAAAAAATTGTTTTTGTTTCTATTGTCTTTGTTAATTTTATTATGTAAGGGTTGATTTGAGTAATGTTTATGATTATTTTTGTCAATGAAGTCATTAATATGGTTATTTACTCTATTTCTAATTATGTTTTTATGATTCTCAGGATGTGTTTATTGTTCTAATAATATTTTAAACGTCAGCAATTATATTTACTATTTCTATATTGTATCTATTAGCTGAAATATAAAATTTGTCACCCAGTGATAATACGTTTAAAATGTTTATTGAAATATTTATTTCTGAGGTATTAAAAATCTGCAGTCTTTTGTGTACAGTTCCTCATCGGATTTCATAATGGTATTGTGGTTTATGGCTTGTCTATTCATCAATCTAATATCCAAATTCTTCAAATGTAATGGTTAATGTATTCATATATTTAACATCCTCGGAGAGTTTTTTAATTTGGACTTTGTATGGTCTTATAACTTTAATTTTTAATCTTAATTTTTGCAGGATATCGCATTCATTTTTATTTTCACTGATCTATATATGAATTATATAGTAAGGGAAAGTATTGCGATCGTACAAATTTTAGAAATAGAAATACACGTTTTGAGGTCCTCTGAGTCCAAACAACCAAGTCTCACAAAATGGACCAAGATCCCTTGTGTGTAGTTTAAATGAGGTTCGGTGAATAGCCAAGGATTGACTATGTGTTCCCTTTATTGGAATCACAATTTACAACTTGGTAAACTCCCTACTGGTCCTTACCAGTTAAAATTGTGGCATTAATTAGCTTTAATTATATAGTGGGTTAAGAGTCCTGCTTGCTCTAAACAAATCCCCAATAGTCATTTTATGCGAATATCCAGGCCTCACCAGGCAGTTCAGTCACTTCCATCTAATTTCAAACACACTTGGCCATTCTCAGAATCCCATTTATACCACAAACAAGGGATCTTGGCCCACTGGACAAAGTGGAGTGACATTTGTAGTGGTACCGAAATAACAATTAAATTACTAATCAGTGCATAAACATAAAAGACAAATCTATAATAAGACAAAGCAAAATGTTTTGAAAAATTTAAAACACTAAATTCTCTTAGAAAATGATTATTCTCAGATTTTCACCGAAGAGAATTACCTACACAACAGATCTTTTGAGTATGGATGGGAAACCACATTTGGCCCTACCATTTAAACATTGGAAGAAACAGACAATCACCAGGTCCAGACAAAAGGATATCACCAGACAGGCTTAGAAGAAGGCACTTGGAGACAAAAAAAGATATCAATCATGTAAAGATTTGATTGATAAACCGAGGCTAGCCAAGAAAAAAGTAATGTAAGTGATTTATTGGCAACATATGCATGCAGAGCAATGTAACTAACATTCATGTTGTCATAAGGTAAGGAGAGGTAATATAAATAAAATATTAATATTTTTTTAAAAATTATAAAATTGGTTATAGATTCTGGTGAAAAAAAAAAGGTTCAACAATATAAACAACAATTACAGAAGCAGCACATTTACTTCAGACAGAAACTTATTTAACACAGAGCTACTTTAATTATATAGATACATTTCTAACACTTTTCAAGAATGATAAATAAAAATTTAATAGCTAGTGGAATAGATGAAAACTAACAATAATAACAAAGATGTTGCAAACTTTAATTTATTTTATAACGAATTGCCCACAGATCATCAAGAAAGAATGTATAATAGGTATGTTAAACACCCTAAACTGATTTCAAAATATTTATCACCCTTAAGTCAACAAAATCAATTGACACATACCAGAAACAAATCCTCCAGTTATAACAAAAGTTATAAGAGAGAATAATTTAATAATTATGTATTAAAATAAACTACCTGCTTCTTGAAGCAACTCAGAATTTTCGACAGTTTCTTGAAGAGTTACTTCAATCTTCCTATATTTTAAACTGACTTGATTAACTATATATTCTTTCACTAAATCCACTTTATGTTCAGAACGGTCAACCCAATTGATGTAGCTTGCACAATCCCAACATATTGAATCTCTAGAAGTAACAAGAACAACATACTTCGTGCCAAGAATTTCTTGAAGCTTCTCACCTAAAGATATTCGTGAAAATGCAGTTTGAGATTGTAATAAGGATATTCCTTTTTCTTTAGACTTCTCTGTACAAACAAAGCAACTAAATTGCTTGGATTCAAGTTCTTCCATGTCAAAGTACTTCAGTTTTCTCTTCATTATTTTTCTCCAATTTTTTATACACACATTACTTATAGAGCTGATAACCAAAACTCAAATGGAATAGTTTATTATCACAAATGAACAGATATATTATTCTCAATTGAAAAATATATAGTAAACTTTAAAATGCAAACAAAACCATACATTACAAACTGATTATCAATAGTGTAACAATGAATTAAATTAATCTTTTCTGAAATTTACTGTTTACGCGGGAAGGTTAGCTCACTTTTAGATTAGAATTGCCATGGGCGCTGTAAGGAACTAATATTTTTATAAAAACATTAGACACTATGTACATACGGCACACTTAACAAAACAGAAATACACTATCAACAATAATAATATTTCACTCCATAATTACTCTAAATCTAATTCCAATTATGGTTATCGCCAGCATAATTGGGAAGAGCAGTGGTCAGAGTTTTGTTCTATTACCATATAAAATAATGACAAATTTTAAAAACATTGTGAACTATGTAGAGTAAAACAGTAAACAAATATAATTATCAGTTCAAATGCAACGCAGAAAAAAGCTATAATGAAATAAACAGTGTAGCCAAAATCACCAAATATTCAAAAATATCTATGCGGAAAATATTTAAATAAATCTCTTCACAATTATTAAACAAATTAAGCGTGTTAGTTTAATTTTAAACGGAAGAGGGAATATATCTAGTTTAATAATATGAGCTAAAATTAGTGAATGAAATTCTATTAAAAATGTTTTATACACTGACAGGCAAAAAATTCCACCCACTTGATTTTTTCATGTTTTCATCTAAAAATATTTCTGCTTTGGATTGGTCTATTGTTTTTAATGAATAAATAGGTAATCTTTTTGTTTGTTTTCAATTAGGAATGTTAATATAGAGGACAATAACCCTTAATCCTTAATTCAATGAAATGATTCTAGATTCCAATGTTTACTTTCTATGGAATCAAAATGTTTATTCAGTATCATTAGTTCAGTGCCGTTTCTTGCAACACATTTCTTAGTCTCCAACTTTTAATTTTTTCAATATTAAGTTTAAAAATGCTTCTTAGTACTGAGGATGTTGCGCGTGGTGTGGCACTTATTGATGATGGACGTTCCATTAGATATGCAGCTAATGCCATCGGAGTTGCATAAGAAACTTTACGAGACGCCGTCAGGCGTTTTCGGGAAACTGGTTCTTATAATAGAAGGCCCGGTTCTGGACGGCCTAGGGCAACAGAACCACGGGATGACCGGTTTTTGACTTTGAGAATTTTACGAAACCGGCACCTTACCGTTGTTCAAGCGATTCATCAGCTCGAAGAAGTTCGAGGTGTGCAAATTTCTGAACGTACCACTCGGAGAAGATTAAATGAGTATGGATTAATGGCTCTTCGTCCAGTAAGAGGACCAGAGTTGACCAGAACTCACAGGGTAACACGGCTGGCTTTTGCTCGAGAACACAGCCATTGGATTATGGACGAATGGAGTGCTGTACTTTTTACAGATGAGTCAAGATTCGCTCTTCGATCTCCAGACGGGCCTGAAAGGGTGTGGAGAAGAAGAAACGAAAGATATGCAGCCTGTAATTTTTCCCAGACCCAACCTTTCCAACGTGGTTCCTTAATGGTATGGGCTGGGATTTCAATGGAGCGCCGCACAGAATTGGTTGTTGTTCGTGGAGGATCTTTGATGGCCATTCGCTATGTAGATGAGATTTTGGAACCTCATGTGTTGCCTATCCTCAACGAAATCGGCGATCGTTCTATTCTTATGCACGATAATGCACACCCACATGTCGCCCGCATACTGCGGACGTTCCTTCAACAGAACAATATTGAGGTTTTAGCCTGGCCAGCACGTTCTCCAGATTTGAGACCCATTGAGCATTTATGGGATAACCTCGGAAGACGAATAAGAGCGTGTGCAACACTTCCTGATACACTGCAGGACCTTGAAAGGGCTCTTCGGGAGGAATGGGCTATCCTCCAGCAAAGGGACCTTTCCCGACTGGTGGAAAGTATGCCGAGACGTCTTCAAGAAGTCGTGAAGGCAAGAGGAGGAAACACGCGCTACTAAACGACGATGTAATTAATTTCTTTTAGAATAATAATGGTTCGTTTTTCAATTTTTTTTCTCTAATCTTTCTTAATCAATCACATTTTGATTATTAAAGGTAAAAAAGATTATAAAATTCCATAAATACTAAGTATTATATACAAATACCATGTATTATATACAAATACAATTTTTTTTACAAGTGGGTGGAATTTTTTGCCTATCGATGTATTTATGTGTAAATGAATGAACTTATGAAAAAACAAGCGGTTATGGAACTCAGTAAAAAAAACTATCCAATAATTGCTAATTATTTATTTAATACTGACATTTCGACCGGCCTACCTTATAGGCCTTTCCTTACTTGTGTTCAGTAGCGATGGAACGAAAACACCATCGATGGTCCGTTCCTGGTGGAAGGGAATGAGGAGACGTTCATTCCTGCAGGTAAGGAAGGGTCGCTACAGATTTTTAGTGATCCTGTTCCAGCCTGTTCCATTCCACAAATGGAACTGTTCCAAATTATCAATAGCGTTCCAATGCAGTTACTCCAAAATTCACAACAAGGGATGGGTTGATACTAAAATTTTTGTATCTAGATACAACTGATACGGGTACTTTTTTGTATCTGATACTTTTATCTGATACTTTTGTATCTGATACAAATGGGTCAGTAGTTGGTCATGACCTTCCTACTGCTTTGTATCTGATACTAGTATCAGATATTTTTATCTGATACTGGCATCAGATACTTTTATCTGATATTTGTATCAGATATTTTTATCTGATATTTGTATCGGATATTTTTATCTCATATTTGTATCAGATATTTTTATCTGATACCCGCATCGGATACTTTTATCTGATATTTTTATCTGATACCTTGACTAGATACCCAGCGGTATGCATACTGGCGCTTGGTATCTAGTCTAGTCTTGGGCTTATTAGTTAATATATAATAGTTCTAATGACTTTATAGTTATGTCAGATACTATGAAGATATTCACACAGTTTTTTAAACAAAATGTGATTCATATTAGACAAAAGAATGGAATATATTAAATAAAATATAACAAATTCATGCAGAGAAAAATTTTTCCTAATACAACGTTCTTAAGAATTTTGTAAAAATTCTTAATAGCTACGTTTAACATACTCACACACACATATATACTTTTTATTTTCACTGATCAATCTACATCTTGGGATTTAGATTATATAGGACTTGTATAATGTTTACAATACTATTATTGTATTCTTTGAACATATTAAATTACTTATGTAAATCATTTAAAGTAAATATTAAACCACTCTTTTATTTTATTTTTTCATTAATACAATGGTATGACAACAAAAGTAATTTGTCGTTCATTTCAAATTTCAGTTAAAATTCCATAGTTTATTGTTTTTAGTAACTATCTTGCTGTATTGGGACCTTATTGCTCATATTATGTCTTTAATATATCAGTATAGTTATGTAAATCCTTCTGTTATTACTTATTTTTTAGTTTTGTTTTTTTATTGTAATATGCATTTTGGCAAGTTGTTATGTTAATCTTAATGTACAATATTGTTATTCTCAAGGGACTTTGTCCCAGAATAAAGGTGATTATTCTATTCTATTCTATTCTATTCTATATATATATTTATTTTTTCTGTTTGCATTACAGACCATGTAGATCTTTTGCCACCTTAACAAGTATGCTCAATCTCTGCCTGTCTTGGGCTATTTTTTGCCATTTATCTGCACGCAGCTCTATTGTATCTTTGTTGATTCTATCTATCCATTTGATTTTTGGCCTCCGACGTGGTCTTTTGCCTACTATAATAAAAATAGCCCAAGACAGGTAGAGATTGAGCATACTTGTTAAGGTGGCAAAAGATCTACATGGTCTGTAATGCAAACAGAAAAAATAAATATATATATATATATATAGAATAGAATAGAATAGAATAGAAGAATTAACTTTATTCTGAGACAAAGTCCCTTGAGAATAAAAATATTGTACATAAAAATTAACTTAACAACTTGCCAAAATGCATATTACAATAAAAAAAAACTTAAAAATAAGTAATAACAGAAGGATTTACATAACTATACTGATATATTAAAGACATAATATGAGCAATAAGGTCCCAATACAGCAAGATAGTTACTAAAAACAATAAACTATGGAATTTTAACTGAAATTTGAAATGAACGACAAATTACTTTTGTTGTCATAACATTGTATTAATGAAAAAAAATAATATTAAAAGAGTGGATAAATATTTACTTTAAATGACTTACATATGTAATTTAATATGTTCAAAGAATACAATAATAGTATTGCAAGCATTATACAAGTCCTATATAATCTAAATCCCAAGATGTTGATTGATCGGTGAAAATAAAAGAAATATATGTGTGTGTGAGTATGCTAAACTTAGCTATCGTATAGTGAATATCTTCATAGTACCTGACATAACTATAAAGTCATTAGAACTATTATATTTAAAAATGGTGTAAAATATTTATTACAGGGACAAATTTAATAATAAAGGAATAAAATATATATAGGTACACATTTAATATATGTTTTATTAGGCATCAAATAGGTATTAAAATATCAAACCCGATCAATAATCAATTACAGTTGGATTAAAATATCTGATACAATTATTGAAATATCAAGCCCAAGTGCCAGTATGCATACCGCTGGGTATCTAGTCCAGGTATCAGATAAAAATATCAGATAAAAGTATCCGATGCGAATATCAGATAAAAATATCGGATACAAATATCAGATAATGGAAAGAAATAGCCCAAGAGAGGTAGAGATTGAGCATACTTGTTAAGGTGGCAAAAGATCTACATGGTCTGTAATACAAACAGAAAAAAAAAAATATATATATAAATATATATGTGTCCTCGCGCGGGCTCATTACCGCGTATGGGGAGCGTCCCACGGGTGGCGGATGTGGGGATGGTCGGTGGAAATTCCTTGGAAATTCCTCCCGGCTAAGTCCGATGGACTCGCTGACCAACAATGAGAGGGGCCCTCCAGACTTGCTGGAGGGAGGGGACCTCCAGACTTGCTGGAGGTAGGGGCCCACCAGACTTGCTGGAGGGTGTGACGTAGGATTGAACGCCCTACTCACATATCTTTAGTTCACCAAACACCACAAAAAGTCATGGATCTCCCTAAGGTAAAACGCTCATTATCCGGAGGTAAACTAGTCCCCCGTTCGGGTCTCCGGGTGGGGACTGCTTTAGGGGATTCATGGTGCAAGTTGAAATATAGGGATTTAAATATTGGTACGTGGAACGTAAGGAGTTTAAACACAGCAGGGGGGCTAAAATCGGTAGCGAATGAGGTAAATGGGTACAATTTGGATGTCGTGGCTCTGCAAGAGGTTCGCTGGCCAGGGGAGGGCTCGATGAGGGAAGGGAAGTACACTATTTGGTACGGAGGAAGCGGGAATCATTGTTTGGGTACCGGGTTTCTAATTAGGAGTAGATTACTATCCGCTTTGAGGGACGTACAATTCTTTAGTGATAGAATTTCGGTAGCTACATTTCAGGGACGTTGGCTTAAAATCGCATTAATAAACATACATTGTCCGACCGAAGACAGTGACGATGAAGTCAAAAGTGAATTTTACGATAAACTCGAATGGGTTTATGATAAACTACCGCGAAACTACATGAAAATAATTGTAGGTGACGCGAACGCAAAGGTAGGAAGGGAAGAAGTTTATATTCCGACGATTGGTAAAGAAAGCTTGCACGAATATAGTAATGATAATGGGATCCGTCTGATAAACTTTGCCATCTCGAAAAATCTGATAATTAAAAGTACGACGTTTAAACATAAGGATATTCATAAATATACTTGGACATCACCGGATTCGCAAACACGAAATCAAATCGATCATGTCTTGATACAAAATAGGTGGCAAAGCAGTATAATTAATGTACGGTCTTATCGCGGAGCAGAATGTGGGTCGGATCATGAATTAGTAATCGCGAAACTTCGACAAAAACTTAATATAAAAAAGAGAAAAGAAAACCGTTTCGATTTTGAGAATTTTAATTTGGAAAAATTAAAAAATCCATCAATTAGAAACCAATTCGAGATAGATGTTAAGAATAGGTTTGAAGCTTTAGAGCTTCCTGACGAGGACCACGAGGATATTGACAAGTTATGGATAGAGATCAGAGATAATATTAAAGCGGTCGGTAACTCGTGTCTAGGAAAAAAGGAAAATAAGAATAACAAACCGTGGTTTGATGAAGATTGCTTAAACATGTGTGAAAAAAGAAAAGCCGCTAAATTAAAAGCTCTAAATAATCCTAGCGAAGACAATCTGGAATACTTCCGAATCTCAAAGAACGAAACGACAAAATTGCTCAAAAATAAAAAAAGGGAGTATCTTAAAAATAAAATAATTGAAATAGAAACTAATAGAATCGAAAATAACGTAAGAGACATGTACAAAGGTATAAACAGATCACGTAAATATGTAGGGCCCGTAACGTCTGGAATTAGGGATGATAATAACAATATTCTGACCGATCCGGCTGACATATTGAATAAGTTTAAGGACCACTTTGACAATATTTTAAATACGGGAAATTATGATCTGTGTCCTCCTTCTGAGTACCAGAGTGCTGAACCGTTAATAGAAGGACCAAGTAAAGAGGAAGTTGAAGTAGCTATCGGAAAATTAAAATCATATAAAGCAGCGGGAATCGATAATATTCCTACTGAACTAATTAAGGCATGCGGGGAAGCTGGAGTTTCTAAAATACATCGGTTGGTTAAAAAGATCTGGGTGAACGAGAAATTACCTGAAGAATGGAAAGAATCTATTCTTATTCCGATTCACAAAAAGGGTCCGAGGACGGATTGTAATAACTATCGAGGAATTTCACTCCTTCCGGTATGTTATAAAATATTCACTTTAATCTTAACCAGTCGAATCACGGAATACGCCGAGGAAATTATCGGAGACTACCAATGCGGATTTAGACGGAATCGTTCGACTATTGATCAAATATTTTCTTTACGGCAAATATTAGAGAAAAAATTGGAGTATAACGGTATTGTTCACCAGCTGTATATAGATTTTAAAAAGGCTTACGATTCTATTGACCGCCAGAAACTGTATAATATTCTAATCGAGCAGGGGATTCCAAAAAAACTAGTAAATCTAGTCAGGATGTGCTTGACGGAGACACTCAATAAAGTTAGAATCGGTAATAATTTGTCCGAAAAATTTGGGTTCGTTCGGGCTTAAAACAGGGGGATTCTCTTTCGCCTGTCCTGTTCAATTTGGCATTGGAACATGCCCTTAGGGATTTAATGCGAACCGAGAAAGGGTTGGATCTGGGCGGGACAACATCCGTGCTGGGCTATGCTGATGATCTGGTACTGTTAAGCGAAGACGTTGAAACTATAAAACTAAATACGACAACGTTAATGAAAGCCGGTAAAGAACTAGGACTCGAAATAAACGTGGATAAAACAAAATATATGGTTAGCTGCAAAAATGGCGATACTACTGGTGGTATCGATATAGATGGTAATATGTTTGAACAGGTAGATAAATTTAGGTATCTAGGTTCTACGATAACTAGAAAAAACGAAATTGAAGAAGAGATTAAGGTTAGACTGAAGGCGGGGAATGCTTGTTATTTTTCTTTGACAAAGCTACTTAGTTCGCGCCTCTTGTCCCGAAACTTAAAAATTAGAATCTATAAAACAATTATCTTGCCTACAGTTCTTTATGGATGCGAAACTTGGCCGCTTACATTAAGGGATGAGCAGCGTCTTAAGGTTTTTGAAAATAAAGTATTGCGTAGAATATTCGGACCGAAGAAGGATGAGTTAACCGGAGAGTTCAGACGGTTACACAACGCCGAATTGCGTGAGCTGTATTCGGGTAATATAATTGAGGTAATTTCATCGCGGCGAATCAAATGGGCTTGTAAAGTTGTTGGACTTAGTAACGAGAGAATTCCTAAAAGGTTAATATTTGCTGTGCCGAATGGTAAGCGTCCGAGGGGTAGACCGAAGCGAAGATGGGAGGATTGCATTAAAGCCGATCTGAAGGGACTGGGTTTGGACGGCGAACGGTGGAGGGAGGTGTGTAACAAGCGATTGGTGGTGTCGGCATCGAACCTTCGGGTTCGCTAAGCCTTATTATTATTATTATTATTATTAAATATATATGTGTGTGTGTATGTTAAACTTAACTATAAAGAATTTTTTTAATTGTTACAAAATTCTTAAGAACGTTGTATTAGGAAAATATTTCCTCTGCATGAATTTGTTATATTTTTATTTAATATATTCCATTCTTTTGTCAAATATGAAGCATATTTTGTTTAAAAAATTGTGTAAATATTTTCTTAGTACCTGACATAACTATACAGTCATTAGAACTATTATATATTAACTAATAAACCCAAGCGCCAGTATGTATACCGCTGGGTATCTAGTACAGATATCAGATAAAAGTATCCGCTGCAGGTATCAGATAAAAATATCTGATACAAATATCAGATAAAAATATCCGATACAAATATCAGATAAAAATATCCGATACAAATATCAGATAAAAATATCTGATACAAATATCAGATAAAAGTATCTGATACTAGTATCAGATAAAAATATCCGATAGCAGTATCAGATAAAAATATCTGAAATTAACATTACATAAAAAAAAAAAATAAGCGTGAATATATTTATCTACAAAGAAATATTTAATTAAATTAAACTAAATGAATAGATAGTTCTAAAAAAATTGTGCACAACTAAAATTATAACTAAACATTTCTCTTATATCAATGTGGCATGTCTGGACAACCATTTTATATCCATGTGAGCATCAGATACTTTTGTATCAGATACTTTTTGGTTGTATCTACTGGTTGTATCAGATACTTTTTTAGTATCAGATAAAAGTATCTGATACATACAATCCGACCCATCCCTATTCACAACCTATTATGCGATAGTCGATTGGGCGATAGACGATAGTTCGATACTACCGATAGTATCTTCAGTTTAGTAATTTCTCTTAACTTAAGAAAGATTTATTTTCGTTATATTCTTTGTTCAGTTACTTTAAAATGCTGCATAAGCTTCAATTAATTTAATATAAAAAACGGCTGCCTGCCAAGTAAGGTTAGTACAGCTTCCTCGCTGTTTTCATTGCCTAAAATATCTATATTACAAGGTATACAATTTTTCATATGAGAATAAAATCTATGGGAGAAGCTGATTCGGAAATACAGTTACCCTTCAACATTCGCGGGTTTCATATCTACGAATTTCGTTTATCAAGTAATATTAAAATGCGAAGGAGTGCCTTATTTGAAGATTCCATACTTGATTATTCTTAATTTTAAAAAAATACCAATGCATACTGAACATGCATTTCACTACTGTTAGTGTAAAAGCAATGTAAAAATTGATTGCTTTACAAGAGAGCATAAAAACTCATTATTTCTTTATGCTTTATTAGTATAATTTCATATTTTATTGTAATCTGCTATTTTCCATAGTAGCAGACAACTTATATCAGTTGCAGACTATAAAATGTCACATTTAGCATAAATAGAATATAAGTTGAAAATTTGTATGGACGACCTTTTGCACTAATAGTTATATATGCTTAATAGGAATGTTTTCACTCGTAAAATGGATGGAACTAGAAAATTCATAGAAAAAATTCAAATTGTTTGTTCGGAGTTAACGAGACCAATATTTTTCATCAGTCATAACAAAACGCATTAAGCTAGAAAATATAAAAATATGGGTGAAGTACACACAACTTTGATATTTAAGGAGGAAATCAAGACCAAGACGAACTGGTTGAACTTCAATGGAAATAAACACAATTACAAATAAGACTTTTTTTTTACAAACTCAGATTAAAAATTATTTTGTACTGAAAATTACACGAAATATAAGTAACGGCAGTAAGTGTTATGCCAGCAATGTTTGGAATCGACCAAACAGTACAGTATCAATTAATTTTTGGAATAAAACCTAAAATTTTATAACTCCATAACAATATTGTAATAACCTAACTCCCACGGCATATGATCAGTGCCTTCAACATTTCACAGCTATTATATTGTTGAAAATTATTAATATTAATTATAATTATTAAATGGAATTCAATAAAATTGATACTAAGTTATTATACTGTTCTCCAAGGTCAAATCGAATGCGCCGTTTTCAAACTATAGGCATATCACAAATAACAAATTTCCTGACCTGAAAGCGGAAGTTTTTTTTTTTTTGAGTGGTACATATACCTTCTACATATACCTTACCCTTTACTTCCAGGAAGCCCTTTCCTCAACTCCTGACATAAAATTAAAATGACGACTGCTTTGTAAACTCTCCCTTTGTGATCCTTCCAGATCCCCAGCCCCAGCTTTTTCAATATCTCCTGATGATCTAAACTCGCATTTCATATGTTGCTAATACTTCTCACTTATCCTCCTGTTCCGGCTTTCCTATAGAGATACCATTTAACGACAATAACTTTTATTTTTCCGACATTTCCTCTACAGATCTTTTAACCGCTGTAATGAAATCCCACACCAAATCCATAGGACCTGATGGCATCCCTGTCAAATTAATAAAATTATGTCTTCCTGAAATCCTCCCAGTTCTTCTTTTCATCTACAATTTCTCTCTTCAGAATTCAGTATTCCCTACATCTTGGAAAAAAGCCATTGTCCTTCCTTTGAATAAAAGTTCTAATCCGACCTCACCTGAAGATTTCCGCACAATCTCAATTCTTTCCAACCTTTCAAAACCCCTAGAAAGATCGGTGCAATCCAAAGTCTCCAACTTCCTTGAAAAGTCCAACCAACTTGATCCTCTCCAATCTGGTTTCCGTCCCAGCTACTCCACACAATCCACCTTAATGAAAATCACCAGCGACATTCAAACTGCAATAGATGATAAAAAGTTGACTGTCTTTATTCTTCTCGACTTCTCCAATGCCTTCGATTCCATTAACCATTCCATCCTTTTCAACAAACTGAAACTATTATCCTTCTCCAATAGTTCCATCTCTTGTTTTCAATCTTTCCTTTCACAACGTACCCAAGCAGTCTCCATACCCAATCAACCACTATCTGCCTTCCTTTCTTTATCCTCTGGAGTTGCCCAGGATTCAAGCATATCTCCTCTCCTTTTCAGCTCCTACATTAACGACCTACCAAAATCAATTCTCCATTGTTCCCACCACCTTTATGCAGACGATTCACAGATGTACCTATCATTTTCCCCTTCTGGGTTACTGGGGGCATTTGCCAAGATCCAAGAAGACCTAGATCGAATCAGTGCCTGGGCAAATGTAAATGGATTAAGGTTAAATGCTGCCAAAACTCAGGCCATTGTCATTGCTTCCGAGCTCCTTCTTAGATCCCATCCTTCACCTTAATGACCAGCCAATCTCCTTCTACTCCTTCGTTAAAAATTTAGGATTTTACATTGATCAAAACCTCTTTTGGAATCACCATATTTCTCATATCTCTCGACAGACAATTTCCACCCTCAAACTATTCCATCGCTTCCGCCATCTCCTCCCTCAACATAGACGCGTAGACTCCTAGTTTCCTCTCTCATTTTCCCCCACTTTGACTATAGCTGTGTGGTGTATGATTGCCTCTCTGTGGAACTCCGCGATAGACTGAAAAGACAAATGAACAGCTGCGTAAGATTTGTGATCGAGGCCCAAGATACTCCCTTGTCTCTCACAACTACGCTGAGTCAAAGTGGCTTTTCCCCTCCTTCCGAAGACAATATTTTCTAGGTACGTTCCTCTACCAAATCATCAACAACCATCGTCCTTCTTACGCCTACAATGTTTATCTTATATTTTCTTTACATTATTTCTTTTTTTCGATTGATTTTATTTTGGTCAGATGTAATCTTGTTCTATTTTGTTATTCACAAGGGACTGTGTCTCAGAATAAAGTTATTTTCTATCTATCTATCTATCTATATAGAATTTGATAAAATTGATGCCTGTTTCATTTTACGTTTACCAATCACTAAATGATTTCCAAATTTGAGCCAAATCAAACTTGCGGTTTTACAGATATCAAGGAAAATACGTTTGCGCATATATAAGAGTAAGCAACGGACATAATTCAATAATATAAGTGCTAGTTAGAATTTAATAAAATTGATATGGGACCATTTAGACACCATCCTGCACAATTCCTGAAAATCGGATGAACAGTAGTATTTGATATGCCCGTTACATCGATTTGACTACATACAGCAGACACCGAACCAAATTTGATCCTTGATGTCTGAAACGTAAAACGCAAGTGGAAATTTTCGATTCTGAATACAAATTTTTTTTTAACCTCTCGCACGAATATAATGCTTCCCTACCTTCGGGAATGAGGAAAAGTAAAATATAACATTTAAAAATTAACGTTTATGTGAAATATAACATTAATATGAGATAAAACATTTAAAATTATAAATTTTATGTTTCGATGTTTACATGATTGAAAATCCAACTATATAGTTATTGTCATATTGCAAATAAAATAAAGAAAAGAAACGAGTGAAGACATATCTATTAAGTAAATATATCGCAAGATATTTATAGAATATATAGAAGACATATCACTCGTGTTAGTTCTAAAAGAAGTATTTATAATTGTTCAATTTCTATTCTATTTTTGCTAAAGGTGACATTTTGTAGTCTGCAACTAATATAGGTAGTTAACTAATAAGGAAAATAGCAGAGGGCAATAAAATATGAAATTATATTAATAAATCTCAGGGATGCTCATCCCTCCCTCCCCCCAAGCTCGCTGGTGCTTGAATCTCCCCCACTCCTTAAAGATATTTTATTGCTACCTCTTTTAAAAAACAGTGCAAACAAAAGTAAAATTTAAAAATTCGTAGATTATATAAAATAAGACATCCTGCACTGTTTTCTATGCTTCCATTTGTCTTTTGATTTGTAACTTTTCAATTTGAAAATTCATAATCCCGTCGAAATGTACTCCCTTCAAAAATTCAAAACCTCGTGAAAATGTGCCCCCTCAAAAATGTTGATGGCGCAAGTTGCGCCATGAAACCCCCTTGTAGGCATTCCTGGTAAATCATAAAGAATTTTACATACGACCTTTTACACTAAAATATGAATGTCCAGTATGTACTGGGATTTTTTTTTCAAACACGAAACATCAAATACACGACCTGGAAATGTGCATTTTTCCGCAATTTTAATATTCGCTGATAAACAAAATTTGTGGATATCAAACCCGATAATATTGAGGCATTACTGCATTTTCGAAAACGGCTTCTCCCGGAGATTTTAATCTCATACTAACAATTATGGACCTTGAAATATAGAGCCAATGAAAACAGTGGGGAAGCTATACTGACTTTACTGGACAGACGTTTTTATTTTAAAATAAAAGTAAATTTCAAAGTCGTTACTGTTGTACGAGTTTATTAATTGTCGCCGGAACAGAGAGCATCGAATTTTCATTAATTACTGGGTATTCTCGCACCTACCCTGTCTGAACTGAACACTGAAGAACTTGGACTTGAAGACTCACTTTCTCAAGGTATCTGCTTTTCACTTTTACAAGTTCTAGAAATTGATAGACCTAATAGAATCGAGCAAGTCTGATACAAAACGTTAAGTTAAAACGAGGAATTTGGCCGAAAACAGAAGAGAGACTAATGATAAAATTTAAAAAAGATTTCTTATATTTTATTTTTAAAAAATAGACTTTGATCAATTGGCGGATGAATGTAGGTAGGCAGTTTGAATTAAGACAAATTTTGCTTTGCTTGCTGTGTGTTTTATTTTATTTTTTTTTAATTAGTTTTGTTTCTTTTATTTTCAGTTTTCCATTACATTTTATTTTATTTTTATTAATATTGTAGTATGCCGTCTTTTATTTTTATATCGAAATTTGTTTGATTCTAATAATTTTTTATAATTTGTTAAAAAAATTAATTATTTTTTTTAACAAATATTGTAAACTAGCTGATGTACCCGTCGTTGACGGATGTATAGTTAAAATTTCAGAATCTTTTTTGGAGATGGATTTTATATTATGGGGGAGGAGTGTCGAAATTCAATTTCATAAAATTGGGTCGGGTGGGAGAAGGGGAGCTGTTTTTAAATTTTTATGGCGGGGCTTATGGAATTCAAGATTTCGCAATAGTTATAACAAAAACTTTGTTGTTCGGCTATTTGTTTAGGTACCACACAAATAAACCGACCACCATTAATTAAATTAAAATTTGTTAAGTGCTTAATTTTCATTTATGATGAAGCGAGGAGATTGTGGAGTCGATTAATTAATCAAAAAGAGTTGTAGTCTCTCCACTTCTTTAAACTCTACTGAGTTTATCGCAGGAAAAATAACCAAAATAACATTGTCATTGAGTCACCTACATCCGTGTAAAATTAGAACTTGATCTGAATATTATGGGGGGCGGGGTGAAATGTTTGTAGTTTGTTTCCTAATTTCCGGCTAATCCGTTTGGTTAATCCTAAAAATATATAAGACAACATTTGTTAGGCTCGGGATATTGAATTGAATGACACCTTGAACAGTTAGATCGGACAACGTTGAAAACTGAATGTTTTACCCATTTTATGTGACAAAGCGTTACAGATGTTCGGTATTCCGGGTTTTTCCCGTTGATTTGTGATAATTTTTTCCATCAGTTAAGTACTACAACTTTTAAATGTGGCTCGTGGTAGAGTAGGTTGGGATAAGAATCGAAGTAACTGACTAACCGAGATCTCTAAAGAAATTACTCAAGAATTCATGACTTTGGTTCTATTCAATATTTTGTTTTCATTTAAAGCCTATATTTTAAGTCAAGTAAACCTTAATGTAATGTCAAAATTTCAAAAGTCCACCATTAGCCTTACCCTGATAAAATTTCGTTGCACAATGCGGACATCCAGACAGAGAAACAATTTTTTTTAGTGGATCTGGTGTCTGTAATGTATAAAACGGAAATATATCATGAAACGGGTTGATTCTATTCAATTACAGACAAAACCTTTATTTTATTTATATAGATGTTCTTTAACCTATAAACATATGTTTATTATTAACATTAACATGAGATCTCTAGACAAAATTATCAAGAATTCATAACTTTGGTTATACTCAATATTTTGCTTTCATTTAAAGGCTATGTTTTAAGTCAGGCAAGCCTTAATATAATGTTAAAATTTCAAAAGTCTACAATAAGCCATTGCTGAGCTTACCCCTGACAAAATTTCGTTGCAATGCGGACATACAGACAGACAAATATGTTTTAAAAAGTGGATTTGGTGTCTGCAATGTATGATACGGAAAGATATCATAAAACGGCTTGATTCTATTCAATGTACAGACAAAATCTTTTTTTTATTTATATAGATATCTACATATATTCTGAATTGTAAAATGTAACATGTACTACATGTAGTGAGACTAGTTACAATAGGCATGGAGCATGTAATACTTATTTAATAATCTCTCTTTCGCTTGGGTTACCATTGAAGGAAAATATTATTACAATAAATATAGGAACCTCTTCTGTGAGCGATTTGCTAAATTTCACATTTTTTTAAATTTTACTATGTAGTGAATGAAACTTTCGCGGACCGGATCGGAGGTGCTTGCAGGCCCTAGTTCGGAGAATCCTGAGCTCGATTGTTCACTAGGGATGGGTTGATACCGGAATTTTTGTATCTAGATATAACTGCTACGGATACTTTTTTGTATCTGCTACTTTTGTATCTGATAGTTGTATCCAGTATTTTGATCTGATACTCGCTCGTATCGGATATTTTCATCTGATACTTGTATCGGATATTTTTATCTGATACTAGTATCAGATATTAGTATCTGATACTTGGACTTGATTCACTGAAGAGTAGATACCCGAGTGGTGTGCATACTGGCGCTAGTAGGGTTTGATATCCCAATAATTGTATCGGATATGTTAATCCAACTGTAATTGATTACTGATCGGCTTTGATATTTTTCGTACCTATTTATATTATTAGGTATTACAATATATGTAATAAAACATGTATTAAATATGTACCTATACATTTTATTCCTTTATTGTTAAATTTATTAGTAAATATGCAGATATGTACACAACATTTTAAATAAAATATGCTTTATATTTGTCAAAAGAATAAAATATATTTAATTAGAAATAAAAATATAACAAAGATTCTAAAGAATTTTGTAACATTTAAAAAAATTCTTTACAGCTAAATTTAACATACACATATATATATATATATATATATATATATATATATTATATATTTTTCGAATTTATTTTGGAATTTCGAGTTGAAACCTATGCCAATATTTAGTACCTAATTTGTAACTCAAAAATTAGAATTTGAAGCCCTCAGGAACCGGAGATATAACGCTCGTAAAAGTGCCGGGACAGGGACATGATGGCCCGGCACCTATGGAATTTCGAGTTGAAACCTATGCCAATATTTAGTACCTAATTTGTACGAATTTGTACCTCAAAAATTAGAATTTGTACGCCTCAGGAACCGGAGATATAAGGTCTATGTCGCTGGCCCGGCAGCTATGGAATTTCGAGTTGAAACTTATGCCAATATTTAGTACCTAATTTGTACCTCAAAAATTAGAATTAGTACCCCTCAGGGACCGGAGATATAAAGCTCGTAAAAGTGCCGGACCAGGGACATGGCTAAATGACAAACAGTGGAAAGACTGATAAAGAACTGCTTACAGAAACTGGTCAATCAATATCCTATGATATGAAGGCACGGAGATAAAGATAACGGGCCATGTAGTTCCTAGCAATCAATCTGAAAGCCGCTATGTAACAAAGAATGCTTCAATAGAAGGCCAATGACCACGTCGAAGGCCAAAAAGCAGATGGATAGATAGAATCAACAAAGATGCAATAGAGCTGCGGGCAGATAAATGGAAAGAAATAGCCCAAGACAAGTAGAGATGAAGCAGACTTGTTAAGGTGGCAAAAGATCTACATAGTCAAATGCCAAAAGAAAAAAAAAAATAATAATAAATATATATATATATATATATATATATATATATATATATATATATGTGTGTGTGTGTGTGTGTGTGTATGTTAAACTTAGCTATAAATTTTTTTTTGAATTGTTACAAAATTCTTTAAAATCATTTATTAGGAAAAAATTTCTCTGCCTGAATTTGTTATATTTTAATTTTTAATTAATATTCCATTCTTTTATAAAAAATAAAGCAAATTTTGTTTAAATATTGTGTAAATATCATCATACTACCAGACATAACTATATAGTCATTAGAACTATTATATTTAAAAATGGTGTAAAGTATTTATAACAGGAACAAATATAATAATAAAGTAATCAAATATATATTATAAAGGTACAAATTTAATATATGTTTTATTAGGTATCAAATAGGTATTAAAAATATCAAAGCCGATCAGTAATCAATTACAGTTGGATTAAAATATCCGATACAATTATTGGGATATCAAGCCCTACTAGCACCAGTATGCATACCACTGGGTATCCAGTCTAGTAGATAAAAGTATCAGATACAATCAAGTATCAGTTGTATCTAGATACAAAAATTCCGGTATCAACCCATCCCAAGTCTGCAGTTGTTGATAAAGGGTGGGGATAAAATGTCGACAAGGTCAACTGGGCATAATTGAACGAGCCGTAACTGATCGCTTCCAAAACATAAAAAATTACTGACAAGCCCTAATTATCAATAAGTAATGTGTTCTTCATTTATTTATTATGAAATTAAACACCAGAGATAATATTCTTATAACTGTGAAGGAGTACACATAAATTATTTAATAATATATGTATATAAAGGCACGCTTTTAACAAAAAACTAATATATTCTATTGAAAAGCAAAGAATCTTAAGGAAAAAAACATGAAAATTTGTAAGATAGAATAAAGAATATAGAATATTCTTTTAACTAATAGTCCGCGGTACAGACCCTTTTTTATCAAATTATTAACATCCGGCTGAAACTTCCTAAATAGCTTCATATCATCTTAACCTACAAATATTTTATTTACGAAAATTCTCGGAATCGAAGCGTTTTCATTCTGGAGGTCGGCAAACTTTTGTCTATTTAATTAGTTACTAAAAACTTGTAAATACCCATTTGCTTTCCACTTTAATCATAAGATAACTTCAGCACAAAGTCGAGAAAAAGGTGGCCTTCAAAAATATTGGGCCGTTTGTCACATATGATCTCGTTTTTTGACCATTTGGTGGTGTAGGTCACGCCAAAAGGCTCAATATTTTTGAAGGCCATCTTTTTTCTTGACTTTGTGCTCAAGTTATCTTACAATTAAATTCGAAATCAAATGGGTATTTACGAATGTTAGTACCTAATTAAATAGACAAAGTTTGCCGACCTCCATTTTGAAAACGCTCCAATTCAGAGAATTTTCGTAAATCAAATATCTCTAGGTCACGATGAGATGAAGCTATTTACGAAGTTACAGCCGGATATCAATAGACATGTAAAAAACTAAATTGCTAACACTAGTCACCAAGAGAAAACTTTATACTGCCAAAAAATCCAGATTTATCTGATTTTTTTTTTTTATGTGTTACTACTAAACAGTGCATCAAAGCGAAAAACGTATTATTTAAGAAATTAAAGAACGACAGATTGTCCATCGAACGAATACCTAAACTTAATAATTTGATGAAGTGGTATGGTCGATAATCACGGTCACTGAACGCCAATTTTTATCAACATTGTCAAAATCTGAGAAAGATAAATGGCCCTGTAGCTTAGAAATGGAAGTTCAATAAGAAAAAAAATCATTTCCGATTCCGATCATAATTAGATTCCGATCAAACCAAAGACCAAATAATCAGCACCTTCCTTCATGAAAACTTTCCCAACAGCAGCTATTTTAAGAAAAGAACAACACATTCGATATGTACACATACATACAGGCATATATATACATCCGTCAATTATTTAGGAGAAAATACATAGTATTATCAATAATAAGTATTATCAAAAGCTAATGATAAACTTAATAATGAATAATAATAATAATGAATGAGTTTTTATATTATTATAGTTTATTAATAATAATACATTGTCAATAGGCTTTTACATTTTGCATAATATTATATCTTCAGATGGGCATTTACGATATCATTGTATGAGTGATATTCAAAAGGAATTATATTTGAGATATAATTAAAAAAATAAAGTCCTATAATCTTCTGGATCTGCAGGTCGCTTTTCAATCCATTCTTTGATTCCTGGCAATTCAGAAATCTTTTGATGGTGTTCCTTCAGTTTTGGAAAATCCGCTAAAATGTCTACTTTGAATAAACCAGGTAGATAAGTACCAACAGTCAAAACCACAAAGTCAGCCCAAGTAAGCTGAAAAAAAAAAAATGATAAAGAGCAAAATTAAAATATATTAAAATTAACGCAATAGTTATTTATAAGCCTTATAAGTAAATGATTAATAATTATGAAATTATAAAATTAATAATAAAATATTTATAATAAATAAATAAAATATTTAAAAAATAAAAACATTAAAAAAAGTTTTAAAGACCATTTTGAACTACTTACAATATGGTAATAATTCATAAATCGGCTGTTTCCATTTTATATATATATATATATATATATATATATATATATATATATATATCTATATATATATATATATATATATATATATATATATATTAAAATTAGAGCCACATTTTTTTTTACATGAAAGTAAACATGAAATAAAATCAAAAAGTTTCATAACAATCTATAAATAGAGTTTAAGGGTACAGGACTTCTTGGAATATTTAGTAAGAATGCTAAAAGTTAAAAAAAAAAGTATCAATTAAATAAAGAAAAAGAACTACTTCACAAGTGTCACGCCAACACGATTGAGGATGCTAAATCATATGAACAAGCTCTATTCATAAAATGACTAGGATGCCCTGGTATTGAATCTTGACTAATTTTTACATTGAATAGAAACATATCTCAGAAACTAAAAATCGTGAGGGAATCGTTCAGCATTTCATGCTGTTTTTAATGAACTATTAATTATAATAGTATTTTAATGCAGGCAATTTAGACAAAAATTATGAACAAAAAGAAATATTTTTTATCCATAACATAAATTTAGTTTTTCCCTTAAAAAAATCTTTACCTCAACTTTCCTTGTTCACTTAGTCAAATTAATTTTAAGGAACCACCAGGAATTTGGAGGAGCCACCAGAGCTGATGCCGTGGAGGGGATTCCCATTGACAAGAACTCTGATGGTAAACAATTGCTAATACCAACTGCTGGTTTGCAAAGCTGCAGGATTACGACGACCCCCTGGTAAACAGTCTACATTCTGGTATATTAAGCAAACATAGTCTCATCCTTTGTTGTGACGGCCGGACCGGTTGGACTATTAATATATCATATCTTTGGTAGAATATTTAAATATACAATAGTAAAATTAAATAGAATTCTATTAAACACTGTTGTATTTCCCTTTCTCTCAAAAATATAAAAAGAAAAAAATAAGTTTTTACTATCATAATTTATTATTAATAGAACGTTTTAAAGTGGACATTTTTTTTTTTTTTTTTTTTTTTTTTTACTATTGCTGAACTGAATTTTTTCTTTTTTTAAAAGTATTTAATGATCCTATATTTTGTAATTTATTTTATATATTAGGTTTGATAATGTGATGTGGATAGGTTTGTATATTGTTTTTTTTTTAGATTATAACTACTTAAATTTTTATCTTTTGATTTTTAACTGATTTAGGCAATTACTATTTTTATTGTTTTATTTATTTATTCTTTTAGATTCTAACGTTTTAACAGTTAATTGATTTTACATTTTAACTCATTTTAGGAAATTATTTTATAGATTTTAACCTTTTTAGATTTTAACCTTTTTAGACTTTGACTTTTTAACTTTTTTTTAGATTTTAACTTTTTAACTTTCTTAGATTTTAACTTTTTTAGATTTTAACTTTCACTTATTTTTAACTTGTACTTAAATTTTAACTTTAAACTTTTTACTGATTTTATATTGTAACTTATTTATAAGCAATTTATTTGATAGATGTATATTTTTTTTTTAAGCTTTTATCGATTTTATATTTTAACTATAACACTATTTAACACTTAATTTTATAGTTTTTAACTTTGTATTTATTTATTTATTTAATTATGCACAGATTGTTTCAATCATGCGCGTGGTGGGCATAGTTTAGAACGAAAAAAAAAAATATTGCAATGAACAAAATACCAACGAAGAAGATCGAAGTTGGACAAAAGGTATGGGTTCTGAGAACTGGAGGACCTGTTCAAGAGGCGGTTGTTGCCTCTGTGATGTCTGTGGCTACTGCAGGAGGCGGAGATAATAAATTTGTTAAAGTGGAATGGCCTGACACAGAAGGTGTGGTATTGGGAAAGACGGTGTCGATAGATGATGTCTTTCCCAGATTGCCAAATGATCCGCTGAATGTCGCAGAGGTACTTAGTGAGCGGCAAAATGAAGCTCTACGCCCTGATGATAAAGTTTGTCCGATATGCGGGCTTTCTTTTAAGGGCGAACGAGGTCTCGGAACCCACATTGCAAAAAAACATCCCAGGGAGGCGAATAATAATACATTGAGGGGCATAGTAAAGAACGTGATAGGTCCTAGAAATGGAGAGGGTGAGTCATCAAAAATAAAAGAGGACATTGTTGAATGGTCTACTACGTTCAAGAACCTTTTAAAGCAAGAAATGGTGAATACTGCGGATTTTGATGAGGCCGTAGGCAAGTTCCTAAAGTTCCTCAAAGTCATTAATGCGGAACTGCCAGGTCCCCAGCACCCAGCCGTAAAATTTTATAGGATGAGGAAAAAAAATAAAATGAAAATGGCTGACAAGGGTGCTGGACAAGTCTCAAATCCGCAGAGGGCAAACAAAGTAGACAGGAGTCGTCGGCAAGAGCAGTATCAGTACGAGGTTGCCCAATATAATTATTATAATAAAAGAAAAAAGGTTGTGCAAACTGTAATGAATGCCGACGCTCCTAAACGGTGTCCTCTAAAAATGGCCGATATCGAGAGGCATTATAAAGACCTCTTTGAGAACGAAAATCTCTGCGGGCGTGCGGATTACGAACAGTGTACCCCGATGCCGGATTTGCTGTCCATTGAGATAGAAGCCATCAGGAAAGCCATTAAATCAACATCAATGGACACATCGCCGGGGCCTGATGGAGTTCTGATCCGCACAATAAAATATTTTGAGGTATCAAGCATTATTAAAACGATTGCAGAGATAATGCTGAAGGTGGCCTATGTTCCGGAACCACTTCGACAAGGGCGCACAATATTGATATATAAGGGCAAAGGTGATATAAACAATATCTCTACCTGGAGACCGATCACCATATACTCGATTGTGCGCCGAATCATAGAGAAGGTTCTGGACTACGAGTTAAGAAAGCAGGTCACCTTCCACAAGAGTCAGAGAGGCTTTATAAAAGGCCTCCCGGGAACGCACGTCAACGCGAGGATCATCGACGCGGTATTAAAAGATGCACAAAAAATGAAAAATGACTGTGCGATAGTTTTCCTCGACGTTGTCGGTGCTTTTGACAATGTTGGGCACAAACACATCGTAAGCTCCTTAGAAGCGAGAGGTGTGTCACCGAATCTTACAAATGTCATATCAGCTCTCCTTAGCACGAACACCATAAAGATTGGCAACGGTGTCCATGCAACTAGCCAGATCAAAGTGCTGCGCGGTGTACCCCAAGGTGGCCCCCTGTCGTCTTCACTCTTCAACCTGGCCATCGATCATCTCTACCGCGACCTGTGTGACGAGGACTTTTCCAAGAAATTTGGATACAAATTAAGGAATGAGCAAGATTGTGTGGTCCTCACAGGTTTCGCGGATGACCAGGCAGTGTCGGCGCGTGACAAGGGGGCTGCAGAAAGAGTGATTGACAGCATACAAAGAACATTTAAAGAAATTGGTCTGGCTATAAATCCTCTAAAAAGTATGGGCATCGTTATAAATAAAGGAGAGCTGGAAACTACGGTGCTCTCCCTTGAGAATGGTGAGTACATCCAAACATTGAAGAATGGAGATACGATTAAGTATTTAGGATGTACATTCTCGGGAGAGCTGCAATTCAACGAAGATTCGGTGACTAAATTGAATGATAATCTAAACAAGCTGGTAACCTCTTGCTTACTTAAACCTGAGCAGAAACTCAACATTGTCAATCAATATCTGTTCCCGGGTCTTACTTACCCTCTCCAAACTGCGCCCCTAACAAAGCTACGTCCTGCTATACTGGAGGGCATCGACACTATGATTCGCAGGAGCGTAAAGGCCATTATTGGACTGCCTGCGAATACTTCCACAGCGATGTTGTATGCCCCCAGGAGATACCGAGGATTGGGATTAATCCGCTGCCAATGGGAGGCTCCTCTTCAACATTGGTCCATTGCTCAGCGACTGTCCAATGTACCAGATGCCCTTTTTCAGTCTACCTTCGATTATTCGGCTGAAATTGCTGAATGTGCCGAGAGATTGGGGGTTGATCAGGGTCATCGAAATGTGAAAGCTCTACGGCAGTCGCTACGAGAAAATGCATTTGAGGAATGGGCCAACTGCAGGTGGCAGGGTATTGGTGTTCGCCATTTTAAAGAGACCCCGAAAGCGAATAGATACATCTACGAAAAGCAAGTACTTTCTGGGTCTGAATGGTCGAATGCCCTAAAACTAAACATTAATTATGCACCCCTGCGTGGAGTCCCAGGAGTCAGCGGACAGGTCAGAGAAGTTGGGTCCCTCTGCCGTAAATGCGGCAGAGAGTCTGAAACACCAGCACATGTGCTGGGAAAATGCCCCAACAACTCCCTCCTCATAACACGTCGTCACCACCGGGTCAAGTTCGAATTGATGAGGCTCCTTAGGGAAAAAAAATTCACCTGCTTTGACGAGGTATATTGCATCGATAGTGAGGGCTCTACGAGATACGCTGATATCGTCGCATTTCCCAAGACAGGAAGGACAGCGCTGATCTTGGATCCAACTGTCCGCTTTGAGAGCAATGACCTCGATCAGGCGGGTGAAGTGGAAAGGGAAAAGAAGAACACGTACGATAAATGTATCCCTTTCCTAAAAGAGAAATTCCGTGAGACCTTCGGAGAGACAGAGTTCACCGAGAGAGGCCTCTGGTTTGGGTCTCGCGGAACTATCCCAAAAAGAACAAGGAGCTTCCTCGAGGAACTAGGTGTCGACATTAAGGACGTAGCGAGGTTGGCTGAAAATATAGTCCTCGACTCCCTGGGAATCATTCACCACCACGTGCATGGCTAGCCCGAGAGTTTTAATTTATGTATTTGTTTATTTATTTTTTTTAGTGAATAATTGAAAACAATAGCGATAAAGAGAGAGAAGTGAGAGAAAGGGAAACTTAATGTTAAATAAAAAAAAAAAAAAAAAAAAAAAAAAAAGCATGAACAATGAGAAGAGGGAAAAAGGAAAAAAAAAAAAAAAAATTATAAGGATAAATAAAATAATAAAAATGTATATATATATATATATTTCTGTTTTACTAATATTAACTAATACTTCTGTATATTTATATATAAGTTCATATATTGTCTTAAGGATAGAAGAGTATGCTGTGTGTATAGCAACCCAATGTAATTGGGCAGCAATCCTTTATATTTTATATTTTATGAAAATAAAGTGTTTCTCTCTCTTTACTCTTACTATAGATATCTGTTGAATATTTTTTCTAAACCGCCTCCTTATCTAGAGTAAACATTTTTTTTATGAAGGAATAAAATTTAAATATGCTTTTCGCACCTGAAATAACAATTATATGCAATTTTTTATGGAAATTTCTAGTGGAGTTATGAATTCTTTAGTAAACAGCTTGAAAAAAAAAAAACTCCAACAGAATAAAGTCCAAAAGTTATAAATATTGTACTGTAAATATTAACTTGTTTTACAACGATGGTAAAATAAATAACACTGGTGCATTTACCCTATGTTAATTTTGGAAATCTGTAATTCGAGCTAAATACAATAATTTTATGTTATGTTAAAATCTGGAAAATCTTTTAATTATTACCTTTCCAGCGACTAAGAATCCATTGTTTTCCTCCAGCTGTTTTTCAATTATATTCAAATAAAATGGAATTGTGTCTTCAACTAATGCTTTCAAAAGTTTACTTCTTTCTTCAGAATCAGGCCTGTAATAAGCCGGAATTATTTCTGAAAAGGACAATTTTTCAGATATAATACACATCATTTATTTTTATTCATTTTCAAGTATTTTTCAATGTTTATCTATGTTCTTAAGTTTTAGAAATTTTAAAACTATGGGACAAACAAACATATAAATGATTATTTCCCTATGCTAGCATTTTTGTTTCATGTTTTGATTTCTTCCATCTGCTGTCGGTATCAAGAAAAATAAAATGAATATTTTGGTTTAGCAGTAATGTGGTTGTTACATTAAGTTAGATAATTGTGTCTCTCAGAGTTTGTGAAATATCTAAACACACATTTAAATTGAAATACCATTTCAGCCAACTAACATGGTGGATGATTAATGACAGAAAAAAATTGGTATTTCAATCAAATGAGGTTTTTACCAGATTTCCATAATTAATATATTTACAGAACAACAATTTTAGATTTTTTTTTTATTCAGGGGCATAGGCACAGACATCGAGAGAGGGGGTGATCGTCTATGAAATAAAAAACTAACAAATTTAAGAACAAAGAAATCAAAAATATTTTTCAGTTTTTAACATTTTCATTTTTAACTGCAAAAAGTGTTTAATGTACACAATTACATAATGTATTTAATTGTTTTGTTCAGATATTTTTAATTATATGTATACAGCTAAAAAAAAAAAAAAAAATTTAGAAAATGATAAACTTGGAACGAAATTATCCTGCAAGTGCATAATTTTTTTAAAATAGTTAAACATTAAAATATTCTATTCACCTAATTACAATGCTTAATAATTAATAAAACGCTATCTTTTCCTTACATAAGGATATATTTAATCAATTTTCATCATATATGATATATTATCATACCCTGAGTCGAAATGACATAGTCCCGAAAAATGGTCTGTATCTCTGTGTGTTTGTATGTCAGCAGTCTTGCTCAAAAACGAAAAGTCCTACGAAACTGATATTACGTATTTAAGATAGGTATATGCCTTAGATGTGACGGCAACTTTTTCCCTAAAATCGGCTAACCGGAAGTGCTGAAACGCTGAAACACATTTTCACAAAAACGGCTCTAACGATTTTGATTAAACTCAGTGTATCAATGTATAATGAAGTAATCTTTAATACCAATTAGGTCGTATCCTCATTGATGTCACTTTACAGGGCTTAAATGCCCAATGTTCATATACGTCTTCCTTTAAAGTACCTTTAATATGGTTTATATTAAAAAGTTAATCATTTCACATTATTCAGAGTTACGAAAAAATGCTAAATATAACTTTTGAAAGAATTTGATAAGTTAATAAAGGAGAAAAAAATAAAAATGCAGAAAAACCTGTGTTGCTATAGACTGCAGCGCCTAAACGAATGTACCGATTTCAATGAAACTTTGCTAAAGTCATTTTCTCGACACCCTTTAAATTTATCTATATAACATACTTCAACGAAAAGAAGCTGGAAAAAAAGTATACACTTTTTTATCGATATTGTGATAAGATGATTCAAAGGTATTTAAATTTCCTAAAAAATGAAAGAAGTTTCATCGAAATCAAAACCCTATTAGTAGAGATATCGCAATTTTAAAATATTATTGGTTTATTATTACTTTCACTTACGTATATATGTAATATATAGTAAGGGTAAGTATTAAGATCGAGAAAATTATTTTTGTTTTGAAATTCAGCAATTCAGTTGGTATTTATTTTATATTTTTTGTAATTTTTATGTGCTTTATAATCTTTCGGAATGGTAAGTTACTGCTGGAATCTAGCAATTCGTTCCTAAACTCAGATTTCTACCGATCGATGGGAAGAGCGATAAGTTTAGAACGTGTTCAGATTTATCAATCAAGTGCCTGTAAACATTTTTGTGGATATCATCATTCTAAATAAGCTTGTTTGATATGGTAGCAGAAGGCTTATGTCAATATAGTTTGTCCTTCAAAGATAACACTATCCAATTTTTGGATATTTAATTACAGATTATATAATCGTCAAAAGGACAGTTAATTTTAAAAAATCTATAATAATTTTTTAATCAAACAAAACAAATTTTCTAAGTCAAATAAAGTCTTGATTTGTTTTCGGGAATGGCTCATATTTTAAATATATAGATACAAACTTTATTCTAGGACGGTACTCCTTGTTATATTTGTATTATATATATATATATATATATATATATATATATATATATATATATATATATATATATATATATATATATGAATATGATATGGGGCCTGGGGTAGCCTTGCGGGCTAAGGCGCTTGCAATAGATAATCAAAGTTAAGCAAAGCTGTTAAGCAAGGCTAGCAATTGGATGGGTGACCGTCCACTAAGGAAAGCCACGCTGCCCGAGATTCCTATCCCCCTCGGCATGTGAGCCCCGTTAGTCTACTGGAGGCAACTCACACCAACCAGGCGTAGGATTGATGACCCAACCCCGTACTTTAAACCGGGAATCTTGATGTGGTCTAGGGGATCACACTCGCTGTCAAAGATTTTCTTGGTCTGTAGCGCCAACCGAAAAAAAAAATGTATATATATTATTTTATTTTATTATATATATATATATATATAATATAGGGAGGATTGTGTTAAAGCTGCTCTAGCTTGTTTGGGTTTGGATGGCCCCCAGTGGAAGAATTATGATACAGCGAGTGATTGATGATATCGGCATCGAACCTTCGGGTTCTGTAAGCCTTATTATTATTAATAATTGTTTTTTAATAAAACCAAAATATATTTATGTTAGCAGGAAAATGGTGGTAAAATTGACTTATTTCGCAATGTCAGGTCGTGGGGAACCCATAAGGTTGTTACTGTCTTACTCCAAGACGGAATTCGAAGATATCAGGATTGGCACAGCGGAGGAATGGCAGAAACTGAAACCGAGTTAGATTATTTTACTATTTATTTTATAAATAAAAATGATAAACATTTATTAATAAGACTGATGAAATTCCAGCCCCGAAGTTGCCACATTTGCCAATGCTGGAAGTGGATGGAAAAACTTAATTTCAAGCGTTTGCGATTTGCCGCTAATTAGCTCGAAATGCAGTTCTCAACGGTTCTTCTGAAGAAGAAGGCCTTGCTATTGATGCAACTGTGGACACCTTGATGGATATGATAAAAAGTAATATAATATCATATATTAATTAAGATTAGCAAACAGAGTTATCATTTAGAGACTTGACAACAGGATCCAAAATATCGTCCTGATAGTCTTTAAAGGCTGTTTTAATTTCTTTTTCCCAAAATTGGAGCTTTGTGGTGCCATCAAAGCATACCCCACACCAAACCGTCGCTGAGGAAGGGTGATGACGTCTTTACACTCTTCCAATGACTGTCTGAGCTTCTTTAGAGCTGTGTGCGTACACACGATCATTTTGGTGATTAATTTTCTCTTCAATTGTAAAATTTTCTCATCGTTAAACAAAACCTTTCGATGAAGACCATTGTTGTAATGGCCAAGGAGCACTTTGCATTTTTTCACTCCATGTTAGCCTTTGTCATGTCATTCTTCGAAATGCACCCATCCTAAGGTCATATTTTATTATACGAGAAATTGATCTGACAGAGATTCCCACTTCCCCACACATAATTTGTTGTATTCGAATGAGATTTCTTCTGATTCGAGCAGCCACTGCTCTCACTGCATTTGCCGTTCTTACAGTGCGAGGACTGTCACATACAGAAAGAGTCTCATTATAACTATTACAGAGCGGTACATGAACATACGGCTGATACCCAAAGGTTTCAAAGTTTGAAAATCTCTGACCTACATTTTCCAACTTTGTGTAAGACGATCACAGCTATTCGGTTTTCTTTATCACCCCACTCCATGTTAACTGAGCAAAAGAAAAATACAAACTAATTGGGATTATTATCCTTACATGTAAAGAAAATAACCTGATAGAGTTAAGGATTATCTAAATAATACAAATATATATACAAGGATGTAAACAAACTTCAACTTTTGTAACAGTATTTATGGCAGAACTAGGTAGTATATAATATTATTATTCTAAATTAATATATGATATTATATTACTTGTTATCATATCCATCAAGGTGTCCACAGTTGCATCAATAGCAAGGCCTTCTTCTTCAGAAGAACCGTTCAGACCTGCCTTTCGAGCTAAGTAGCGGCAAATCGCAAACGCTTGAAAATAAGTTTTTCCATCCACTTCCAGCATTGGCAAATGTGGCAACTTCAGGGCTAGAATTTTATCAGTCTTATTAATAAATGTTTACCATTCTTATTTATAAAATAAATAGTAAAATAATCTAACTTGGTTTCAGTTTCTGCCATTCCTCCGCTGTGCCAATCCTGATATCTTCGAATTCCGTCTTGGAGTAAGACAGTAACAATCTTATGGGTTCCCCACGACCTGACATTGCGAAATAAGTCAATTTTACCACCATTTTCCTGCTAACATAAATACATTTTGGTTTTATTAAAAATCAAATATTAATAATAATAAGGCTTACAGAAACCGAAGGTTCGATGCCGATATCATCAATCACTCGCTGTATCATAATTCTTCCACTGGGGACCATCCAAACCCAAACAAGCTAGAGCAGCTTTAACACAATCCTCCCTATATTTTATATATATATATATGTATATATATATATATAATAAAATAAAATAATATATATACATTTTTTTTTTTCGGTTGGCGCTACAGACCATGAAAATCTTTGACAGCGAGTGTGATCCCCTAGACCACATCAAGATTCCCGGTTTAAAGAACGGGGTAGGGTCATCGATCTTACGCCTGGTTGGTGTGAGTTGCCTCCAGTAGACTAACGGGCTCACATACCTGAGGGGGGCTAGGAATCTCGTGCAGCGTGGCTTTCCTTGGTGGACGGTCACTCATTCAAGTGCTAGCCACGCTCAGCTTTCCTTAACTTTGATTATCTACTGCAAGCGAGTCAGCCCGCAAGGATACCCCAGGCCCCATATCATATATATATGAATGGGTGACCGTCCACCAAGGAAAGCCACGCTGCCCGAGATTCCTAGCCCCACTCGGGTATGTGAGCCCCGTTAGTCTACTGGAGGCAACTCACACCAACCAGGCGTAAGATTGATGACCCTACCCCGTTCTTTAAACCGGGAATCGGGACGTGGTTTTACCAGGATGTTAATAGCCCCCCTGAGGTTCGGTCCATGGACGGTCTGTTCCGGGAAAAGAAATATAGGTCCTCGTGCGCCTGCTGACTCCGAGCAGTCATAATCCATGGATCTAGACCGATTTGTCATTGTCCTTGAACCCGAGAAAGTCGGAGGGAAGGACATTGCCAGATTGGCGTCAAATGAATCGGCCATGGAGCTACGGGTGGCCAGCCGCTGCACCATGGAAACCATGGTTCGTAGCAACGTGAGGTTGGGTGACCCCCTCCCGCAAGTATCACACGTCTGTAAAGAGATCACATCTCGCGGCCAAAGATAAAAAAAAAATATATATATATATATATACCTATTATATATACACACACACATATATATATATATAATACAAATATAACAAGAAGTACTGTCCTAGAATAAAGTTTGTATCTATATATTTAAAATATGAGCCATTCCCGAAAACAAATCAAGACTTTATTTGACTTAGAAAATTGGTTTTGTTTGATTAAAAATTTAGTTTGCGATTTTTTAAAATTAACTGTCCTTTTGACGATTATATAATATGTAATGAAATATCCAAAGATTGGATAGTGTTATCTTTGAAGGACAAACTATATTGATATAAGCCATCTGCTATCATATCAAACAAGCTTATTTAGAATGATGATATCCACAAAAATGTTTACAGGCACTTGATTGATAAATCTGAACACGTTCTAAATTTATCGCTCTTTCCATCGATAGATAGAAATCTGAGTTTAGGAACGAATTGCTAGATTCCAGCAGTAACTTAACAATTCCGAAAGATTATAAAGCACATAACAATTACAAAAAATATTATAAAATAAATACCAACTGAATTGCTGAATTTCAAAACAAAAATAATGTTCTCGATCTTAATACTTACCCTTACTATATATTACATATATACGTAAGTGAAAGTAATAATAAACCCATAATATTTTAAAATTGCGATATCTCTACTAATAGTGTTTTGATTTCGATGAAATTTCTTTCATTTTTTAGGAAATTTAAATACCTTTGAATCATCTTATCACAATATCGACAAAAAAGTGTATACCTTTTTTCCAGCTTCTTATCGTTGAAGTATGTTATATAGATAAATTTAAAGGGTGTCGAGAAAATGACTTTAGCGAACTTTCATTGAAATCGGTATATTCGTTTAGGCGCTACAGTCTGTAGCATCGTTGGTTTTTCAGCATTTTTTTTTTCTCCTTTATTAACTTATCAAATTCTTTCAAAAGTTATATTTAGCATTTTTTCATATTTAGCATTAACTCTTAATAATGTGAAATGATTAACTTTTTAAAATAAACCATATTAAAGGTACTTTAGAGGAACATTGGGCATTTAAGCCCTGTAATGTGACATCAACGGAAAAGACCTAAATGATATTAAAGACCACTTCTTATACAATGATGCACCGAGTTTAATCAAAATCGTTAGAGTCGTCGGCACTTCCGGTTAGCCGATTTTAAGGAAAAGGTTGCAGCGACATCTAAGGCGTATACCTATCTTAAATACGTAATATCTGTTTCGTACGACTTTTCGTTTTTTTTAGAGCTATGAGCTAGACTGTTAACACACACATATACACACAGACCATTTTTCGGGACTTGGTTATTTGGACTCAGGGTACGCCAAAACGTGTATTTCCCTTTAAAATTCAGATTCAAAAATTTTCTCAATCGCAATACTTAGCCTTACTATGTATAACATATATACGTAGGTGAAAGTAATAAATATGAATAGAAAATATTCTTAACATAAATATGCAAAGTAAGTTGAGGAATAACAACAATTAGGTTGTAATGAGGATACAACCAGCTAATAGGTCGATCCCAAAAATCGATAAAACGACTGAAGCATCGGTGATTCGATCGATGATTAAAAGAAAGCACCATCTATTCCATTGATAAGTTTAGGATAATTGATAAGTTATAACTAAGTGGCTGTTATTAAACAAAAGTCTGCTAAATGAGGCCAGTACACTGGCTCCACACTTACCTATATTAATCCGTGGTACAGATCCCTTTTTATCAAATCATTAACATCTACTTGAAACTTTGTGAATAGCTTCATCTCATCGTAACCTACAACTATTTTATTTACGAAAACCCTTGGAATTGGGGAGTTTTCAATCTGGAGAGGGGCAAACTTTGTCTATTTAATAAGGTAATTTAATGGCGCATTAGGATAAACGAATCCAAATATAAATACATAACCTACACCCTTTTTCGTAAATCCTGTCCACCAGTTTATTTTAACACCATCCATCTTCCTTTCTCAGATACATTCCGGTACCTTGGCTTTCTCTTAGACCGGCGACTAACGTGGAACCCTCATACTAGACTTAAAAGACAGGACTAAACCGACGAAACGGCCAACTATACCGACTAAAAACTACAGAAAATCTAAACTTTCCATTGCAAACATGTTACTAATCTACAAGACAATACTGAAACCTATTTGGACTTTCGGACTAGAATTGTGGGGAACAGCGAAATTTTCTAACATCAAGCGCATCCAATCCTTCCAGTCGAAAGTCCTTCGAACAATAGTCGATGCTCCTTTCTATGTAACCAAGAAAACCCTACATCATGACCTCAACATCCCATTTGTCCTAGACCTTATCCCAGAAAAATTCTCCAAATTTCACCAGAACATTACGTATCATCCAAATCCTCTTGCACAATCCCTATCAAGCACCACCCATCCCTATAATCCTCCAAGAAGGTTGAAACGGCAGTAGCCTCGCGACCTTTTGTAGATTGTATATATGGGAGTTCTGGCAATGGCCATTTTCTCCACTCGAGACATGAGCGTATGAGGCTAAAGCGCTCTCGTTCAACTCAGCTGACTTTAGCATCAGTGATGAGGTTGAGAGAGTAGCGCAGGGTTCTCCTGGAGCTCCCTTGCCTGATTGTAAATAGTTTATATACAGTGATGGAAAAAAGTATTTGCACAACACGTTTTTATGAATAAAGTAGTTCCAAGAAACAAAAAACTTCGCTTTCTTTTGCAAAAATGAAAAGTAAATTTATTAAAAACTGAAAAAAACCTTTTTACAAAAAAATAAAAACACTTCATAATCAAACAAAATAATTAAAACAATAAAAGTGCTTGGAAAAAAGTATTTGCACACTTCCACATTTACAAGTTTATTTTAAATATTAATAGTTTAGATATTTTGTAAATAGGCCATTTGCGTCAATATTGGCTTGTAGACGTCTGGGCATTGAATGCACTAGGTTTTTAATCAAATCTACGTTTATTTGTCCCCATTCTTGAACAAGAAGTTCTTTAAGGTGATGTCCACTAGTGATATGGTGTTTTCTTACATTTTGGTCAAGGTTGTGCCATAAATTTTCAATGATATTTATATCTGGTGACTGAGGAGGAGTGTGGAGATGTCTTGGAACATTAAATATTAACCACTCCTTTGTTCTCCTCGCAGTATGTTTTGGATCGTTGTCCTGCTGGAAATAGTACTGATCCTGGATTCCCACTTTATCGGCACTAACACGCAAATTACGTCGCAAAATGTTCACATATCCTTCCGCATTTAAAATGCCTTCGATGCGCACAAGATTTCCCACGCCATGGTAGAAAACACACCCCCAAACCATAACATGTCCTCCACCATGCTTTACAGTTGTTAAAACATTTTGCTTCTTTAGGGCTTCTTTACGATGTCGCCTTATCGTCCTCCGACCATCTGAACCAAAAAAATTAAATTTGCTAGTAATCTGAACTCCCGACGTTGATTGGACCATGGTAGCCAGCTCCCGAGAACTTATCAGAGGATTTTTAAGAGCTTCTATTCTGATTTTCCTCTTCAGCCTGGGAGTTAACTTTTTTGGGCGCCCTTTACGCTCACTGTTTTCAGTTGAACCACGTTCTTCATACCTTTTTATGACGTATCTCACTGTAGAAAAATTCAACCCTAAGAAATCGGCAATTTGGCGACATGTTTTTTGCTGACTCCTCAGTAAAACCATTTTTTCGCGAGTTGCGGCACACAGTCTTTGGCATGATAATTGTCTATTGACTAAAGGAAACTGATTGAAAGACTAGAGAATACTGGTAATAAACGATTAGAGATAAATTAGTAAACAAACCTATGATCTATGGACACAGGAGGATTAATGCCAAAGTAAACAGAGCTTGTGAGTCATAGTGTGCAAATACTTTTTTCCAAGCACTTTTATTGTTTTAATTTTTTTGTTTCATTATGGAGTGTTGTCATTTTTTCCAAAAGGTTTTTCTCAGTTTTCAACAAATGTACTTTTCATTTTTATAGAGGAAAGCGAAGTTTTTTGGTTCCTTGAACTCATTTATTCATAAAAACATGATGTGCAAATACTTTTTGCCACCACTGTAGGTATGCTTGTGTTTTTTGCTTAGTTTTAATTTTATTATTTTTAGGTTATTTTATTTCATTATTTATTGTATATACTTTTTGATTATTATTTATTGTTATTTTGCTTCTATTTATTTTATATTTTTTATTATATATTATATATAGTGTGAATGTTATCCTACCTCACTATAACTAATGTCCAAGAGACAGATTGTTGTGATACTTAATAAATAATTAAATAAAATAAATAAATAATTAGGTACTGAAAATTCGTATATAACCATAACCATTTGCTTTCCAGTTGGATCGTAAGATTATTTGATCACAAAATCGCGAAAAAAAGGTGGCCTACAAAAATATTGGTCCGTTTAATCTGACTTTCACTCCCAAAACGTCAAAAAAAAAACCGAGGTTAGACGGGCCAAATGGGTCAATATTTTTGTAGGCCATCTTTTTTGTTTTCCATTTTGTGTTCATATTATCTCACGATTCAAGAGAAAAGCAAATGGGTATTAATAAGTTATCAGTACCTGATTAAATAGACAAAGTTTGCCCCCACCAGAGTTTTTGTGAATAAAATAGTGGTAGGTTACGATGAGATAAAGCTGTTATTCAGGAAGTTTCAGGCGGATGTTAATAATTCGAAAAAAAGAGGTCTGTGCCACGGGCTATTTCTCTATGGCGTAAATTTATGTGTAATATAACATATAACTTAAATAGAACCACCGATAAAACTGATAAAAAAAATGCAACCTCACCTTCCAGTGATGATTTTTTATACAGTACAAAATTTCTGTTATTTCCGGTCGAAAACACATATATGTGTTAGATATTTCTAGAATATTTGTATGCATTAGAATTAAAGCTGCTTATACTTAATTCTAGTTTAATTATAAAGAATAGAGTAAGAATCAAACAATCTTTACCTTGTTATATGAAATAATATTTGTTGTACATTTATTTTCAATTGATATTTTTTGTTTAAGAAATGATAAAAAAACGATAAAAATGATTGAATATTAAATCAAATAAGGCTTGTAAATAGAATTAAATAAAACTATTATGTATGATAAAATAAAACAGAATTATTTTCAACATTTGTAAATATGTGAACACTAGATACAAATAAGAATAAGATATGAACTCACTTGTAGTATCTTCAGTGAGAGTCAGTTTAATGCTAAGTTAAGTGTGCTATAGTGTAGTGGTGGGGTGTTCAATAGCTGATTATTTGGAACAGTTCCTTTCATTAAAAAGATACAGTTACATTTATAATCAGTTACATTTATAACTGTTTCACTCGTGATTGAATAGATCGAACGGGTAACTTCCTAAATTCATAGGATTTTCGAGAATACCTTGATCCAATAACGTGAAGATTCTACTCAAAGAATTAAATAATAAATTCGTTGATAAATTATATATAAATATGCACATTGATGATTCAGGTAAGAGATTCTTATTTACTTACACGGTGAATTGCCCAATATTATATTTATATCACATATTGTCTCGATAAATTGTGTAAATGAACCGTTTATTTTTAAATGAGGAGTGATTGTTGACTGAAGTGAATGATTGAAGAGAAGAATCGTTGGGGTGATCAGTCAAAATAAAATAGTAGAAATAAATATCTAAGTTCGTAATTCGTATCATTTTATAAACTTATCAATAACACATTTTGAAATACAACATGCTTCATATTGTGATATATTTCGCTGTCTCAAGATATAATTTTTAAATTATGTTTTAGCACTATTTATAACTTTACTGAACTATTTTGAGTAAAGTTGATTTAAACTAGTTATAAGGCCTTTCGGGCAGTCTGTTCATTAAGGAGTTCTGCATAGTTTTAGATTAATCTTGCCCCCGCTGTCAGCTAGGAATATTTGTGTTCTAAAGTAGGACAAGTCCAGGACTACTATAACTCTTCAATCAGTAACCCTAAGTACCTAAATTAAACTAATCCTAACCAACGTGAGGTTCTGAACAAGGTTCAGAAAGTCAGGCGAAGGAAGGTCGACGTATTACATAAACGATATGTTGAGAAGCGTACGCTATAGTTCTTGTGACCCTACTTTCTCCGAAGTGGTCTAAATTTAGAAACATATTTCTAAAAAAAAACAAAAAAAAAAACAACATTATCAGGGCTTATGAAAGAGCAGAACAGTTACCACATAAAAAATAGAAAGCAAGCTAGGATAATTGTTTACTATTCTAAAGATCGCCTAGCTCGTGCCCGGTAACCCCGAAGAGATCATTAGCATCGGGCATCTTGAGGGACCGTAGGTTTTGAAACCTGGTCCCGTGGTCCCGTCCTCATTGTCCCGGCTCCTGTAATATAGTTGCCGTTTCTTAACCGCCACTCTTTCCCACACTCCACCCAAACGTTCGCGGTCTCCCACGAGCGTCGCTGAAAGTTCGAAACCCACCTTGAACTTCAGTACTAGTCTGGATTGAATGATTAATATAGAACCTGAGGCCAGAACGGAGAGGATGGGACTGAGATAACTTAAATTGTTTCTTCTGGTTCACCATAACGTTTGCTTATCAGTTTATATTATCTTAAATAATTGATCATCTATACTTCTTCAACATATGGATTTTTAAATAATAAATACAACTGATTTTAATAATAAGTAATTTTGAGATTATATGTTCATTTATATATATATATATATATATATATATATATATATATATATATATATATATATATATATATATATATATATATATTTATTTTTTTTTATTTTTTAGTGGTTACATACTACATTTTAAATAATGTATATAATGTTAGAATTTTTATAAGTTAGTTTTTGGCCAGATTTGTATTTTATTTTATATTAATCAATCATTGTTTTTCTAAGGTGACTTAGTTCCAGAATAAATTTCAATTTTCTATTCTATTCTATTCAAAATATTAATATATATAGGATAGTAAATTGTGATTAATTATAGGATAATACAAAGTAATGGATTTTAATATTGTATTTTTGAAGAAATAGAAAGCTTCATAATGGATAAGGAGGTTCCGGAACATAAAAGAAGAGCTAAAAATAAAAAAATAAAATTAAGTAAAGTGAGTTTTTATTAATTTATATTAACTATGAAATAATTTATGACATAATTAGCATATGAAGACAATATGTATTAGTTAGTAAGGATAATATATTAACATTCTAATGCTATGTAATAAATAAATAAATAATAAACAACACTGGGCATACGACAGGGTTGTAGCCTCAGCCCACTTCTTTTCGTACTGGTTCTCGATCTGGCGCTGGCAAAAGCAAAACAGAAGATGCGAAGTTTTCAGTTGGGTCACAGAGATATGCAGCCTACTCTATACTCTCTGCTGGCGTTTGCGGATGACCTCGTCATATTGGCCCAGAATGAACGTGACCTCCAGAACAATATTAATATCCTAAAGGAAGATTTAAGAAAAATCAATATGAAAATTAACCCTGAGAAGACGAAATGCATGCGCATTGGAAGAAAACCTCACAGGGTTATGAGGGTATTGAGGGTCGACGGTGAGATTTTGGAGCAGGTGAAGAGTTTCAAATACTTAGGTGCCCAACTCAACGAAAATGGATATATTGACGAGGAGGTAAGACAGAGAATAGGACCTGCTGGAAGAATGTTCGGCTCGGTTAGGAAAGGCTTTCTGAATCGAAAAGAGGTGACCAAGAAAACGAAGATGACGGTCTACAGATCAGTATTCCTTCGTATACTGACGTATTCTTCCGAGTCCTGGACACTTACTTCGAAACACAGGAGCCAGATCCAGGCTCTAAAGATGCGATACCTGCGAAAAGTGGATGAAAAGACTAGACGAGACAGAATTCGCAATACTACAATCTGCGCCAATCTCGACGCCAAAGCGGTCGAAACCATTATAGAAGAACACAAGTTGAGATGATTTGGGCACCTTCTCCGTATGGACCGGAACAGAGCCGCACGGAAGACATATGAGACTCGCGTGCAGGGTAGGAGACCGAGAGGAAGACCCAGAATCTTCTGGGAAGAAAGCGTGCGAGATGCATTCCAGAAGCGAGGTTTGGAATGGAACAGGAGACGAGAGCTGGTACTGGAAAGGTCCACCTGGTCCAAGCTCTACAAGAAGCAACCTCACAATACATAGGCGGTAAAGAGGGATATGACTGTGATGATGATGATGAATAATATAATTTTGATTGATCACCCCAGCAATTCTTCTCCTCGTTTATATTTAAAGTGGTGTAAGTCCGTTTTGTAAAAAATAAATCGTGTCAACTTTCATAATAATCACGTTTTACATGATCTTTTTATTCTGAAGAAAATCGATTCAAATATATTTAAAATCATTAAAAATGTTTAATTAATGAAAATTCACTTGTTAATTAAGTGATGAGTACGTATATTTTAAAATGGCGTAAGTACCGTTGCGAGAGTTTCAAGTGGATATGACGCAACAAAATTTCATGAGATGACAGATTTATATTTGATTATAGATTATTTGGTTAAACAAAATTTGATTATAGATCACAACTCAGTTATCAAGCATCAGTCTCTCTCTTACTCTTAATTCTTCTTCTTCTTTTTCCTCACTCCACGTTAATGGCTTACCTGTTTGCTTGCAGATCTGGGTTGGCAACCTTGGAGTAATCTTCGACTTTGATTATTGCGCCCATGTATACGGAAAGAAACAAATCTAATGCCAAAGATTATGAATTCTGATAAATTAAAACCCCAAAAAGAAAACAAACTTACGAAAACTGTTACGTAAATACTCATTAAGATTTTTTCCGTTTTTCCAATTTTTTCCATCCATCCATTTTTTATATTAGATAGCGTGAATTTTTTTTTAAACTTATTACCAAATGGTTTATTATTTTCAAATATATATCAATAAAAATTTACAATTTGGTTTACAATAGAGATAACCAAGATATTAACATGTTTTAAAAAAATTGTTCGAACATGTCAATGATTTTTGTTAGTAACATTCTATTTTACTGCCTTTATTCGTTGAAAATACTAACATTTTACTATTGAATGGTCTATAAAGTAGGCATCAAATTGTTTTTAATAATAAAAAATTTTGCCAGAAACATGATTAAAAGCATTGTCACTATTATTTGATAATAGTAGACATCAAAATATTATTAACAACAATGCACAGGCGGATTTACGGGGGGGAGGGGGCTTTCGGGCTGAAGCCTCCCCCCAAAATGGTAAAATGTAAATATGTTTTATGGTAAAAAATATTAAAAAATTATGTCTTAAAGTATTAATGCTCGTTTAATTATATTTAATAGGACTTAAGTAATCACTTAAACACCGTTTCATATAGGTAGTTAGTATATTTCTGTTTTTCCAAAGTAATTATCGTTATATATATGAAAAAAAAAAAGTTTCCGGGCTGAAGCCCCCCCCAAAATTAAATCCTGAATCCACTAGTGCAACAATGTTACTGGTAACATTTCAGTGTAAACTCATCTTTATATTTAATGAAGAATAGAAAGGAATTTATTTTTCAGCCATGAAAATATTCTTGAATATATTAAAATAATAATAATAGTATACATAATAAAACAAATAAATATTAGCATATGTTTGTAGTATTTCATTTAAACACCTTAATCCTTTAAAATTTATTAAAATCTCTTAATTATTCACCTGGTATTTTTAGGTTTAAAACTTACTATTAACGCAAATTTAATAAAAGCGATAAACTATTAATTTTTAGTGCTATAAATTAATTTTTTATTCAGGAGTTGTAAATATTTTCATCGATATTAAGTTACATTTATTCATAATAAATAGAAAAATAAGAAGAAGGAAAAAGGAATTATATAACTAATATTATCTACCAAATTAAATAAGTAAGAACATAGGTAAGCAATGTGTGTATCTTAAAATATAATACCAAAATTTCATTTTAAAAATTATTATGGTAGTTTACGAAATAGTACTAAACTGAAATCATCTTCACTTTTCTGTTAATCTTGATAGTTATTAAGTTTAAATAATGTAATATAAAAATAAATGAAAGCTAAATCAAATAAGGCTTATTAACGAAATTTAATAAAATTACTATCTATAATTTAAACAAAACAATTGTCAATATTGTAAACACAAGATAAAAAACATGAATACAGTATAAATCTTACTGTGTGTGTTTGTAGTGCCAGTCAGTTTAACAATAATCTGAGAATAACTGCTCTGTGGTTGGTCCATGGAGGGAGGAGGAAGAATCTTGGCAAGGTCAACAGGGACCTTAATGAATGAGTAAACTAAAATTGCACCAAAAGTAGAAACAATAATGTCTAAGGCCAAAGGAAAAATTAATGATGTGTTCTTTTTTCACTGGTTTCTTTACTTTTGTTTTTAATGTGTTCTTTGTTTACACATAATTACAGCACCAGAGATTCTTTAACAATGTTCTTTGTAAGCCATTTAAAATCATAAATGAAATTCACATTTCATAAGTTACTTCATTAATTCAAAAAAACAAAGCATATTTTTAAATGGAGATTGGTTCAATGATAAATATTTTATTTGCTCCTTCAGTATTTAGAATGGTTCATAAATTTAGATTCTAATCAAGACACTGTCAAATCGACAGGAGAGAGCTTGAAGCTCCCCAAAATGGAAAAATAATTTATTTTCATTTTGTATAGTACAGAACTAAGTTTTATTTTTTAAATTATAATGTAGGTATGGCTAATAAATATAACCATGTCTTATCAATATTTAAAAAAAAAATTATCTCTAAAAATATTATTGCTCGTTTAATTTTTTTAATTTAATTTTGCTCCAAAAATCACATAACATCATTTCAAATAGATAACTTTTCGTTCTCTTATCTTCCTAAGTAATTATTGTTTTATATATACATACATATTTATATATAAAACAATGTTCTTTATCTTATATATATATATATATATATATATAAGATAAAGACCGGAGACTGGCGATATCAGCCTTAATACCATCTGGCAATGTAAACAAACATGTATATAAGGAGAATTACTGATTGAATAAAGCAGTGTTTTATCAGAAGCCGTGTGTGTTGCATCTCTATCCCTTTCCTTCTTTTTTTTTTATGTTTCCAGTCTGACGACGCTTAACTGGTGCCGAAACTCGGGAAAACGTCAGGGAAGTAATTTTTTTTTAAGTATAAATTTTTTTTTTGTTGTTGGTATTTAGCCATAAGGAAAAGGAGAGATGCCGACCGAGGGCTTAATTAGACCGGGAGTATTAAGCGCACCGGAAATTCCTCAACCTCAGGAAATTCCTCAGATCAATCAGGTACCCCAGATCACGCCTCAGGTACCTCAGAAACCACAAATCCCTAAGGTAGCACAGATCCCTCAGATCCAGGAGATTCCTCCCTTACCAAGGGACACGTTGGCAGAAGCGCACGCCAACGCCCTGGAATGGATGAAAATAAGGGCAACAACTACGCAGGACTTACGGAGGGCCATTGCGGACCTGGAACGCTTCGGAGGCGAGGTAGGTGAGCTCAACCATTTTTTGAAAGGCGGAGATCGCCTCATGTCAAGAATCGAGGTAAAGGTGGCGGAGGACCTGGTGAACCTTGGGGATGCAGAAGCGCTAAAAGCAGCTCTTGTGTGCCGGGTAAGGAGGAACGTCCTGAATCAGATTCAAGCAGACGAGGAAACTCCATGGCCGGTGATTAAGGAGCGATTGAAGAAAGCTTTCGGAGGAGGTAGATGGACGCCGGAAGAGGACATCTTCCAAATGTTTAGGGAGCGGCGGTCCCAACGACAGACGAGGGGACAGTACGCGGGGGTACTCGTTGCAAAGTACAACCGCATAACCGAGAAGATGCGGGAAACGATGAGCGTGGGAGAGGTTGAAGCTAGGATGGAGTTCCTTTCCACAATACTGAAAGTCCAGCTGGCTAAGGAAACGGGGAGGAGGGACGGACTGCCCTGGGAGCGATTGTTCCTCGAATGTGCCCAGGAGATGATCGACCTAAGCGCAAGAGAGGAAGAGACGCGGATGGACGTGGAGGAACCGGGATGGATCCGAGTGACGGATAGACGACAACGGACAGCCCCGACAGGTTGGAGGAAGAGGGACACAAGGCAGCAGAGTGGAGAAAAAGCCATGATGGGGGAAAGAAGATCCGGACAGTCGTCGAGGCCGAGGAATGGGCCCCGGAGAGAAGAGAGAAAATGTCACGGGTGTGGGAAGCCGGGACATTTAGTAGCGCAGTGTTAGCTAGGGTACAGCAGAGGGACGGATCTTCGGAGGAGGCAACCGAGGAGTCAGGAACGTCAGGAACGGAGACGGATGAACCAGGCAGCAGCGGAGGTGAAGGAGGTAGGCGCAGCCAACGGAGCGAGCAGCGACGAGCGGCGGCAGAAAGGAGGAAGCGGGGCGACATCTGAGGAGTGTGTCAGCAGAGAGGCGACCGCACAGCAACATGCAACAGTGTCAGAGGTAAGCCATGCTGGTTGCCAATTATTGAAGTAGACGGGGGAGTAAAGTGTCTTGTGGACACGGGTATCTCGAGCACTATCATGACCCGAAGGGCGTTAGGGAAAGTGTGCGGGAGCGAGAGGGTACTCCGGATACAGAAATGCGACTGCCAGGTGATCACTCTGGGTGGTCCCTGTAGCGTAGTGGGGGAGGCGATAATTGGGCTTGATCGGTGGACAGGGAAAGAGGGTGAGCTAAGGGTGCATGTGGTGGAGAACATGACACGGGAATACCAGGTCATAGTAGGGTGCGATCTGTTAGGGCAGGTAGGGGCGAGCATCAGAAACCATAGGGGAGCCTGGAGTATTAGGCTGGGAAAGAGGAAGTTTGAATGCGTAGGGGTCGCGAGAGAAAGAAGGGTACGGATAGGAGCGGTGAACAAGGTAGAGGACTGGAGGAAGTCGCTACAAACTGAGTTCAGAGATATTTTCTTCAGGGAAGGGGAGGTATTGGGGATAACGGGGAGGACGGTGCATGAAATGCCACTGAAGCAAGATAGGGTAATCTACGTGAAGGAAAGGAGATACCCGCAGGCGTTGAGGCAGCATATTTGGGAGGAATTAGACAGCCTAAAGGAGCAAGGGATCATCGTCGATAGTACCTCGCCCTTTAATAGTCCCCTGTGGGCGGTGAAAAAGAAGGCAGTGCCGGGGGATAACAAGGAAAGATATAGGGTAGTAATAGACTATCGGAAATTGAATGACAATAATTTGGATGAGAAGTACCCGATCCCCAGATTCGAAGATATACTCGATAGGTTAAGTGGGGCAGTAGTATTTAGCACATTGGACCTCAAAGCTGGATATCACCAAATACGGATGCACCCAGAAGATCAACATAAGACGGCGTTTACGTTTGAAAGGGGGCATTATGAGTTCACCAGAATGCCGTTTGGTCTGAAGAACGCGCCCATCACGTTTCAACGTCTGATGGACGAGTTTTTGAGGGGTATCGATGACGCGGTATGCCAAGTGTACATGGACGACCTGCTCATCTTCAGTAAAACGGAAGCCGAACACGTGGGGCATCTGAGATCAGTTTTCGAAAGGCTGCGGCAATTCGGGCTGAAATTGTCGAGCGAGAAGTCCCTGCTGGGGCAAACGCGAATTAATTTTTTAGGCCACACTATCTCTAGCGAGGGGGTCAGACCGGATGCAGCAAAGGTGGAGGCAATCACACGGATGGCGGTACCACGGGACGTAAAAGGGATCCGGAGGTTTCTCGGGACGCTTAACTATTACCGGAGATTCGTGCCTGAGATGGCAGAGTATTTGGTACCTATCAACAATATGCTCAAGAAAGGCGCGAAGATTGCGGTGACACCGGAAATGGAGAACAATATCCGGAAATGCATGAGTAGGTTGCAGGCAGAGCCTGTATTGGCGTTCCCGGATTTTGAAAAGCTGTTCAACATAACCACTGACGCGAGCGAATATGCGTTGGGGCCGTTTTGTCTCAGGGAAGTAGTGAGGGGAACGTCCGATAGCATACGCGAGCCGTCGGCTTACGGGTGCGGAATCAAGGTACAGCGCTTTGGAGAGGGAGCTACTCGCGATAGTGTGGGCTATCGACCATTTCAGGCCATACGTATTCGGGAGAAAGTTTCGAGTCCATACCGACCACAAACCCCTTCAGTGGGTAGGAAAACTCAAGGAAACCTCAGCTAGGGTCACGAGATGGAAGGAGATCCTTAGCCAATACAACATAGAGGTGGTGTATAAGCCGGGAAAGGAAAACGTGGTGGCAGACTGGCTCTCTAGGGCCATCATGATCAACGCGGTTGAAGAGGACAGGGGAGGACCATCGCGGGACGTGCGTCAATTCTTGAGTGAATGGACTCCCGATGGCGAAGGGGCAAATGATACCGCAGGTGTAGAGGACAGGGGAGAGTCCCCAGAAGAGGAGAGCTCAGCGGAGGAAAGGGCAGCGGAGATGGAGGAAATAGATGAGATCGTGAACGACAAACACCGTCAGGTGATCTGGAAGACACGAACAGCCGGAATCATGAAAATCGATTTCAGAAGGTATGGGAGAAGTAGGATCCGCGTCATTTGGTCGCGACCCGGGGTAAGCGAAGAACAAATCTGTACGGCACTGAGGGACGCCTCGGAAGCGGGTAAAACGCACTATCTATACGTGGGAAACAATACGGTATGGGATAAGATAAAGCGAATGTGGAGGTCCGAGCGAATAGGTGTGGACAGGACATTCATCCGGTGCAAGTATGCGGTAGAGACGATACAAGACGAAGAGCAGCAGCAAGCAATCACATTGGCATATCACCAGGGGAAAACCAATCACCGAGGCGTGAATGAGACGCTGCAGGCATTACGTCGAAAGTATTTCTGGTGGGGCATGAAGAGATCCATCCAGGAAATCATTGGGAAATGTGAGATATGCATGCGCACAAAATACGATCGACACCCCCCCCCCAGAGGAGTTCAGGAGGAGACACCTACAGGGAATATGCCGCTACAGGACCTCCAGATTGACACATTCACCTGGAAAGGGTTCAAGTGGGTCATGGTAATCGACATATTCAGCAAAGTGGCGATGGCACATCAAGTGATGGATAAGTCAGCCAATGCAGTTGCGGAAGCCCTACAAGCCTGGGTGCAGTTCTATGGGGTCCCCGAGAGGATTACATCGGACGGTGGTAGGGAGTTCGACAATGCCGCGATTAGGGATGAGGTGAAGCGATTGGAGATTGCGTGGCATTATAACACCCCATGACATCCTAAAGGTAGAGGCGGTATCGAACGGTTGCACAGCACACTAAGCGACCACATCCGTGTATATCAGGGGAAAAAGGGTTGGAGCCGGATGTGGCAATGAGGAAGGCGGTAACAGCCTATAACCACTCGATCCACTCCGTAACGGGATTTTCACCCATAGAAGTTCTATTCGGGATGCGCAGGCCAAGGCGGGATTATGGGGAAACTACGATTACCGAACCGTTAGTAGATCAAATTCAGAGCAATAGGGTAGAGGTAGAGAAAACATGGGAAAGATAACGGCGAGAATTAAGCGGGAAAAGAAGAAGCGGGTGGAGAGGCAGAATGTGCAGGTACGCGACCAAATGGGGGAACTAAAAATCGGTACAATAGTTTACCGGAGATTGGGAACCAACAGAGGGAAACAATTGCTACGGTACGAGGGTCCATTCAGAGTGGTTGCTATTAGGGAGCATAATCTGTTAACTATCGAAAGCGTTAATGAGCCCAGAAAGAGGAGAACCGTTCATATCGAACAATTAAAGCTCCCAATGATAGAACCGGACCATAGACCTACGGATTCGTAGTACCCTCCGCTGTATATAAAAAAGAAAAATATGTTTTTTTTTTGCCTGTCAAAACATAAAAATTGTGTAATTTTTTTTGTTATTTCATGTAAATAGAATTATAGCGATACTGTAGAGGAAATTGTATTTTTTTTTTGTTTTGTGTATAGGTTATTAAGAGTTCTCAAGTGTTGTGTTTAGTTTCTGTGTTTTTTTATTAATTTTTTTTCTTTTCCCGTTCCAGCTGATTGGAAGTGAGTTTTACTATCTTTTAAGGGTATATTGTAAGAACAATTGTAAAGTGTTAAGGCTGGTCATCGTTGGCTCCGATCTAGGATTATTTAAGTTTCCGAAAAGCCTGTTCGTAAACTGGTGGGAGGGAGATAAAGACCGGAGACTGGCGATATCAGCCTAAATACCATCTGGCAATGTAAACAAACATGCCAAATGTATATAAAGGCTCGGTCACACAGAACGCGATCCGACGTTACGTTACAATAACGCGCGATATTCACGGCGATAACTAATCCGGGGCAGTCACACAGAGGGCGTTACTTTGAAAGCGATACAGCAGCCCCGTCGCTCTGCCTGGCCTAGTCGACTAGAGAGCCTGCTTCCCGCAACTTGTATATTAATAATTTGTTTTCAATATTTTTCTTATTCATTTTTTTGAATAGAAAATAACTGATTCTGACGCCGAGGCGCATTAGTTCAGCTCTTCAGCATAAGGTAAAAAAAAAAAGAAAAAGGATTCATGAAATCAAAAAGCACATAGACTGATTGGTAGAAAACCATCGCCTCGGCCGTCTGCTTCAATTTTACGAAGATAGATTTTTTCAATATTTCCGAATTTTATTTTTGCTTTCTTTACATTTATGTTCTTTTTTAAACATAGATTATTTTATTATGAAATTATGATTGAATGTTTTGTATATCGCAAGATTATTTCATGTTTTCAGTGTTTTTTAATCTAATTTCATTAAATGTATTTGATTTAATGACTTATTTATTGTATATATATATTATTTTTCTGTATAATTTATTTCATTTATTGTATTTATCTCTGAACACTATTATAAATGTCCTTTGAAACAGATTGTAATATTTTTCAATAAATAAGTTAAATAGAATAAAAAAATTAATGAAATTAAATACCAAGCATTTCGGCCAAAATTAAGTTGTTTCTTTTGTACTATTTTGTTATTCTAAAGGGACTTCGTGCCACAATAAAGTTATTTTTCTATTCTATTCAAGAGGGTTTAACAATCGTGATTTTATTCATATGCTTTAAATAATCAGGAACTCTAATTTTAAATATATGTTGATTTCTATTGTCTTGATCGTTAAATAATAAATGTTTGGATCTTTTTACATATGTATCGCCAGTAACTTTTAGTAGAAAAACAGTTATAATCTCATATGTCATAAATAAATATTTTTTTTTAAACATTAATATTAGAAAAGCAGATAAACACAAAACGGGTTAACTTTATGGAAAACAAATATCGAAAATTTAACTTAATTTACACCTCTACATAGTTTTACCATTTTTTTTTTTTTATTTCTTTATGACATTTACAACTGTATTACATAAATACATCAAGTAAATTTGGACATAATTGATATAATGACATGAATACACTTGCTGAGTAACTACCCAATGGTAGCACTCTAATGATATGACTATGTTAGGAGATCACGGGGTTCCATTTTTAGAAAGGTAAAATTTCACATCATGTACTCGGAAACATTTCATTTTCTGAGTAATATTCGTTTCTCCTGCATCATTTTGTTACCCTTTAATTGTGATGAAAGAATGTTACTTAATTTTAAGAAGTGCATTAAAATTTCAAACGCTCAATAAAATAATATGTTCATAATTCAGGTTATAACTTCATTTAGGTTTAACTGAAGTTCGTACATGATGAAAATCTTATAAAAAATATATGGTGTTTATGACTAATGATCATTAGCAGAACTTTTATTTTATATTTTATTATTATTATTTTTTTCATTTTTAAAGTTCATTTATTTATTTTATTATTATTATTTTTTTAAAGTTTATTTATTTCATCTTATTACTAATATTTTTAAGTGTATTTATTTTATTTTAATTATTTAGTTAGTCTTTTTGGTTTATTATTTTCAATAATGAACCATTGTGATCGACCAAAAAATTCAAAACTTATCACCCTCTTAAAATTTGAGGTTTTACGTATCAGGATACGTAGATTCGAAAAACGAATTCAATTTTTTTGTCCGTCCGCCGTCCGCCGTACGCCATCCTCCTTCCGCTCATTCTCCGGACCGATTTTTTTTCAAATTTGGATATAAAATCAAAAGTCGTCCGAGGATGATCTTCCTTCACCGACATTGCCATCCGCCTTTTACTTTCAAGATGGCGACCGAAAAACCTAGGTTGCTATAGACTATAGCGCCTAAACGAACTAGCGATTTCAATGAAAATTCTTTAGTCATTTTCCAGACGCCCTTTAAATTTATTTATACAACATATTTCAACGAAAAGAAGCTGGGAAGAAAGTTACGGGGGATGGTAAAATTAAATTTCGAATAACTCAAAAAGTATACACATTTTTGTCGATGTTGTGACAAGATGTTTGAAAGGTATTTAAATTTCCTAAAAAATGAATGAAGTTTCATAGAAATCAAAGCACTATTAGTAGAGATATCGCGATTTTAATATATTTTTGGTTTACTATTTTCAATGATGAACCATTGTGATCGACCAAAAGATTCAAAAACTTAAACCACTTTTAAAATCTTTTGTTTTGGGTTTTAAATTATTTTTTTAGCATATTACTAATGATTAAAAAAAAAGTTTAGTCCAATAATTGAAATCACCTTTTTTCTTAATAACTAGGAAGGTAATGTTACTTTAAATGTATAATTGTTTGGAAATTGTGCTATAATTTGCAGCAGTTTTTTTTTCAAATTAATTATCGTTGTGTATATGAAAACAAATCTTACAGGCTGAAGCCTTCCCCCTCCCCCCAAAAATTAAATCTGGGTCCGCTACTGTATATTACTACAATTAGTGCAAAAAAGTCGTATGTAAAATTTTTCAAATTGTATTCCATTTGTATTAAAGGTAACATTTTGTAGTCTGCAACTGATATAAGTAGTCTGCTACTATGGATAGTAGCAGATGACAATAAAATATGAAATTATACTAATAAAGCATAAAGAAATAATGAGTTTTATGCACTCTTGTAAAACAATAAATTATTACATAAGACCTTTTACACTAACAGTATTGAAATTCATGTTCAGGGTGCATTTTATTTTTTTTTTTTTTTATTAAGGATAATCAAATATGGGATCTTCAAATACAGCACTCTTTTGTTGAATGTTGAAGGGTAACTATATTTCCGAATCGGCTTCTCCCAGAGATTTTATTCTCATACAAAAAATGGTATACATTGTAATATACAATGACAACGGTGAGGAAGCTATACTGACCTTACTTGGCAGACGTTTTTTTATTTTGAAACTACAACCTGATTAGTTTAAAAGTAGTGTTATTTAATTGATCGGGGATTGATTGATAACCTGGATGTTCTTTATCCAGAGAGACAAACAACCAACCAACTTCATTTAGGTCAGTAAAATCTAAATAATTTATTAAATCTTTAAACAGCTTAAACAAGTAACAAAAAAAATCTGGTGCGGGTAACACATAACTTTCACTTACCCCACTACTTTTAATAAAAATAATTTTGTGGCAATGTTGGGTTATTTAAAAAAATTTGAAGTGCATTTTAAACGAAGCTAAACTTTAAAGCTTAGAGATAACAAATCTTTAAGACCAGTAAAATTACAAAAAGTCTATTTATTATATCGACGGTAGCCAATGAAAATCTAGTTTTATAAACCACATAAATTCAGTATCTGAGGTCTCTCAGTTGACATAATGAATAACTATAATTTCAAGATTTTTGAGTAATGTCATTTTAGTGATATTTCTAGTTGGAAAAGTTGTATCTATACAGACAGTGAGCAAGTTGATTCCAGAGTAGGTGATTTCAACGTTGACATATAGAACTGCGAATAAAGGCATAAAGTTCGCCAATAGAAACATCACTAAAATTAATAATGAAGAATGTTGAAATTGAAGTTAGTTTTTCTGACAACCAAAAGGTTCATATATGCCTAGAGAGATTTGAAAGTACATCTAAATATTTAACATATAAATGATTATGGATTGTAGGACTGTAAGTTATTAAACTGTCATTTTCCATTATAAAATTTACTAAAATGAAATTACGAGATTTTCGTTGCCTGCCATGGTTAGGTTGAAAATTTTCACACTAATTGGAAGTCGACAATGTTGGTGCTTCACAAAGGGAAAATTCATAAAATTATTCACTCATTTAATTTCCTAAAAGGTTACTTGACGATTTTAAGAAAGGGCTAATAAATACCCAATAATTTAAATATAATATCATATCTAGAGTTATAGAACCACATCAAAAGTATTTATGGTTATAAATATATACATGAAATATTTTTATATTTCACTTCTTTCACACAAGTAGAATTAAATAGTATTTTAAACAATGACATTGGCATGATTCGATGGATTTTAAATACTTTTTTTCAAACTTAGAAAAGTACTTTAAAAGTTTACATTTAGTAAAGGAATTTCGCTTAATTTCATTGGAAACATGTGATTTACGTTAAGTAATGTTAGTTTTCTGAAAATATTATTTCTATTTTTTTTTTGTCACTCTGCGTTACCTTCTATTTATTTATTACATTTATTTATTTAATTTTATTTTTTCTGAAATTCTTCGCTTTCTAACGATATATTATACGTATACCTTCTGACTGTTATTTCCGGAGATTCATTTTTAACCAGGATAAGCATTTTTCTTTTTTCTTCAGTTTCCAGTTATCATATTCTTTTGAACATCATATTTAGCCATATTCCTTTAAACTTCATGTTTAGACATTTTTTATAGTTACTGTCATTATAAGAGAGTTGATTTTTTCAAATAATCCATATTAAAGGTGCTTTAGGGAAAGATGTATATAAACATTGTACATTTAAACTCTGTAAAGTGAGATTAATGGGGAAAAGACCTAAATGATATTAAAGACCACTTAATTATGCAATGATACATCGAGTTTAATCATAATCGTTAGAGCAGTTTTTGGGAAAACTGTAAATATGTGTTTCGCTGTTGATATAAAGTGATACTTCCGATTAGCTGATTTTATATATAAAAACCTTAAATACGCTATTTAAGTTTCGTGCGAGTTTTCGTTTTCGAGCTAGGCTGTTCACTTGCACACAGACACAGACTAACAGACACACAGACCCTTTAGCAGGACTTGGTTATTTGGACTTAGGGGACCTCAAAACGTGTATTTCCGTTGAAAACTCAGATTCGAAAATTTTAGCGATAGGAATACTTTCCCTTTGTTATATATTACATACATAAGTAAGCAAAAGTCAAAATACCAATATATTTTCTTATAGTTTTGAGGTTAAGCCAATTAATTAACAACTGTTTTGGTGACATTTCAAAATTTAATTTTTCTATTAATAAATATGAGAGGACGATTGGTTTGATTATTTTTGTTGAGATGACTATTAACGTGAACCACTAGTCAAAAATTACGAATCACTCCATTCAACACTAAATAAATGGGGACTTGACAATCTACAATCGAAATACCAACTATTTTTTAATAATATAATAAAAAAATTAAATTAACAATAAGGCCATAACTTTATAGATAAATAAACTATGTTTCAATTTAATTTGTTTTTATTAAGAAATTGTTTGCTTTATATTTATTAGGTTTTCCAACAATTTTTTGCTAGCGTTTGAGTTTTTGCTACACGTTTTTCGAATATTTATTGCCGGTTTCTACCGATGAAGCTTGTTTCTCTTTAACAAAATTGTATTACATTCCAATTCTTAAAAATTGTGCTAATGAACATAAAATTATAAAAAGATATGTTATTTGGTTATTCCTGTATTTCTTGCTTTGAAATATTAAAAAAATTAATATATTATATATATATATATATATATTTAATTTTTTTAATATTTCAAAGCAAGAAATACAGGAATAACCAAATATATATAATTTTTTAATATATTCCAGAAGATATTTTAATAATGAACTTTCGTTCTCCTTTTTTTTATGTAAAACCAGATTTATTTCAAATTATTATTTACTTCAAATGACATATCTATTTAATATTAATTTCGTAGTAACGAATTTCTTTTATTGCCATATATATCTTGGATAGTTATTATCTGTTCCTCAACCGTTTTAAATATGCAATATACACAGATTTTTTTTTTTATCATTTATGTCTTTAGTATAGGCAAAATTAAAATTAACAAAAGAACGTAAGTATAATTTTTAAATGATTTCAAGATAAAAAAGTATATAACATATAATTATTATAATGTTCAATAATTATAATAATAATATCAATTAATACATTACTTGTGATATTTAGCTCTTCCACAATTTTTTTCCATGTAACCTCCTTTTTAATAATTTTTTTTAATATTTGCTTGAGGTCTCATATCAAATAAAAATGGAAAATTCCTCACTTTTTATATAAATAATTCGGTGTTTAACATATCTATATGAATACTACCACTAAATAATTTCAACTGTAATTTGTATCTATAATATTTTTCAAACATAACGCCGGCCCCGGCGATACACCTGTAATATTTTTCAAACGTAACGCCGGCCCCGGCGCTACAGAATGTATCGCTGAGGTGTAACGCCCTCTATGTGACTGCTATAGTGGAAAAGATAGTAATACAACTGTAGCGCTGTAGCGCCGCGCTAAATAACGCCTTCTGTGTGAACACGCCGTTATAATCCTGCAATAATCCTATTAACTTGGGTATTAGCTAACTTTTCTGCCTACATTAGGTTGAGAATAACGCCGAAGGAGGGCGATATTTTTGTAATTTGTATCAATTTATCGCCGGCCCCGGCGCTACAGCATGTATCGCTGTAGCGTAACGCTCTCTATGTGACTGTTATAGTGGAATAGATAGTAATACAACTGTGGCGCTATATCGCCGCGCTAAATATCGCCTTCTGTGTGACCGAGCCTTAAGGAGAATTACTGATTGAATAAAGCAGTGTTTTATCAGAAGCCGTGTGTGTTGCATCTCTATCCCTTTCCTTCTTTTTTTTTTATTTTTCCAGTCTGACGACGCTTAACTTATATACATATATATATATATATATATATATATATATATATATATATATATATCAGCTTTTGGGCTGCCGCCACACAAAGTTAGATCCTGGATCCACTAATTTAAGATAATTGTATGAATATTTTATTGATGAATTACATGAAAAAGCTAATTCGTTAATCTTTTTTAATATTATTAAAATAGTTTCAAATAGTTAAAATTAGAAAAATTGTTTGAATTATAATCAATAATTACCTAGTGAATGATTTGAAATAGAATTGTAAATTGAAACAGGATTATTTTTAATAACAAACAAGTAATACTTTTTTCTAAATATATTCTAAGCGTATATGGTCAATAAATCCCATATCAGAAAAAGTTATTTTTATTTGTTTAAAAAATGAGATAAATTGATTGAATCAAATAAGTAATAATAATCAATAAAATAATTGGTGAACTTAACAAATAAGTCATTAAAATATTTTAACTAATTACCCACATTTGATTTTTTTAAAACTAGGACATTAGGAATAATTTCAGAATAGGCCTATCAAACAGTAGTACACTAATGCTACTTTAAAAAAAAATTAATTTAAAAAACAACGCATACTTCTTGGAACTTGGAAAACATACCAAAACATTAATTTAAATAAAGCTGTTAATTTTAAACGTATACATTTGATACCAAACTACCAATGATACTCTGAAGTGGCGGTAATCTAACAATAAATCAATTTGATACAAAGTTTTTTTATAGTTTTTGTATCTCAATATAATTTGGATTTGAATATAGTGATAAAATAAACACTAGTCTAGAGAAAAAACCACTTCAAATATTTGCGTTTGTAAAATGTTAAAACGTATTCTCGGACTTGGAATATTCATTATTTGAAGCTGCTGCTTCAAACTTGAGAAACATGCCATTTATAAATCATGTTACTGTACTTTGGAAAATCTGCTAACATATCTACTTTGAATATACCACATAGATAGGTACCAAGAGTCAAAACCACGATGTCAGCCCAAGTAAGTTGAAAAAAAAAATAAAGATAAATAACAGAATTAAAGTGTATTTAAATTAATGCAATAGTTATTCATAAGTCTTATAAATAAATAATTAATAATTATAAAATTCATAATTAAATAGTTGTATTAAATAAATAATATAATAAACACATTTTAAAAAGACGATTTTGAACTACTTAAAATATGGTGATAATTCCTAAATCCACTTTTCTATTTTCTATTTAATAAATGAAACAACTTAAAATTAGGGTCACATGCTTCTTTACAGAAAAGCAAACATGAAATAAAATCAAAAAGTGTCATAACAATCTATAAATAGAGTTTAAGGGTACTGGATTTCTTGGAGTATCTAAGAATTGCTAAAATTTAAAAAAGAAGTGTCAGTTATAATCAATTAAACAAGTATTACGCCAACAACATGGAGAGCGCTAGATCATATGATCGTACTGTTCATAGTATGCCTAGGATGTCCTGTTCTTGAGTCTTCACTAATTTTTGCATTGAATTAAAAAATAACTCTGAAACAAAAAATCGGACCTGCATACTGTAAGCGAGAATTAGATGGAGCCATCAGATTTCCGATGTGTAACACTCGGGTAAAGTCAGCTGGAGTCGGCTAATTGAAGTGTTTTTGAATATGGATTAAAATATATCAAAACCTAAAAATGGGATCTGCATTCTGTAAGCCAGGGAGTTGTTCAGCATTTCATCCTCTCTGTAATGGGGTTTTATTTAAAATTGTATATTTACGGAATTCTCTGTTAGAGAAGCTAAACGAGAAAAATGGTGTTGGAAACCAAATTATAACGAGTTTTATTGAAGATATGTATCAAAATATCTCTGAAGCAAAAAATCGGACCTGCATACTGTAAGCGAGGGAATTGTTCAGCATTTCATCTTCTTTGTAAAGAGCTATTAATCAGAATTGGGTAATAGTTGAGATGATGCCCGCAGCCTTTTGGGTTGGGGTGGGGGCGCCTATCCTCAATGATAGTTTATGGTTAGGTTAGGTTCCTGGCGGGGAACTTCGTTTCCCCCACTACTCTGCCCCTTACCACTACTTTTTGAAATTCCCGCGACTACTCATCATCCTGCGCTTCCTGTCTTACGTTCATTTCCGGCAAATGTTCGACTGGCAGTTCCAAAAACCGCCGTCGCTAATCCCTCTACTTATATATTTTTGAAAATCCCGCGACTCCCCCACCATTATGATTTTCCAGAATTTAGTTCATTTCCTTTGGGTTCGGTTCAGGACGCATTCAGTTTTCATTGTATTTAACTACATTTTGTGGAATTATATAATGAATTGTCAAAATTGTATTATGACACATAATCAACTTTGCGAGGAATATGGGCTAGATCCTAACAATTATCTTGAATTATTGAGGAGACATGGAGTAATCAGAAGAATGTACACCTGTCCACATTGTAGGGAATTTTGTCGGGAAGTTCCCGACAAATTAGTGTTCAGGTAATTAAATATTACATGATTTATGAAAGTTAATTACTATCATTTTATAGTTCTCAATGTTTTACTCTTAAATAATTCGTTATATGTTCTTATAAATTTACTTTCAGATGATGTTTTAAAACATCTCATCCTCACTGTACTCATTGAATCTTTAATCTTTAAAACATGTTCACTGTTTTCAAAATGGTATATTACTTTTCCAATAACGATTGTATTTTAATGATTAACAGTAGTTCTATTATAGTGCCTTTTTGGGATGACCATTCGAGATCTCTCCTCACACTGTATGGAATACAGACATTAGTCTTGAGTAATTAAATAGTTGTTAAATCTTTCAAAACATGATATCTAACAAAATTTTATCTATGCTAATGTAAGTTTGATACAATGCTTTAACCTATAGGCACTATCATTATCTTAATACAAACATTGCTATTAAAGATTGAAACTAATTTCCTAGAGATTCTATGGATGACCCATTTAAACAGCCTTGAACAATCTGGTGTTGTCTAAAACTTTAACTCAAAAAAATCCAGATACCGTGTTGTATGACAGAGTGCCTTATTTGGTTTATGCTGTGTAAATTAGTAATTTAATTGGGATACCTGATTTTGTTCAAATCAGTGCTTTCTTAATAATTCTAGCAACAAAGATTGTCCTGTTATGGTTTAGCAAAAAATATCTACATTTCCAAACCACTACATAGCTTCATTAATTATTATTATGTCTTTCATCAATTGATTCATTTAATTAATTGACTTAATTTCTTTATGATTTTCAGGTGTGATAAGTCCACAATAGTTAATGGGATTATGGTCAGGTGTAATTTTTCAATTTCTATGAAACGGAACACTTGGCTGCAGGGATCAAGGCTCACGTTAAAGACTACATGTAAATTTATTCAAATTTGGTTGACCTATCGTCATCCCCGGCAAGCTGAAATAATGTCTCAATTAAAATTGTCGTGCACAAAAGTTGTAGACTGGTCCAATTTTTGTCGGGAGATTTGCCTTGAAGCCCTGATAGCGAGAGGTGATATCATAATTGGCGGTGTAGGATTAGAAGTAGAAATCGATGAAGCAAAGCTAGGAAGGAGAAAATTTCATGTCGGTAGGTACATCGATGGATCCTGGGTTTACGGGGCTTTCGAAAGGAGTAGTAAGAAATGTTTTTTTGTTAATGTTCCGGATAGGAAAGCGGATACCCTAATAGGTATTATTCTTCAAAGAATTGCTCCACGTACTACCATTTTTTCGGATAGGTGGCGAGGGTACGACCCCCTTATTAATCATCCCCAATACACACACCTGACCGCCAATTATCAATATAACTTTGTGGACCCAGACACAGGGGCTCATACACAAAATTCAGAAAGAACATGGAGAGATACGAGGAACAATGTGCCATCTCTTTTGGCAGAAAAGAATACCATATGGGTGGATACCTGGCAGAATTCTGTTGGAAACGAAAATTTATAATAGAAGAAAGATTTCATGAATTTTTGATTGAAATTGCCAGGCAATACGACCCATATGGTAACAGATAGGTAAGAATTTCTATCATCATTATTAATTATAATAAATAAAATTAAGGGTGAAAATGAATGCCACTATGGTAGATTACAATAGTTTCTATTGATTAAGCACCATTTCAATATTATCTGTCAATTAATTTATTGTTATTACAGACACCTTTCACTGATGCCAATTTGAACTCACGTGGCCTTTAATATTTTGTGTATGAGGTAAGAAATTCATCATTATTACATCATTAACAATTTTAATAACATTGACATTTTCATATGAGTGCTGCTATGGCAGATAACAATCTCTATTTAATTGTTTTAGTTCAAATTCAATATTATATCACATCATTTATTGTTGTTACAGACCTGTCGTCAATGGCTTCTTTTTACCCTATGTCTTCGATCTTAAGATGTGTCTCATTTCAGATTCACTGTATTTGAAGGTAAAAATTCGAAACATCACTTCATTACCTATTATTATTTTTAAAAAACTCTTGATGTTATAAGTGCCACTGAGGCAGAAACAGTTGTGTCTATATTTAATTTTTTAAGAACAAATTCAAAGTTATATCACTTAATTTATTGTTGTTAGAGGTTTTAGAGTGAATGAATGATACTTTGTTATTTTCTCTTTCAACAGAATTCCTCCAGGATAACCCGCCATATGATTTTTCTCTTTCCAAATCTAGGTGTTGTAATATAAGGGGCTCCTACCCTTGCAACCTATCAGCCTTTCTATCAAGGACGTTATCAAAAAAGAATCTCCTAATTCTTTTAAAAGCTGCAAAAACCCATGAACCATCAATCTATTTACCAACATATTTTCATGTTGGTTGATATTTTCACTTCCCAGGCTTAGCTTCATCAATCTCAACCTCTATATTAGCGCATCAATAAAAATCTCCTGGGAAAAGTTTGACCATTCAATAACTGCACTCTTAAGACATATTCAACTGCAACATGATAAACTGTTGTTGGGGATGATGTGCGACCAACTGCATGCAAATAAATTTGCATGTGGTTTTCAACGGGAGATGACCTGACATTAACCATTGTGGACTTGTTGCATCTGATAATCATCGCATACCTAGATTTGTAAGGAGAAATCACATGGCAGGTTACCTAGCACAATTTGGTACTAATTTATTACACGGGTAGCCATGGGTCATTAATTTGCAAAAAAAACTCAAAAATCATCAATTTTATTGTTTTTTGCAGGGGGTCGTACCCTCGCCACCTATCCGAAAAGATGATAGTGCCTGGAGCAACTCAATTCTTTGAAGAATTATATTTATGAGGGTATCCGCTTTCCTATCTGGGACATTTACAAAAACATTTCTTAGTACCCCTTTCGAAAGCCCCAAAAACCCAGGAGCCATCGATAAACTGACCGACATATTTTCTTCTTCCTAACTTCACTTCATCGTATTTCCACTTCTATTCCTACACCTCCAAGTATATTATCATCTCTCACCATCAGGGCTTCAAGGCAAATCTCCCGACAAAAAGTAGACCAGTCTACAACTGTCCTGCACGACATTTTTAATTCAGACATAATATCAGCTTGCCGGGAATGACGTTCGACCAACCACAAGGTTAATAAATTCCCTACAAAACAAAAAAAGTCATTAAAATTGAACCATTAGGAAAGATATAGGTTATTGTAATTTTTAAATCATAAATGAATTTTTAAAATGGTTTTCTTTTCCCTGGTCGATTACAATCCCAGGGTAAATAAGAAATGATTCGTATATCTTATGATATGTTGCGTTATTTTATATACTTATTATTTTGTCTCTTGTTCACTGACCAGATTCATAAGCAAAATTGATCACACGCACCGGCCAACTAGTATATACGCTACTAGTACTGGTATATACACTACTTGTACTAGTATATAAGCTACTAGTACTAGTATATACGCTAATAGTACTAGTATTAGTATATACACTAGTTGGCCTGTGCGTGTGAGTAATTTGCATATGACAAAAGACAAAATAATAAGGTTATAAAATAATGCAACATATCATAAGATATAGGAATAATTTCTTATTTACTCAGGGATTGTAATCCACCTATAAAAATAAAATGATTTTAAAACTTCATTTATGATTTACCCCTACATGTTTAAAAGTTACAATAAGCTGTATCTTTCCTAATGGTCCAATTTTAATGATATTTTTTGTTTTGTAGGGTATTTATTAAATTTTAATAGGTGCAAAAAACAATTAAACTTATACTTTTTGAGTTTTTCACAAAAAAGTTTCTCTTCTTACTCTTTCAAACCTGAAGGAGTAGAAAGTCATGATAGTGAGGGCTCAATCATTGGATTTAATGAAATATTAACAAAGATATAGCTTAAAACAACTATTCACTAAGCCTTATTATTATTATTACTGGTTTTAAATCATTTTCTTTTCCTTGGTCAATTAAAATCCCAGAGTAAATAAGAAATGATTCCTCCATCTTATGATATGTTGCGTTATTATATATCAATAGTATTTTGTCTTACCCCACTGACCTTTGATTTGATCACTGACCAAATTCCTACAGCAAATTATTTACACAGGCTAACTAATATATACTTAACGCTTGATTATACCCATTATGATTTAAAATCTTAATTTCCTACATAATGAAAAATATCAAATAAGAGCATTTTGTACTCCTATTTTGATGTTATTTTTAATTAAAATTAATTCCTTTCTGAAATAAATACTTTCCGTTAACTTGTTTTCATATTACCTAGTTCTGCCATAAATACTGTTACAGAAGTTGAACTTTGTTTACATCCTTGGGTATTATTTAGATAATCCTTACCTCTATCAGGATTTTTCTTTCACTCAGTTAATGTGGAGTGGGGTGATATCGAATAGCTATGATCTTACAGAAAGTTGAAAAATGTAGCTCAGAGATTTTCAACACTTTGAAACCTTTGTTTATCAGCCGTATGTTCGTGTACCGCAATATAAATAGATATAATGAAAGCCTATCTGTATGTGACAGACCTCTAATCCGCACTGTAAGAATGGCAAATGCAGTGAGAACAGTGGCTGCTTTAATCAGAAGAAATCCCATTCGAAAACAACAAATCATGTTTCGGGAAATGAGAATCTTTGTCAGATCAATATCTCATATTATAAAAAGTGACCTTAGGATGGGTGCATTTTGAAGAATGACAGAACAAAAGTTAACCACTTTCTTAAAAAAAAATTAGAATGGATAGATGCAAAGTGCTCCATGGCTGTTACACCAATTGCTCTTCAAAAGATTTTGTTTAGCGATAAAAAAAATGTTTATAATTGAAGAAAAATTGAATCGCCAAATTGATCGTATGTATGCACACAGCTCTAAAGAATCCCAGAAAGTTATTGGAAGAGTGGAAAGAGGTACATAATCCCTTCCTCAGTGATGGTTTAGTGGGGAGTTTGCTTTGATGGCATCACAAAGCTCCATTTTTGTGAAAGAGGAGTTGAAACAGCTGCTAAAAATTATCAGGACGATATTTTGGGATCTGTTGTCAACCTCTAAATGATACTCTGTTTGCTGGAAGTCATTGAGTTTTCCAGCAGGATTCCGCTCTAGCTCACAAGGCCAGGTCAACCCAACAGTGGCTTCAAAAGAACATTCCAGAGTTCATCTCTGCCTCGGATTGGCCCTCAGGAAGGATCTCAACCCACTAGATTATCGGCTTTGGTCAGAACTGGAGAATATAGCATGCCATGCCACAGAACATAACCTAAATTGGAAGCCTCAAGCAATTTCTGGTCCCAGCAGTTGAGCACTTTCCTCAAGAAGTGCTGCATGCTGCTATTGATGACTGGCCACAGAGATTAAATGCCTGTGTCAAGGCAAAAGGGGGACATTTTGAGTAATTTATTTTTTGTTTTACTCTATAGGTATACATTTTATTTTCTACTATTGGACTAATTTTTCTTTTGAAATCTGTGTATATTTCCTTGTAACAATATTTATGACAGGTCTAGGTATATTGCCATTTGTTTACTAACTAATTATTTGATTAATTAATCACAAAGGCCAACTAGTTAATCTTGTTTAAAATTTCAATCATATTTGGAATTATATCACAGGGGCCCGTATAATAGACAAGTATCCAGAATTCTGTTGTAATAGGAAATATCAATGAAAGGATATCTTCCACAAAATAATGGCTATTCCACACTTCTCCACGATAGACTGGTAAGAACTTTAAACATTACATCATTAAGAATTAGTATAGAAACCTATGTCGTCATATGAGTGTTGCTGTGACTATTAACAATTAATAGCTAAAATAACTCCATATTTACTGCATATAATTTTTCAACTAACCAGCTGTATTTTACCTCATCTAAGTGAAAATTGCATCGAAATATGGTTTGGAAATGATTGATAGTAGTTATCATTTACGCTACAGGAATTGTTTGTAAGGAGTGAGAAGGTGCAGTCAACAATACTCATTATGTTGGTGTAATATTTATTTATAGCCAGTGTTGCAGGGCTATAAAGAACAGGATAATAAAAAAAAAAATATTAATAACTACAAAGTACAAACAAACTAAAATATCAATTGATGTTATTTTAATTATTTTGTAACAAAACTCAGGCTATAAATAAATATTACACTAATATAGTGTGTGGTTGTTTATCGTACTCTTTTCATCCAGCCAACTATTCCTTAAATATAAAATAGGTTAGCTTATTCTTAACTATATAAAGGTAATATAAGGTAAAGATTTCTTTTCCTTAACTATTACTGACATCTTCATTTATTTTTTTAGGAATGGAAACATGGAAAAATTGGGCATCCCAATATAAAAACTCATGGATTCATGACTGAAAACATCAAAACAAATCATTTACGCTACAGGAATTGTTAGTAAGGAGGGAGAAGGTGCAGTCAACAATCACTCATTATGTTGGTGTAATCTTTATTTATAGCCAGTGTTGTAGGGCTTCACCAGGGCTATAAACATAAGCAGTTATCTTGGTAAATAAGTTCATAAACATTATAAAAAGGTTTTGCCTATGATAATTATTAAGTTTATCTTATTTACTTAAAAAATTTATATTGAAGGAAAAACATATTAACGATCAATGACAATTTAAAGTTATATATTTGAAAATTTGTAAGTTATGTATTTAGCTAGAAGAGTTATGATTTAGATTTTAAAATTATTAGCTATAATATAAAATATTTTAGATTCTTATTGGGTTGTCCGGAAAATAATGCAGAATTTTGAGTTTTGAACAAACTCATTATGTTTACTGGATTATTCATTTGTATGAATATCAACACTTATTAATCCTCTTCCAAACGATAATGTTTGTTTACCTTTGTAGCATTTTGCTGCTTATAAATAATTCAGTCTTTACTAACATGATTTTGTTTTACGAGATTAAACTTGGTCGGAATGGGGCCAAGATGGCCAGAAACATCAATTAAGTCTGAAGCAGCCTCTTGATGAATGCACTGTTCAATAGTAGTTTAAAAAATTTCGGAAGGAACACTTCAGCCTTGAAGACAGAGAAGGACATGGAAGAAAACTCCGGAACAACTGTTCAAAAACTTGCATGGAAACTTTACCTTTGCAAATTGAACTTCAATGACCACCACAAGGCGATTGGAAAGGTATAAAAGCTTAAAAATTGAGTTTCACACTCATTAAATGACCACCAAAATAACCAGCATTATGCAGTTTGTGCTTCAACTCTTTGCCGAAACAAAAACGATCCTTTTCTGTGCAGAATTGTTACTTGTGATGAAAAGTGGATACTTTAAAATGACAGTGGCTCGATACAGGAGAAGCAGCAGTACATTTTCCAAGCCCCATACTCATCAACAGAAGGTGATTTTTACTGTTAGGTGGGCTTTATCTGCTTGTTTGATTCACTACAGCTTCTCCTGTAATCCTGGAGAAACCATCAATGCCGAATCGTATTGTAACCAAATTAATGCAATTCATCAGAAATTGGCAATAATGAAGCCATCTTTGCCATCAATCGGAAGGGGTCCATTTTGTATGACAACGCCCCACCAAATGTCTCGCGTGTAACGTCACACAAACACTGTTCGAGCTTGGATATGAAACTGCCACAACCGCCCTATTCTCCAGACCTCTTGCCTACGGATTATAATTTTTTTAGACATCTGGACCACTTCTTAAATAACAAAAAAATTAATGGAAAAAGAGAATTAGAAAATGTGTTTTTGGAGTTTATCAATTCTAAAGATAAGAAATTCTATTTTAAGGGAATGGGAAAGTTTCCAACATGAAACAGAATTGCATTGATAGCAGTGGAGACTATTTTGATTAAATAAAATACTTGTAAATATTTCTTTGTAAACCAAAATCCTGCATTATTTTCCGCACAATAATAATAATATTCAATAAATATTGTTTTATATTGTATTTGGTTGTTTTCTCGTCAAACCTATTATTGTTAATTATATAGTTTAATTATGATATTATACAACCCAATATGTAAAACTTAAGTACCGAAAAGCTTTACACCACGGTGGGTAACATCACTCCAAAACTAGAATTGCATTTTTGTTTTCAATTTCTCGAAATAACTTTCATAGAGAATTGACTTCCACTTAGCAAAACAATTTCCAATTGTTTTCACTTAATTACTTTTAGCAAATATCTTCAGGGAACATATTCTAACTTTAGAGTAATGTCATCCCCTAGAAGTAAAGTTCTTCTATTTAATAGCAATTAATTAAATTCTAATTATGGTAACAGTGGTGATATGCATAGCTGAGGTCAAGAATAACTTGTGATGGATTCAAATGGCGTGTAGTTTCTTTTCATTTTAATTTTTAATCAATGTATCTATTAAATTCATATATATTTTTGTTGAATATGTTTTTAAAAAAACGATTATATTTATAAAACTAAATTCTGATTATTTTAATGTTATATCAAAATTATTTTTATAATCTTAATTTGAATAAGAAAGATAACAAAGCCATGTATATTTTTTAATTAAACAAAGAATTTTTGTGTTGTTTTCTTTATTTGCTTGGCTTAAACTTATTTTGAAGTAAGTTATTTAAAAAAATTATTTTTCATAATGCAATAAATGACATAATAACTGAGTATTAAAAATATCTATGACTGACAACCATAGTTTACAATGATTAGTGCTTATTTGTTTCAAGTGAAATAATTTATAATAATATATAGTAATGCTGTGTTTTTACTTCACCACATTTATTTACATTTTTGTACCGGCTAGTAAGCCATTTTATTTTATTTAATCACGCTTCTTTCTAAGAAGCATGATTAAATAAAATGGCTTACTAGCCGGTACAAAAATGGAAATAAATGTGGTGAAGTAAAAACACAGCCTTATTTTATACCATAGTTTACAACTTTTTATATAGTTTTTATAATAACAATAACATTTCTTAAGTACCCAAAAATATCTAAACAAGATATTTATAATGAATATAAATTTATCATAATAAATACATTTTAGTTAAGATTATATCTATTTAAAAATGTAACATTATTTTATAGTAATTAAAATATCCTATTGTTTGTATATTTAGCAGTTGGTTTTTTTTTTTTTTTTTTTTTTTTCCACTCTTCTGAATGAAGAGGGCGGTTCAGCTTTTAAAGTTATAATTTATGATATTTAAATTGTACATATCGCCAATACAAATGCTAATTATCAAATATAATTTTCAACCCTGCTCTCTAGCGATTGTATTTGTAGTTAATTATTTTTGAAGAGCGAATACAAAATCTTCATATTCATAAAAGCATATATTAGTGTGGAAATTATAACATCCTCGTTTGAGCTGAATTGATAATCATATTAGATTGATGATTTTCAGATTAGATAATTAGCATTTGTATTGATGATATCATCTGTATATATTGTAAATTTTATTGCCCATGTGTAGTTCTATTAAAGAATTATTTTTATCTTTAATTAAACAGTTGATATCAGCAACATAATAAAAATTGTTCTTTACTTATGATTTATCTGTTGTCTATTGTTTCATTTATTGTAAATACTTAATAATTGAAAGTGTTTAGTTAAAAATATATATTGTCCAACAAAAGTTTTCTTATATGGATTAATTGAATTATATTCTTAATTGGATTAATTTATTATATTGTTCCAATAAATAATAATTTTTTCCTTTGAAAATTCATATTCATTTACTAAGACATTTCAGAATTCTTTCATACATTATTTCTTTATTTTTGTGAAGTAGAGTCCAATTTGTATGATCTACCAAGTTGAGAAGTTACCTGTGGAAGTTTTATTGAACAAAGAAGATGAGATGATGGAAAGAAACATTTAGTTTCTTTTGTTGTATTGTAGAAAAAATTTTTTTTCGAGTCTATAAAAGAATTAGGTCATTTAGAAAAAATTGAAAATCTGGGAAAATGTATACAAGATATTTAGTTGGACTATTTTACTTTTTTTAATTGTCATAATCATTGTGAAGGGGAAAAAGATACAATTTTACTTCAACACTTTTCAATTGATATAATGTGTACTATAGAGTTTAGGATAGAATGGGTTGTAATATCAGGTGTATAATCCGTGCCGAGAATGAGTGGGAACCGAGTTTCCAAATTACCATCTTAAGGGGACACGCACAGGCTAAGAAAAAAAGAGATGTGTAATAAATATCATTATTTACTTAAAAGGTTCTTTCACTGATGTATGAATGGATTATATACGAGAATTTTTTTGGAGTTTCTATAGTAGTCTAGGTTACCATACTTGATCCAAAGTCTGTAATATAAAAAATATTACTCTGTGCCACATCTCATAAAACACTGCAAGTTAAAACTGTTGAATATAGAAATGAAATGTTTGAAATCCAAACTGTTCATAAAAATTAAATAATTTGAATGGATGATAGGGTACAGGTGATCGGTCATCAATATTGTAAACAAAGTGGATCAATTGGAAAACTGATATGATAAGCAGAATGAAATTACTTTTTTAATGCAAGTCTAAAACAGGAATACAATTAATAATCAGAGTTGATAAAAATGATATAAAATAAATAAATTTGATTCCAAAAAAAAAAAAATGTAAGACAAATTAAAAACAAGGTTCGAGATCAATAACTTGATTTTTCTAAATTTCCAATCTGTTAAAACAAAGAAAGTTTTTAATTAAAATCTGTGAAGAATTGGTCTCAAATCAAACTTAGGTTTGATGATTTGCCATGGAACGGTTTCTATAACATAATAGCTTTAAATGTTTTTGATAAAATATTTCCACAATTTTATCATAAATTTTGAATTATATTAAAGTTATTAACAAAGTTATAGAGTTTAAATTAATAAGGAAATTGTTAATTATGAGTTGAGAGAATGATAGGAAATTCGATAACTTATTAATTAGAGTACTAATTGTTTAATTATAAAACTATACATCATGAATTAACACATCCACATTGATTGAAGAGACTAAATAATTAACAGTTAAAAAATATTAGATATTAAAAATTCAACTGTATGTAGATATTAAAAAAAAACAATGTTTTACTTAACAACTACACAATGCTATTAATAACGTCTTTGAAATGGTAGAAATACCTTATAGCTCTTAATAATCCACTATATTCTCTGTCTCTAAAGCAGAGGATAAGAATAATCCATTGTATTATATCAGTATCAATTCTGAAAACCTAATAGTTAAATTATTGGCTTACTAAACAATGGACAATAACTAGTTAAAGAATATAGGCAGCATTTAGGAAATATTATTCTGTTAATAGCTTTCTTACTACAATTATCTTGAATTTGCAGAAGAAAGACTATAAGATACGTGTTACATTTTGTTTCATATATTTCGTTATCTACTAATGTATAATTTACTGCTGAGCATTATATTACTCAGGTGAATCCATCAAAATGGTTAAAATAAAATGAGTCTAAATCTTGAACAAGGAGTTGAGTGACTATAAGGATTGACAGAATTCCTTGAAATATTATTTGGGATATAGTACGGTGATAATGTATATATTGTAAATAGTGAAATTGTATATCACATAATAAAAGACTATTGTTAATATAATTAATAAATATTTATTGTTTTTATTAATAAAATAAATAGTAAAATAGTCTAACTGGGTTTCAGTTTCTGCCATTCCTTCCAATCGCCAATCCTGATATCTTCAAATTCCGTCTTGCAGAAAGACAGTAACAGCCTTATGGGGTCTCCTAGCCCTGACATTGCGAAGTAAGTCAATTTGACCACCATTTTCCTGCTAACATAAGTACATTTTGGTATAGTAAAAAAAATTAGTAAAAACAAATATTAATAATAACAAGGCTTAGCGAACCCGAAGGTTCGATGCCGATACCATCAATCTCTGTATGTATAATTCTTCTACTGGACACCATCCAAACCAAAACAAGCTAGAACAATGTTAGCCCAATCCTCTTACCTATTCTAGGTCTATATCACGGATGCTCCTCATTCGCCACTATAAATATTACACACCACAGTGGGAGTCTGAAACCCTCACATGGCGCATCCCCAGGTGGCGGATAGGGAGAAACCTCGCTAGCAATAGAGGGCAAGAGGGAAATAAAATACCTCTCGTGGACCTAACATACTACGGGAAGGAACCCTCAATAATAAACCAAACATGGGGAGTCATGTTAAACTGACAAACCTTATGGTGCAGGAGGTTGGATCCCCAGTACTGGCATCTGGGAATACGGGTTCTCAGATATAGTTATTCAGCGACTGCAGTGGTGGATCACTTGGCCACTGTAGTTACTAATACTACAAGTGAAGAGAGGAGGAAGCAATTATGGGAATCGTTTGGAGATAAAATTGCTAAACTTCATGGATTGATGAAGAATAATACTAATAATAAGATCAAAATAGAAGTTATTTCAATCTTTGAATGAAGAGTCTCAAGTAATAACAGCAGGCACTCGAAAGGAGACCGAGGAGAGAAAGACACCGAAGGGCCAGGAAGAAATAGAGATCTCGGATTCAGCTGAAAGTAATCCAAGAAATGAGGCCGGTGAACAATGGCAAACTGTAAAGATTAAGAAGAAAAGGGAAAAGAAGGCTACTGAAAAGCAGAAAATCCGATCAAGACCTGCTCGCCCAGATGCTTTGATGGTCATGCAAAGGAAGGCTCGACGTACGCGGATATCCTGTGCACAATAAAAAGCGATCCTGATCTCCAAGATAATATAGGCGATAAGGTGCAATAAATCCGAAAGTGTACCGCGGGTAGTTTCCTTCTTGTGTTAGATAGAAAAACAAATGAAAAAACAGAATAAATTCGTACTGCGATAGCAGAAAAAATATCTGACGAAACGGAGGTCACCTGCAAGAGAGATTTTGTTGCTTTTGAGTTGAAGGACCTTGATGAACTGACCGTGGCTGAAGATGTGCACAAAGCACTTCAAAATCAAATTGAAGGTGCAGATAACTTTGATATTTCTGTTTTAAAGTCACTTCGCAAGGCTTCCGATGGCAAACAGATAGCAGTAGTCTAGCTATGGAATTAGCAAGAAAAGCTATAGAAAAGGGGAACATCCGAGTTGGCTGGATAAGCAGCCGGGTAAGGGAAAAAATTTCTCCCCAGAGATTCCGATGAGAATGGGCTAACGAGTGTGCACAGCACCGGTCTTTTAGATCCCCACCCACACTCGCTGGCACGGGAGAACCCCGTATAGCCTTAAAGGTGAGGAAGGGGAGGACCAATCCCTGGCGGAAGAAACGCAAGAAGCATCGGACGGACAGCTTTAGTTGTCCAGTCTACCAGCGAGCAGATGAAGCAGTAACTAAGCGCAGGAAATGAGGTTTTTACAGCTTAACCTTAACTATTGCGAAGCTGCCCAAGACCACTGTTGGCAAACTATCAGTGAGAAGGACATCGACGTTTCTTTACTATACGAACAGTATGGAGGCGTCGACGGACCCTGGATGAAGGATCTTTGTAGTCGAGCAGCGTTTCTGTATGCTCAAGAAGGACCAATTCATATAGGAAGTCCAACCGAATCGAAAAAATGTATATAAGGTCTTAGATTTAGGTGTTGACCTGGGACGACTACATACCGGGACCGATTTGAAAGGAAGGATTTGAACCGACGCAGGGTACTGTTGGATAGAGGAAGATTGTGCTATATAGTAAGAGGGTGTTATGGTCAACAGTGTCAAACGCTTTGAAAACATCTTAGAAGGATGAGGATAGTAAGATTTTGGTGTTCAATGGAGTTTTGGAAGTCATAGGTTATTTTACGGAGAGCGGATTGCGTTGACTAACCAGGTCGAAAGCCAGATTGGATTGGTTGATGAGAGAACGTTCCTCTAAGAAGTTGGAGAGTTAATTTTGGACAAGGTGTTCTAACGGCTTTGAAAGGTTGGACAGGAGAGAAATAGGACGGAAGTCGTGCAGTGAGGTGGGGTTGGAAGTTGGGATTGTTTTAAGCCATAAACAGTAAGTTTTCAAAAAACATATTTCAACATTTATATGCATTTGAATATTAAAGCTATATAGTAAGAGGGTGCTGCTTATGTTTAATTCAAATAAATTATAAAAAATATAGTCAGAACCCAACAATTCTAACCTTTATATATGAAATAGTATTGAAATAATATTTGTTATACATTTATATTCAAATAGTATTTTTATCTTTGTTTAAGAAATGATTAAAAAAAAAATAATAAAAAAAATAATAAAAAAATACAAAAATAAAAAAAAATGATTGGATACTAAATCAAATAAGGCTTGTAAACATGATTAAATAAAACAGAATTATTTTCAACATTCCCAAATAAGTGAAAACTAGATATAAATAAGAATAAGGTATGAACTCACTTGTAGTATCTTCAGTGACAGTCAATTTAATACTAAGCTGAGCGCGCCGTAGTGTAGTGGTGGGGTGTTCTGTAGCAATCTGATTATTTGAAACAGTTTTTTCATTAAGTAGTTAGATACAGTTACATTTATAATTAGATAACTGTTTCACTCGTGATTGAACAGATCGAATGGGCAACTTTCTAAATATAAGGGCTTTCGAGAATTCATTGATCAAACATCGTAAAAATTCTAATCAAAGAATGAAGTAATAAATAGAATAAATTCGTTGATAAATTATATATAAATACAATAACAATTAATCCTTAATTCAATGAAATGATTCTAGATTCCATTGTTTACTTTCTATGGAATCTAAATGTTTATTCAGTATCATTAGTTCAGTGCCGTTCCTCGCAACACATTTCTTAGCCTCCGGCTTTTAATTTTTTCAATATTAAGTTTAAAAATGCCTCTAAGTGCTGAGGATGTTGCGCGTGGTGTGGCACTTATTGAAAATGGACGTTCCATTAGATATGCAGCTAATGCCATCGGAGTTCTATATGAAACTTTACGAGACGCCGTCATGCGTTTTCGGGAAACTGGTTCTTACAATAGAAGGCCCGGTTCTGGACGGCCTAGGGTAACAGAACCACGGGATGACCGGTTTTTGACTTTGAGAATTTTACGAAACCGTCACCTTCAAGCGATTCATCAGCTCGAAGAAGTTCGAGGTGTGCAAATTTCTGAACGTACCGCTCGGAGAAGATTAAATGAGTATGGATTAATGGCTTTTCGTCCAGTAAGAGGACCAGAGTTGACCACAACTCACAGAGTAACACGGCTGGCTTTTGCTCGAGAACACAGCCATTGGATTATGGACGAATGGAGTGCTGTACTTTTCACAGATGAGTCAAGGTTCGCTCTTCGATCTCCAGACGGGCGTGAAAGAGTGTGGAGAAGAAGAAACGAAAGATATGCAGCCTGTAATTTTTCCCAGAGCCAACCTTTCCAACGTGGTTCCTTAATGGTGTGGACTGAGATTTTAATGGAGCGCCGCGCAGAATTGGTTGTTGTTCGTGGAGAGTCTTTGACGGCCATTCGCTATGTAGATGAGATTTTGGAACCTCATGTGTTGCCTATCCTCAACTAAGGTATAGGAAGTAGTATGTAATCATCTGTAATGTACACTTATTTTCTATTAAACAACAAGTGTGACCGAAGTGATTGTGAACCATGCGTAATCCGTGCGGAACTCTTGTGGACTAGTACCATAATATTGTGTTAATAAAACACTATTATTGTCAAACTTTTTATATTTGTTAATACAGTATATAAAGATGAATGTATCTTATAAAAAACATTTGTATTTAAGAAATTTCAAAACAAATAATTCCGTTGAAAACTCGGATTCGAAATTTTTCACGATCTTGTTTTAAGTTTGATACGTAATTGATCTCAATTACTTAAGTAAGCATAACTCAGTAAAATATTACCCAATTACAAGCCTACTAGGTCAGGTTAGTACACATTTTGGTCGGAGTGACATGATAGTAGAAGTATAAAAAACTTCTATATCGATACTTTTTTCAATCTCTAGCATAATATTTTGAAATGAAATAACCTGTTTTGAAATGAAATTTATAGTCAGCTTTTTTATGAGTTTTTGTAACTGAACAGTACAGTTGTGTAGTTTTATTTCAATTATGTGAATTAAAATAATAGAGCTGAAATATTACTTCTTGACAGGATTTTATTATTTTGAAGTAATGCTTGGCCCTTTAAAAGCTCAAAGAAAGGTTCTGTCAGCAGTTGCAGCCAGTACTTTAATTGAAGCTGGATTTGACTCCAGCTATGACACTGCTCTTGAAACGTTAGTTGAAATTCTTCAAAGTAGTAAGTTTTCATGTATATTTATCATACAGAGAATTATTATTTTTCTATTTAATGATTAATGTTTTTTTGTCATTTTCAGTTATTGTTGAAATTGGAAACAGTAGCCGTGCTTACTGTGAACTAGCAGGAAGGACTGAACCTTTATTTGCGGATGTTTTGCTTGCTCTTGTTAATTTAGGATTGCACATTAGTGATCTTGAAAGATTTGCAAAACGAGCAAACAGTATCGTGATTCCTGCACCCACTACCAGTGTACCTGCTAAACAATTAGGAATTTTGCAAGCAGGAGTAAAACCATCACATCCCTCTCATATACCTGCTCATCTTCCAGTGTTTCCTGATCCACATGCATACATAAGAACTCCAGTGAGTATTGATAATATCTTTTAATGAAGTTCAGTATTAGATAAACATACCAATAATGACTCCAATTGTGTAATACTTATTTGGGAACGACTGTGCAAATGTCTCTCAATGCCATATCTGTCCAGTGGACCAAGATCTCTTGTTCACAGAAAAATTGAATCCTGAGAGTGTGTTCAGAAGTAGATGCAAGTGACTGAACTGCCTAATAACGTCCCAACCTCCACTGTAAAGGACCTATTGGTGATTTGTTTATCCTTATAGAGAAAGAGGGAGTTGAAAGCAGTTATGTAATTAATGCTTCAAGTTTTACTGAAAAGGACCAATAAGGATTTTGCTTAAATTGTAAATTGCGGTCTAAATAAATGGAAATTAAACTGTGAACATGTTGTAAATCCTGGGCCTTTCTTCAAATGCCATTTATACTGTGAACATGGGATCTTGGTCCACTGGACAGGTTGGAGTGACATTTGTACAGTACAGTTGGCTATTATTGTACGAGTGTCACTCCACCTTTATGGATTGCACAAGATATCATGAAAATGGAAATGAAATCGCATGAATGGTCCTGTGTGTCCCAAATTGACTGTACTGCATGACAAGATTCCGACCTCAACTGAAAAGGACCCATTGGGGGTTTTGATCAAGGGTATTCAGCGGAAGTCTAAAAAAATAATTCAAGTCTACAGAGAAATATTTAACAGTTATTCTAAATTCATTTGTTTTTGTCGAATTGAGTAAATATGGAGAAATTGTGTCTAAAAATTCCAATTATTGTGTCAGAAATTCTAACTTAGTCACTTATCCTTATCCATTTGCTAATATAATGATTTTTATTTCTCAAATATAAGTAAAGATAAGTTTTTAAATAGTGTACTAATTTTTTAAAATTATATTTTACTTAGTGGTGTCTGTATGCTACTGCTTTAAGATGTAAGCAGTTAGTATAAATGAGCGAAAACTTTATAACCAAATGTCAGACATCAAGATTACCAATTTCGATATCAAAGAATTTGATTTTCTACAACTTTTATTCCATGAACTTTTCCTGTTAGAGAACTCATTTCTGAGTTCCAGAATCGTATTTATAGAAATATATTTAATTTTTTTGACTTTGGAAAAAGTCGCTATTTGTTAACTGTGATTGAAACATACCACTAAACTATATTATTAAGATTTTTATGTATTAAAACAAAACTTTTTGATTAAAAAATGTCTTTTTGATTTAAACGTTACTCATATATTGATTTAATATAATAATCAAAGTATTAAGTTTTGATACTAATATGAGACCTAATTTAACCTGATTTATTCTTCGTCAAAAATATTATTGAAGGAACTAATGATCAATGAATACTGTATGAAAACATAGACTAGAGTGTTACAAATGTACCTACATCTTTAATATTAAAAATGAGGATGACAAATGATTAGGATATACAATAATTTATGTTTTTATTTAGTTTGCCAACATTTCATCCCAAACATCAAGGGTTTCATCATCAAGGCAGTGGTTGCTAGCTTGACAATGCGATTGAAAATTACTGTCAAAGGCCGGCAAACTTAATAAACAACATTATTATTTGTTATTGTTGATTATTTGTCATCCTCATAATTCTAGCAATCAATTATATCTCCATCTCTAATATTTAAATATATGTTTTGGCAGGTAATTATGTTTTAACATCATATTCTGGTCATTTTATCTTAAACTGTAATATATTTTCTTCTTTTTTTTTTTCAGACTCACAAGCAACCTGTAACTGAATATGAAGCAATCAGGGAAAAATCTGCGATACAAAAGAGAGATATTGAACGGGCTCTTAACAAATTTGAAACAAAAATCAATGATACAGATAGCCTTTTCCTCTCTCCTGATACTATTTTTCCTGGTTTGTATAGAATTTCAAAGGTTTATGTTTTTTTTAAACTGAAATTTATTTAAAATGTCACATTTCAATCATTACAAAGTTTTTTTTATCTAAAAATAACTGCTAAAAATTAATTTCAAATTTATTAAAACCTTGATGCATTAAAAAAAATATTAAAAAGCATAAAGGTAATTGAATTGCTTAATGAATGATACCAGTTATTAGCCAAGACAAATGTTGCCCCTGATAATGTTAAATTAAAAAAAAAAAAAAGAAAAAAATGTCATTGACCAGGAGTATAGAATAAACACCGCTTGATGTGGTGAAGTGATGATAGATTTTTAGAATGCTTCAAACTATGACTTTCCAGTATGGAACAGGTGAATAGCTTAAAACAGGAAGATTGCATGTGTTGTTGGATCAATCACTTATGATCAGTGAATAAAGGTTATGGACTTCAAGAAGATACCAGAAAATGTAACCACAAATGGAGGGTATTTCCCTGTAGACTTCCTGTCTGGAGGAAGTACATAGAAGCCTAGCTCTTTGCATATGCTTTATATAAATAGGAGACCCCAAACAGAAGGTATTGCCCTCAGCAGTTGTCCTGAGGATGCCAGTGCCTCTAGGGGTAGGTTATTTCTCTACCAAAAGTATTATCTCAAAGAAATGACTCTAACCTCAAAGTTTGATGGATTTTATATGAACAGTGTAGCTAACTTGCCTTTGTGGGGCTCACTTGCTAAGTGTGGTAAATTCTCAAAAACATGTACTGAAAAATATCAGAACTTTCCAGATAGAAACCTCCAATAGTAAGGGGGCTAGAAGAGTAAATACTAAAAAAAAAAAATTGTTTTCTTCTATCTATTATTCCTATTTATGATGTCCCAATTTCTTCTGTTCACAAATATACAACCATTTGATCACCCCCTTTGCTTTATTTAGTTTCAGACTTTAGAATGGCCTAAACGTTGCCTTTTTGAAAATGTTTATGTTATAAAACAAATAAAGTTATGGTGATCAAATGTCCATATATTTGTGAATAGAAAAAAATATTTTGTTTTCTTTTAAATTATTTATTTGTTTTTTAATTTTAGTTATTGCTTGCAAACCAACTTTTCCTCCTTACTTAGTGGCATTGCTTCCAAAAGACCAAGTATTTGAATTAGAAGATGATGATTCATCCAAAAGTCCTCAAAGAAAAAAAGGTAAAGATTGTATCAAGGAAGAAGATGATAATGCAAAAGCTGATGTTGATTCAATTGACAATCCATATTTAAGACCAGTAAAATTACCACCACCGAAAATTAAAATTAAAGATCTTATGACTCCATCCTGATAGGAGCACTTAGCCTATACTGGGCAGATTTATATATAATATTAAGTTACATCAACTGTGAAATTTATTTGATCAATTTATGAAATTAATTTTGAGGATAATTCTAGTTCATTAAATGTTTTTTTTTACATGCTTATGCCTGAAAACTGTTGTTTCTTAATGTAAAGTTTAGTGCTGGAAATCGCAAAAAAATTAGATATATTTTTTATTTTTTGTAATCCTCATTATAATAAGATTGTAATATATATATATTTGTAAATATATCTGTATATCCTTTATTCTGTAATGAAAAGTATTTAAATTTTCCATAAAAATAGAATATTTTTTTCGTATTTGTATTTATTTTGTGATAGCTAATGAAATATCAAACATTGGTCATGGCATTTAAATACATCCTCATCCAATTCTGACTTTTAATTATGATTACTTTTAACTTCATTTTGTAATATGTTGATTTATATTTAACGTTTTTTTTTTCTTTCATAAATTTTCAAAACGCCAATGAAATTGGTAAAATCTGTTTTTATCACTTTAAATTTATTTATGAAAAGCTTCATATAATATTTTTCTGAATACTTTTTATTAGTGAATGTTGATATCTGTTAGTATTGATATTTCTCTTTTATTAAAAATTACCTTGGAAATTTTCATTTATTGCAAATTAATTTTCATCACATAATTAGTTGTCATAAAATAGTTTGAGAAATACATTTTTGTGTTAGTTACAAAATCTTGCACACAGTAAAGCTTTTTATAGCTCCATAGAAAGAGTAAAAATATCTGGTTATGGAATGAGATAGCAAAAAAAATAATGAAAAAGAAAATAAGTCGTAAGAAAATGTTACACCAATATTTATTTTCCTTCTTTAAATTTATTTCTCCTGTAGAAAGTAATTAGAAAAGATCCCTTATTTCATACAAATTCAATGGTTTATCAACAGGAAATCATAGACAATCAGTTTTACCCAAAAGTTCAGAGGTTTAAGTTCTGATATTCCTCTCACTAAAAAGTTGTATATTGCTGATTTTTACATTATTCTGGGTAGAATAAAATCAAAGACAATAATAAATGGTTTAGTTCTCTAGTTATAGAATTCTTTAAAAAATTATGGATTGGCCACAAATGCAACTACAAAGGGTGGTTATCCATTATGGATTTCCAGTGGAGAATATTATTGAGAAGGTTGTTACAAGGGGCACTCCTCTCCTTGGGAGGTGGAAAAAAGTTTAAACAGCTATTTAAAGAAAAGAGAAATATAGAGAAAATTCATCCTCATAGACAAATTTTGTAATATGATGTAAACAAAATTATTATTGTGAACAGCACCAGTGATTTCTGTCAGGGGGGGAGGGCACCCTCTTTGATTTGAGGATGGAAACGGGAAATACATTGCGAAAAATGGGAGACAAGTTTTTATTTTTTAAACTTGTATATATGGGTTTAGGCATGTAAAAAACAAAATAGCTGACGCGGTCCACCAAGAGGAAAACTACAGCCAAAAAAGTCAGACTTGATTTTTTTGGGTTTTTCACCTATAACTCCTAAACGGTGCATCAAAGCGAAAAATGTATTCGTTTATAAATTAAAGAACGTTAAATGTTGCGTCAAACTAGTACACAAACTTTATAATTTGATTACGCGGTAAGGTATAAAACCATGGCCAACCAACGATGATTTTTAACAAATTCGTTTACCAAAATCCTCTGTTTTTGAGAGATGGAAAAGAGACTTATACTGCATTTAACAGGCTCTAAACAAAAATAACTGAGTATACTAGACACCCATAGTGTTGGAATATTGAAAATCACGTTTACCTTGATTCTTAATTTCTAACCATCAGGAGATTACCGATTTTGTTCGCAGTAAGTGACCTACATTAAATTAGTTGGCACTCAGTTGATGCAAAATTTTGATGTTCTACAACTTCGATTCTATGGCTTTTTGTTCTTAGGGAACTCATTTCCAAGTCACAGGGCCATTTATAGTAATTTGTCTCAGTATTTGACAAAATTTGTTAAAATCAGCGTTGGTTGGCCGTGCTTTTATACCTTACCATTTAAACAAATTATAAAGTTTATTTAGTTGTTGACGCAAAATTTAACGTTCTTTAATTTATTAAATAATGTTATCTGACAGATAATTATGTGTACCACCCACATTGTTTATGTGTAAAAATATGTGAACTCGCATATCTGAATTTATGATATCATATATCGAGCAATGCCTTTTCTTTATTGTAACCTTAGATCTAGATAATCTTGCCATCTAATTTACTTCCAATACCAAACAATTGTCATTCTACTTAGCTCGCGTCTATTGTCTCGGAACTTAAAAATTAGAATCTATAAAACCATTATCTTACCTACAGTTCTCTATGGATGCGAAACTTGGCAGCTTGCATTAAGGGATGAGCTGCCTCTTAAGGTTTTTGAAAATAAAGTATTGCGTAGAATATTCGGACCGAAGAAGGATCAGTTAACGGGAAGGTTCAGACGGTTACCAACGCCGAATTGCGTGAACTGTATTCGGGTAATATACTTGAGGTAATTTCATCGCGGCGAATCAAATGGGCTTGTAAAATTGTGGGGCTTAGTAACGAGAGAATTCCTGAAAGGTTAATATTTGCTGTACCAAATGGTAAACGTCCGAGGGGTAGATTGTGCTATAGACACTGGGGTAGATAGTGGGAAGATTGCATTAAAGCCGATCTGAAAGGACTGTGTTTGGAAGGCGAACGATGGAGGGAGGTGTGTAGTGAGCGATTAGTGGTGTCGGTATCGAACCTTCGGGTTCGCTAAGCCTTTTATTATTATTATAGACAATTGTCATTAAATTGTACATTGTAGTTATTCTAAGGGGACTTAGTCCTAAAATAAAATGTATAAAAAAAAAATACATTTTTCGCTTTAATGCATCGTTCAGAAGTTATAGGTAAAAAAAAAAGCATCGAAAAAATCTGCCTTTTTTGGCTATAAAAAGTTTTCCCTTGGTGGCCCGCGTTAGAAATTTTGTTTTTTACATGTCTAAACCCACATACTCAAGTTAAAAAATAAAAGCTATTCTCACATTTTTCGCAATGGATTTCCTTTTTCGATCCTCAAATTATTGGCCTAATATTCTTTAATTCAGCCATTTTTGAAAACAATGCCTCTGAAACGGCAGACAAGGTTCTTTTTACTCAGAATAACATACACTTTCGTAATTTACAATCAAACCTACGCCTGCGATCAGGTCGATTTTTGGGCCCTGGCTCCAAAAAGAGCTATTAGAGGACTCATTTCCTACATTTATGGTAATCCGTCTCAGTTTTTGACAAATTAGCGTTCGTTGATCGTGGTTATCGGCCATATCACTTAATCGAATTATTAAGTTTAGGTATTTCTTCGAGGCACGATTCAACGTTCTTTAATTTCTTAGAGAATACGTTTTTCGCTTCGATGCCCTGTTTAATAACAATAGATGAAAAAAAATATCAGATAAATCTGGATTTTTCGTCTGTAAAAAGATTTCCCTTGGTGACCCGTGTAAGCAATTTTTTTTTTTACAAGTCTTAACCCATATACAGCATGTTCCATAAATAAAGGGAATCATTTAAAGGAGTGATAGAATAATAACTGAACAGCTACAAAAAAAGTTTATAAAACAATGGTTCGATTTTCAGATAGAAAGTAGAAAATTAATGTTTTGTGAATTTCTAAGTGTCACTTTTTTTTGTTTTTTTTAATAGGAAGTAAACTAAAAATAGTTTTTATATAAGTAATTAACGATTGCTTCACAGTAAACTAGACAAATTTCATTTTAAGTAAAAATAGAGTTTGATTGGTTTTGTTAAAACCATTTAAAGTGGACTTTTGAGCAGCTGAACTCAGCCAAAGAGTGAGGGGGGAAGAGTAGTGGTGGGGGAAATGGTAGGGGTGAATGAATCACCTGGTACAGAGGTGCCTCCTCTGAGAAAATTCCTGGATCCGCCACTGGAACCCATCTGTAAGGCATCGAAACTGTTGATGACCCTAAAGAAACCTGAAAACTATATAATTTTGTTCCTTACTGAGTCAGTGTAAAGAAAGGCTGCTGGTTTTAGAAAGAACTTTATTGAGAAGAATTTTTGGTCTGATACGGGGAAGTAATTTCTAATAAACAAGAAATAATCAGGAGATCTACCCACTCTGCAAGTTGCTAGACGGATCAGTGTAAGGAGGCTCGGATGGCAGGGATACCTGACAGGAGAAAGAAATCCTGAAAAAATTGGCTCTTGAAATCCTGTATCAAGCTAAAAGAGTGGGATGACCCAAAACGAGATGCATGGATAGCGTCCTCGCAGATGCCAAGAATATTCTTGGAATAACAGATTGAATGGCTGCTGCACACAAATGATAGAATGGCGAAAAACAACTTCTTCTGAAAACTATAACAATTTAAAATAGCTGAAACTGTAGACAGGCTGGAGATTAATTAACATATAAATATATAACAAATAAGTATATAAATACTAACATGAAATTTAAGTCTTTGCAACTTTTTTAAGTTGAAGTACATTTAGGAATGTTTGATGAAAACGTGAGGATAAAATTTTTTTTTTCAAAATGTCATATTTTTCCGAGCGAAAAGCTCAAAAACGGCTTAGAATCCGAATAAAACCTATAGAATAAAGGTTTTAGATAATTTTATAAACTTTAATTTACTATACGAAAAATCCTCTTTTCACGTGATATTCATATTAAATTTTCTTGTGATGCCTTAAATTTACGATGTTTTCCTCTCATTCACCTGTTTCTTGCTATATATCATTCCTTCTTTACTAAGTTCACTAAAGTAAATTTCAATTCGGATTTATTCCCAACCTGATAGTTGTCTTTAATAGTTCACAACATTTCTTTGAGTATGCCTTTTATTTTTTTGGCCTCTGTTATTTGTTAAGAATAGCTTAATCAGTTACTGCTTGGCAGGTACTTAGTTTTCTTCTTTCCTCAATGAACTTCTCTGTGAAACACTTCTTGGCATTTTGTTTTGCCCTATCTCTAATACCTCTCAATGTTGATCAACCACGAGGGCCTCTGAAGAAGATTTAGTTTGAATTTGAATATGCTGAATTAAACATATGCTTTGTACATCCATTTAGTATTTTTATGTTTCACATAAGTACTATGAAATAATTTTTTAAACAATGACATTGCCTTTATTGGTTGGATTTTAAATACTTTTTTTTCAAACTTAAAAATAGTTTACATTTAGTTAGTAAATTTCATTTAATTCTCTTGAAATTATGGGCTTTCCGTTAAATAATATTAATTTTCACAAATTATAATTTATAATTTATCGCAACTCTCTATTACTTTCTACAATTTTTTCTCAACTTTCCAACGATATATTATATGTATATCTTCTGACTTGTATTTCCGGAAATTCATTTTCGACCTAAATAAATATTTTCCCTTTTTTTCTCCATTTTTCAAATATCAAATTTTGTCAACAGTTATATTTAGCATTTTTTCGTAACTCTTAACAATGAGAGATAGTTAATTATTTAAAAAAAAAACAAATTAAAGGTACTTTAGAGGAAGATCTGTTGAACATTTAAGCCCTGTAAAGTAACATCAATGTGGATAGTACAATGATATTAATGACTGCTTAATTATACAATGATACACCGAGCTTAATCAAAATCGTTGGAGAAAAAGGTAAAAATGTGTATAACCCTTGATATAAAGTGCCACTTCCAGTTAGCCGATTTCAACAAAAAATTTGCTGTAACATCGGAGCTATATACAAACCTCAAATGCGCAATTTAAATTTCATGCGACTTTTCGTTTTTGTGGTGGACTTACCACATACATAGACATAGACACACGCGTACACACACACACACAAACCATTTTGCGGGACTTGGTTATTTAGACTAAGAACACCTCAAAACATGTATTTATGTCGAAAACTCAGATTCGAAAATTTTCACGATATTGTCCCTTATTGTAAATTTCATATAGCTAACTCCATAGCGCTACAGACCGGTGTGGTCCTTAGTTGCCTCAATGAGCACTCGCCAGATGGCTCTATCTTACGCAGTCGCTCGCCAGTTGCGGGTTTTTTTTTGTTCTTCCCTACCTTGCCTTTTAGGCTATACGGGATTTTCCTGGGCCGGAGGGTGAGGGCGGGGAATTTAAAATTCCCTCCGGCACCGGGAGCGAACTCGTACTTTTTAAATCTGTAATTAGGTTGCCAGGCAACTCGCGGTGCTGTGCACACGCTTTAGCCCATTCGGCCACCCCGCCCCTAACCAGTTGCGGGTATGTAATATTTCTCTGGCTTCCCGTATGACGGCGTCCTCCCATCTTAGACGTGGTCTGCTTTTCCCTCTTGTCCTGTAGAGTTTCCCATCGAGCAGCTTTCTTGGAACTCCCGCATGGCACTCTGGATACATGACCAGCCCAATGTAACAGCCTAAGCTTGATGCACCTCAACACATCTCTCACCTCATACAGATCATATAGGTCTAGGTCCCTGTTCGTCCTTCTTCTCCAATCATGTGGAAACAAATTCAGGTGTCAGGTCCAATTGTACCCGAACAATGCACCATAGTCATCTTGATGAGGCGGACAAGTTTCGGGAGAACTCCAAGGTCACATAGGGCTGCATACAGTTGAGGGCTCTTGATGCTGTCGCGTGCACTCCGGAAGTCAATAAACAGGTGATGGGCCATCATCCTGTTGTGGGCGGGGTGGCCGAATGGGCTAACCTGGCACAGCACCATCGTTGCCCGGCAACCTGATATAAGATATAGTGATTAAAAAATAGACACGAGTTCGCGTCCCGGTGTCGGAGGAGTCTTTTAAATCCCCGCCCTTATCCTCAGGCTCGGAAAAACCCCGTATAGCCTTAAAGACGAGGACAAAAAAAAAATGTCATCACCTTGTACTCGTAAGACTTTTCCAGTATCATACGGTGGCTAAACATCTGGTCAACTGTAGATCTTCCTCCTCTGAACCCGCCTGATACCAATCTCTCTCTCAGGAAATGGGAGGAGCTTGTAATAGATAATGTTTGAGAGGATTTTATAAGCACACTGAAAAATTGAGATTCCACGGTAATTGGAGCAGTCAAGGATATTATCCTTCTTGTGTAGTGTACGAAGATCGTGTTTGTACGAGGTTATGACGTATGAGGTATGAGTTACGAAGATCAACCAGCTTCCTACCTCGTACATAATTTTTGCGACGTATCTAAAGTTATATTTTTATGAATGAAGTTTAGATTTGTTTTACAGTTATTTTTAATATCGATATGTAATACTTATCTTCTGTTGTTTTATAGACGTATAAACTGCAATTATATCTACTTTAATTAAAGTATGGTTATTATTTAGTTCATAATACCATGCTTATAAGTATGTCTTTTTTTAAAAATTTTATAGAGAAAAAATTATAAAAACAAATTGTTACTGTGATATTTTTTTTTTGTCTTTATATTTTCATCCACACCTGTCATGAGCTTGACAATAGCCAGATGTGCTGTAACTGTAAGAAAAAATTGACATTTTAGGCATAAGAAAAAATAGTACCCAGCAGCACTTCTAAATATTCTTGATTTACTTGCTTAATCCAGAAAAGAAAATCTCTCATCCAGCTCCTCTTCAGTCGTCTCCTGATCGGCATGTCAGCTATGGCCATGTCGTTAATAAGTCCGTTGTGATGTCCGTGTAGTTTAAGATGAAATCTGAAGTAGAGATCATGTATGTGTTGGTCGACAGTTGGTTGTCGTTATGAAAAGTTGGTCACTATTAGTTTTGTTGTGATATTTAAAAAAATATTTTATGCTACCTAATTTCGAACTTCTATGAAGTCATAATAATGTTTTATTTTCAATAATGGTAGGAATATTGTATCCTTTAAAAAGTTTGTTTTGCTATTTTAATTTTCATGAAATGTTTTCCAATAGTTTCTGAAAAGATATGCACTTTTTTATGTACTTAATTTCGTTCCTTTAATTAAACTCATTTTAAAATATATGAACAGAGGTAATAAGTAAAGCTCTGATCTAATTTTACTTTTAAAAACAAACAATAATATTGGGCCTATAGTAGTACGCATTTTCAAAGAGCAAGCGTAGGAGGATGTAGGAAGTTTGAAGTAACAGGATTTGTCACAGATCGCGCGGCAACACTTCTGGAGCCTAATGACTGTAGTCGAAGCTTGTTTTTACAACACTGATCTCAAGTTTTCGTTTAACTATCTATGAACTTAAAAAGGTTCAAAGATCACTGCTTTTAAAGGGGGCACGTGGTAATGAATTTACCGAGTGCGATCACTTCATACCTATCCTTTCCTTCAGTCCTAGATGCTATACATTCAAGGGCATACTCTCTTACTGGACAAGAAATCGAACAGTCCAAATAAGAATGGTACTGGGCTGCTAGGACTCTAATGGCAGAAGCTGAAGAGGAGAGGCATAGTTAAAAAATTATAAAAAGCATAATGTTAAAATTGAAAAATGCTATGAAGTTCGTAAGAGATTAACCTTGTTTTTGAATTAAAAATCGCTTCATTCGACTATTCAGTTTAGAAATCACACAACTGGTGGTACAAAATTGACCTGGGGTTTAAATAGAAATTGTTTCTGTCTTTAAATTGAAGGAACATAGTAATAACAGGGAGGTATTCATGAGGTTGATATCTATAAACTGGTGATTATATCTTGTTTAATTAAATTGAAAAAACTGAAAGTCTAATGAACAGAACCTATTTGTGTAATGTGGAGAGTATTTCAACATATTGGACATATTTTTCTTAATGCCATACACACTTTTTCAGAAATATGTAGCTGTTTTAAAAATCTATATTAAATTAAGATATGAATGACATTTATGTGATTCAGTTTCTTTACATTTAGGCCACACAAATTATTATTATGACAAGTTCTTGTTTACACGTTTTGTAAAGCATTTCTCTTATTTACCTATTAACTCATGTATATATACATATACATATATATATATATATATATATATATATATATATATATATATATATATATATATATATATATATATATATATATATATATATATATATATATATATAAAGAAGGGATGTTTACAGTATAAGGAGCTAACAAGCAGAGCATTGATCTAATTTCACACACAAAACAAAAGACAGTACTCATGTAATAACCAATATGACTTATCAAATAATTGGCTATTAAACAGCTGAACATGTAAAATTATTATTCCAAATTTATTAGAAATAGTACATATAAATAATACATACATTAAGTGTATTAAAATTTTCACTATTGATTCAACTTAAATAAATTTACATTCCAGATTAATAAGTTTACACATAGGTGATTGGAGAACAATGTTATTCTTCTGTTTTAATGAATGAAATCAAACACAGAGCAGTATCTAAGATAACAGTCCTATAAATAAACAAAAAAAAAAAAATCGAAAGGTTAAATTACAACCTATATGAACAAATAGTGAAATAATGAAATTTCTATTGTTATTATGTTCTATTGTTGTTGATGGAAATTAATAGTTTATCTAGAACAATTGTATTTGTAAAAACATACTTTCCACTAATAAATCTTCGTAAATTTAAAATTTGATTCATTCGTTGATAATTTTCAAAATTACTGAAACAATAACCTAAATTGGATTGATATTAAAATTATTCTTAGAAATTTCAATAAAAATATTAATTTACAGTTTGTTGAATACATTTTAATGGTTGTAACGTGAAAGAAATCATGTTATTTTTCTATCAGATGCTCTACAATTATTATTCACATGGCATTTACTGACATATTCGATGGCAATGCGCTGACAGCTGCGCACAACAACTGAAATTCGTCTACCATAAATTTCCTGGTAAAGTATTCGGAGTAGATTCACAAACAGTACGTGTAAATCGTTCTGGTTATATTTACAGTTATTGCTCACGGACAATATTATTAAGGAACAGTAGTAAGTGTATCAAATATTATTTTGGATGAGTTTAGTGAAAGGTAGTTGTTAATTTAATGTATTATTTGAATTTAACAAAGTGAAAAGGATTTCGAATTTTGTTATAATAAACCGTACGTTTCTGTTTAGAGGAGTAAAATTTGAGGGTAGATTTTAATAAATTCATTCCTTTAGCGATTTTATAACATATTGCTGTAAAGAAAATAATGAATTTTGAACTGTGTTGAAACTTTCCTTCTTTAACTAAACCCTATTATATACATGTAAAACATTTATCAAAGTAAAGTCTCTTGCAGAATAGTTTTCTATTGGTTTGTTAAATAAGGAATTGAATTTACATTGGCCTTCTTCCTTTTTCTTGCATTTTGTTTGCCAAGCATTATCACAAGATTGAAAGTCCATTAATATTGGAATTTCTTTGAACAACAATATTACTATTTAGATATTTGATTATATGCTTTCAGGGTAGTGTTCCCTAGCATTTTCTTTTGGACATTTCAAGTTAATCCATAAGATTCCTTTTCTCAACTCTTGAGATTGGGAATTTGTGTCATTTCAAAGGTAATAAATATTTTGTTTTAGTTAACCCTGAAACATATGTTGTTCCTCTTAGTATATGTAAAAATTGTATTATTAATTTTTGTTAAATTTCTCATTACATATAAACACAATGTTTACACTATCTATTTATTTACATTGAGTGCTATCTCCTCTTTTTGCAAGTAATTTGAAACTATTTTTTGGTTTTTCAAGTTATGTGTCTAGTGATCTTAGCAGCTGTTAATAATCTTTGTGAAATATTATGTTTTAGATGGGGATTTTAAGTTAAATGATGAAGTTTAATAACCTTTTTTTTTCAGTTACTTAGTTGTTAGCATTTATTTAATATTTTCATTTCAGAATTATTTTAAAACTATATCCTGGAATTATACATGTCTGTATGTGTTTTTCTGTTGATGATTGTATTAGATCATAGTAAAATTGACTTGGCTTATTTTTGTTTATGCTAACATTTTTATTATGTATTATTTTTTTCATAATACCTGTTTAGTATTTATCATCGACATAAATATTAAAAGTTTGTTATATCTTTTAAGGAAATGTCAGTGCTGAATCAAATAGGAGAAGAACAAGTAGAATGCCCATTATGTATGGAACCGTTGGAGGTTGATGATTTAACTTTTTTTCCATGTACTTGTGGATATCAGGTAAATTTCAATTAGATTTATAAGATACTGAAAAATCAATAAAGTTCTGTAGCAGTTTGAGTATATATAATAAATCAAACTATAACTTTATGTCTGCCTGACTTCATTATAGTAACCTGCCTACTAGATTCATTTAATCCTCATGTTTAATGTCAAAATTTTCATTCATTTCAATGTCAAAATTCAATGTTATGAAATCTCTCTTGCCATAATTCTTATTTTATAAATTAAAAAGAATTTTCTTGATTAATTGTTGAAGTAAGGGTACGTTTTGCCAATATTTAATATTGATTGACATTTTATTTTCTTTATTTACTTCAGTTAAATCATTATTTTTGGTGGTCCATATTGTAACTTTGTGTATCCGTGTTTTAGGAATAATAAACTTAATCTGTCTATAAGCACTTTTATTTGTTTATAAAAATGATAAGAGAAAAAAACATAAGTATCTTACCTAAACTGTTTAAGAAATTCATCTATCAGAAATCCTTTTGAATTCTTTAATATTGGTCCCACCTCATTGAAATAATGAAAGTGAAAAACGTCATTATTAGAATTAATTTACTAGAAGTAGTAAATAAATTTCTATGAACACTAATCTTTACGTGAGAAAGAAGTGACATTGTCAAGAAATAAATAAAATTATATTTGTTGGGTAATTTAAACATATATATAAAACTTAAACAAAGAGAAAGAAGTGACATTGTCAAGAAATAAATAAAATTATATTCGTTGGGTAATTTAAACATATATATAAAACTTAAACAAAACTCCTGTAATTGTGTTCTACAAAAAATCCAACCATTTTTAATTAAGTGTTTTACTATTGTAAATTTTCAGCTTATCTCAATTGTTTATTTATATAAATTATAGATACTTGCCCAAGATTTAATTTCTAAAAAATTAAATTTGATTAAGTAAACTTCCTTGATGAAGAGATTTGTTTTTGATGATGGGTGATTTAATAGGGCGAATTAAAAATAAAAGACCGTTTTTCAACCAAATATTTGTATTATTATTTCTTTGATATAAAATACAATAAATAATCAAAGTATAGTCCATTGTTATATACTGTCATTAGCTATCTGCTAGCCAATTGCTTGGTCTCACACTGATACCATTCTTTGGGATGGCTTCAAAGAACTCTTTGACTGCAATTTCAACTTCCGCAAAATTATCAAATTTTTTCCCTTGAAGGAAATGGGCCATGGATCTAAATTAGTTGTGATCCAATGGTGTGGGATCTGCACTATCTGTTGGATGTGGCAGGAGTTTTTCATGCAAAGGTTTTTCAATATATTTTCAGTCATTTCTGACCTCTTAGCTGGTGACTGAGGGAGTAACTTCGTGAGGGACCAGTCTACTGCACTTTTTCATCTTCCCCATGGAGAGGAGGTAGTGACTAACAGTATCTTTCGACACATCACATTCCCTGGAAAGTTCACGAGTACTCGTGGGTGGATTTGACTAAACAGTTTCCTGCAGAACCTCATCAATATCCATTAATGGTTGCCTGCAGCCCTTCTTCTTTTCCAATGCTGTATCTCCACTGATAAATTTTTCAAACCAACGCCGTGCAATGCGCTGGTCATGGACACCTTTTCCATTATATTCAATAATTTCACGAGTTGCTTCAGTGGCTGTGAAATTTATTTTCCAGCAATGCCTTAAAATTACTTGAATTTAGTAGGACACTGTCCTGTTTTAAAGAAATAACTAAACTGAGGATTTTTTTTGGAGAATTCGAATGGGATTAAACAAGCATAGAGAATGCTTTAAAGGGATTATTAAGTATTGGTAAGTATTAAATATACTTACAGTCCTTCAAAGTATTTACAGTCCTTTGAAATCTGGAATTTGATAAAACGGTAATTTTTTTTAATACACCCTATTAATATGGTGAGAAGATATGAACCTGCTGGTGAACAGCATCTGTTTGCCAATTTTGTGATGTTAGACCTTAAAAAAATTATTTTTTGTTAAACGGAAATTTTAAAATATTCCTTGATTATTTCTTTTATGATGTTAACAATCACTTTGTGGAATAAATATTGCTGCCTCTTATGACCCATTTAATTTTATAAAAGTTTAAATTTTTTTAAAGTCTCAAGAACATTGGAATAATTTTTATTTGTAGATTTCTTTGGATAATGATATAATATAACCCTATTTAGAAGTGTTTCCATTTTGCACTTTAAAATAAATCTTATTACATCAAAAATATTATGGAATTGAAAAAAGAATAAATTGTTAATTTCTTATTGTTAATTCTTTTGTTAAAAAGTTTTGCTTCCTTACTACCGAAGGTAGGGAAACATTGTATTTGTGCGAGAGATTAAAAAAGAATGTTGTGCTCAGAATCGAAATTTTTCACTCATGTTTTACGTTTCAGACATCAAGGATCAAATTTGGTTTGGTGTCTGTCTGACTGTGGTCAAATTGATGTAACGGACATATCAGCTACTTCCGTTTATCCGATTTTCATGAAATTTTTAGGAATTGTGTAGGTTGGTGTCTGGATTGTCCCATATAAATTTTATTAAATTCTAACCAGCACTTCTGCTTAGGCTTGCACAATTGCATTTTTGTAGATATGCCAATATTTCAGAAACTGTTAGTTCAATTTTGCTCAAAGTTTGATAAAAGGTAGGTATTTGTGAAAAAATAATGTAAGGTCAATTTTATTGAATTCTGTCCATTGCCTTCTCTTATATATGCGCAAATGTGTTTTCTTTGATACCTCTATATCTCTAAAAATTTTGTGTAATTTTCAGTATATTTAAAGTAAATTATACTCTGAATTTGTAAACAATAAAAACGTCTTATTTGTGATTGTGTTTATTTCCATTGAAGTTCAATCAGTTTGTCTTAGTCTCGATTTCCTCCTGAAATATCGAAGTTTTGTGAACTTCACCCATATTTCTTTATTCAAGCTTAATTAGTTTTGTTCTCACTAAAGAAAAGTATTGGTCTCGTTCCGAACAAACAACTGGTTGAATTTTTCCTATCGATTTTCTAGTTCCATCAATTTCACAAACTGAAAACGTACCTATTAAGTATATATCACTACTATTAGTGCAAAAGTTCGTATGTAAAAATTTTCAACTTTTATTTTATTTGTGCTAAAGGTGACATTTTGTAGCCTGCAACTGATATAAGCACTCTTCTGCGATGGAAAATAGAGGACAAAAAAATATGAAATTATACCAATAAAGCATAAAGAAATAATGAGTTTTTACATACGACTTTTTACACTATTCAGTGGTGAAATGCATGTTCAGTATGCATTGGTATTTTTTTTAAGAATAATCATTAGGGAATCTTCAAATATGGCACTCTTTCGCATTTTAATATTAGCTGATAAACTAAATTCGTGAATATCAAACCCGTGAATGTTAAAGGTTAACTGTATTTCCGAATCGGTTTCTCCCATAGATTTAATTCTCATACGAAAAATTGTATACTTTGTAATATAGATATATTTTAGCCAATGAAATGGTGAGAAAGCTATCTAAAGCTATCTTACCAAGTAAGATCAAAAATTTAAGAAATACTCTAAACGATATATTTATCATAACATTAATAAGCAAAAACTTAATGAAATACAATTTTTAAAATATAAGAAAAATATAGACCACGTGGAAAAATATTTATTGAACAAACGGGACTAGGGTAAGCGCACCAATGATGGACATATTTAAGTATTTTTTTTTCTTTTTTGACTTATAACGCCGTAAATATTGTAGTTATAAACTTCTCCGTTGGGCATTTATAATCTCTAGGATCTCCTTTTTCTATTTAGCACTTTAAAATTGAAAAAAAAATTAGTTATGCAGGTATAAAGCTATATTAACTGATCTTACTTGGCAGACGTTTTTTTTTTATTATACAGGTGAAGTGGGAATTATCGTTTTCTTATGACTGTTATATATTTTTTTATTTATAACATTTTTTAAGGTTTTAAGAAAAGCGTTCCCATCATCAGAAACCTATGCACTATTGTTATTAGGTCCTTCTCTTTTTTTGTTATACTCCCTTTATCATTTTATTAAATTTGTTAGTTACTTTTTTTTTACATATTCAGAAGTTACATATATCTTCACCTACAATTGGTTGCATTGCATTTTAGCATGTCATGACGTTGTGATTTTTGGTTTTAAACCATGAAACAATTTTGTCTATGACAGGTTAATCAGACCTGTATTATTTTCATATAAATGTCAAAACCTGCAACTATTAAATGATGGTTTTCTCGATTTTCATGTTTGTGATTCTCCACTGAGAGGAATATGGATAGTAAAATATGGTTGTTATTGTCCATTTAGGGATGTCCGTTGCAAAGAGGTTAAATCTCAAACTTCCAGGCCAAGACATTTTATTTATTTGTTTATTATTTATTATAACAATGACGGGCTCCTCAACCTCTTACGGAACAGCCAAGATATTCAAAAATTAATAGAATTTTCACTGATATTTTTAAAAAATCACTAACTTATAATAATAGTAATAATAATCCATTGCTCCTGAGAGCCAGAAAAGGGATCTACATTGCGAAAAAAACTCCGTATTACATATACAAATAGATTTCTAAGATGTGTTTCAATACTTACAATTTCCCTCCAGTTCACTTTGCTGATTTATGATTTGTCATTATTCTTAATTTATCATTGTTCATAGGTAAGATGACTTTCCTTCTTTTTCTTAAAATTTTATGTTTCAATATTGTATTTTATTGTTTTTTCTGTATTCCATCTTAGTGTGTAATTTTTTCTCTTTTTATGAAGCAATTTTTGTGATATCAGATATCAAAAATATATTTGTTTTTTTTAGATTTGTAGGTTTTGTTGGCACAGGATCAGAACAGATGAAAATGGTTTGTGCCCTGCTTGTCGTAAAGCCTATCCTGAAGATCCTGCTGATTTTAAACCTTTGACGCAAGAGGAAGTTGCCAAACTAAAGGCTGAAAAAAGACAGAAGGACCAACAAAGGAAACAAAAAATTTCAGAAAATCGGAAACATTTAGCTAATGTCCGTGTTGTACAAAAGAATTTAGTATTTGTTGTTGGTCTTCCCATGAGATTAGCAGACCCTGAGGTAAATTGATTTTCCTTTACTTAATTGATCTGGCATTATTTATTCATAAAGATCAATATCTTGTTATAAACACATGCCTAACGTGGGATAGATTTGTTGTGTGTATCATTGCCCATTATTTTCAAGTAATAACATTTCAAACTGTATAATAACCTCAAAATCACATATTTATTCAAATAAAAGTTTGGCTTCTCTCCATACATCTATATTTTTGTCATTATTTTAATTATTGTATCAAAGAGCAAATACTTAAAAAGTTATATAAAGAGTAATTCAAATATAAATTGAAAATTCCAAATCATTGAGCCTTGTGTTCCTATAACATTCAGATAAACAGTTTACCCATATTTTGTTTCTAATAAATTAGTAATAATATTATTTTTTGGTATTTAATTGCTGATTGTGATTATATTGAAAGAAGAGCTGGTCTGGGGTTGCATTTTAGACTATTTGGAGTTATTTTTTATTGTAATCCTCTGGATCACCTCTTCCTTCTTCTAATAATATTCTCTTTAATATCTAATTTTGATGCTACTACTTCCTTATTTTTATGTTCAAATTATTATTTTAATTCTATAAATTTTACTTACTACAAATGTATTTTAAAGTATAGCAGAAATTGACTGATTTTGTCTAAATTGTGGGTATTTGTTTTTGTCATTAGTTATCCAATTTTGTGAAAACAATCAAAGAGGCATTGATTAATTGAACATATATAGGTCGCAATGGCCAAGAGTGTTGGAGCATTGCCTGCTGTAGCATTCTTGTGATTAGTGTCACCAGTTCGAATCCGGCCTGGGAAGAGTTTTTTTTTTTTGTTCTTCCCTATCTCGCCTTTTAGGCTATACGGGATTTTCCCGGGCCGGGGGGTGAGGGGGGGGAATTTAAAATCCCCTCCGGCACCGGGACGTGAACTCGTACTTTTTATATCATCTCAAATCTCTGTTATCCGGTTGCCAGGCAACTAGCGGTGCTGTTACACACGCTTTAACCTATTCGGCCACCCCGCCTCCCTGGCCTGGGAAGAGTTGTCTTTCGTGGCGGATCCTTGGAATGGAACTCGACCTTCCCACTCTGTTTGGAATAGGTTTTGTTTTACCTCTAGAACAACCATCCCTCCCTCCCCGTATGCCAGAAATGGTGGGTAGGGGGTGGGGCAATTCAATAAATAAATAAAATAAAAGAAAGTTAATTAAATAAGTAGTTAACTAAAAAGTAGGCTATTTGCAATTGTCAATAAAATTTTTAGTTGCTGAAATGAATGAAAACCTTTAATTAACCGTCCTTTTAATTAATGTTATTTAATATTTTTTTCTAGATGTTAAAAAAACATGAATATTTTGGGAAATTTGGCAAAATTCATAAAGTTGTGATAAATCAAAGCACATCATATGCTGGTTCTCAGGTAATATAACCTTTTATTAACTTAAATATTTTCAAGAATGTATATTTATAATGTTGTTAATAAAATGATGTACCTCTCATTTTGCAAGCCTTGTCATTCTTCCTCTTTATCTCTTCCTGGAAAAGTTTTACTCAGAAATGCATGCTTATCATTTCTGGTCCGGTTCATCTGAATTTCAATCTTGCCAATGAATTATTTATTGCAATAACCTTGGAAATTGGGATGGTGGCCTTCATAATCAAAGAAAAATCTGGTGCGCACAACACACAACTTTTACTTACCGCTTTACTTTGATTAGAAATTATTTTCTGTCAATGTTGTGCTGTTATAGAATTTTTAAGTACATTTTTAATGGAGCTAATGCTTAAAGCTTACTGCTAATATTAATACCACTGAAATAACAAAAACCCTACTAATTATATCAACTGTAGGCAATAAAAACCTCATTACTCCCTCTGTTTTATAAACCACACAACTCCAGTTTCTGCCTAGAGATATTTGGAAGTATATCTGTATATTCATGGCGTAGGGAGGTGGCGGTCCCATCGCCCGGTCATTGTACCGCAACCAGCCACTGGCCCTCCAGGTTGGGGGAACACTTACTCGAACACACACACCAAGTACACTTTATACAGCACACTACAACACCTAAACACTACAGACAAAGGTCACCTACAGTACACACCCTAGGGTCACCTTCCCTAGGTAGCCGCCCCCGGATGGGGGAGCTAGTCAGGATGCTCGGAGGAGGCAGCCCCTCTACCTGACTCGGGGGCAGTGGGCTGATAACCCACCCCCCCTAAAGTACCTTATTACGAAACCTCAAAGAGAAGAAACCGGACTGAATTACGGTAACAGACCCAGGAAACTCCTAAATGACCTAAGAATTGGATTTTGGAACATTTTATCATTACATAGACTAGGAGCACTTCGTGCGCTCCTTGCAGAAGTGGACACATATAGAATCGACATAGCAGCTATCCAAGAGGTCCGATGGATAGGACAGGGAATTATGGAGAAGAAGTACCATACACTCTACTATAGCTGCCATGAAAAGCATCACGTCTTCGGTACCGGATTTGTTGTGAGAGGCAGAGCTCGACAGCTAGTGATGCGATTTACTCCCATTAACCAAAGGTTATGCTACATTCAGCTTAGAGGAAATTTTTTTAATTTCTCTCTAATTAACTGCCATGCCCCAACAGAGGTGTCACCTGAGGAGGATAAGGAAACATTTTATGAAGAACTTGGACGCGTGACAGAAAGCTGCCCCAAAAATGATGTTAAAATCATTCTTGGTGACTTTAACGCCCAAGTTGGTAAGGAGGTGGCACTCATGCCGACCATAGGAACCCACAGCTTGCATAAGACCAGTAATGATAATGGGCTACGGATGGTGAACTTTGCTACATTGCACGGACTGGTTGTTGGAACAACTCTTTTTCCTCGAAAGAATATCCACAAAGCAACATGGATCTCTCCAAATGGGCAAAAAACATCATAGATAGACCATGTACTCATTAGTGCCCGTCACAAGTCCAACATGATAAATGCAAGATCTTATAGAGGTGCAAATATGGACACGGATCACTATTTGAGCATTGCCGAGGTCAGATCACGAATTTCGCTGATTAAAAACCACCACCAACGACCAAAGAAGAAGATTGATGTAGCTAAACTTAAGGACTCAGACCACCAATATTCGTATCAACAAGCTGTGGAGACGAAACTTAATGAAGATGTAATTAATGACAGCTCTATGGTCGATGAACAGTGGAAGAGATGCAGCAACGCAATGAAACAGGCAGCAGAAGAATCTCTTGGCTACGAGACTAAATCTAGAAGGCCTCCATGGTTTGATGCTGAGTGCCTTCAAGCAGTAAAAGTGAAAAATGAAGCCTACAGAAAGAAGGTTCAGCGTCCCACAAGGCTCTCCCAAGAAACATATCGAAGAAAAGAGAGAGATTATTCCGCGGAAAGAGAAGAGCTTGGGAAAACAAGAACATGGAGGATATAGAGGCATTGCGCGGCCAAAATGATAGTCGGCTGTTTTTTCAGAGAATAAACGAGGGTAGGGCAGCTTTCAGGCCCAGATTGACGGCATGCAAAGACACGAATGGATCTCTTTTAAGCCACAAAGATGACGTACTAAGGAGATGGGTACAACATTTTAAAGACGCATTAAACAGAGGAATGGTGCCTGGAGAAGTAGGAGTAATGAAGGAAGACTCCCTGCATTCTATTGAACCCCCGGATGAGGAGGAAATGGAAAATGCCCTGATGAAATTGAAAAATGGAAAGGCGCCAGGCCCGGACGGAATCCAGTCAGAGCTGTTGAAATGTGGAGGTGAAGAACTTAAGAAAGCTCTGCATGATTTAATGCTGACCATCTGGGAGAGGGAAGCTATGCCTACGGAGTGGGCAACAGCCATTATCTGCCCAATACATAAGAAAGGAGACCAAACAGAATGCGCTAACTATCGAGGAATCTCACTCCTTTCGTGTGCTTATAAGCTGCTCTCTAACATTCTTTTTGAGAGGATTCTCCCGTATTCTGAAAAGGAACTGGGGAAATATCAGGCTGGATTTCGAAGAGGACGCTCAACCACTGATCAACTGTTCTCTCTGAGGATGATCCTAGAAAAGACCATGGAGCATAAGGTAGTCACCCACCATTTATTCCTAGACTTTAAAGCAGCATACGACAGCGTTGATAGAACGCAACTATACTGTGCCTTGGAGGAGCTAAGCATCCCTCAGAAGCTCGTACGCCTAATCAAGATGACCATGGACAGCTCGAGATGTAGAATACGCGTCGGTTCTGACGACTCCGAAGAGTTTAAAGTGAGCAGTGGGGTTAGGCAAGGGGATGCCCTCGCCTGTCTATTGTTCAACTTGGCAGAGGAGAAAGCTGTAAGAGACTCCGGTATTCAGACCAACGATATAATCTTCAATCGCCTGACAGCTTCTTGGTTTTGCTGATGATATTGACATAATAGGTAGGTCTGAACAGGCTCTCAGAGAAGCGTTTATAGGCCTTGAAGCAGCTGCAAGACCACTTGGTCTAGAAGTCAACGAGAGGAAAACTAAGTATATGAGAGTTGGTGGTGAGGTAGATCTGAACTCTCCATTTGAGGTAGGTTCTTTTAAGTTTGAGAGAGTGAAAAGTTTTATATACCTTGGGTCTGAAAATTTTTAATAGCAAAAATGACATGGCTCAAGAAATACAAAGAAGGATCACGGCTGCAAATAGATGTGTCTTTGGACTTGGCCGACACTTAAGAAGTAGGTACCTCTCAAAGAAGACCAAGCTGATCATATACAAGACTCTTGTTTGGCCTGTTTTGACATATGGCTCAAAGGCTTGGACGATGACCAAAAACGATGAGATGAAGCTGAGTGTGTTTGAGCGAGGAGTCCTCAGAAGGATTTATGGTCCAGTAAAGGAGGGTGATGTCTGGAGGAAAAGAAAAAATAGGGAGTTTAGTTCTCTCTATGCAGACATCGACGTAGTCACCTATATTAAACTGGCCAGACTAAGGTGGGCAGGGCATGTGGCCAGAATGAGCACCGTTGAGATACCCAAGAAAATAATGATGGAGAAGCTGCACCTCGCGAGACGGGTAGGAAGGCCGAGGACGAGGTGGTTGGACAACGTGGCCTATGATGCGAGAACCCTGCTTGGTGTACGGAACTGGAGAGCTGCAGCAGAAGACAGAGCCAACTGGCGGAGGCTCTTGGAGGAGGCCCAGTCTCGGTAACGGGATGTCGTGCCACACATGATGATGATGATGATATCTGTATATTCAACCTATAAATGGTTACGGACTCAATGGCTATTAGTTTTTAAACTGTTATTTTCCATTGTAAAGTTTACTAAAATGAAATTACGAGATTTTAATTCCTGCCAAAAGTTGTCACACTAATTTTAAGTGGATAATGTAATATCACAAAGGGAAAACTCATCAAATTAATCAGTAATTTAATATTCTAAAAGATCGCATTATGATTTTCGGAATAAATGGACATTGATACCTAATTATTTAAATATTATATTAGATCTAGAGTTATTAAACTACAGTAAATGTATTTAGTGTTATAAACATCATACGCTTTATACATGCATGAAATATTTTTATATTTCACTTCTTCTTTCGCACAACTACAATGAAATAGTATTTTAAACAATGTCCATTGTCTTGATTCGGTGGATTTAAATACTTTTTTTCAAACTTAAAACAGTTTTTAGAAGTTTACATTTAGTAAGAAAATATTTAATTTCCTTGGAAACATGTGATCTACGTTAAATAATGTTCAGAAATTGGGAGTGGGGTAGTTCAGTGTTAGGGTACTGAGTTTCCAATGCTAAAGGTCCCAGGTTACTATCCCGACTCATGGCAGAAAAATTATTTATTCTGTTTCATTATCCGTGGAGTGACTCTGGGTAGGTAGAACCTTCTGGGGCACACCCAGCCTCTAGAAAGTGGGTACCCTTAATTAAAATAATTAATTTAGGGGAAAAACCTGGTGGTTGAGCGTGATCTCGGTCAAATCACTTCATTGCACAACTGTGGACCAAGAAACAGAGCTTTCTCTAAATAGTACTGAACCCAAGACCTTTCATGAGTTGTAGTGGTATAGGTTTTTTTAAATATATTTTATTTATGTTTTTACCAACTTTGTATGCTTCCATCCAATCCTGCTCCAAAGCAATCTTGAGCATGCTATCCCTTCCTTTCTGATACCTTTACACGAACACTTTGTGGACACAAGCCACTGAGAACAACATACTTGTACCTTATTTAATTGTTTTATTCAATATAGGAGCAATGTAAGTGGCGGATAGAGGAACTTATTAAAATTGTATGATCATTTCTTATTTCATTCATTTTTCTTTGTAGGGTCCAAGTGCTAGTGCATATGTAACTTATCAGAAGAGTGATGATGCCTTAAGAGCAATTCAGTCTGTAAATAATATAGTAGTAGACGGGCGGACAGTCAAAACTTCTTTAGGTACAACCAAATACTGTTCACATTTCATGAAAAACCAGCCATGTCCAAAAGCCGACTGTATGTACCTACATGAACTTGGTATGTTGTGTTTCAAATTAAGTACTTCTTTAATTTTAATTCTATTGACAAAACTTTTTTAAATTTTAATCTATTGTGATAATTAAAGTTGGAATGTTAAATCTTGGGCAAATTAGTGAATAATGAAGTTAAAAGAGTATAAATTGCTACTCACAATAATGCATGCTTATGCTTTCTGGTAGGGATGGGATATCGAAGGCCCAATATCAATATTGTTCATTGCTAATATCGGCCTATAACTATCGATACCATCAAAATATCAAACTTGAAATATCAATATAAATATTGATTCTTAAGCACATACGAGGGTGGTCTGAAAAGTTTTATGACCTAACAAAAATACAAGACATTTTTTCCGATCTTTTTTTTTTTATTTTTTAACATAGTCTCCTTGTAACTCTACACACTTCTCTCAACGATGATCCTATCTCTGTAACCCGTCCAAAAAGTACTCAGTATTTTTTCTCTAATTGTTCATAAAGGTGATTGCCTCTTCATTTGACGAAAATCTCTGTCCTCCGAGCCCAATTTTTAGATAAGGGAACAAAAAGAAATCGCTTGGGGCTAGATCTGGTGAGTAAGGTGGATGGTCAAGCAATTCAAACCGTAATTAGTGGATTTTCGCTATGGCAAGTTGTGAGATGGTGCGTTGTCTTGGTAAAACAGGATTTTCTTTTTTTGTAAATGTGGCCATTTTTCCGTAAGTTCTACTTTCAGCTTGTCAAGTAATGATGTGTAGTTTGCTCCTGTAATGGTTTTTCCTTTTTGAAGATAGTGGATTAAAATAACTCCATGACTATCCCAAAAAACAGTCGCCATCACTTCCCCAGCCGAGAAAACAGTTTTTGCTTTTTTTTTGGAGCCGGTTCCCCCTTAGCAGTTCACTGTTTAGACTGTTTTTTTTTGTCTCAAGCGTATAATGGTTTATCCAAGTTTCATCTACAGTAATTAATCGGCGCCAAAACTCAGATTTGTTCCGTCTAAACTGCGCCAACAGAGTGTTGGAAATGTTCTATCTAACACATTTTTGGTCTAACGTGATCAAACGCGGCACCCAACGTGCAAACAGCTTTCTCATATCTAAATGTTGATTTAATATGTAACAAACAAGTTTATTTGACATGTTCATAACCTCTGCAATCTCTCTCACTTTGATTCGGCGGTCCTCTAGCACCATTTGGTGAATTTTGGCGATGTTTTCATCAGTAGTGGCAGTTTTTGGACGTCCCGAACATTCATCATCTCCCAAGCTTTTACGGCCATGTTAATATTCAGCTGCCCAAAAATTCACTGTGGTAAATGATGGTGCAGAGTCCCCATACACAGAATCCAACTCATCTTTGATTTGTGTAGGCGTATTGCCTTTCAAAAACAAATGTTTAATGACAATTGGATACTTGATTTTGTCCGTTTTCACAAAAACACTCATATCAATTCACTTAAACGACTATTACATAAAAACTGTGCATCCAAAATGGCTGAAACTTTGTTTTGTAACTGTCAACAGATGGACAACAAAATTCACTTGCTTTTATTTAAGAGTGCTGTCATCTTCATGTTGCGGTCAGAAACTTTTCAGACCACCCTCGTAGGCACATAAAAAAAAATCTGATTTTTTTCTTGAAATTAATTAATGGAAATACCTATCCTTCTACCCTCCTTAGTAATATTAATTTTCTAGTTCCTGCCCATCTTCATCATCCTCAACTTTTTCCAAAAATTTCAATAAAACCAATTATGTCTTTCATTCACTCATAAATCTGATTCAGCGAAATGCTAATTTATTTGCATCCTACATAGATTTCTTTGGCCTTGGTTTGGTAAGGTTCAAACAAATTTGGGCAAATTGAGTTTCCTGAGTTAATAGCGGTACCACACGCACTCTTTAATTCTACATAGGGATGGCCATTGATAGTTGATATTATTGAAATATCGATATTTTCCTTCCGATATTCAATATTTTACCATCGATAGTATCTACTTCGATATGTTTGACTATATCGTCTCTTCGATATTTTAATATTTAATTTGAAAATTAAAATTAAAACTTTCGGAAAGAGCTAGGAATTATTTATAAATCAGATCGTTAGAAAAAATATTAGACTCATCTTGTCTGTTTCATATAGAATGTAGTAATGCAGTAGAGGCAAATATCGATATTTCGTTAATATCGACTATCAATGGCCATCTCTAAGTAGAGTTGAATGAATAATGCGCTTGGGACTCTTTTTATTCACTAAACTCAGTTTGCTCAAATTTGTTAGTTAGAACCTTCTCAAACCAAGGCCACGAATTGTCAAAGAAGACTATGTAGTATGAAAATAAATTAGCATTTGGCTGAATCTGATCCGGGATGAATGAAAGGCATAATTGGTGGTTGAATGGAAATTTCTGGAAAAAGTTGAGGATGATCCTTCACATGATAACCGGAGCAATCTGGGATCAGAGTACTAACACATGGAGAACAAAGACCAATAAAGAACTGCTTACAGAAACTGATCAATCAATATCCCATGATATGAAGACACAGAGGTAGAGAGGGGCGGGGCATGTATGTAAGATGGCATGTGCAACAAGGCATGTTGCTCATAGCAATCTATCTGGAAGCCTCTACATAACAATGAATACCTTAATAGAAGGCTAAGGACCATGTGGAAGGCCAAAAAGCAGGTGGATAGACAGAATCAACAAAGATGCAATAGAGCTGTGTGCAGATAACTGGAAAGAAATAGCCCAAGACATGCAGAGATAGAGCAAGCTTATTAAGCTCTACGGCAAAAGATCTAAATGGTCTATAATGCTAACAGAAAAAAAAAAAAAAATACTAATAAGGAAATTGATCGAATGAAATATTAGTAATATTAAAGTGTAAAACAGAACTATAATTCTTCGAAAAGTTATATGAAATATATGTACAAGGTCATAAGTAATATAGGAACAATAGAAATAAATCACTGTTACATAGTACATGATTAGCTGGCGTTTGACTGTTTTCTGAACAAGAATTGCAATAGAGTTTTAAATGTGGATTTTGAAAGAGGGAATTTCAACAAGTAGCAGAGTGGATTCCAAAACAAATGAGTTTTGGAATGAGGCAGATTTGTGAAAAGGGGCATCAAGGTCAGAAGGTCAAATTCTTTTGGTAAGGAAAAGGATTTAAATTGGAGAAGATTGTATACATAGAATAGACAATGGCTGTTGATAATTTGACTAGAGAAAGTGCTAATAGAAAATTGGCTTAAGAAGGAGGGAAAAAGACACCCTAACTAAGCATATTATTGGGAGATGCGGGAACGTCTTAGGGTCCTATTGACTAATCTTTCTAAGCTATTCATAATTCTCTTATGAATATACCTCGACCATACACTACACTACCATAGTCGAAGGGAGAGAGGAAGATGAGGAAAGAAATTTAGAAGTCTATGCATGTTTGGGTAAGATATTTCATAAGCGATGGAATAGTTTCCAAATAAAAATTAATCTTCAGAAGATGTACCAGGTAAGGGTACCAGACCACCCACAAGTAACCTTTAAAAATCAAACTATTGTTAACTAACTTCAAACAGAGAATTAGATGATAACTTGATATGTACTTGTTGGCACAACTGAGCCTTGAAGACTAAATTTTACTAAGTCTCAATATTTTTTTTTAATTTATAATATATTTTAGTTATCAGACTTCTAATTTACTTCTCTGATATCTGCAGTTGAATATTAGGAACACATTTTATGGATAGTTGTGAGTGTTTAAAACAAGTACTTTAAAGTTGATTTGATTGTAAACAAAATAGTGTTTTTAAACCCTTATTGAGATTGTGTTTGTGATTGTGTTTTTAAACTCTTATTTGAAACTTTAATATATTAAAAAAAAAAAAAAAAATTAAGGAACTTAAACATTTGCTGATTTCTAATATTTTCTATATTTATTTGAATTCCTCATTACTCTTAAAAAAATTAATTATTTTTTTCAATTTCACCTTTGTCATCTGTTCACCATTTTATCCATTTATCTTAATAAAATGTTCTAAATTTGCTTAGAAAGAAGTCAACATGAAAAGAAATCTATTGCTCAAAATGTTTTTATTTAAAAGTTAAAAAAAAATGTGTGCCTTTAGTTATTTTTATTTCCGTGTTATGCTTGATTTCTGCCTGAATGTTTACTTTCTTTAGAACTTCAGGTAGACACACAGGAAAAAGTCTGAAGCCGACAGACCAGGCAATTGCAGTTGTTATCTGAAATCTCCCTTTTTTTGAGATAACACTGTTTAAGAAATTTTTCTTGCAACAAGTTCATTATTTTATGAATATTGTGTTCATTAGTACCACATAAATGAAATAAATATTCTCATTTTTGTTCACTCAGAATTGTAATGCTGTATGCTTGAATTCTAATGGTGGATACTTAACCGATATTTTCTACAACTAATGTAAAAAATTTTCATTAGTTTTAATCACAATATAAAATGTTATAGATTTAAATATGTAAGAGACCATTGGTCTACCATGTAAATTGTAAATTCTAGCTTTTACAGATTAATAATTATTCGAGAGCAATTGCTTCTTTCTTTAATATGAATCTGTAGACTATATTGGTGAGAAATATTTTATGTTCTATTCTTATAGGTGATCCAGAAGCAAGTTTTACTAAAGAAGAAATGCAACAAGGAAAACATCAAGAGTATGAAAAGAAATTACATGAGCAGTTGCTATCTACATCACTTAGTCGGTAAGAAAGGAAATTGAATTTTAAATGATAGCTTTTCAATTTTATTTACCATTTATACAAAACAGTTATGAATTTAATCTGGTAGTGCTAAATCTCTTAGTTTCTTGTAAAAGTGTCAGCTATCTCGTTCCTTTGACCCATTTTATTTTTATTTCGAAATTTAGTAGCCGTAGTTTATGAATGTTACTTTATGCTAATAGTTTCGGTGAGCTGGTCGTATATGCTTGGATTTAGGACAGATTGTATTAAGATCATATTATCTGTTTGTATGAAGACATCTTGGTGTTTGTCAGTTGGAAGGTGAAGAAGGTATTCTGTAGCTTTTACAAGAGTGTACTTTTCGGCCTGGTTGTTGGAATATGTTGCGCCAAGCTTGAACTTGGCGCACTAACCATTGTCCCCTTTATGTTCCAAAGCACCCATGCGCAGCCTGCATTATTACCGTCTTTGTATCTATTTGTAATGTTTGTATTAGTTTCTGCATATAACCTAGCATGATGGATGTAATCAATTTATAGGTTCGTATTCATTTTCTATTGCGTTGTATAAAATTTCCCCACAGCCACTGTTTAGTAGTTTGATTGATGATAGCTTGACTAACTCTTTAATTTTAACATCAGTAGGAACTATTCCAGCCAGTACACATGCTGCATTGTATGAGATTGTTCTGTAAGCCTTGGCAACTTTGATGCCAATGAGTCTTTGCAATCGTTGAAGCTGTTGAAGGTTAAATTTTTTCTTAATCGTTTCGTGCCAGATTGTTACAGTGTAAAGTATCTTGGGAATTAAAGCTGCTTCGTAAATTAACTTCAGAAACTCGTCTTTTAGGCCCCTCTTGCTGCAATGGTCTAAGAGTTGAGCAATGGTCATGAAACAAGTTGATGGATATGGACATTAACAATTCTAGTTTACTCATTGTAGCCCTAAAAATTAAAGTTTATGACATATTTTTACAAAATGAAGTTGAAAAAAAAGTTATGATAAATGCGGAATTTATTTTGTAAGCAACTAAAAAATTACACACTTTTTAGTTAATTATGTGTATGTTGATTCGAAAGTCAACAGAATTCTCTAAAATAATCATTTAAGTAGGAAAATTCATAGAATTCGGTACTTCCTAACTTAGCTATGTCACAAGGGGATGTGAAGTTAAAGATATATTCTATTTTTATTTCTTCTACTTAGTTCTTTGGTCATTACTGATTTTTTCAGGAAACCAACTCCTTCTCCACCAACAGTTTCTGTACAACAAAGCTGTAAAGAAGCGTGGCCTTCTCTGCATCCTAATCATCAAAATCCATCAGGTATTGATGCTATATTTTATTGATTTTACTGCCTCTGTAGAATTTGTTATTAAAAAAAAATTTCTTATGAAGTTATAGTTGGAGTTGCTCCGTCTTCATCGCCTCCAGATTCATTAAATCCTTTGAACAGCAGCTTTAAGCCTGATCATAGAAAACAAAATAATTTTGTGAAACTTAAAAGTAGGAACTGTTCTGAAGACAACAGGTAATAAATCTGTTTTTGTAGATTTATACTTCTTTCTTTTTTTTTACAATCTTGGGCATGGAATAAGGAAGGATTTTTTCATTAGAAAAAAAAAGACTTGATTAAATTAGCAGGTAATGAATTTTAAAATTATTTCTGTAATTACTTTTTCAAAATCAATTCTTAACTCTGAAGTTTTATTTGCCATTTCAGTTTTTCTGGCTTGCAATCATATCATTTATTTTCATGAGCACTTCATTTTCTAAATGTCGAATGCACTAACATTGGTTTTTTTTATTTTACTTTTTATGACTCATTTTGATTATTATGATGGACATGATAAATTAAATACCATTTGAAGACAGGTCATAAGGAGCAAATTGATGACACAAAGTTTGGGTCTTGGTGTACCTGTCTAGCAGCTAACCATCTTAAAATGCCATATCACTGGCTAGTTGCACTTTAAAGTTTACAGCACTAATTTTGGTTATTGAATTTTCTCAGAGCATTATAGAATGAGCCCATAAAAGAATGAAAATTTTGTTTCCATTGATAAGGACAGCCTTTAGGGTCTTCAAGAACTGTTGATGTAAAGCCTTCTGCTGCTCACACTTTAAGACTTATTTATTAATTGTGACATGGTTTAGGTTCAGGTAGTTCAAATAATGAAAGTCCATCGGAACCAAACATCAATAATTATATTTTCTTCGTATAAGAGAACATATAACCAAATAAAACTTATTATGCTGTAAAGATGGTTGACCGTGATTATAATATGAATAGGAGTTGATCGGGGGGTATCTATTTTGATTTTGATGAGGCTTACCGGTTGTAAAATACTTGTAAGAACAGCCTAGAAAAAAATAAATAAACAAAAGTTAGAAACAGTTGTCTGATCAAGAAATAATAAGATGATATCAGAGATATAGTGGGTGATAGCGTGGTTAACATATCAAATATTTTATATATATATATATATAGATATATAAAAAGATACAAACAAAAATAGAAATAAAGGTGAATATAGCATGTTAGTTAAAAGTAAACAGATTGTGATAAAAAATATAAGATATGAGTGTGTGGATAACAAACTGGTAAAGATTACATTTGATAACTGTAGGTTAACAGATAAAGAAAATGAGGTTTAATGAAGAAAGAAATTGAAAAATGAATTATTAATGATCTAGTAAAGGTAAAATAAGAATAAGATATCATAAGATAAAAAAACCTTCTACCCAATTTGTGTCACAAGCATCAGTAGTCTAAACTCTACAAAATAAAAAAAAGAAACAACAAAATCAGCCTACTAGTTCCAAAGATAATCTTGGCACAGACAGACAGACCAATGGTTGAAAATGTGTTCTTCGGTCTCATGGGGCTCTGAAATGTTTACATCCGTCGAAAACCGCACATCGGAAATTTGACCCGATTGCAATACTTTCCTTACCTGCTATAGGTAGTAAAGTAAAAAATATGTTAATATAAATTATTAATCAAGAGACAGAATTAAAAAATATAAGTTTTAGGTTATAATTTGGAAACATTCCAAACCACACAGCCTTATGTCTCCAAAATGCAGGAAAAAAACAAACCTGTCAACGTTTCGCTAATTCAGGACAGAAAAGAACAGCTATTGACTCACAGACTGGCTAATATCGCAATATAGTCTAGGCCAATGATATTGCCTACTAATCCTAATAACAGTTTTATCTATGCCAAGGTGGCCCGACTCTAGATCATGTTTATCATATATTATATGTCTCCGTGGATGTCAAGGAATAATGACACCTTCCATTCTTCACTGGGATTCTCAAGCTCTCCCTTCAAAGGATTCTTTCGGTGGTATAATAACTGTCCTATATCAACCAACCAGGTTCTATCGAGCCAAACGGCTGAAGGGTTTTTCAAATTCAGTATCCACTTAAGACTTTGTATGATCAGTAATAACCATAAACAAATAACTTTATGCATTCTTTGTTGGTCACAGTATAATTTCTTTCAGCTGGACTTAAGAGTATGAGAACAAAAAGATATGACTTTTTCTCCATCTTGTGAATGAGTTAAGACCGCTCCAACACCAGTATCACTGGCGACCCTTGTTAATACCAGAGAATCTTGGAAATAGCAAGCCTTCATGGAGTACTCTATTGATATCCAACTTTTCGGAGGAATAAAGAATACCCCAGTAATGGTTAGAATAATCTTAAAACCACCAGATCTGTTCACGAAGACTCGTGTACATATTGGTTTTAACTATAAAGTCTAACTCTTAACTGAAACAAATGGAAGCGATACTAAAACATATAGTGCCCCGTCATGCGAACAGTCTCCCACTCAGGAATTTTTTCAACAACATATCCTTATTGATGGAGAATTTCCACCCTTTCTGCCCTGACATATGAGTTATTCGAACCGGGATCCAATAGGGCCAAGTAAGTAAGGACTCTTTTGCAATCTTTCCCTATTCAGAAGACCATGTTAGGGGTTATCTGTCCCAGCAAAGGTAAGGGACAAAGTGACACGGTTGAATTGTTTAACGGTAAGAACGATGCCGGAACATGTGTCAATCTTTTTTTGATGTAGTATCACCAAAATAAATTTGGTTGAATTCGATGACCCATTGACTCTAACCTCCCATTAGATAATATTTTTTCTTTAAGTTTAGTTATAACAAATAAATTTTGATTTTATACATGTAGTATTAACAAATATTTTCATTTTTTACATATGAAGTTTGCTTGTGTCGTTTTTACATTAATAAACAAATCTTAAAGTGTAAGCAGCAGAAGGCTTTACATCAACAGTTCTTAAAAATAGACAATATTATTTTATTATTCTGCACAAAAACAAATCAATTGAAATATAGTACCCTAAAATCCAGGCAAAGCAATAAATTTTGTTTGATATTATATAAAATATTTTTTTCTCTACTCCTAGGGCCCATTGGAATGAACGCCGGGATGTGTCCAATATTTTTTGATGTAGTATCACCAAAATAAATTTGCTTGAAATTGGTAACCCACTGTCAGCAGCCTCCTCCAGTGAAAAAAATATTTAGTAACATTGGACTTTCACCAATGCCAGTTACTGCTTCAAAGCAATGATTCTTGACTACTATTGTTTTTAATCTAGGAGTACTAAACAAATGTGCTGCCTTATTTCATGACCATGATTCATTATTTTGGTTTACATTGTACTATATATTGCTGCATTTAAATTTTTAATGTAATTAACAATGTAATATTCATTTTAGAGACTAATTTTCTATTGAAATTCCTTGAACATTGAAATTTTTTGAGAGAATTGAAAATAACAAGATTATTTATTCTTTATTAAATTTTATTTTAATTTAAAGTTAAATAACTATAATTTAATAAGTAATAATAAGCTATAAATAATAATTCAATGCAGTTGCAATCGAGATGTTAACTTCTAAGAAGGCAGTTTCTATGAAAAATAAAACTATTATGTGTATATCAATGATATATAATTAATGTTTATGCATCTATTCTTCGTATGAACCGTTTAGTAAATTTATTTAACTGTTTATAAGGAATTTTTATGTAGTAATGGAAAAACCGATTTGAGGTTGCTATAAAGAAAGAAAAAATATCTTGTATTGTATACATGTTAGCAGCCCGTATCAACAATCTTATAGACTTTCCTTTCCTTCCCCATTTTTCAAACATATATCTTATTTTTTTAAAAGTATTATATTCTCTTGGGGAATCTCAGAAAAAAGTTGAAGATAAGAAAACGTTTCCCATTTACAGTTACAGTTTCCCACTGTATTTTCCTGAGATTTGGAATGCATTTAATCATCCAACTGGGCACTAACGTTCTCATAAGATTATTGGTTCTTAGCTGTATTTTGGATAGCATACAACTTTTGTTTTGTTCTGTTTTCCCAGCGATGGTGGGATGTGAAGATTTTATTTTGTATAATTATAGGATTGTTCATTTATAAATTTAAAAATCTAGTGTGCACTCATCACACAACTTTTACTTGCAACTCTACTTTGAATTGAAATTATGTTGGGCTATTATAAAATGTTTGAAGTGCATTTTTAATGAAGCTAAAGCTTAAACCTTACAGTTAAGAGCTCATTAATACCATTAAAATCACACAAACTCTATTAATTATATTGACAGTTGGCAATAAACACCTAAATCCATCTGCTTTTGTAAACCACATAACTCCAGTTTCTGAGCTGAATATGCCTAGAGAGATTTGAAAGTATATCTGTATTTTTAACCAATATAGGTCAAAAGTTGTCTCATTAGTTAGTTGTAAGCGGATAATGTGATTTCATAAAGGGAAAACATCATATTATGCACTAATTTAATTTTCTAAAATTTTACATGATGAACTTTAGGAATAAGCCAACGATAAGTATCTAATTATTTAAATATAATATCCGATCTAGAGTTATTAAACTACAATAAATATATTTAATGTTATAAACATATGTTTTACAAATAGTTTTATATTTCACTTCTTTTATCTAAATACAATGAAATAGTTTTTTAAACTATGTCATTGCCTTTATTCAGTGGATTTTTACTGGGATATATACTTTTTTTTTCAAATTTGAACAATTCTAAAAAATTACATTATGTCAGGAAATTTCATTTAATTTCCTTAGAAATGTGTGGTTTTAGTACCTCTTTAATTGATAAATGTTTTTTTATTTTAATTTAATGTTTGGTGTTTTATTTATTATAATTTTTGGCTATTAACATGTATTTTAAACAAAAATTTTTAACATCTAATACCTTGGAAATGAATGAATTGACTGATGTTTTGTAAGCCTTTTCAATAGAGTATTAGTCTCAAAGTTTTTAGTTTATTTAGTTATAAAAGTAATTAGTTTAATATCTCTAATTCTATTATTAGATTTTTATGAAATATTTTTCGATTTTTAATTTAACAGGAAAGAACTTGGTCCCTGTTCAAGAAATAGTGGGCATCAAACACGTATATTTACCCCTAGCACTTCAAGAGGTTTTAATAGTTACTGTGAGTCCCCAACCTTCTCCTACCCATGAATGAATCCTTATGGTATGGCTACGCATTAGACAGACAGTTGCCAAATTTAGCGGCCACACTACTTGCCAGTATTCATTATTAAACACTTTTCCAAATATTTGTCATATGTGTAGACAGACCGTTAGTCACTATACATAATTATTGTTATTTCAATTTTTTAAAAGTAATTATAATGGCCAAATTCTTAATAATTATATTAATTTTCAATTTTTTTTTTATTTTTTTTAGAAAGCAGAAAGAGGTGGGGATTAGCTCAACTAACCATATACAAGAATCTTTTGGTGATATAAGCTCAGAAACTAATGGAATACTTCATAACAGTGATATATCTGACAATAAAAGTGAAGTGTACAATGAAGTTATGAAAGAAGGTAGTGTTTATTTGGAACATAATGGCAGTGATGTTATTCAAAATCATCCTAACGAATTTATGAACCACAATGGAGACAACAGTTACAAAGACATTAGTGAATTCCCGTATTGTCGTAATTTTAATGCTGGTTACAGATCAAGAAATGGAGAAACTTCTGCTCATTCACCAAATGTTATAAGACAAAATACACAACAAACAGGTACGAATATGTTTTGCAGCAGGTCTACTGTGTACATTAAAAAATTGATTAAAAATTCAAATTTGGCTAATTTGTTTCTTGTACTGTTATTAGTAGTTTAATTTATTTTTGAAGAAAGTTATAAGTTGTTTAGGCAACTTAGTATGTATACCTCTACTCAGAAACTTCTTTAATACTTTAAATCTATAAAGCATATATGAGATTGCTATTCTGAGATAAATTCAGGACATATTGCTAGATTGGATGAAGACTGGCACTACTCAAAACTTAATATTTAATACATACATGCTTTTGTGAGTGTACATCTATGAATAATTAAATATTTATATATTGCTACTTTAGAAAAAAAAAAATCTACAAAACTCAAAAATTAATATTTTGCTCTTTTATGTAATCATAATTGACAAGTTATTATGATTAAAAATACTTTTTAAATGGCCAATGCTTTGACTGACATGTCTTTTACCACTTACTTTAAATCAAATATTAATTTTTTTTAAAAGTGACAACTTATACCTTATAACAAAATTTTCTGAGGATTTGCTGCCTTCATTATTGGTTAAAATGGGGTGTCCAAAAGCCTTGAATTCCTTGAAGTTGGTTGGGAATTCTGCTTGAATTTCCCTGATCAGAATAAGGCTGGATGGAATTTGTTGAAATTGGGGTCATATGGTTACCAACTTGAACAATTTCTGAAAATTTCATGAAACTGGTAGGGTTAAAATGATAGGTGAATGTATTATAATGATGTATACATATCATTGAAGTTCATATACAAAACATTCACTTATGAAAAAATTTCAGCACAAAAACATCTATATAAGATAATTTAACAGATATTTTCAATTTCTTTATATCATCCGATCCCAGAGTCACAATTCTTCATATATTTGGTCAGAATGTATTAGAAGTGCTTATATCTGAACTATAAAATTTGTTGCTTTTGGATGATCAGTTTTTTATGGGTCAAACTGTTTTCATACTGTTTAAGGTAGGCTTAAGGCTAAAAGGGAAAATATTATAAAGAGTTTCCAAATTTTCATTAGGTTTTCCTCTTTTATCTCATCAGTTGGAAATTGGTTTTCATTGTTCAAACAATTTTCATACTGTTTAGAGGTAGACTCAATGGAAAAAAATCTTTTAATGAAAACCAATCTTCCATTAAATTTTTCGTACCATTTTCTTTTTTTACCAACCTCTAAATAAACTATCAGAAAATAATTTGAAAACTCGATCATCCGTTCATGAGGAAAAGAGAATTAAAAATTTTTACTATCCTTTTACCTTCACTTAGCTATATATGAAAAACTTAGAAAGGGAAAGTAATAGTAAATGAAATTTTCTACTCCGTTTCTTCAATAGAAATACAAGTTTTGAGGTACATAAAGCATAAATATAATACATTTCTCAGTTATAAAAATCTTTTTCTTCTTTCATCGGCTCTACGACCTACTAAGTTGAGTCTTGGCCTGCTTCAACATTGATCACCAGTTTTCTCTATCGAGTGCTACTGTGATTCAACTACAGACATTAAGTATAGCTTGGGCATCTGAAGCAACACATTTCTTCCTGTGAAGCTATGGTCTGTCTTCGCGATAAACTCTGAACATTTGCTCCTGGAATATTTTGGCAGGAATCTCTTTGTCTCCCATCCTCACATTTCCAGCCCAGCGCAACCTTCCAAGCTTGATGTGTTGGATTACATTAATGTCTTTGGACATTACTTTTAGCTCTACGTTTGTCCTTCTACTCCATAAGCCTTTCTGAAAAAAATAGCCCGTATATTCTCAGAATTTTTCTTTCAACAAGTAATATTAAAGCTTCTTGAGCTCAAGTTAGGGTCCATGTTGAAGATTCATAAGTTAGTAAGTTACAAGATAGAATTTATAAATTCGAATTTTCAAGGGCTTCAATATAGGTTGCTTCAGAGATGTTTCTGTAGTGCTAAATAGCACCTGTTTGTGACTACTATTCTCCTTTTGATTTCAGCACCAATATCATTCATTTTGTTTACTTGTGATCCTCAACCTTTCCAATTACCTGCCCTTCTATTAATATATTTGTTACATGACCCAACATTGTGGGATTCGCATTAAGGTATTTGGTTTTACTGAAGTTTACCAGTAGCACCATTTTAGTGCCAGCATTCTTTAATGCTATAAATGCATTCCTAGCAATCTCTAATAAACTTCCTGCGATATCAATGTTATCATCATATCCGAGGAGTTATATGATATGGCTTATTAATGTAACATAAGTAAGAGTTGTGTGATGCATGCACTGCACCAGATTTTTCATTTTAGCCTACTCCTATGCTGTTAGAAAATAGTTTAAACCATGAAAATCTCATCATCCTTTCACAAGATAAAAAAGATAAAAAGCAAAAGAAAATTGTCACACTTTTTTTATTTTAGTATATTTTTAAACTTGAAAAATAGTTCAAATCCTGAAAACTGATCACTCATTCACATGATAAAAGGGAAAATGTTTACACTTTTTACTTTCAGGCAAGCTCGCTAAAAGATGCTGACAATTCAATTGTTCCAATTTTTATTTTAAAAACACGAATAACGAATAGAAAGATAAGCACATTCAATCCGATCTGCGAATGGCTCTTGATTATGTGATAAAATTTTAAAAATATGAAATTTAGCAAATTACACATGAGGTTACTACAATATTTATTGCATCGATTTTATCCCTTTAAAAGCTTATCTCACAACTGAAGTGTCATTTATAGAATACGATTATTTTTTTCTTTACAAGCTATGATCCGCGGGCCAAAAAGTTTAGAGACCTCTGCTTTAGATAAGAAATGAAAAAAAAAATTATCTTTATTCATTAGTTGCAAATAGACAAATAATTGCTTTTTTAAGATCAATTTTTGCAACACCATACGGTGTGTAGCATAGGCTTGAAGTTGTCATGACAAGAATTACAGACGATTCCCAAATAGATGTGATAGAAGCTTGTTTTTTATTTCCAACTTTTTCTCTTCTTTTTTTTTGTACCTTGAATCCTTACAGATTATATAAAAGCCATGTAAACATATATTTTTAGTACATATATCTACAGGTATTAGAAATATAGGAGGGAAAGTCTAAAAGTCAAAGAAAATTGAAAAAAATTTAAATATATTTTTTGTACATACATAAATGATGCTATTTTAACTTTTCAACATAATTCCCTCCTACTTCAATGCACTTAGTCCATCTTCTAATGAGAATTTTAATCCCTTTCTGGAAGAAGATTTTCGGTCTTCTCATCAGTTTGATAATTGTTCCCTTATAATTCCTCTTTTAATGGGCCAAAACGATGATAATAGCTTGGAACCAAGTCTGCACTATATGGCGGCAGATGGTCCAGTAGTTGAAAATTGAGATTTTGAAGACACAGAACTCATACTGTCCTATGAAAACAAAGCAGTATCCTGAAGACAAATCATGCCTTTTGGAAGTGTACCACTTAACTTCAAAATTCAGATGAACTTTTTTTGCTATGGGATATAAAGTATGTTTCCACACCAAACTTTGTCACATCCTCTCTGATTTTAACTGATGAATCCATGTCTCATCAATGATTATAATTCGCTTCAGAAATGAGCTTCCTTATATAAGCTAATAAAAGAAATTAAAACATCTGTACCACTGCAATTCATGAAAGATTTTGGGTTCACTTCATTGTTAGGAAGTACTGTTTCAAAACTGATGGAGCTGATAGAGCCAAGCTCATGCTCATCCTTCAGGTTTTCCTCTTGATTAATTATTTAATTAGAGTACCCGCTTTATGGAGGCTGGATATGCTCCAGGAAGGTCTCCTAAACCCAGGATCGATTCATGAATGATGAAAAATTACTTCACATCAGCCAGATCTGAACCTAGAACCTTGAATTTAGCAGCCAAAAATAATTAGAAGGAAAATAATTATACTTAACTAATTGGAAAAAAACTTGTAATGGACTAAAACTTAACTGTGAAATGCTTATTAGAGGTGGGAAATTCGATTCTTTTAACTGAATCGATTCTTATGGACGATTCTTCGATTGATTCTTTTCATATTATTTTTTTCTTTAAATTAAAAAGAATCTTTAATTAAAATAAACATTCTCAAACCTTATGGCAATTTAGGCAAAACAATTTTTTTTTTCAACTTATTGGAATTAAAAGTCCCAAATATATACAAATAAAAAGTGCTAAATCTTGGAAATAGGAAGTAAATTTAAGTTGGACAGAAAAAGTTTTTTTTTTTTTATCTTATACACTAGATTTTGGCCTGTGTATATATATTATAAATAAAGTTTTATTATCCTGGGACTGACAACCCTGTAGAATTAATTTAAAATACAAAAAAATTAAATATGACAATATGGCCATACATTAAATTAAATATATAATAATAGGTAATTAGAAATGAAATAGAAGAGAGAAAAAACTGTACATATATATATAAATAAGACAAACAGAGAAACAATAAACGAAATAGTAATGTAAATAAGCGTAGGTTATAAATGCCCGAATATGAAATGCTGGTGGAAAAGTAGATTCAGAAAGTAAATATAACAAGAAATTAAACACGACTGGAAGATTTCCTAGAACAAAACTGGTGAATCGGGAATCGGCCGATTTTTAAGGAATCTAGAATTGCATTCTGAGGAATCGGGAATTGCCAATTCCGACTAAATCGTTGAATCATCCAGATCGATTCGCCGGGTTTGTGAATTGTGATTCTTTCGTGTGAATTGCTTGGGAGATCAATTCCTTCAGAGAAATAGACTCTTTGATTCGGTTCTTGATTCACCTGCTCATCTCTAATGCTTATCACTCATGACCTATTTATTACATAATGTATGTAATATATAATGTTATGTATTGAAAACTATGACAATTGTATATTTTTTTATATTAAAGAAAAACATACTGATTAATCAGTGTAGAAAACTCGCCATACTCTGTCTAAGACTGAGACTTCAGTCTTTTTAATTGGGATCTTTCAAAATACTCTGTTACAGAGGGAAATTTTATCAAAACCTTTTAATTTTTTTCTTTTTATTACTCTATTCCCAACTGTTACATTACGGAAGTGTTAACACCATATATTGGATAAAGCTCCATACTTAGCAATAATGACTATGTTTAAATAAACTTAGTAATTAGCTTATTCTACAGAAGAAAATGTCTCTTCAATTTATCTTTAAGACTCAGTAAATTAATACTAACTCAGTATTGTACTCTTGGAGACATAGTGGTTTGGAACTAATTAGATGGATCTGGATCCTTGATTTGTGGTTCTCTCATGTATTGAGATAGGAATAAAGAAGACAGACGTGGTTAGGAACTTCATCAGCTGTGGTGATATATATTTTATTTATATTAGTGATAATTAAGAAAATAATAAAACGTGTCTACAAAGTGTGTTTATTTTTATAAAAAATGTCAAAAAGTTTCTTTTTATATTATCTGAGGGATCTCCGAACTTATTTTCTTTGTTTATCATTTCATTAGATGGTAGTTGATCATAGAAGATGAATATCCATTGACCTAATTCATAGTCCCTCTCTTAATTAATATAATGAACTCGCCTGGGATGTGCTTCATAGGGGCGACATTTAGTAGTGAGAAAGGCACTCCCTCGAGTCTAATTCTGCTAAGAGTGGGCTGTCCTGCTCTTATCTCCCTATCTGATTCCCTGCTGCCTTTTCAATTTTATATATCAGAATTTTTCTCCATTATTTCAATAAAAGAAAAAGAAATTGGTGCTGTGCACACATTACTTTACTTTCATTTATCAAGTTATATGAGTAGAAATACAGTTGCAGTCATAGGAATTGCATCACCCAGTGAAAATTTTATTTTATTTACCAGATTTTTACTACAAGATCTCCAGATATTTCTTTTCCAGTCATGAAACGATATTCTAAAAACAATCACTCCATTAAGCGGTCAAATTATCCACTTGTTTTTTTCTATGTTCAAAACTTTGATGTTTTTTGGTGAGGACAGTTTTTGATAAAGGTCATAATTATAGCTTTTCTTCTGGCATTAGTTAAAACTGAACTGAGAAACATTGTGTAACCTTAATAATCAAAGAAAAAGAAAGCATTTGATGGGATAATGTTATCAACATAAGAATCAAAACAAATAGGTGATGCAATTTCTATGACCGCGACTATAGGTATTTTTCTACTGATGTAAAAGAAATTATGTTATAAGAATAAACTTCGTATTCATTTAAAATAATTATTTACTATATATTTTCCCCCAACCCGTCTAATCTGTTTTATTTATGCGTTCTCCATTATCTTTTATGATTGTATAACTTGTGTATTGATGTTTCTAAAATCTTTAGCTTTTCAATGGCATATTGTATATATCTAAACTGCTATTATTATTTGCAGAGAAGTTTGTCGTGTTCAGTCAAAAATACAAAATAAAAATAAAGAAATGATATTCATTTTATAAAAATAAAAATAAATATTTATTTGAAAAGGAGTTAGTCGGGGGTGCGGTCAGATAAATACTAAATTAAAATATAGTAATTATTTTATTTTAATTTTGCCGACCCACTTTGCAGGTCGTCTTCAGGGCTACAAAAGATACAAAACATGTTGAGAATAAAATATATATTTTGTATCTTTTGTAGCCCTGAAGACGACCTGCAAAGTGGATCGAAACGTCGGCAAAATTAAAATAAAATAATTACTATATTTTAATTTAGTATTTATCTGACCGCACCCCGACTAACTCCTTCCCATATTATATCAATGGTCAACCATCTCTACATCATTACAAATATTTATTTATTTTTTCTTTGTATTTTTGACTGAACACCCCAACCAACTTCTCTTCAACTATTCACTACAGTCATCCATCAATCCATTATTATTATTATTATTATTGCAGATATATTTTTTCAACCTGAGAAAATAATTTTCATTTTTTTCTCCTTTAATTAATCATTAAATTCTTTCATAGTTTACATTTATTTTCTGATCTTATTTTTTATGTTGGGTGCTGTGTTTTTATTTATTCTTTGAATTATTTTTGGTTTTTATCATTTTTAAGCAAAAATGATCCTTGTAATTCATTGTTTATGTCCAGGTCATTCATTTGATATTTAAGGTTTGTGGAAGTTCTCACAATCTACCAAAGGAAAACTTTTTACAACCGAAAAGCCAGATTTTTTCGACCTTTTATTAATTTTTCAACTGTTACTCCTAAACGGTACAGCGAAGGAAAAAACTTACTCTATAAGAAATAAAGGGATTTTCCCGGGCCGGGGGGTGAGGGCGGGGAATTTAAAATCCCCTCCGGCACCGGGACGCGAACTCGTACTTTTTATATCATCTCAAATCTCTGTTATCTGGTTGCCAGGCAACTAGCGGTGTTCTGCACACGCTTTAGCCTGTTCGGCCACCCCGCCCCCAATAATCAGTATCTATAAGAAATTAAAGCACTCTATAAGAAATTAAAGAACATTAAATTGTGCGTCAAATCTATACCTAAACTCACTGGCGGATCTACGGCGAGGGCTTTCGGGCTGAATTCCCCCCTCCCCGCAAAATGGTAAAATATAATCATGTTTTACAGAATAAAATATTAAAAACTACCTCTTAAAGTAAGTATTTTTGTCCGTTTAATTACATTTAATAAGACTTCAAGAACCACTTAAACACCATTTCATATAGGTAGTTAATTACTTTCTTTTTTTCAAATTAATTATCGTTATATGTATATGAAAAAAAAAATCTTTCAGGCTGAAGCCCCCCCCCCAAAAAATTAAATCCTGGACCCGCTAGTGCCTAAACTTAATAATATGGTTAAATAGTATGGTCGATAATCCTGATCAGCCAACACTAATTTTTACCAAATTCGTCTAAAACTGGTACAAATTACTATAAATGGTGCTGCAGCCTGGAAATGAGTTCTCTAAGAGAGAAAACTCATAGAATAAAAGTTGTAGAGCATCAAATTCCAAATCCACTTAAAACTAATGGTTTTAACAATGTAAATCAATTATATCCTCGAATCGGGGCTCCTTATTTCTTCATGAAATTCACTTTTTTAACCCCCCATTTCTTGAAATCCTACACTGGAGGTGGAAAAGTTTCCTATACCGTATATACTAACTTAACATTAATAACTCAGTAGAATATACACCCTACTGTTGAAATATTTAAAATCACAGATATCTTCATTACCAATTTCCAGCCATCCATTACCAGGTCCAGAGTAAGTGAAGTGACCTACATTGAAACTGTTGTTACAATGGACGTGGAATTTATTGCTCTACAACTTTAAATCCATGAGTTTTTATCTTAGATAACTCATTTCCAAGCTGCAGCGTTTCATGGAGACCTGCATTAACAGTTTTGTTTTTTATATGTATGAACCCATATATACAAGTTAAAAAAATAAAAACTTTTCCAAAATTTTTCACAATAAATTTTCTGTTTCGATCCTCAAGTTACTGGTCTAATATTTTTTAAATCAGCTGCCATTTTTACAGATTGCAAGATCCGACTGGCAGACTAATTTTTAAAAAATATAAATGTTATTAAAAAATGCTTTCAAGTTTTCATCCAAATGGTGTCGATTTTTTCTCACGGGCTCTCGATCTATCATGTTGGATTTTATTTATGACTAATGGCAGTCATAAAATCTATCTATTCTTTAAAAATCTCAAGAAGATGCATGATAGTTCATACTTAAATATGGTAATGATTTGATGTTGAACGTTGAGAAGACCAAAGCCATTCTAATTAGTTCTAAATTATTCTAATGGCTAATTCCATTCTTTACTATCCCCTACTCTACCTTAATGGGCTGCCTATTTGCTTCTACACTTCCATCAGAAATCTTGGGGTAATGTTTGATCAATATCTGCTCTGGAATAATCTTATTTCCTAAATTATCCGAAAATCTATTGCTGCCCTCAGACAGTTCCTTAGATTGGTATGCCAAGTTGAAGTGGCTCTATCCAGTTTTTGTGACAACAATATTTCTGACACTTGTTCAGAAGAGCTCTACATCTTATGAAATTTTAAAAAAATGGCTCGATGGCTGGTTTACCATGAAAAAGCAACAGTTTTTCTGCCATGGCATTCTAAATTGAATCTGAGAAATTTTGTAAATTATTAAAGAAGAGGACTTATTTGGAATGATAATTTATAATTGCGTAACTAAAAAAAATGTTTGTGTACTGTTGTTTTATATGTTCTGGATAAATAAATGACAAAATACAGTATTTTTTTTTTCTGGTGTTGTAAAAATTTCTGAAATTAGACTAATTCCAAATTACTATAAATAATTCATTTAAAAATTCGAAATTAAGAAAGACACCACATATTTATGTGCCGTAAATTAAAAAAATAAATAAATTTAAGGTAAATATAACAAAATAAAAATACAGAATTAGATGGATTTATATATTTGCCCTTCTGCTTGTATATTCTTTAGAATTTTAGTGACTTTAAGTGAAATAATTTTTATTTTGGATGATCATGGCCTCGTAAACCTACGTTATCAATTAAAAATATCTATCTATTTTCAATATCATACTAATGAACCTGATTTCATTTATTTTAAATTAAGTTTTATTCCAATTTTTTTTAGTTACCAATTGGCATTTAAATGGTTTATCAACACAAACACCTGACCTATTACCAAATCCGAGCTCATCTGAAAATTGGCAACAAACATTCAATGGATATTCCAGTAAAAGTCACAATGAAGACCATGTAAGTTTTTTTTAATAGTTATACTATAAATTAACAACAGTTTATTTTTATCCTATTTAGTTTTAGAAGTTGAGATCCAATATTAAGACCATTATTTACAGGGTATCTATTAACAAGGAAAACTGTTTATAAGTCAGGAAATTTTCTGGATTAGTCAGGAATATTTGTCACACTTAAGGAATTTCTAAAAAATTTATGACTCACAAACTGAATATATTTAAAAAAATATGTATTTTAATTTTAACAAAAACCGACTATACAAATAACTTCATCCAACTTAAGGGTCAGAAAAATATCTACATAAAAATTTAAGTAGGTTGTTAGTGTCTACGAATATTGAAACTTGGTGAAGTAGTTGGGTACCTTCCACACCCTAATAAAACTAAATTCTTCTAATAATACATTAATTTATCATCTGTTTGTATAAACAACATACGATTCCAGGAGCTTTCTGAATATTGGCATGAATAGAGGTAAGGAATCCACTTACATTTTTATGTAGATAAGTAGCTATCGCTTATGACGGCTAAAGTTAATTGCTTCATCAGGTTAATTTTTTAATTAAAATATTTTTTATTTTCATAATATATGATCACATATAATTTCATATCAATTAATGATCGAGATACAATAAAATATTTTTCTGTATTTTGTATTCAAAGTGTTTCAAAACATTCACGGGATCTCGTTAAGTAATTTCAGCTGTCAAAGTTAAAAATCGCTCAATCCATTCCTTCAAAAAATTATTACATAGTTTTTTGGGGATCGATCAAATACATTTTACAATTAATACAAACAAAACACAATCACAGTTCCGAAAAATTTTTAATTCCCTTAAAAATGTATATTATACATCTCGCCTTATTGCCCATTTATAACCATAATATTATTGAACTTGTCCAGCTTCATATAAGCTCAACATCAATTTGAGCCTTTCATTTCATTCAAATATTTTCATTGTGCTTCCTTTTCTATTTCATAGAAATTATAGTTATATCACATTATAATACAAATAATCTATTGTAACGTACTCAAAAGCCACGCTCGTTGGGCGCCATGTTGTAACGTACTCAAAAGCCATGCTCGTTGGGCGCCATGTTGCAACGTTTCCTTTGTCAACATAAATCAAAACAACGAGTTTCCTTTTTCAATATATTATTTATTTTAACACATAACATTAATCTCAAGTTGGGTTCTGACAACTGAACACTCATTCAACATTTAATAACTATAATTTACCAATTAATAAATACATATAAGAAACGAGATACATACATTAAGAAATTATACATTCAAAAACCTTTACTGTCCCAGTCTAAACTTTGTGGTTCTTTCTATTTTCTCAGCTTGCTGGCTTCTCTCTTGACAGCTTGTCACATCTTCTCTTAGCGGCTCATAATCTTCTCTCTTGGCCGCTAGCACCTTCCCTCTTCGCGGCCCGTCGCAGTCTCTGTCACATGAGCTTGCTTCCCCCACTTCTTCCCTGTAGTTCATGTTCTTGTCACTTTCGCACCACTATTTATATACCATGTAATGTTGAAATTACACTATATATATTGTAATGTAAATATTCCATAGTGATTTTAAATAGTTGGCGTGAAGGCAGTGACGTTGTCACAAACTACTGTCAAAAATGGACAAAAAGACAAAGAATTACTGATGGTGGGGGAAGAAGAGCCAGACGCTAGGAAACTTTAGGAAGTTGAACATTAATGTGTGTAAAAATTTAGTGTTTTACATGAGAGCATAAGAACTAATTGTTTCTTTATGATTTATTAGTATAATATTATATTTATTGCCCTCTGCTATATTCCCTCTGTCTGCTTACATCAGTTGCAAACAACAAAATATCATATTGAGCACAAATAGAATAAATATTAAAAATTTTGACATACGACCTTTTGCCATTAACAGTAGTGATATATACTTAATAGGTATGTTTTCACTCGTAAAATCCATAGTAAAAATTCAAATTTTTGTTTGTTCGGAGTTAACGAGACCGATACTTTTTTTTCATTCAGAACAAAACTAATTAAGTGAAGTTTATACAACTTTGATATTTAAGGTGGAAATTGACACCACAATGAGTTGGTTGAACTTCAATAAAAATAAACACAATCACAAATAAGACTTTTTTATCTCTAAAACCACAAGTTCGATTTGGCTCAAATTTGGGGGGAATTCAGGGGTTGGTAAACGTATAATGAAATAGGCATCAATTTTATCAAATTCTATCTACTACTCCAAAAATAAAAAAAACTTCCACTTTTAGATCAGGAAATGAGTTATTTGATATGCCTATAGTTTGAAAATGGGGCATTCGATTTGACCCAAACTTGGAGGAAATTTGGAGAACAGTATAGAAATTACTTAGTATCAATATCATTGAATTCCATTTAATATAAATGATTGTTGACAATATAATGACTGTGAAATGTGGAAGGCACTGATCATATGGAGTGGGAGTTGAGTTATTACAATATTGTTATGGAGTTATAAAATTTTAGGTTTTATTTATACTGTATTTTTTGGTCAATTCCAAACGTTACTGGCATGACACTTATTGCCATTACATAGATTTCATGTAATTTTGAGTAAATTTAAAGTAATTTTTACTCTGATTTTGTAAAAAAAAAAAAAGTCTTATTTGTGATTGTGTTTATTTCCATTGAAGTTCAACCAGTTTGTCTTGGTTTCGATTTCCTCCTTAAATATCAAAGTTATGTGAACTTCACCCATATTTTTACAATTTCTAGTATAACGCATTTTATCTGACTGAAGGAAAGTGTTGGTCTCGTTAACTCAGAACAAACAACAAGTTGAATTTTTCCTATGGATTTTCTAGTTCTATCCATATTAGTGAAAACATAACTATTAAGTATATATAACTAATATTAGTGCAAAAGGTCGTACATAAAAATTTTCAACTTTTTATTTTCAACTTATTATTTTTGTCTTGGTTTCGATTTCCTCCTTAAATATCAAAGTTATGTGAACTTCACCCATATTTCTACATTTTCTAGCATAACGCATTTTATCTGACTGAAGGAAAGTGTTGGTCTCATTAACTCCGAACAAACAACAAGATGGATTTTCTAGTTCTATCCATATTAGTGAAAACATAACTATTAAGTATATATAACTAATATTAGTGCAAAAGGTCGTACATAAAAATTTTCAACTTAATTCTATTTGTGCTAAAGGTGACATTTTGTAGTCTGCTACTATGGAAAATATCAGATGACAATAAAATATGAAATTATACTAATAAGACATAAAGAAATAATGAGTTTTTATGCCCTCTTACAAAACAATCAATTTTTACATATGACCTTTTGCACTAACAGTAGTGAAATGTATCTTCAGTATGCATTTTTCTTTGTTTTTTTTAATCAGGATAATCAAATATGGAATCTTCAAACACGGCAATATTTCACATTTTAATATTAGCTGATAAACGAAATTCCTGGATATCAAACCCGTGAATGTTGAAGAGTAACTATATTTCCGAATCGGCTTCTCCCAGAGATTTTATTTTCATACGAAAAATTATATACCTTGTAATATTTAAATATTTTAGCCAATGAAAACGGTGAGGAAGCTATACTGACCTTACTTGGCAGATGTTTTTTATATTAAATTAATTTAATTGAATAAAATTAATTGAAGCTTATGCAGCATTTTAAAGTAACTGAGCAAAAATATAGCTTACTTGACAGACATTTTTTTTTATTGGTGTTATAATATTTAGATAATTTTTAATATTGGAGAATAATAGTAATTTATTTATTTATTTTTTTTTGTTATAATATTTAGAACATGATCAAGTTTGTTCAATTGCTTTGTTTTTTTATTATTCAATCATGATAAATACTATTATTAATAAATTGACATAATATTTTTATTGTTTCCCTTTTTTTTTTTCGATTTCTTATCCATTGGGAGAGGGGAGAGTCAGGGAATTTGAATTACGGCAAAGAAAAGTCAGGGAATTCGACAGACAAACTTTTGTTTTAGACATACTATAGACTGTTTGACACACACTTACTATAGTAGTCCAGATTGGGGAAGATAAGCATATATCGGATGGTGGGAGAAAGTATCCAGCATATCCATAATTTTAAAATAAATTAAATTATGTTTTTAATTTGTATTGATTTATTTTATTTTATTTTTTAGCATTGTATTAGGGATGATGATCTTGGGTTTGATCCGTTTCATGAAACACAAAAAGCATTAGCAGAAATGATAGAGAAAGAAGAACAGCATGGATATCAACCAAAGCTTCGAATGCATCACAATAATAGGTAATTTGAAGTGCTAATGTTCAATTTGTATTCCTCTGTTAGTTCTAAAGTTTCTGGAATTGGTTTAACAAATCAGTTTGTTGTAAAAGTTACTTTGCCTTTGTTTTAACTTTAAAATATTTATTTATTAGGTTTGATTATTAACATGTAATTATCTCAATCAATTAAAACATATACCAAGTTAAGAACACTTTTGTTAATTTGCTTGTATGTTGTAATTAAAATCTATTTAAAGCCTTTCACTCAGGTCATTACATTATAAAGATAATATATATGTTTCAAATAAAATGTATTAAATTTATTGGTAAAAATAAAAAACAATACTGTTACACAATAAAATAAAATATAAGACTAATTTTAAAGCAGTATATCTTGAGTTCTTGTATGTTTATGTTTGGATTTCATGGTTTTTCTGTTTCATATTTCTGATATTAATGGGTTTAATAAGTGATGGTGTGATGGAAATAACTTCGGAGTTGTTTTGTAAATGTATTCTAGTTTGTAGGAAATGTATTAGGGTATGCTTAATTTTGAGTGTATCTTTGTTATTTTGATGAAATAGTGAAGATGTTTGTCAATTTTTTAATATTTAATTTGAAATAATTGTATTTTTTTCATATTGGTTTAATTAATGAATCTCATATGGGACAGGCATATGTTAAAACTGGTCTTAAAAATAATTTACAGAATAAATAATCAGAATTAATTTATTTTTTTGTCACAGCTATATATATTTTTTATTAAAATATTCAGTGTCCACTAGTTGGAAATATCAGGTCGGGAATTACCTTTTTAAGCTTTGCAAAAGTCAAAAAAGTTGTCATTAGTTAAAAATTTTAATATCTTTTTTAAATTTTCATAAACTGTGCTTAAGGTAATTTCAGCTGTTGACATTTTCATTTTTAGAAGAACAATTAAGTTGAATTATAATAAATAGCTAATGTATTAATATATTTAAATGTAACTAATGTTTACGATAGTAATTAAAAGTTCTTTTGTTGGCAGTTATGTTCATATGTACTATTACCATACTTATTTTTATAGATCTTATTAGTTTCACAGATTTCCTAGATATCTATTTAATTTAAGTTTTCCTTTTTACTAAGTAAGAAGTTTTTAACAGTAGGTAGTCATTATTAATTCAAAATTGAATTAATAATGACTAAAACATATAAATAAAACCTATTTCTAAAAATGGAGAGGTTACATATGTAAAATCAGTGATTTCAATAAAACTCTTTTGGAGATAAGATACTAGAAAATTATTAGGCAAGTCCTTTAGAGAGTTCTTACGGCTCTAAGAGCTGAGAAAAAATACATCTTATATAATTTCAATATATTTTTATATTATTGTTTCTTTCCTTTGCACAGTATGTATTTCTAGGTTATAACATTATTACCAAAAATCGATTTGTTGTTGGTTTTGTAAAAAATGTGAAAACAAAATTATGAAAACCTAAAAACGCTACTGATAAAATAAGCCAAGTAAAATTTTATATTTCATTTTCTTTTTCTGCATTTCACTATAGCATTCTTAACTCCAGAGGATCATCACCAAATTCAACCATTGGAAAGTTTAATACTGCTTAATACTCTCTCCCCATAGCTTAATTACTTAAATTAATAAACCTCAAAGTTTTTTTTTTTTCTCGAGTTCTAATTTGTTAACGTGGGTCTGGTTTGGCCATTTTGTGTTGATTAGAAAGCTCTAAATTCTTGCTTAGTTTCATGTTGATAAGTGGAGTCATGTTGAACATTAATGCTGCAACCAAATAACCATTGTCTATATATCATCATGTATATTATTTCTAAAAGGTGTTTTTTGTCGGTATACCATAACTTTGTCAATTCTTCATCAAATCCAATGATTGACCACTCATTTTGAAGACATTCTTCTCCTTCACATGTGAAAAATAGTTCTATCCCCTCCCCTCCCCCAGAAATTTCTGGGAAAAAAGTTATGAAGGAAAAGAAACTTTTTATTTGCGAATAACTCAATTTTTTCTATATTGTACCCATGATAATTACTAAGATTAATAAATTTCCTACAAAACAAAAAAAATCGGACAATTATTAACAAAGATACAGTCCATTAGTTTTGGTGTACTTAATAATTTCTTCCTTTTAAAAGATATTGTATTTACTATTCTACTACAATTTTTTTCCTGACTGATATATTAACTTTATTATTTCTTAAAGGCATTTGTTTGTTCTTACATTTTATTTTTTTTAATAATTTAGAAAATCCCATGATCGGAGCTTCATTTTGTCTTTACTATCTTTCCAATCAGTGTTAAAAAATAAGTCCTACCAAAGCAATTTGTATATGTATTTTGGTCTATTATGTTAAATGGAATATTGTAATCAACCACGAAAAAATATTAATTCCTTCCTTACATAATGCATAGGATCTTATTTCCATATTGTTTTGCTATTTCTTCACTAAACAAAATTTTCTGTGATTATTCGCAGGGGCCAACTAGTATTTATTAGTTTGTTTTGCTGTTATAAATGATTGAAATATTGTGCAATATCTTTAACTGTCTTTTTTAACAATGTTCCATCTCTAATTTTTTGTGTACTTGGGGGATCCCAAGGACTTAAAATTTTATCACTGTTAACTTAACGCACTTGTCATTTTAGTTATGAAATATTTATGTCATAAATTCTAAAGCCATAGGTATGTTTAAATTAAAAAAAAAAAAAAAAAACTGAAGATTTCTAGTACACATTGATTTATTATTCCATATGGGCAAAAAATTACACTAGTTGAAAATTTTTGGGAAAATGTAAGGAGACCCTTATGGGATATACTTGGTTTCTAAAAAAAAAAGAAATACTAATTAATCATTGATGAAGAGGAAAATACTAGTAGTAGAGTATGTTTTTGTAATTGTTTTTGCACAACTCTTGATCAGGAAACAGTACTTTCTCACAAAATATTCCACCCAAGACCACCCATGGGTTTTAATGGTACGGGTTTTTTATTTTTTTAAATTATTTATAAGTCTGGTATTTGTACAGGTTGAACAATTGTACAAAACTGTTGGAAGGCTTGCGAATTGGAACTACAGTGCCTCATTCCCGACCCCCACCCCCAGGTTTTACATCGACACCCAACCACATGAATGCGTTTGGCCTTGGTATTCCACGTACAGGTAAATATGACAAGAAGTAACTTGTATGTTTTTTAAAATATTTTCTTAGCTGTTATAGATAAGTGAACTTAAGAATGGTTGTTTTGTAATTAAATAAAAATATAGAAATATATATTTAAAATATTAAGTCTGTGAATCTTCATACTTTACCACGACTATTATAGCAACAATTTACTTAGTAAGTGATTAATTTCTTCCACTAGAAAATATTCCTCCAATTTATTAGTTAAGCAATATTACAAATCCATCTCTGAACTTATACTAATCCATTATTGTACTCATTCAAGACCTATTTATTTTGAGCAGAAGAGCCTTGCTTCGTATTTTACTTTGTATACTTTTATATTACTCATTAAATGTGCTCGTATTTGAAGGATTTCTTTCTTTCTTTCTTTTTTATTCTGTTTTAGGAAAAACAGCTAATTAAACTCTTACTAAAGAGAGATAAGAAAGTTAGAAACCTAAAATTAGAAACATCAAATTTTACTTAAAAATCAGAAAATTATGCATCTTGCAGGACATGGATTAAAAAACAGAAACTTATTTTTAATTGTTAAATAAATTAATATTTAATAAATTATTAGATAAATGAATTAAATTAAATTACTGTTATGTGTAATTTCTTGTTTTAGGAAGTAAAATACTACCATTTCTTCACCCAACAGTTGCCTTTCCACAACACACATCTCATCAGCCCCCTGGTAAGTTTTTGATTATTGTTAATTTTCTTATCTACTAATTAGTAATTAATGAAACCAACTCAAGGCAGTCAACATTTTCTTTACTTCCATTGGTCATAATTATATACTAGTTTACTGTGTAACCTTCATTTCTCAAAGGTATTTTTATGTTGGTATGCCATAATTTAAGTTTATTTTTCATTATTTACACAATTAAAATTATGAGGAAGCTGACCTACTTGGTTATTTCTTTTTGTTTCCTATCCATCCTCAGAACTTGATACATCGACTAATCGTCCAATATATTCTAGGCAGGGGTTGAAATTGTTTCTTTTATCTTCTGTTTTATTTTACTTTTTTAAATTTCTTAAGGTATTGAATAACTTAAATCTATAAGGTAGATTATTTGATTATCAGAAGAAATACTAAAATATCATTATCAGGATGCTATACTAAAATTACTAAGATACTAATACTAAGAATACTGAAATTACAACTTATACTACCGATCGGGAATGTCCATCTTGATTTACTAATAATATTGCTTATTCCAGTTATTTGTAGTCATAATATGTTAAGAAAGAACTTTCTCACTAAGATCTTATTTTCTCACTAAGATCTTATGGTATATCAATTTATAATAATGGACTAATAATATAAAAATAAAAAAAAAATCAAGAAGGTAAAAATCTTTGTATGAGTAGATGATCTTAAAATTAAAAATAACAGAGTGTCCAGCGACCGGGAAAATCAGGAATTGTACGGGACTTTCACCAACCGGGAAATGTACGGGTATTTAAAAAAAAAAAAAACCGTGAACTATTCAATTTTTTTTTGTGCTGCTTTTGTGACGAAATATTTATTTATTTGTGTATTTACATACGTAATAAAGAATATTGTCGTTTTCACTTAATCTTAAGAATAAATATTTTTATTAATTACTAAACAGCCTTTGTGAACAGTTACATTATGGCGGTGTTTTTCCTTTGAAGTAGTTGATGTTAGATAGATAAATAGAAAGTAAACTTTATTCTTGGACGAGATCCCTTATGAATAACAGATATGAACAAAAAAATAAAAGCTACATCTGGCCAAAAATTACATTAATCACTATTAAAGTATATATACAGTATCTTCAGTGAAATTAAATTAAAACAAGTAAAAATAAAATAAAATTTTGAGAAAAAACGAAATAAAAAAAAAATTATTTAAATGAAAATAAAAATAAAATAAAGTAAGCATGGGTTGATTTTTAAAATTAAGACTCACTGAATTTTATCAACCATTCACCTCAGTCAAAATCTGTTTCACAATATTTATTTTATTGTATAACGTCATTTTGGGATGTGAGAAGGAATTGGTAGAGATGATATTTAAATGAGGACAAGGAAGAGGCATGGCGGATTTCAGATGGCAAGGAATTCCAGAAGGCTGTGGATCGGGAAATAAAGGAATATTCAAACGTCTTAGTTCTATGGGAAGGGATATAAAGGTCGGAAACACGGGATCTTGTTTTCTGGGAGTGGGCCACGGGTTTAAACTGTAGGAGACTGTATATTTAAGAAGGGTGTCTGGTGTTGATTGTTTGGAATAGGAAAGATCCGAGGAAATATTGTCTGCGGAAAGAAAGGAAGATCCACTTTAACTCGTCGTAAAGGTGGGACACATGAGATCGCCTTGATGTACCGAAGACAAATCTTAAGCACGTATTCATGAGTCGCTTCAATCTATCCTCGAGTACCATCGGGATGCCTCCGTACACCACACAGCCGCAGTCAAAGTGGGGGAAAATGAGAGAGGATACAAGGAGCTTGCGGATGGGTTGTGGGAGTAGGTGGCGGGAGCGATGAAATAGCTTAAGGGTACCTATTGACTTACAGCAGATGAGGGCGATATGGGGTTTCCAGGAGAGGTTTTCGTCTATGGTGATTCCTAGGTTTTTAACGGATGAACTGAATGTGACAGGATGATCGTTGATGACTAAAGGAGGAAGGAAGGAGATGGATTTGAGAATAGGAATGGAACCTATAATATTGGCCTGAGTTTTCATCGCATTTAGATTTAAATTATTCAGACTTGCCCAGGCACTGATCCTATCTAGGTCTGCCTGAATGTTGGCGAATGCGACTAGTAGCTCAGAAGGATGAAAGGAAAAATATATTTGGGTGTCATCAGCGTATAAATGATGTGAACAGTGGTAGATGGATTTGGAAAGATCATTTATGTAGGAATTGAAAAGGAGAGGTGAAATGCTCAAACCCTGGGCCACTCCAGAGGACAGTGTAAGAAAGGAAGATAGGGGTTGGTTTGGAATGCTGACTGCTTGAGTTCTGTCGGATAGGAAAGACTGCAACCAGAAGATAGAGCTGTTGGAGAAGGATAGAGATTTTAATTTAGTATAGAGTATAGAGTGGTCTAAGGATTCAAAAGCTTTGGAAAAGTCGAGAAGTATTAACACAGTTAACATTTTTTGTCCATTGCGGTATGTAAGTCATTGGTAATTTTTAGTAGGGCGGATTGTGTGGAGAAGCCAGGTCGGAAACCAGATTGGAGAGGATCGAGTAGTTTTGAGTTTTCAAGGAATTTAGAGGTTTGGGATTGAGCTATTCTTTCCAGAGGTTTAGAAAGGTTAGAAAGAATGGAGATTGGGCGGTAGTCTTTAGGAGAGGTAGGATTGGGAATTTTGTTGATAGGTCTGACTAATGCTTTTTTCCAAGCAGTTGGAAAAACTGAGTTCTGGAGGGAAAAATTATAGATGAAAAGGAGAACTGGAACGACTTCGGGAAGGCATAATTTTAACAGTTTGACTGGTATCCCATCAAGTCTGATGGAGTTTGTGTGTGATTTCATTATAGAGGAAATAAGGTCGGTCGGTGAAATGTTGGAGAAATAGAAATTATCACTGTTAAATGAGGGTGATAAGGAAAACTGGTGAGAGGGGTGAACTATTGCTAGTGGTGGAAAATATAAAGTAGGAATTTAGTTCATCGGGTGATACCGGGTAGAACGGTGAGGAAGAGGATTTACAAAGAGAGAGTTTACGAAGGGTTAGCCATATTGATTTAGAATCAGGAGCAGAAGAGAAGGTTTCGTGAAAGAAGTTTGATTTCGCTTTCCTGATCGTTGTTTGTGTCAAGTTACGGAGTACCCTATAGACTTCATAGTCATCTGCTAGTCGAGTTCGTCTGAAGCGTCTACGGGCTGCCTCACGTCTCTTTTGCATGTCGCGGATTTCTTGACACATCCAAGGAGCAGGCTGGTGACGGAAGGTTGAGGTTTTGATTGGAGCATGTATGTCAAGAATATGGATAAGATTAGAAGTGAGGATGTCTACCATATGATCAATAGAGGTACAGGAATAAATATCGTTCCAGTTTAGGGTTATGTAGTTTTTCCATCATGAAAATACTATCTCTTTGGGTGGCCGGTCAGGGAAGCAGGTATAGGATGCCTAGTGAGGACATGGGTTTCTGAAACTATTAATTTTTGCAAATTTAATATCTATTATAAATTTTTGTAAAAATAAATACATGATAAATAAAGAAGAATATATCTTCATAATTTTAAGGTAATATTATTGTGTTCATTATCACTCCTGTAATTACAAGTGTATGCATTTTTAAAGGCTTGTATTTTGATGCAAATATTTGTATTTAGACCAGTAAAGTTGCTGTAATATTAATATTTAATTTTTAATTTAAAATATTTATACATACTTTTACGTGAATATAACAATATTCTTTATTACATCTGTAAATACAACTATATTCGTATTTACAGGAGTGAATAAAATTGTATTTAGACTTGTGTGAATATATAACAATATTCTGGGAATATTGTTATATTCTAATTGTGGGATTGAGTCTCTCAGTCCGCTGTTTATATCAGGCAGAAAGAAACTGACAAATAGTATTAATGAATATTTCCTCGGGTCAGACCATATATCTCATCTCAAGAAACATTTTGGAAATTTTTCGTTCCCACATAAACATAGTACGGTAAAACTCATACATTCTGCATTTAAAGGAGCAAAATGGATTTTCTTAAAAAATCCCTGAAAAATAATGTATTAAGCTGGAATGCCAATAATACTCAATTTTGAGGAGTCTGTGCTAATTAAATTAGTAGCGGTTAACAAAAACGAGATATAATTTTAAGGGGATGGTGAAAGCCCATCTGAACAATAGTTTCATTTTTACTCTTCATCCGACATGCAAAACAGGAGGAGTGTAATAAATTACGTGCTAAATAGTGTTTATTTAATTGTTAAGTTTTCATTCATTTTAAAGATTGTTTTGTAAATTTTGCTTTTTATTATATTATTGTTAATTTTTATATATTATTATATACAATTTTAACTGTAATCCAGTGGGTGAAAAAAAATCGCATACAAAAAAATTCATGATAGTTAAAAAAATAGAAATTACCTAAATTTTATTTGTTAAAAATTTCTTCTAGATTAATAAAGGCAATGTCTACTTACGATAGAAGAAAATCTCGTCTAGTTTACTTTGAAACAATTGTTAATCACTAAATTTAAATATTTTTTTAATTATCACTTTCTATTCAACAAAAAACATGTCTGACTTAAAAAAAAGTATAAAACTTGAATTTCCTAGTTTCTGTGTGAAATCAGATAATGGTTTGCCACTTTTGTTAAGATTTGCTATTTCTCATTATCAATTTCATGAAATCTATGTCAATTGAAGCAATATAATGAAATACTTAATTGATTGATATCGGATACTAAGATACCAAAGAATTTTTATAATCATCTAATAATTATGATACGAACGATCCAAAATGTTACAGAAACAAGTTTAACTTTGAAATGTTATTTATTATAAATAACAGCTATTTCATGATTTGCATCACCATATAGTATAGGCTAGTGGGGTTACCCGCTGTCTGCCTGACGGTGGACCAACCCCCCATTTTACAAATTATTCAACTGTTTATTTTATTATACTACTTGTTGCGCAAATTGTATAACTGTAATTTACATGTATTTTCTTAGTTCAGATTATATTATTTTTTAGCAACATAAAATAAAATAAATGAAACTACTATCAGACAAATTTTTAATTTCTTTAAAAATGCATATTATACATCGCGTCTTATTACCAAATTATAGTATTATAATAAGGTAATTCCATACCAAATCAACCTGGGACTGACCCATTGTGTCTTGGATTTTAATTTTTTTTTTGTTTATTTGTTGAATACATTAGTATAAAGAAAAATACAAAATTTTAGATTTTTTGCTCTTCAGTTTTGAGTTATAAATTTTTAAAAAGTTTTGGGGCTATTTTTCAAGAACTATTTGACCTAGAAAGCTAAACCGTTGTCATCTGTTTCGGTTGTTTATGCTCTTTCTTTTGATATAAAACTTGACTATATTCTAAAATTATAATTTTTTTTAAAGACTACCAAATCCTTTTTTTTTATATTTGAAGAAAAACTTTTTTTTTTTCTTTTTTTTTTTTTATTAAATAATTATATTTTATTCTAGCACATGGTGACGGTGGCTAAAGGTATGCCAAATTTCAAAGTGGAGAAACAATTGGTTCATTTGATAGAAAATGTTGACCTGAAATAGGCACACTAAAAACGCTGTCAATCTGCCAATCTGGGGACGGTCATCGTCTCGAACCCTCCGGTTTGAGTCGAGTCCCTCATCGACTGCGGAGGTGCAGGCATCCTCCTGTACATCGGCAGTCTATGTAAAGCCGTAGTGTTCGTAAGATTGCGGAGCCTAAAATCAATCGTGCTCTGAGGTCAGGGAAGCAGTTCTTCGCGATCGAATTGGTACTACGGGGCTTCACCGGAGCCCTAGCGGCGCTTTGGCTGGACGGCGAGAGTGCTTGCACTGATCGGCCGTAGTGGTCGTTATGTTTACGACTAGTCGCTGTACATGTTGTTTAATTGGAAGTGATTTTTGTCAAAAACAGAGAATATCATACAACTTTCGAGCAAAATTTATGTAAATTTATCTTATAATTGCTTCATCCTAACTTTTCTGATTTAATCCATATTAGGGTCTACTATTCTGTTGTAGTGGGTACTTTTCTTTTTTTTTTTATGGAAATACTTTCGAATTAAATCAAATATCGGATTAATTCGATATTACATACATACATATAGTTTATATATATGTTAGACCAGGAGAGTAATACATCTAATTAACTAGAGAGTAATATAACTCGCTTGGCCTAGTACATTCCACCTCATAAAAGTTAAGGATTTTACTCATAAAAATAGTTTTTGGGTTTATTTTATGTATTGTGACCTCAGACCTTGAATAAAATTAATTATTTAGGTTTTAAACCTCAAACTCAATGTAAATTTACTGGTTTAGTTGAATTTTTAAGACATTCTGCTCATGTTAGACTGAAACGACAAGAAACTGCTCGAAATTTCCGATTACTTCAGCACTTACTAGAAAAATGCTCTAAACTTCCAATTAATTACAAAAGACTCATATACTTGACTATAATAAAACCTATTTGGACTTACAGAGTTGAACTATGGGGCTCCACTAAATTATCGAATTCCTCTAGTATCCAATCCTTACAATCCAAAATCCTTTGTAAAATCCTCAATGCTCCCTACTTTGTTATAAATAAAACCATCCATAATAACCTTAATGTTTCTTTTGTTTCAGATCTTTCCCAATCCAGATACCTATCCTTCCATAATAAACTTCAGAATTATCGCAACCCTCTCATTTCTAACCTTGCTTCCTCTTCATTTCCTGATAACCCTCCGAGGCGTCTGAAAATAAGATGGCCCCGTGATCTCCTAATGTAGACATATCATTAGAGCGCTACCATTGGATAGTTACTCAGCAAGTGTTTTCATGTCATTATATACATTATGTTCAAATTTACTAGATGTATTTATTTAATACAGTTGTAAATATCATTAGGAAATAAAAAAAAAAAAAAAAAAATTCTGTTCATTTATACGAGGCACAATCTTGTGTACACTTCTAAACCACAAATTTAGCTATTTGTAAAGAATTTTATCTTAAGTTATAAAAAGTAATACATTAATTTTTATTATGAATTCACAGCTTGGGATTGGCCATTATTAGATCCAGCAATAGTTACATCTGCACAACACTGTGATTTATACACAACAAATCCTCCACCAGGATTTTCTACAATAAGACAAACGTTGGATAGTAAGTACCATAATTTAAATATTTTTAGTCTATAATTTATTTTATTTTTTTGTGACTACAAAAGGTATGTGAAATTTTTATATCATGCAAGAAATGGAGAAAATTTTAATCTTCAGAAATTTTAAAATTTCAACATCAAGGAACAATTTTGGTTACATATCTATCTGTCCTCAGTCAGATCCTCATGATGGTTATAACTAGAGATCTACCGATATTAATATCGGCTGATATCAAATGCTTATATACCCATATATCAGCTTTTTTTCTTTCTTTTTATTTTGTTTAAACATCTTCCAAATTTTCTGGTCATCTCCTTGAACTGATATATCGGCCTCTTTCACTTTGAATATTATTTTTATTGCTAATAAATGTGTCAATCAAGTTTTGAGGGATCAACATAAACATAAATTTGAGCAAAGACCGATTAATTGGCCTCATATTTTATTGAGATTGGTAGTTTAAAAAATTTTTATTTCATTTTTTTTCCTTCTCTAACCCTGATTTGTACAGATTCCAATATTCCAAAGATTGATATATCGTCCTCACGACCTTATTTATCCTGATAAGTAGAGCTTGACTATTTTGTTTTTCTTAACATCTTTCAAATCTTTTAGCCATCTCCTTGAACTGATATAGCGGCCTCTTTCACTTTGAATATTATTTTTATTGCTAATAAATGTGTCAATCAAGTTTTGAGGGATCAACATAGACGTAAATTTGAGCAAAGACCAAAATATTGGCCTTATAACCTTCATTTATTGATATAGGTACCCTGATCTGTGAAGGTTCTGATATTCAAAAGACTGATAGATCGACCTCTTGACCTTTTTTTTATCAAGATAAAGTTGGGTTTGCTAATTGTGTTATTTTTTTTAGCATCTTACAAATCTTAAACCGATATAGCGGCCTAACGACCTAATTTTATCGAGATTCTAATAATTGCACTTTAAATATTATTTGTATTGCTAAAAAATGCATTAATGGGTCTGCATAACTAACAAATTTGAGCAAAGACCGATATGTCGGTTTGACAAATTTTTTTTTCTGCTGCTCTCTTAGCCTGATTGGATTAGATTTTGATTTTCCAAAGATCAAAATATTGGCCTCACGACCTTATTTTATCAAGATTAGTAGAGTTCGATTTCTTATTTTATTTTTTGTAAGCCACTACCACATTTTTCTGGCATCCTCTTTAACTGATATATCGTCCTTACGACTTTATTTTATCGAGATTCTAAGAATTTCAGTTTAAATATTATTTTTATAGCTACCAAATGTGTCGATCAATCATCAACGGGTCTACATTAACATAAATTTGAGCAAAGATCGATATATCAGTCTTTACTCACATTTATGTTTATATCGATTCCAAGACAATTGATTGGCCCATTTATTATCAATATAAATAATGTTCCTAGTGAAAATTGTGAATCATGATAAAATAAGGTCAAAAGGCCGATATATTGGTGCAGTCGGAGGACTAAAAAAATTTGGAAGAAGAAATTATTTTTATTTAAAAAAAATTATGTTTATTTTGATTAGGATTTTTCTTTCTAAAAATTTATATATTTATTACAGTATAATATTATAAAGTATATTTTTATATTAACTCAATCTTTTAATTGTTATTTTCAGATTTATAGCCTGATGTGAGGATGGAAGAAACCTGGGCATAGGAGATGGCAGACTGAAGTCTAAAATTAAATATCTTGTTGTGCGCTTATAATCAAATGGGTTGCTAAATTATTATCGAAACTAATAATTGGTTGTATCTCATATAAATTCAGACTTTTTTGTTTATGTATATTAGCATTGCATTTAATTTGTTGTAAATGAAAACACTCCATGTTATTTGTTATAAATTATTTATTGTAAAGAAATTTTATTTTAGTCTAAAAGACTTAATATTATGTATTGCCATATTCTGATTTTGTTATTATAGTTTTTGTATAAATTTATTATAAGTAAAAACTATGTCAGAAGTATTTATTGTCTACAAGGATATGTGCACAAATAGTCATCTATTATACATTTGGCTCTTAAAAATAATTATCATTAAATATAGCTTATGCCAATGATGTGCATTATTTTCATATGAAATTTGTGATCTGTCTAAATTTCTCATTCATTTGTTCGAATTAAATGCATTGCTTTTTTGTAGCAGAAAGTTTAAAAACTTTTTTTATAAATTGCAATGCTTTAATTCTTTGTGATTTTACTATTTAAGAATGAACTGGATTGTAAGCCTTTTGATTATATTCAAATGTTAGCATTAATTCGCTATATATTATATTTATAAATAAATTAGGTCTCCATTCTTCCAAGTGTCTTTCTCCAATATATATTCAAACTATAGTATTAAACATATATATATATAAATATATAATTATAAATAGAGAGAAATATATAAGATCGATTATGGATTCAGATCCATGTTAAATTACAAATTATTTGATCTAACAAGAGTTTTGTTTTGTGATCTTTCTCTCATGTCCTTATTTATTTATTTTTTTTCAATTTATACTTTAATATAAAAATTATAGCAATATTTGTTATAATTGCACAGGTGAAATGATTAATACAGTGCTTAAAAATTTTTTGCTTGAATGTTTTCAGAAACTGTCCTTTCATTATTATAAGTTTTAGTAACTATTGTAATATATATATTTTTTCTTTTCAGTGCAACAAGCAAGTGAAATAGTTCCTGCCCTAATTAGCTGTTATTCATTATGTTTAATGTAAATTCCATGTGACCGGGAACACTTTTCTTGCATGATAAAATAAATTCTTTAAATTTTTCATGAAGTAGATAATGAAAGGATAACAGTTTGGCTAGTTTACAAATATTTATTATTAATTCAGGCGAAATATCTGAAGAGACATTTAGCGTTAGTATGTCCTCATTTTATAGTAGATTGGAAGAAGACAAATTGGAGGATCCAAACTGGGCTGATTATGTGGCTTTTTTTTTCTTTAGGCAAAAAATCGGCTACTCAGAACAAAAATGACTGGTAATTGATGTAACAGAAGGCTTTTGTCTCACATGGGTTGTTGCACCAAAAATGATGATAACAGTGGACAAATAAATAATGACAAAATTTAATTTATGTAAACTAAAGAATGATATGTAAATCAGACATTTCACCTACTTGAATTTGACTTGATTCAGCTAGATTTAACAAAAGAAGTGCTGAGATATGTGTGAAAGTCAGCCTTGATTAGGAGAGAGGAAAAATTATTGTAAACTATTTACAGCATTCACAATTTACAAATTAAATCCCAAAGACAATTAATCACGGCTCTAAGTGCCTGGCGATCTCAGATTTCTTGGTCTCTATCACTGTGGCTTATCACAGTCTATGTGACTATCATAGTGGAATACATAGTAAAAAATATATCCCAAATCACTGCATGACAATGATACATCATAGAAATACTTGGCATATTCTGTAGGCAAGAAAATTTAATCCTAAACATGTATGAACATATAGAAATAAATTCTATGTATCCTAATATATATTGGATGGATGCATTAGTTCGTTCACTTTTTGAAAGATGAAATAAAACACGTTCTTTTCAGTCAAAGAATACATTTATTTTATTATGTATTTGCTGTCTTTATTAATGCCATCATTCTGACAATTTCATTTTTCCACTCATAAAAAATCTGAGGCTTAGAAGGGAATTGAGATACGTTTTCACATTTCTCTCCTCAGCGAAGGTTTTCCCCTTAAGGAATTTTTGGAGAGATGAGAATAAGTGGTTTCAGGTGGTGCAAAGTCTGGTGAATACAGTGGATGTAATAAAACATTCCATCCAAGTTGCACTATCTTTTACTGTGGATTATTGCTGTCATGGTGGATTACAACACCTTTGTAATTGACTAGTTCTGGGCATTTCTGTCACAATGCTTGGTCCAATTTTGTTAGCTGCATGCAGTAGATCTTTGAATCAATCCTTTTTCTTTGTGGAAGCAAATGGTAAAATAACAGGATGCAATAATAATCCCACCATATGGAGAGCATGTCAGCTGTTGTTAAAGATCTGCTCACTACATTGTCCCAGATGATCCACCCCTCACTATTCCATGGAGAATGGATCCGTTTTGTGCCAGTTCAGAAGTGAGCTGCAGATTGATATTGTTAGCCAGATGTAGCTCAGTCAGTTTGTGAGACCCTAAACATCGGGGCGGGACACATAGCCAAGCTGTTTTAAATGCCTTTGAATGGTTCTAAATCATATTTTAACTGTCCCCGCAATTTCTCCTACCTGTAGTGACCGATCTTGTTCAATTAGAGCCTTGATATCACTCAAATCAACCTCAGTGGGCGGATCGCTGCGGGGTGTCTCCAAAACGAAATTTGGCAAGCTATTTTTGAAGAGTACGACCTATTAAGGCATCGTTCCCGATACCTCCGAAGCTCGCTTGCCTTTTTTACTTTCACTTACATATGTATGAAATATATAATAAGGATAAGTATTGTGATCCTGAAAATTTTCGAATCTGAGTTTTCAACGGAAATACATGTTTTGAGGTCTTCTGAATCCAAATAACCAAGTCCCACAAAATGGTCTGTGTGTGTTAGCAGTCGAGCTCAAAAACGAAAAGTCGTACAAAACTGATATTACGTATTTAAGATAGGTATATGCCTTATATGTGACAGCAACTTTTTCGTTAAAATCGGCTAACCGGAAGTACCACTTTATATCTAGGCTGAAACACATTTTCACAATTTTCTCAAAACCGGCTTTAACGATTTTGATTAAACTCGGTGTATCTTTGTATAATTAAGTGGTCTTTAATATCAATCAGGCCTTATCTACATTGATGTCATTTTACAGGGCTAAGTGTGCAATGTTCATATACGTCTTCCTCTAAAGTATCTTTAATATGGTTTATTTTAAATAAACAGTCATCTCACATTATTTAAAGTTACGAAAAAAATCCTTAATATAACTTTTGAAAGAATTTGACGATTGAATAAAGGAGAAAAAAAATAAAAATACTTATCCAGGTCGAAAATGAATTACCAAAAATACTAATCAGAAGGTATGCGTTTAATATATCGTTGGAAAGCGGAGAATTTTAGTAAAAACAATATCTAATACAGAAAGTTGTTAAAGGAAACGGAGAGTAATGAAAAAATTATAAATAATAATTTTTGAAAACTAATATTATTTAACGTAAATCACATGTTTTCAAATAAATTAAATGAAATTTATTAACTAAATGTAAACATTTAAAATAATTTTTAAGTTTGAAAAATTATTTAAAATACATCTAATAAAAGCAATAACATTGTTTAAAAAACTATTTCATTGTACTTGTGTGAAAAAAGAACTGAAATATAAAATCATTTTATGGAAGTATAAACAATATAACCTTTTTTTAAATAAACTTTATAACCTTAAATACATTTACTGTATTTTAATAATTATAGGTCTGATATTATATTTAAATAACTAGGTATTAACGTCCGTTTATTTCGAAAAATCGTCATGCAACTTTAAAAATAATTAAATTAATTAATAATTTGATGAATTTTCCCTTTGTGAAATCAAAAAATTATCGCGCCTTCCTCTAAATTACCTTTAATTTGGTTTATTATAAGTAATAACTATTTCTAATAGTTAAGAGTTATGAAAAAAATGCTAAATATAACTTTTGAAAAAAATTGATAATTGAATATAAGAGAAAAAAAGATATTTAGGCCAGAAATAATAGCCAGAAGGATACATGTAATATATCATTGGAAAGCGGAAAATTGAAGAAAAAAACAAACAATATCTAATATAGAAAATTGTTGAAGGTAACGAAGAGATTCATAAAACTAACATTATTTAAAGTAAATTACGTTTTTTCAAGGAAATTAAATGAAATTTCTTACTAAATGTAAACTTTTAACATTTTTTTTAGTTTGAAAAAGTATTTAAAATCCAAGAATTCAAGGCAATGACGCTGTTTAGGATACTATTGCATTGTACTTGTGTGAAAGAACTGAAATATTTCACGGATATGTTTATAATCTTACATATATTTACTGTATTTTGATAGGGTTTTCAAATAACTCTAGATCTGATATTATATTTAAATAATTAGGTGTTTGTCGTTCGTTTATTCCGAAAAACAATTTTTCCTTTGTGATATTCAAACAGTATCCACTTTCAATTAATGTTACAAGTTTTGTCCTGTCTATGACAGACAATATAAATCTCTTAATTCAATTTCAGCAAACTTTACAATTGAAAATAACTGTTTAATAACTAATAGTCGTTCAATCCATAATCAATGGATTGTGCTATCCATAATCAATGAATCATACAACCCATAATCCACTAGCGGATCCAGGATTTAATTTTGGGGGGGGCTTCAGCCCGAAAGCTTTTTTTTTTCATAAAAATAACGATAATTACTTTGGAAAATAAGAAAGAAACTAACTACCTGTATGAAATGGTGTTTAAGTGATTCCTAAAGCCCTTTTAATATTAATTACACGAACAATAATACTTTAAGAGATACTTTTTAAATATTTTTTTCGATAAAACATGGTTATATTTTGCCATTTTGGGGGAGGGGGCTTCAGCCCGAAAGCCTTCCCCCCCCCCCGTAGATCCGCCCGTGCCATAATCAACTGGTGATATAACAAATAGGACTTTTGTTATTTTAATAGTATTTATGATTTGTTAGCTGTAAGTTTTTAGCTTTAGCTCGGTTAACAATGCAATTAAAAAAATTTAAAATAGCCCTACACGCCCAGAAAATAATTTCTGTTCAAAATTGAGCAGTAAGTGAAAGTTGTGTGTTGCGCGCACCAATTTTTTGAAATAAAAAAACAAAAAATACCGAAAATGCACTTTATCATTTGACATATTTACGACGCTGTAGCCAAACAAAACTGATGCCAATGAAACCAAACACAACTCTTTTCAAGAACGGACTTTAATCTTTCCAAAAAGTATCATGATTTTCGTATGAGGCAAAGAGAACTGCAGATATTTGAATACAATCCGCACTACTAACAAAAACCGAACGATCTTATGGATTCACCCAATATAAATCTAAACATTTATAGACTCAAATAAATAGATGCACTATACAATATTTATATCAATAGTTCTCTATAACGTTGATAAGTATGTAACAAGATTCCTCATCAACCAAGAATCGAACCAAGGAAGTGAAGATAATGCTCACTGGCTTCCACACATCATGAAAAGTCCATGTTGATTATCAATGAGGTTCAGCTGCAACTATGAGCATGTAGATGTATTTGAGGATACTAAAAAGGGACCATTCATCAATGATATCGACTTGAAATGGTTTAGCTGAGAGTCATATTAAACTAGGAAGTGACCAATGGGGTTCAGCTGCAACTATGAGCAGGTAGATGTACCTGAGGATACTGAAAAGGGACCATTTTTCAAAAGATTGGATATCTCGATATGGCTTAGCTGAGAGTCATATTAAACTTGGAGTTGACACCAAATCTACTAAAGAAATATTTTGGCAAGGCAAACTGGATTAAAAAAACAAAACAATGGAATAGACTTGCAAGATATGCAAGTGAGTAACTCGCTTAGTTGCTAGACTAAGCAAAAGTATGCTGGATCGAAAGCAATGAAATATCGCTGGCAAATTGGAACCAACCATGAGAAAGTTATGACTGCTTGGACTAGAGCAGTTTCTTCTCCTAAGGTTTGAAATGCCATAGACCATAGAAGTATTTGATTAGTAGGGCAACTGGCAAATAAACTTATAAGATACATACATAGATGGCACTACATTCCGAGGCTGGGCCCCTTCCACAAGCTTTCGCTGGTCAATACGATCAGCTGCAGCAGCTCTCCAGTTTCAGACTCTCAGTAGAGCTCATGTGTTCAATGTTACTGAGTCCTTCTATCTTATATTTGGCCTGCCAACCTTTCTTTGTCCATACATCTTTCCGGACAGCATCTTCCTGGGTATCGCCGAATCATCCATACGTGCGACGTGCCCGGCTCATTGATGTCCTCTTTTCTTGTTAAACTTGACCAAGTGTATATCTTTATAAAGCAAAGATGGGCAAATGCTACTCTGAGTACTGAGCACCAAATATTTTACTGAAATACTGACCTTTTCGAGCTCCAAAGAATTTAATTACTGCTTCAGTTGATGTCATACGATTAACTGAAATAGTGATTGAATTCTCAATAATGATTCAATTTCAGTAAAATACTTGGTAATCGCAAATAAGGGTAGCATTTGCTCATCTCTGTTATAAAGACCAGCATTTCTCCTTCTCCAAATTCCATCCTCTCTAATAGGACCAAAAATCCTTCTCAAGATTGATCTCTCAAAGATCAGAAGTCTATTTTTATCTTGCTTCTTAAAGGCCCATGAGTTAAAACAGGCTGGACCAAGATTTTGTAGAGAATGATCTTGGTCCTGTTAGAGAGGAACCTGCTTCTAAAATGCTTCACAAGATTAAAGTAGCACAGTCTCACTGTTGCTATCCTCCTCTTGACTTCTGGAGAGATGTCGTTTTGATCCCAGACCCGAGGCAGACAAAGCTGCTTACCTTTTCGAAATTATATGGTCCAGCCACAAAAGAACTCGTCTCTGGTCCATCTGCTCCGACTCTCATATACTTGTTCTTAGTTTCATTAATGTGTAGCCCAAGTTCCTAAGACCTCCCACCGAGTTACATTATTGTAGGTGGCTTTAAAATCAACGAAGAGGTGATGGGTAACTGTTCTACACTCTACATTTCTCCTGCATCAGGCTCAGTGCGAACAGTTGGTCCAATGTGGACATCTCTCGCCTAAATGCCGCTTGATATTTTCTTATTTCCCTCTCGGTATGAGAAACTAATCTCTCAAATAGGATGTTAGAGAGAACTTTACGAGCACATAAGAGGAGCACTATACTTCGATAATTGTCGCAATTCAATTGGTCCCCTTTCTTATGCATTGGGTAGATAATTCCGCTTTTCCACACCTCAGGCATCTTCTCTTCCTCCCATAACTTCAAAATGAGGTTATGGAGCTCCTTTCTCAGTTGCATTCCTCCATAGTGTATCTGCTCCGCTTGAATTCCATCCAGTACCAGAGCTTTGTTGTTTTTCTGCTTTGCTGTGGCCGCTTGTTCGTCTTCATCATCCAGTGGCTCGGCGTCGTTAGAAAAGTCGTCCTCTTCTACTTCAAAGTTCTCTTGAATATTGGCTCAATAATATTGACCATGTAAGGGACCCTATACATATCGGAATTTTTAATTCACATCTCATTATTTAATTTAATTTTCATTATTTACATATACAAATTTAGATTACCATAAATAGTTTATTTTTATTCTTTTACTATCTGAATTTTATTATATTATCACTCTGATACATTATTTTCTTTAGGTATACTGTTACTTTTATTTCCTTTATAATATTATTTTAGATGTACTAATACATCATCTGTTGCCCTCGATTTATCTTATTGGTTGTTATTTTGTTTTTCTGTAGACCTTACGAAGGCTTAAAACTTAGTCCAAAACGTCGGTAAACAATAAAATAAGGTTTACTAAAGTTTCTGAGCTCATCGATGGCATCATAAACAGTTCAATCCACTCCTTAACTCTTCAACGGAAACCGTGGATGGGATTCAGCACCTTCTTTTAATCAGCGATTGACTCGCCAATGGCTCAGCGGTTCCACTGATTTTTGGGATCGATGGATCTGCTGGTTGTAACCTCATTATTTCTATTTATTGTTTTACTTTACACATTTATATTGATTTCTGTTTTTAAGTTCTACAATTAAGTAGGTAGTTATTTCCTTAGAACATATTTTTTTATTTTCGAAGGGTTTTATAACCTTCCAGGAATGTTGATCTGCTAGAATCCATGAGGTCTTTCCTAAATACAACACAAATAGCTGTCCATCACTGCGGGATTCAATTGATGAAGTCCATTAATAGAATTAGTGCTGAGTTTAGTAATTCCTACTTCTTATTTTGTGTTATTTCATCTCTGACCGAACTTCTAATCAACTTCAACTATATGGGTATTCCATTGCTAAGGCCAATGACGTCAACAAAATATGTCGTGCAAGTTTCCAGACTCAAGTGAACCCTCATTTGTTTTTATTCATCCGGCTGCGGTACCTCCTTTCCATCTTTGTTTAGAACCTTGTGAATTACCTCACCACAAGGTGGTAGCTTACGGTCCTTTGTTTGGGTTGTTATTGAGATTTCGTTTATTTTAAAACGTTAATTTTTAGGTTTAACATTGAGGTTTGTGGTTTTATTTTGCCATTCATTTATAATGGCTGTAAACTTATTGAAAGTTACTGGCGGATGGTGTGAAAAAGATAAAGACAAGGATGATGAATTAGCTAAAGAGGTATATTGTCTTGTTTTATTCAATTTATTTCATATTTTGAAGGTAACTTATTTCATGCATGGCAAGCAAGTACTTATGTATTTTTAATTTTTAGCTTGATAAAGTAAGTATTCTGAAAGATGATGTTGAAGAACAAAAGATTCCAGACACCTCTAATAATTCAGAGGATAAAGAAGACACCATTTCAAAAGCTGAATTATCGTTACTATCAAAGATTTCTAGAACCAGATTAGTTACCACTAAAGCTGATATTGAAGTTCAGCAGAAGAATCCATATTCGCCTCTACACTCAGTTAAATCTTTTGAAGCACTAAATTTGTAAGTAATATATTCATTTTTGCTCAATTTATTCATCAATAAACATTACCAATTCATCAACAACTATTATCTGTTGGTATGAGGAGTTAAGATTTTGTGATTTTTCTGAAGTGAGGGGTTCCTCACTTTATTTTTTTTATTTTATCTTAGAAATTTTTTTCAGGAAACCAAATCTTTTAAAAGGCGTCTATGAAATGGGTTTCAATGCACCTTCCAAAATTCAAGAAACAGCTCTTCCAATATTGCTTGCTGACCCGTAAGTATTATTATTGACACATCTTATGAATACGTTGTATTTCTTATTTAGTAATAAAGATGAGGCCTGCTTTAAAAATTTTATGATGCAAGTTGAAAATTAGAGATTTGAATTTGTGGATGTAAAACATTAGAGGCCCTAGGCCTGGTTTAGACAGAGCAAATTGGTAAAGTTATATTCATCATACGAAAATCCCCTGTTGAGATCCTCCAGATTAATTAAGACCAGCAAGTTGTAGTTCTGTCTTATACAATAATTTTAGATATATCAATAAAATTTGGAGGAAGTTGTCCTTTTAGGTTTTTAATTTTGAAGAAGAAGAATATGAAACCTATATACATCACATTAAGGAAAACTGTGTGTTTAAAGTATATAAGTTGCCTTGTTTGAATGCAAAACTGTGCAGAGATAGTTTCTTCTTATAATGAAAAGTCTCCTGACGATAAAATGCCTCAGGAAATACCTTTTCGATCTCTCTTACCCATGATTTTCAAATCTAGTCCTGTGAATGGCTCTGTCTTCTACAGCACTACGTTTTTTTCCTTCATATCTCATGCCATATATCTGGGTTATCCAAAATATTTGGTGATGAAGGATCTAAAGCTCTTATTCTTTGATTACACTACTAATTATAAATTCTTTATTTATTCCTGGATAAATCCTCTTAAGACAAAATACTGGAAAAGTTGAAAAGAAAAACTAATGTGGGCTATAGAGCCTCAGAGTAGAATAAAAATTTGGCAATATTAAAACTTTTTTTTTTCTTAACCTCAATAATGTAATACTTTAAACAGTTTATTTTTTGTGTTGAACGCCTTTTACTGTAACTATGTTACATTTTAAGCCCTTATTGAAATTTTGTTTATGTTTTTTTGTTACAATAATTATTAAATGTATCAGTAAAGGTGATGGGGCTCACCCAAAAACATATATTAATAATTAAAAATTATAACATAATTTCTAATATTTAATTAGTTGAGTAATAAATTTAAAAAAATGATACTAGCATAAAATAATATTAAAAAAAAAAGAAATGAAAAATAATTTATATACATATTTACAGAAATACTTATTTACATTTTTTTTGGGACATTGTATGTTTATAAAATGATTGAACAAGTAAAATTTATTGATGGTGGGGAGTATTGAAACCAATGATGCAGGAAGGGAAATTATATAGAAATTATTTTTTCACTATACTATAAAATTTCTATGTTATATAAAAAACTATTAATTTAACATTTTAAATTTTTGTCAGACCTCAAAACCTCATTGCTCAATCACAGTCAGGAACGGGCAAAACTGCTGCATTTGTTCTTGCTATGTTGTCAAGAATCAATCCTCAGTTGAACCATCCTCAGGTAATTTATATATATTCATTTGTTTTTTAAAACCTTATATGGTATGGTGGTATGCAATAGCAAACTGATTAATAGTTGAATAGCTCTTAAAGAACTGTTGAATGATTATGATGTTAATTCAATGAAATGATGTATGAATATGTAATTTTTATGAGTATTTATAAAACTCTTTCAATAGGTAATGCAAAGTCAAATCCAGATTACAACCTTGATTTGTTATGTGTAACAGACCTATTAAACCTATTAAAAACAATATATATATATTATTTAACTTGCTGAAATAAAAAACATTCAAAATGAATGTTATTAAAAAATTGAATAAATGGAATATTACTTACATGTTTTATGATTTACTTATTTCCAAAGTGAACCCTTATAGATTTTTTTTTGAAAATCAAGATAAATATAAACACGCAATAAATCTGATGAAACATTTTTTTTCTTAAAAAATTGACCAAATTATTAAAAAACGGGGTTTGAAGTTCATTATCAATACTCACCATTTTTACAAGGAATATAATGATACTTGCATTTCTAGATATTTTAAACAAATTTATCAAAAGGTTTTCAATAAAAATGTATTCAAAATTAAATAAAATGACTCTATTTTGTAATTAAATTTTATTTACTTTTTTCTTCTGAATTTTTTCTTTTCTTTTTCTCTCCAAATTGAACTCCATTCAACCCTCTGGTTTATTATTTCCAATGATGAACTTTTGTAATCATCCAAAAAAATTAAAAAATTTTACCTCCCCTCAAAATTTGAGATTTTACGTTTCACAATATGCAAAATTCGAAAATCAAATACAATTTTTTGGTCCGTACACAGTCCGTGGCTTTTCCCCGAGACTACTGGACCGATTGTTTTCAAATCTGAAATGAAAGTCAGAAGTTACCCTAGGATGATCCTACTACCTCGACATTACTACCCGCCCTTTCCTTTGAAGATGGGTGATGAAAAACCTGTGTTGGTATGGACTGCAGCACCTAAACAAATCTACTAATTTCAATTGGTACAATTTGGTGCAAGGACTTCGTGTTCTAAATATTTTCCACATATTCTCCTGCATAGCTTATTTAATTTGTTATTGTGTTTAGAAAGTCGTACTTCAAGTGAAGAAATCAAGATTGTTGTCTATATTTCTTAACAAATTACTAATGATGAAAAAAAACTAATTATTTAAGCCAATATTAGGAATCACTTTTTACTTATTTTTCTCTGTGTCAAGGAAAGAAATACTGCATTTGATAGAAATAGAAAAATCATCTTTATTCTGGGTCAAAGTCCCTTAAGAATAACAATATTGTTCATACAAATAATCAATAAATCTGGCCAAAAGACCTATTATAATAATGAGTAACTAAAGCATAAATAATAAAACAAGTCTATACATAGTTTTTGAGATCTGTTAATGAAAGCAGATGAGCATTAGGGTTATAATACTGCGATATAGCTGTTAAGAATAATAAAATTAAAATAACTAAATGATATTAGACAGGAAGGTTAAATCAATTTTACAGGCAAACCATTGTATTGATATAAATAAAGAACAACTTACTGAAGTAAAAAATTATATATAATAATAATAATTTGATATAATTGTATAATATAATTATTATCATAATAATTAATGATATTAGGAAATATTTACTGTAATTTTTTAAAAAATATTGGTTTTGATATTGCAATAGAGAATATAGTTTTCATGTTAAATTTTCAATGATGATTAGGATTCACTTTGGAAATAAACGACTCATTAAAAGTCTGGTGCAATGTGTGCATCACACAACTTTCACTTATCAACTTTTCATTTAACAATACTATAATCCCTTTTAATTTCTATGAAAACATTTATTTTACATTCAGTAATATACAAGTATAAATTATTTTTAGTTTTTCATTTCCCCTAAACTTCTATGACTAACAAGATAACTGTTAATTTATTTAAAATCTTGGGTCTTTCGCAGATTAGCCCCACCAGTTACTTTTCAGTAGTAAACTGTTATTTTATGCGATTAAAGAAAAACAAGATATCAAAAGCTTTAATTATAATTAACCTAATTTACTTTTAAAATAAAAAAAAAAAATATTATTCACATGGCCAAAACTATTTGATATTTAGTAATCTTAACTTTAACAAATCTTTTCTGTGGTGTCTTCTCCTCCAAACAATTCACATAGGTATGAGTCCACCATTGTTCTGGCTGTGCCACATTTTTTCGTGTTTCTTCTCCTTGCAGCAGCCCACGCTGAGTGTCTGCTTCAGTATTAGAATCTATGAAATTCTCTAATGTTTCACCATTAGGTGTTTGTAGTGTATTCCTGAAATTTTCTGTACATTCCTGTATGATTTTCATAAATCAGATATAATAGTTGTACCTGGAAGAATTGTTTCTTTAGTGCATTCCAAGAGAGTTGCTGAGGTCCTGTCTGGGACGGTGTTCAGGAAGCACTCTTTCCTCTGCCACCAAACATCCATTGTTGGGGAAATATCCTCCCAACATTGTACTTCCGCTTAGAAAAGCACAACTCATCAATCTCGACAGGTCCTCCTATTTTGATTGGATTGTCCAGTATGTTCTGCCATGCTTAATTCTTTAGAACAGTACTTTGTAGTAGTATACTTCTCACAACAGGAATAAATAAATAATAATGGAAGTGGTTAAAGGTAATCTTGTATGTAACAATGTAACAATTTTCTGTTTAAAAACTAACTGGCTAATCTGCTAAAGACCCAAAATCTTTACATTTCCATCAGTACATTATATATCTATATTACCACTCTTATTTCTGGAAATTTGTTTTCAACATGGGCAAGTATTTTTCCATTTTTTCCTATTGCTAATTTTCATAGTTTATCTATTCATTTTGCATTAGTACTGATAATGAGGAAGCCTTTAATTATTTTTAATGAATAAAATTAATGTTACTTTAAAAACCTGTACCGCTACAACCCATGAAGGGTCTTGTGTGCACTACTATATAGGGAAAGCACTGTTTCTAGGTCAACGGTTGTGCAAGGAGGTGATTTGACCGAGATCACACTCTACTGCCAGGTTTTCCCCCTTAATTAATTATCTAATTAAGGGTACCCACTTTTCACGAGTTTATGTCCCGGTGCTCAGAGGAGTTTTTAAATCCCCGCCCACACTCCTTGCCCTGGGAAAACCCCCGTATAGCCTTAAAAGTGAGGAAGGGGAGTACCAAAAAAAAATACCCTACCACTGAACTATCTGACTCCCTCAAAGTTATTTTAGGGAAAGATATTTTGAAAATTGGTATTTTATAGAGATTAAAGCAGAGGCTGACTATTTCAATGTGTATATGATATGGCTGATATTGAAGGTCATTTAATTTACACTGAAGTACTTTACGCTCTGTTTAAACAAAACTTTATTTCATAATAAAAAAAATGTATATTCTGTTTTATATTACGTATTGTAAATGTGCATATTTTTATGTCTCAAAATATTTTGCTTTTTTTTTTTTTTTTAGTTATTAACAGTCATGTTTTGGAGTACCCAGTACACACGTAAAGCAGTCTAGTCTAATAGTTTTTGCAAACCTCTAAATATTCAATGGATTAATTCTTTCACATAATTCATGGTCCTAATGCCATCATTACATAAATACATGAATCATTCTTTGGAAGGCAATACATTAATAAATGATTTTTTTATTCTTTACGATGCCATTACTTTGCTATTTTAGACATATGGCAGGTTATTCTAAAGATACAACCAAACCTATTCTAAATAGAGTTTGAAGGTCGAGATTCATTCTATGGGTCTACCATAATATAAATTTTAACCAGCCCAGACCAGATTCGAACAGACATCGTTAGACTTGAGAATGTTAAACATTACGCTTTAACATGCTTGGCCTTCATGATCTCATTAACAAATGAGGTGGCAAGCCTTTCTCATAAGTTATCTTTCTTCTTCAGAATTTTTGTAACTTCAGATTGAAGATGTATATATTCTCTCTCTACGCCCACCCTATATATTTTTGTCAAGTGAAAGACTGTAGAAGTAGTAGTAGCTTTATAGTGTTCAACAATACTAGATCAAATTTTATGTCCATTTAATCAACTAACTGGTGCTTAGATTATATAGCATACTTATTAAATAATAAGATTGTCCTCATTTGCCAGGTCATTAGTTATTTCTTATTAATTATATGATTTATTATTTTCATTAATGTTTTTAGGTGTTATGCTTATCTCCAACATATGAGTTAGCTGTTCAAACTGCTGAAGTAGCTACAAAAATGGGTGTATTTTGTGTTGATACCCATGTTAGGCTAGCTGTGAGAGATGAAGTCTGTAAGTTAAATATTTCTATTTTTTTTTATTATTTATCCAATAATTAAACTTACTTTCAATATTTAATGTATTTAGTGATGATTGATAAACCTAAAAAAACTTACTTATATTGTTTAGTTATTGAATTTTAAGTCTTCTTCAATTCATCAGGCATTTATTTTAGGTTCAACTCAAATCAAGTTGAAATTGTTTAATTAACAAAATCAATTTTTTAATTATTTAATTGATTTTTTGTCACCAATATATGTCACCAGAAAATATATAATTTTTATTGTTGACGTTTCGGCTACTTGAGATGTTTTCAAGTATTATCTGTAAATTTATTTTAATTTGTCACATACAATTAAGATAATTCAATTTTAACACATTCTATTTTTAACTTTCTGCATACCAATACTATTGACATATTCCTATGTAATTTAGTATATGATAGAATTAATTTAGATTACTTTAGGTTACATAAATGTAATCACATATTGAGCACCATTTTTAAAAAATTGTATATATAATTTTTATACAAATTTGTCCTAATGATCCATTCCATATTCCAGGTAATTTCATTGCAATTACTAAATATATATAACATATTATAAAGTTAAATCTATTTCTGAAAATAATATAGTATTTTAATCATAACTATGTGTTGGGCTGGCGGAAGACATGATGTCTGATTTGACTTGTCTATCCATCTACTAGAGACTGGATTATTATGTATAGGAATGGGATCAGAGGGGTTAGAAATCATTTGTTTTATCTATTTCTCTTAGAGTCATACTTTATTTTTTACCTACATTCATACGCACTTAACCTACATACTTTATATATAACAACAGTTACATTTCTACATACAAATACTGGGTAAATACATCTTATCCAAAACCTTGTAATATAAAATCATCCAAATTTTATATTTTACTTTTGTATATTGAGCTAGTCTACAAAGTGTTGAAGTTATCCACATTGCTTATTGATTAACCAACTGTTTTATGTTTTTCGTTATAAAAACATAGATTCCATAATTCTGCATTTTCTTCTCAATGCAGAATTAATGTGTTGCGGAAGTCAAAATTATGTCCATTATTTTTTATGTGTTGCGATAGTTCAGTAGACAGTTTTGATTACATAGTCATTGATTTGCAATTTTGTTTGCTTCAACCTACACTCAAATCATTGTGAAGTCTGTCCGTAGTTTGCTTTTTTTTTCTCAGTCTTCACATTCTATGTTATATATTAGATAAGTCAATTTTTCTTTTGGAATACTATCGTTAGTTTTACCATAAATATTTTCTAATTTATTATTTAGTTTTTCCAAAATTTATTTCGGTTAGATTGTACTTTTTAAACGTATTGTCTATTTTATTGGTTAAATCTTTAATATGTGTTACTGAAAATATAATTGTTTTTGTTGTCGTATTTTTATTATTATAATTTTTTAACTCCTTTTTGTTTTTTTCATAATTTATTTATATCTTATAGGATACCAATTTTGAAGGATAATTTTGTATGTTTGCAATTTTACTTCTTTTAATATGTATTTCATCAGTTGTTAACTTTGCTTTTTCAATTAAATTTTTAGCCGTATTGATTTTTTGTTGTGGACTGTGATTGCTATGCCTGTTTAGTATTCTATTTATTTTTTACTTCAGGGCACTTTTAATATACCTATTTCATTTTTATTTATATTAATATTCAAGAATCTAATTTTATTATTTTGTTTATAAATTTGAGTTAATCAGATAATGAATTCAATATATGTAAAAAAAAATTTATTTCATTTCTATCCATAATTGCCTGGATGCCATCAAAATACTTTGTAAATATCTTAGGGTTTTTAAAAATTTATTTATAGCGTGTTCTAACAATTTATTCAAGTATACACTGCTAAGATTCACATCACAATGAAAGGAATGTAATAAAAACGTATATTTTTTTTTGGTGCCTCTCAGCCAAAACAAAACTAGATAGTAAACATTAAAATGACACAAACATAAAAAAATATGACTATTGTAGAAAATTATTTTTTTTTACTATATCAAATATAATTTTCCAATTCAATATAGAGTAGAGAATAGATCATAGATTGAGAACATTTTTATATAGTGGTTAGGTAGTGAGACCAAATATAGATTAGTCTTTGATAATAGATTTATTTAGATTTCACTATTTATTTGATTAAGCGTATATATGCAAACTTTGATTTTAATGATATAATATATAAAATTAAATATTAATTAATTCTAGTGGTGGCCTTTATGAATGTCCCATAAAATTCCACTGAGGCCACAGGTTTTCCACTATTATTAATTATCTATTATATAATTTTTAAAAAACCACTACAACCCATGAAGTGTCAAGGATTCGTTCAGTACTGTTTCAAGGCCACCTGTTATATATATATATATATATTTAAAATATATAAAGATATGAATATTTTCAGTTTTAAACTTATTAATGTTTATTTTTAAACTAGTGCCCAGAGGAACTAAATTGAAAGAGCATATAATCATTGGAACACCAGGAAAAGTGCTTGACTGGTCTCTGAAGTATAAATTCTTTGATTTATCAAAGATTATTGTTTTTGTTTTGGACGAAGCCGATGTTATGATTGCCACACAAGGTCATCAAGACCAAAGTTTCAGAATCAGGAGGTAACAGTTTTATTATATATTAGATAAACAGCATGTGCATGTTTGTTTTGATTTGAAAGTATATTGACTTCTATCTTTTAAAACTAGTTTATATGGACTATTCTAACAGAAAGCAGCAATAATTTCTTGTGTTAAACAATTTTTTTTTTTATTGTTGGATCTTACTTTATCTTAAACCTTTTTTTTCCAATTGATTGATTCTTGAGATAAAAAAACAAAAACAAAATTTAAACAATCAAATCGTCATTACCTATGGGGAGGGGTCCAAGCCCCCGAGCTGTAATATGTAGTTACGACACCATGTTTAAATATTTTTAGACATTAATTTCACTAATATTCTACTAATGTGTTGCTATTATCGGTTTATTGTAATAATTCACTAAGTATATTTTCATTAGAGTTAAACTTTTAAGTACATATTTGTAAATATCAATCATATTTATCGATTCTATAATTCATTTAGTGCAACAAAATAAGACAAAGCCTATTATATGTCAAAAATAGTTAGATTAACAGTGCAATTCTTTTATTTCAGGGAGGGAAAATTCATCGAAGTACTTATTGATATAATTTTCTAAAATGTTACTTAATAACTTTTTGCAATGATTTGACTAAATGCTAACTCATCCCTCTTAGGTTGGATAGGTTTATTTTTTTTTTAAATTAAATTATTAATTATTATTAAAATTGAATATTATTTTGCAAGTTTGTTTACAATTTATATTCATCACATGATTACAAAAAAAAAAAAAAAACTGTACTACTACAACCCATGAAGGGTATTGTGTTCAATACTTTGTTTGGAAGTACTGTTTCAAGGCTAACGGTAGTACAGAGAGGTGATCAGGCCAGGATCATACTGGTTTTTCCCCTTAATTAATTATTTAATAATATTACCAATTTCATATTGACTGGGTGTGCCCTAGGAGGGTCTCCTGATCTCAGGGTTGATCCATGGCTGATGGAAAATTATTTGACATCAGCCAGATTCGAATCCAGGACCTTGAGCTTAGCAGCCCAACAACAACATATAACTTAATTATTAATTAACCTATTATTTAATTATAAGTTCATTAATTATTATTAATGAAATAATTTTCTATTGATTATTAAAATATGAGAAGAAGTTAGTTCGAGGGTGCGGTCAAATAAATAAAAAAATTAAAATATATAAATTATTTTAATTTTTGCCGACGTTTCGATCCACTTTGCAGGTCGTCTTCAGGGCGTAGGATGTGGCACTGCGGGAGGCAGTTGAAACACTGGCTATTGTACAACGGCCAGTGTTTCAACTGCCTCCTGCAGTGTCACATCCTACGCCCTGAAGACGACCTGCAAAGTGGGTCGAAACGTCGGCAAAAATTAAAATAATTTATATATTTTAATCTTTTTATTTATTTGACCGCACCCTCGACTAACTCCTTCTCATATTATATCAACGGTCAACCATCTCTACATGATTATTAAAATAATATTTCTATGTTGTTATTAGAGCATTGGTTGAAGAAAATTGCCAGATTATGCTCTTCTCTGCCACTTATGATGATGAAGTTATGGAGTTTGCTCAAGCAATTGTTCCTAATCCCACAATTATAAGACTTAAGAGAGAGGAGGAATCACTCGATAACATAAAACAGCACTATGTTTTATGTGAGTCTGAGGATGATAAGTACAATGCAATAGCTAACATATATGGTGGAATCACTGTTGGACAAGCTATGATTTTCTGTCAGGTAAATTAAATTTTTATTTCCTAATATAGTAGAGAGAAAAACTTTATTTTCATATAAAATATAGAACATTTACAAGCGTAAGAGGTAATCATCTCGGTGATTTTTCTTCATTAAACATTCTCATTTCTCCATGTGAATCTATTTGATCCATTTATCTTTAATTTATTGCTGGGCTCTGCAATTTTTGAAGACCATGGCCTTTGGTATTGTCTTCTTCCACTCATCCCCGTCGAATGTATAGTGCTTCCACCACTTTACGCCCGACCATTTCATCCATCATTTAATCCTATCTATTTGACTATTCTGGTTAGAGGTAGCCACTCATCGGAAAAAAAAAAAAAGAACCAATGATCTCTAGTTGGAGATGTACTTTTTAAAAAATAAATTATGGCTTCATTCATTCAGTCAATAAGAAATTCAGTTTATTTTATTGAGTACTGTTAATCATTCACTAAGTTTTAGCTCTATGAGTGAATTATTCACCTATTTCTCTTGCCCAATTTTTATCACTGCTATTTTTTTCACCTGTTTTGCCTAGTGTATATCAATTGTAATATTAAATATTTAAAAATTAGTACAGAGAGTACTTTTGATCATCAATGTTTTAGTGCAGGAGTTCCCAACCTTTTTTCAGCAGCGGGTATATTTATAGGTTGTGTCTTAAGTGGCCGGCATCGTGTTTTTTGTTCATTGTAAATTGCAGGTAGCTAACTGTTTATAAATTTAAAATGAAAATGTAAATAATATCAATAAAAAAATATATATATAGTACAGTAGCAGACATGTTTATTATTTCTAAAACTAATGAAAAATATTTCTACAGAAAAGATGAAAACACCAAGTGCAATGATTGCATTAATTTGATATATTTTTCTTGTATTAAAACATTTTCAAATTAAAATTGAATTATAATTAAAAGCGACAAGGGCTATAACTAGTTATAAAATGAGTTAAATACAATGTTAGTAGTAAATTAAATTATATCTATAAATGAATTATTATTTTTAAATAATTATTATTATTATGTATATAGTAATAATAATTAATATTGAATTTTATATCTATAAACTCTTGTTAGATTTTTATATGTTCATATATTTAATATAGGAATTGTAAAACATTTGAATTGAAAACTCATCTATTTGCAGCATACCACATAAAAAAATTATGATGATTAAAAAAATAAAAACAATTTTTTTTTCTACTATGGGGTCTAGTCTACCAGATTTTATATTTTACCTTTTGCATTTTTTTTAAAATAAAACTATTATTGATATTGCCTAACTATTTCAGTTTGGTTTCAGTATTTATTTTAATATTTGATGTGTGGCTACAAAAATTTGTCCCTGAGGCCCTTTGTTTCCCTCCACTGCCCTGAATATAAAATAAAGTTTTCTATCTGCAGTTTTCATTGAATCTTTGCATCAATATAATACATTTTTTTGCCATTGATCCATGATTGATGATGGTCATCATTCTGTGCCATAATTATTTCTTGGATTGGTGACTGGACTTATTTTGTAGAATGTTCTTTTACTTCTTAACTTATTTCTAAGCCATGTAATAAGCGTTTTGTATTCAATTTAAACTTATTCCAGTATTTTAACCTGTTTATATGATAATAAATCTGTTTCATCACTTTGACAAATTTTTTTTAAAGTATATTTTCTTTTAGACAAGGCGTACCGCTGCATGGCTTTGTGAAAAAATGTCTAAAGACGGACATGCTGTCGCATTACTTTCTGGAGACCTAAGCGTAGAAAATAGGATGAAAGTTCTTGATCGATTCAGGGAAGGAAAGGAAAAAGTATTGATCACCACTAATGTCTTGGCTAGAGGTTAGTTATGGACATTTATTTAACTGCTTTTTATTATAGTAGTTTCAACAATAAAAAACGACATTTTGGATGAATTTAGTTGGCCACCTGGTGGTTAGGGTAGACTGTGTATATCAGGAAATTTCATGTATGTACTTCAATTTTTTTCTAAAATGCAGCTTTTTATTTGTAAATAAGAAAACCTAATGATCTATTAAGTGTTGTCTTCTGGTTTGCTATTGAACGATATTGTTATAATTTTATTTTTATGATGATTTGAAATTTTTAGATATAACTTTGAAGCTTCCAAATACTTAATTTATTTTAACACTTCAGAATTATTTTTCCATTTTAAAATATATATAATTAGTTAATTGCTTATTATCCATCTATTGTTTTTGACTGAAATTAAACATAATATACAATCTATGAAATTACATTTCCTATTTTATAGCAAACTGTATTGGTAGTAAAAATTAGCAAACCATTCTAAACTAGAATAAGGAAGTGTATATTTTAATCACAGAACATTGCCTGGTTTTATCTGCTTGTTCATTGTATTTTTTAATCAATTACACAACTTGTTCATGTTATTCTTTAAAACTTCATTTATTTCAGAACTTTTTTATTATTTTTTAAGCTGTTATTTCTTTTTTTATTGTGATGAACCAGACAATTTTCGAGAATTAAAATATATTCTCAGGCTTAAAAATAAAGAACTCATGTTTACAGTGCATATATATTTTTATTTTTTGAAAACTTTTAATGGTGTTTTGATTTTTGAATTTCATTAATTCTGTAATGAAGTCGTTGTTATTTACTTGTGTTGGTAGAAAAATAAAGTATTGTAATAGGGCCAATTTTTAAGTTGTGTAAATATATGTTGTATTATTGGATAGAACAAAAAAAAAAAGTCTGTGCTTTAGGCCACACGATAAGAGTGAAAACATCAACAATGCGAGATTAATAATATAAAATATAAAGTATTAATAATAGCTCATTATAAAGAGAATGAAATGCTGAACATTTCCCTTGCTTACAGTATGCAAGTCCGATCGTTAGTTTGTGAGATATTTTTTCCCTCTCCTATTCTTTATCACGGTATTGGCAATATTACATTAAAAATAATTTTAAACAGGAACATAGAAACATTTTAAAATCTTTAAATTTAATTGATAGCTAAAAGATTTATGAATAGCTACCATAGAAGTGAAAAAATGAACAAGGCATGATTAAGAATATGAAATATAATTTTTTTTGTTCTATATTCACTAAGTAATAACATTTACAATATTTAAATTTTGAAAATATTTTAATCCAATTGTTCAAAAAAACTCGTTATTTGGTTTTTGACACTATATTATTTCCTCTCTAACTCGGTGTCACGTCAAAATACAATTTCAAATAATAGCTCATTACAAAAAAGATGAAATGTTAAACAATTCCCTCTCTTACAGTATTCAGGTCCGATTTTTAGGATCTGAAATATTTTAATCCATATGTTTAAAACTAAACTCTTTATCATTGTGTTTTCGATACTATTTTTTCCTTTTCGCCTCCCTAACACGGTGTCACGTTAAGATACAATTTTGAATTATAGCCCATTACCGAGAGAATGAAATACTTAATAATTTCCTCGCTTACAGTATGCAGGCCCGATTTTTAGTTCATAAGATATTTTAATCCATAAGTAAAAACATTTTTAAAAACTCTGTCTGACTTTACTTCTTATACAGCAGCCCTGATGAAGGCCATAACTTCGGGCCGAAACTTTGGTGAATGTAAAAATAAATAAAATTATTTATTTTTTGCCAATTTAATTTGACTGATCACCTCAACCATCCTCTTCAATTATTCACTACAGTCAACCATAAACCCACAATTAGAAACATTTCAATTTGCGGACTTTACCCAAGCGTTAACATTTCGGAAATCTGACGAATCAATCTAATTCACTCTCCACAAAAAAATGAAAACACACCTAAAGAAGTTATCACTTCAATAAATAAAAACATACTTTGTATACATTGGATTTGTTTATTTCATGAAAATAAAATGAAACTCTCACAAACTTTAACATTTATGTTTTAGTTGAAACTAAATAGAATATTATAATAGAAATTATAACATATAAAGCTTTGCATTAAGTTTTCACACATATAATTTGTTATCAGTGTAGGAATGTCATATGTTCACTGTCATTACCATCTTAACACTCCGAAGGTCTCTAGTCTAAGAGTCACATGGAAGGTCGCTACGATTCTGTCAGATCCGCTTCACTAAATCAATTCATTGATCAAAAATACCAACAAATTTTACATTGGAGAATAAAATATAAGATGAGTTTTATATATTTATTGAATGATAAACTCGGTTACATAATTTAAAAAAATTTATTAAAATTTAATACAAAAAATACATTGAAGAAATTAGAAACTTGAACATTTAAATCTGTATACCATTAAATACAACACACAAAATTACTGAACACTGGGAACAATTATATAAGAATTAAATTAGATTGAGAAATAATTAGTACAAAAATCAAGATAATTTATAACAACATTAGGAACCATCCTCAGGGTTAATTAAGTAGAATGTTTTATTTTTACGCCATTTCATCTGTACGATACATAGTATAGAAATCAACCAGTCAAAGAAGTTAATTTGGATTGAACGTTAGGAGAAACTAAGAGAAAAAAAAAGAAAGAAAAATGTCGAGAAAAAAAAATACTACATAAAGTGACATTAAAAATGATAGCACAAAAACAGTATATAAATTTAAAAGAAAACAAAAATGAGATACGACAAATAGAAAGTACTTACATATTAGGTCGCTAGAGATCTCACATATCTCCAACCTAAGTTTTACTATAAAAATTTAATGTAACACAGGTCACTCCAATATTAAACTGTATGACTACAAGAGCCAGAGAATACCTGGTTCACTACTCCCAACAGGTATATAACCACATCAAGAAGACCGCTCAACGGAACTCTCAGATCCGTTGCGACTTTTCTAGTGTTAATTAATAAGGTGCTCTTGTAGTTTTAAGACTTTAATTCATAAACTTCACTTATGTATTTAAAATTTAGTTCAATGGCCTATTATAATGTAGAATAGGTTTAGCTACTCTGTTTCTACTTTCTGTCTAATTCTTTCAGTTTCTGTTTTTATGAATTTCTAGCTTTCTGTTATAATTAAATAATGCATCAATAGATTTATAAATAAAGGAATATCTTATGAACCAATTTTAAATTTAATATTTAATTTGAAAATTTTTTACCTACATTATTTTGTTTAAATATTGTTTTATTTTAGGTATTGATGTGGAACAAGTGACAATAGTTGTTAATTTTGATATCCCAGTAGCAGATAAAGGAAGGGCAGACTGTGAAACTTACCTTCACAGAATTGGAAGGACTGGTCGATTTGGTAAAAGAGGTCTTGCCATCAACTTAGTGAGTAAAAAAGAGGCAGACAGCACGCTGAAGCAAATCCAAGATCATTTTGGTATGTTTCATTGTCTTTTACTGATTTCTCACTCTACTTTTTTAAATAATTAATTACTAAGATCTTTACATAATTTAGTTGTTCTTAATTAAATATGTTCTGAGAAAGTAAAGAAAAAACAGTCTTAAAGTGATCTAGCAACAATTCTTGCAGTGTCGATGAGGGGAGGGGTGTCATTCCATTTCAAATAATCCAGACTAAAATTAAAATGAAATCCATGGCCTCAGATTTTTCTAACTTTCTAAATTATTTATTTCCTTGTTCTATTTACAATTTCTATTTATTTTGAAAATTTTTATTTTGGTATCTTGAATTGTTTTGGAGATATCAATTTGCCAAAATGTATGTAAAAAAAAAAATTTGTTGTTTCTTCAAATATTTTAATTATGCTTCGTAAAATATTAATGTTTTAACATCTCTTCAAGTATCCACATGGACCGTTCACATAGGCCAAAAAATGTAATTATAGTAGAGCCCTGAAGCTCCCAATCTTTTCGCCCCTAATCTCCAGGTCTCTTGATCGATCCACGGAGAGACAGAAACAGGGGCTAGTTGAATGGATCTATATACTTGAAATTCCAGGGGGACCTTACTTAATCAGGGTGTCCGTTAAAGTTGTGTATGGGAATTTCCTGAAAACTGGGAATAATTTGAGAAATTTCTGATCTGGAATTTTCAGTGATTCCTCAAAAAAAAAAATATATATATATTTTTTTTCCTGTGCTCATTTTTTGAATATATCAAATTTGTTTGTTTCTTTTCTATAATTATACAACTTTGGGAGCTATCGCTCATTTTATTATTGGTAAATAATTGGAAAAAAAAAGATTCTCTGTAATTTTAAGGACGTTATATTATACTAATAAAACAAGAGACTTGGCAACCAAAGAAAAAATAAGAAGAGATTTATTTTATTTAGGTATTCATCCCCTCAATATAATATTATTTATGATCCATTATCGTGCTGAGAAAACTGCTAAGTTTAATGAAGTATACTCCTGTATTTGAGACCACCATAAATTATATTTAATGAATTTCCTCATACTATTTTGAGGACAGGTTCGAATTTATTTCTTTGAAATATTTTATGGAAAATACTAACCAGTAAATCGTCCAAAATTTTATACCATTTTGGTGGTTGTGTTATTTCATATAAGTTTTTTGGTAAATGTTTATTATTGTAAATTGAGAGTACTCTAATGCCAGAAAATCGTTTTGACAAAAGTTAAAAAAATATAAGTCGATCCCTTACAAAAGTTAGTGAAAAAGGGTTTCTGCCAGAAAGCCCTCCCCCTATGAACCTAGAGGTCACAGCATGAAAATAGCCTGTGAATAAATGAAAAAAAAAAAAAAAATGACTAAATTTTTTGTTTGACATCAGAGGGTAACTAGATGGAAAGGATCACCAAAGAAATCCTTGGTGGAGATATCACAAATTATGAAAAAAAATCTGTTGCGTGCATTACACAACTTTCACTTACCACTCTACTTTGAATAGAAACTATTTTCTGGCAATGTTGGGCTATTGAAAAAATTTTGAAGTGCATTTTTAACCGAGCTACACCTTAATCCTTATAGCTAACCCATAACGACTCATTAAGGCCTTTAAAATTAAACAACCCTATTTATTATATCGATGATATGTAATAAAAACCTTATAAATATAATTTTTTTTTTTTTTTTTCAGGAAGGACTATATCACTTCTAGATACAGATGACTATGATGAAGTTGAAAAACTTAATAGCTAGTGACTTTATTTAGTTTTTAATATGGCACTAATATTTTCTCAAAGGTTTTCTTCTTTTAAAAAAAATTTATTGGCATGTATAAATAAGTTTTTAATTGTAAATCTGTACTTCTTATTTGTGATCTGTAACTGAAAGAAAAGCAGTAGATTTTTTATTTTTACATAAGTACATGTTGTTCCTTAGAATATGAATTGGACTAAGTATTGTAAATATTTGTAAAAAAGCCAAAACAAAAAATACCAATTAACTTGGTATATATATCACACAATGGGAAATAATGATTATTTTAAACAAGATTTAATAATTTCTTAATCATTGGTTTAAATTTTAATTTCTTTAACTTAATGAATTATTAGTTGACTAATGTTTCATTAATTTTTTGTTAGTTCATCCATTTTTTTTAAGTTTCTGATCAAATGTGATATTCAAAATCAAATCAATTATGAGTAATCAATGTATAAAGGATATACTAATAAAAGTGATTTTATTGATTATTTACTCTTATTTCTTCCATTCCTTCCTTTCATAACTTTACAATGATCATATAAGTTATTTTCTACTTAAAAAAGGTGAACAAATAATATTTAAATTGAACTTGATTTGATTTTTAAATAAGAATAAAGTGAGACCTAATTAATCTGTGTAGACCTAAGTAGTCATTGAGAAGCAGCCTTCCAAATTTTGGCAACGTTTTAGTTAAATTTCCATGTTTCACCATTTGTGATCAGTTTTATAACTTCAATAATCTCTCGGAAATGCTGCAGTGAAATAAAAATTTACATAATGGAAAAGAGATGGAGGAAGGGAGAGAGGTCGCCCAAGATAGGGTGTTGGAGGGAGGATCTTTTTTTACTGCTCACAGCCACAAACTAACCTTTCTGCCATTTATCTCTGAGCAGTAGACAGCCATCATTTTTTCATATGATTAATTAATTAAGGGTACTTGCTTTAGATTGCGAGGGGGGCGATCGCCCTTTCCCCAATAAAAATGTTGCGGGGGAGAGGAGAGAAGGCAATAATATTGTTTCTTCTTCCCCCCTCCCAATAATTTTAGACAAAAAAAGTTAAGATCAATAATCAATAAGCAACATGAATGAATAAAATGTAAACTAAAACCGATTAAGAAAAGGTGACTTGTTGGCTAGGCTAGGGCCTAGAAGTAGACATGTAACTATTTTATTGATACCTAAATTGTTTTTTTTTCTAATTGCCATGTAGATCTTTCGCCCACTCCATCTCTGCCTGTTTTGGGCTATTTCTTTCCATTTATCTGCATGCAGCTCTATTGCATTTTTGTTGATTCTATCTATCCATCTGCTTTCTGGTCTTCCACGTGGTCTATTGAGGCATTTATTGTTATGTAGAGGCTTCCAGACGGACTGCTACGAGCTACATGCCCTGCCCATCTTAACCTTCCTGCCTTCATATCATGGAATATTGATTGACCAGTTTCTGTAAGCAGTACTTTATTGGTCTTTCTTCCCCATGTGTTAGTACTCTGATCCAAGATTGCTCCGGTTATCGTGCTGAGGATTTTTCTTTCAAATCTTTCAACATTTTTTTCCAGGGTGCTGTTTACTGTCCAGGTCTCACAGCCATATATTAGAACTGGCTTTATCATTGCATTGCACATCATTAATTTGAGATTTTTCAGGATTTCAATACCTTTGAAAGGAAGGAGAATGTTACTTTTATGTTAAATTGACTTATATCTTCAAAGGTGATAATGCATACAGGGTGGCGACCGATCTGGAAAATAGGAAGTCAGGGAATTTTTAAATAAGGGAAAAGTCAGGGAAAAAATTGTCAGTCATGGAATTTTTTTTAGTACATAAATATTTTTTTAATTGGAAAGAAAAATACAGTTGATATTCATTTATAATGACTTTTAAATGGTAAATTTTGTCGTTATCAACGACCACAGTCGCTATATTCATCCACCTTTGACTTTTAATAATGGCACTGGTAGTTATATTTAAATCAAACAAGGGTAATGAATAAAATTAAAGAACCTGTACCACTACTACCCTTGAAGGGCCTTGGGTTCAGTACTATTTAGGGAAAGTACTGTTTCAAGGACAATTGTGCAAGGAGAGGATCGGGCCAGGATCATGCTCAATCGTCCGGTTTTCCCCCTCAATTAATAGTAGAGACTGGGTGTGCCCCAGGAGGGTCTCCCTACTCCAGGTACTGAATGTCTAGCTGATGAAACAGAAAAAATAATTTTTCTGTCATGAGCTGGAATTCGAATCGGACCTTCAGCATTGGAAGCTTAGTGAGCTATCACTGAGCCACCCTACTCCCTGAATAAAATTTAAGCAAAATGGAATTAAAACAGTGCTTTTTTGATAAGAAAAACACCAATACTGTTTACTATTTGTAATATATACATCTGGGTCAAGATCTGGCTGGCAAGCACTCATTCATTCCAACCATGGTGCTCCTTAAAAGAGCATTTATTAACCAGAAATGTCACAGTTGATGTCATATGGATAATTATTATGCTGTCAATAGTAATCAAGAAACTAAATTACTTATGAAAAATTACATTAATATTAGAATGCTCCATAGCTTGCTTTATTTTATAATAGAGAAAATTTAAAAGAAAAAGGACTGATTTTATTTTACTCAAATCATTTTGTAACAATTTTCTTTCATTTATAATAAATAAATTTAGTTATAATTATAAATTTTTAATATTTGTATCTCACATTGGTCAGAGAAAACTATCATTAAATAGGGAACAGCCAGAAAATTTTACTTTAACTGTCTGGTAGCCATCTGGATATATCAACATATCCTAGGATTTTATGATTCAATCACCCTTCAATTTTCAGATGATATTGCTATCATATTTTCCATGGAATACTATTCCGATTGTGAAAAACTTATTTTTATTTGAGGTTGTACACACTGATAAATCAATGATTTTTTTAACTTTTGACCCAACTAAGCGAAGCGAAACGATGGTTACATATTTGGGTCATCCATTAAAAGCTATGTAAAGCTTTTTAGAGAGAATGGCTGCATCGATTTTCAAGTTTGATGGCTCAAATTAATCGGTGACATCCCCTAAATGTTTTGAAATAATTTGAGCTTAAAGTACTGGCCCGTTATTAAATAAAATGTATTTAATTTATTTAAATTCTGGCAAATTACTGTGTAAAGTGTGTTTAATCAATCCGCTGAAATGTTTGGACCAATTTTTAACTTTGATGGCTGTAATTACTCAGTAAGATCTCCTCAATGTTTTGAAACAATTTAAGCAAAAAATACGGAAAAACATTCTTGTTATAGTTTAATTATCTTGATTATTAATTGATTTGAAATGATCAGGGGTACCCATCCCCACACTCCCAAGATATGAATCTTGGCCCATGAATCTCCTCTCTCCCCTGCTCAAGATATTTTATTGCTCACCTCTTCTTAAAACATTAGAAATTAAAGTGCCGTAAATCATATTAATTTACACTTCCTAAGGTTTGTTCCATATATTTCCTTTGTCTCCTTGTTTGAAACTTTTTAATCCAAAAATTCATAACTCCGTCGAAATATGTCCCCCTCAAAAGTTCAAAATCCTATCAAAATGTGCCTCTCTCAAAATTTGTGATGAATGAATGAAAATAATTTGATTATTCTGGGACTAGTGTCCCTTCAGAACAAGTTACAAATAGAGAATATTTATTAATATTCTGATGTGTCCATAAAATACTATTTAATATTTACAAGATGGTTAGGATTACAATAAAGAGATATAAAAACTTTTATAACTATAAAATAAACAGAGAAAGTAAATTAAGTAAACAAAATATCAATGAATCACAAAATAATCAAAGTATCTGGGTGTACTTTGAGATTCATACAGCTTAGGTGTTTAAGTGCATTTCGTGATCAATTGGATTGGGGAATGGAGTAGGTGTTTGAAGAGGAGAGATTTGAAAGAGGATATTGATTTGGCGTGTCAAATATTTGAAGGTATAGAGTTCCAGAGGGAGACAACCTGAATTAAAAAGGATTTATCAAACGCAGCAGTTCGGTAAGGAGGAAGATAGAGGTCGGACGCACGGGATCTTGTGGGACGGGATTGAAAGCAGCATTTGAATTGTAGAATATAGGAGGGTCGCCGTGTTCTAATGGCCTGGTATAGAAAGGTAGCAAAGAAATATTGACGGTGGTAGGACGGATAAAGCCACTTCAACTCCGTGTAAAACTGGGTAATATGCGTATCCCTTAGATTCCGAAGATAAAGCGGATTGATCAATTCATTAGACGTTTAAGTTTAGCTTCGAGTTCTCCCGAGAGTCCACCATACACCATGCAGCCATGGTGCAACTTGAGCCTTGAAACCCTCTTATGGGCATCGGTGGAAATGATATCACGTGATGATATCATCGTCACCGTTTTAAAGTAACGAATGTGCAATGTAGGACAGGCTAAGATTCGTTATTTTAACATGGTGCGACGATATGTTATGAAAATAAATTGTTAATATTTAAATTATAAAGATGTTAAAGTAAAAAACTATTTGAATTAAAAAGACCTTCGGAGAGAGAGAATTCACCGTGAGAGGCTTCTGGTTTGGGTCTCGCATAACGATTCCAAAAAGAACAAGGAGCTTCCTCGAGGAACTAGTTGTTGACATTAAGGATTTAGCGAAGTTGACTGAAAATTTAGTCCTCAGTTCCCTGGAAATCATTCGCCATCACGTGCATGGCTAGGCTGAGAGTTTTAATTTATGTATTTATTTATTGATGTAAAATGTGTATTGTTTGTTTTATATTAAATTGTATTTAATTCTAAATGTTTATACACTTATGTTTTTTGTTATTGTTCAATTGATTAATTTTAAGCATTTTAATACTGTATATAAGAGAGATGTAGAAAGAGAGAGCAGGAAGAGAAAGGGAAATTAAATGCAAAAAAAACAAACCATGAAAAAGGAAAGAAATAATATATATATATATATATATATATATATATATATATATATATATATATATATATATATATATTATTTATTATACTCATTATATATATATTATTATATATATATTATATATATATATATTATTTATTATACTCATTATATATATATATATATATATATATATATATATATATATATATATTTATTATACTCATATATACTAACCACTTCTGTATATTTATATATAGGTTTTATTTATTGTCCTATGGATTAACTAGTATGCTGTGTGTCTAGCAACCCAATATGATTAATTGGACAGCAAGCTTTTATATTTTATATGAAAATAAAGTGTTTCTCTCTCTACCTCACATTCACTTAAACATCTTGGTAGATTGATAGGAAACTTGACATCTAATAATATTTAAACTTGATTTAGTAATCGGGTACCTAACTCTCCCGAACAAAACTCAAGACTTTTTGATATTTACTTGCACCGATAAATAGGACGAAATCTATTATCGTGAATCCGTAATGTGGAGTGAAAGGCATCCAACTATTATACCAAGTTTAAATTTTCGTGGATGACAATTTCCACACCAATCTACTAAGATATTTAAGTAGATATGGAAGCACATTCTCATAGGATCGATAAGATTTTCCAATTTCTGTAGTCCTTTTTTTTTTTTAAATTCAAAAATATTTTTTTTACATAATTTATTTTTGGCTGAAAAAGATCTAGAAATATACCAATGTTATGAAGGCTGTCTATCCTCCCCTTTGTGTTTAATCTAAACAAATAAGTTATTTATTCAAGTGTATATTTTTTTGTAGATATTTTCAAGTATATATAAAAGTAAAACAAAAAAAAATCCTTACAATTACACAAACATATAAACAAATTAATTTTAAACATTCAATATTATGTTTGTTCTTTTCACAATAATTATGTTGAATTTTAACACAATGAAAACTCCCACCATTTTTTTTCCATCGCCTCCCCCATTAAAATCGAAAGTCTGTCCCTATGATATAAGCCAGGGAAATTTTTTAACATTTTATCCTCTTCGTAATGAGCTATAATTCAAAATTGTATTTTGACATGATGCCGAATTAGAGAGGAAATAATATAGTGTCAAAAATCAAACGAGTTTTTTTGAACATATGGATTAAAATATTTCAAAATTTAAATATTGCAAACGAACGTTATTACTTAATGAATATAGTACAAAAAATGTATATTTCATATTCTTTATCCTGCCTCGTTGATGTTTTCACTTCTATTGTGTGATCATAAGCACACAACATATTTTTTTTTCGTTTGTTCTTCATACCTCAGCTAGTTATTCATAAATCTTTTAGCTATCAATTTAATTTAAAGATATTGATTATCTCATGTCAAATTGTATTTTGCAATAAAAATGTTTTTTTATTCCTGTTTAAAATGATTTTTAATGTGATATTGCTTATTGTTGGGTTAAAACAAACTTCATAAACCTGAAGTTTAAACTTAACTTTTTTATTATTTCAGTACTTCAATTCTACTTCAGTCGTAGGTACTTGTCTTCATACTGTTTGATTTTAATTTTGGTATATCTACCTACTTATGTAACCTACTTATTCTGAAGGCAGTCAGATTTCCTTCCTTAGGTTTTTGAAAAGAGGGTTAGGGCTGCCGAAAACTGGCGCATGCGGGTATTTTTCCATTTTGTCATAAAATAAATTAGACAGTTTCACATATATGCAGGAGTGCCCACAAGCGGGTAAAATGGCGCAACGTGCGGCATCAAAATTTTTGAGGAAACACATTTCGACGGGGTTATAAATTTTCAGATTAAACATTTCAAACCAGGGGACAAGAGAAAAGCATAGAACAGACCATTATAAGAGTGATTGCATATGACCTATGATTTTTAAAATTTTACTTTAGCTTGCACTGTTCTTAAGAAGAGTAGAGAAATAAAATATCTTAGGTGGAGGGGGTTATGCGCCATCGACATTGGGGAGAATGGGCACCCCTGCGTATATGTTTTGAAATTAGAGATCTTTACTGAATTAACAAAACCGAAATTATTGAACCAAGTAACCATGCGATTGAAAACGGGACAAACGCATTTTAAAGTTTCCTTAAGGGTGGCGAAAACTGGGAGGTTTACTCCAATTAAATTTCCAGAAAAATAAAATATTTGAAAATTCAACCTTTTTATCCGATGTTAGTGTTTTGTGGGTTAAGTGGATTGATGTAACCTTCAAATAATTACAGAAGTTCATACTTTTTATTTTTTTTTTTTTCAATTTTATTGAATACAATTTAAATATTGAGGTACATTTATTATGTAAACATAACTTAACCCTGATTAATTAAATTTCATTTATCACAGTTTTTTGTACTTGTTAGCGAATAGAACAAGTAAATTTTAAAATTATAAAACAGTTAATATAGTGATGCATCTTACAAAGTTGCATCCATGGTTTGCATACCCTGTATTCAATTAAATCAGCATTTATCTATTATCTGATAAACAAACAATATGTGGTAATATGTTATATACATATACATGTAATATTAGGATGATGGCAGAATATATACATGATAATAATTATATTGCATTTTTTCATAGTTGATGCTTGCCACACATTAATACACAATTAACACTGATGGTGAAAAATAAATTTAAACAGTGTGCCTTTTTTCTAGTTAATTTTAATTATTTTTTTTTGTTCCCACACCACAGGGATGGGCCATCTTAGAGATCATGGTCCTTCACTTCTTCCCACCTGGAAAAGGATGAAATAGTATGAGTAATAATGTAAATTTTAGTGATGACATAAATAATTAGTACAATTATATGTCACTTAAAACATTTACTGTCATATGATTACTATATATTAGCCGTTGCTGTATGTTATTCGTTACTAATCGTTCTCAACCCTCAATCATAATAGAGGTACCTTTGTCTCGATGTTTTGAAGATCTTAAATGAGCTGGTGCGTTATAATCTTCTATCATTTATCCTGTTTTTCTTCACAGTACCATACTCTTCTTTCCCCATCTTAAATTCCTTCCCATTTTTTTTTTCGTTTTTTTATATTAACTCTTAAGGATTTAGGCGGAATCGTTCAACTATTTTCTTTACGACAAATATTAGAGAAAACATTAGAATACAAAGGTATTGTTCACCAGTTGTATATCGATTTTAAAAAGGCTTATGATTCCATTGATCGCCCGAAGCTGAACAATATTCTAATTGATGACGGGATTCTAATAAAATTGGTAAACCCGGTCACGACGTGCAAGACGGAAACATGCAGTAAAGTTAGAATCTGGTAATTATTTATCCGATAAGTTTGAAGTTCATTCGGGTTTGAAACAGGGCGATTCCCCTTCACCTGTTCTGTTTAACTTAGCATTAAAACATGCCATTAGGGAGGTAATGCGTTCCGAAAAAGCTTCAAATCTAGGTGGAACAATATCCGTGCGTGATTATGCAGATGATTTGGTCTTAATAAGCGAAGACACATAAACTATAAAACTTAATACAACATTAACGAAAGCCGGTAAAGAATTAGGACTCGAAATAAATACGGTTAAGACAATACCAGGTCAGCTGAAAAAACGGCGAAAATTGGGGTGATATAAATATAGAATGAAATATATTTGAACACGTAGAAAAGTTTAGGTATCTACGATAATAGGGTCTACGATAATTAGAAAAAGTAAAATTGAAAAGGAAATTAAGATTATGTTGAAGGCGGGAAATATGTGTGACAAATCTCGGGTCTCCTTTCCCGAAATTTAAACATTAGAATTTACAAAACTATTATCTTAGCTGCGGTTATTTATGGGTGCGAAACGTGGCCGCTCAGATGAGGGGTTGAGCAACATCTTAACGTTTTTGAAAATAAAATATTGCGTAGAATATTTGGGCCGAAGAAGAATTAGTCAATCAGATAATCTAGGTGGTTACACAACGCCGAACTGCGTAAACTGTATCTGGTTAAAATAATTGAAGGGATTACATTGCGGTGAATAAAATGAACGTGTAAAATTATTGCCCTCAGTAACGGAAGAATCTCTAGGAAATTAATATTTGCTGTGCCGACTGGTAAACTTCCGAGAGATAGTTATCTTTTATGATTCAAAAAAACCTGATAAGTGCCATCCCCAAGTCGGGAAGGAGGATACTCAAAATGGTAGAATTTAACCAAAAGTTAAGATCATGGCATCGACACGACGAGTTGACGCAATCTTTAGTTAGAAAGTTAGCAAGGAGGTAGTAAGATACGGAGAAGATTGTTTAAAAGGGATGAGGGTGTACTCATTTCCTTTTAGAATGTTGCAATACTAGCAGAATGCTGAGGAAAACTAGAACTCTATGCCCTCACGGAGAATGAATTTCTTCAGCGAACCAGCGACGGAGCAGAACTACCCGTATTACAAACATTTTGTGAACGGGTGGAAAGAAATCTGCTCAAGAAGGAGACTACCTTAATTTCTTGAGGATGATTGAAACTTTGCACCAAAAATATCAGCTAAAGCTCACATAAAAAACAAATTTATAATATTTTTTAAAGCGATAATCCAGAGAAATTCTTGCTTACTAATTCCTATTCGGCTCAAACTGCATTACCACCTCAAAAACCTAAATATGTTCGCCGATTCAACAAAATAATACGACAAAAACTTATCTATTATTTCAAGCTATATTAGATTTATCTTAGAAACTCTTCAAAATAGTTTCGTATACATGTTCCCAGTTTCGATTGTTGGTGAATAGCCGCTTAAAAACGTGTACTCCATACAGTAATGTCTTGTAGTCGTAAATAATTAGTTCCTATCAGATAATAATTTGTAGTTATCCATGGTGTGCCGACTGTAGAACAGTTGGAGCGATCCTCTCCTAGCGCCGGCTACGACGCTGAGAATAACAGAATAAAATCAACTTCGATATATAATCAGTGTCGGCCTTAGGTGTTTGGCGCCTCCGGGCCATTACGTCATCTTTACGCCATCCCTTCAAAAAATTAAATATATTTCTTTAGTTGCTTTATGTTATGTAATATTTGAATTTTATTTCAGTCAACATTTCTCTAATACAGTTGCATTATTGATAGGCTAAAATTAATTATTTTAATACATTTTGTATTTTTTTTTAAATTTCTAATAAGTGGCAAATGTCGCTGGACATCGCCCGGCACCCCCAGATCGGCGTCCTGGGGTGGTTACCTCGGTTGCCCCACCCTAAAGCCTATATCTCAAGCCTATATGTAATCATTAGAGAATCACGAGGTAGAAACAATAGAGATGTAAGTTTCTGTTATTTTAAAACATAACAGTTTAGTCGTCGAAGGAAAAAAAAAAACTGTTTGTTTTATATTATTCAGAATCTTCTACGTATTTAATACTGTCAAATATTTAATTTGATTTGAATGTATAAAAGCGTCAAGGTAGCCACTTTTTTCCTAGTTACGCCACCGGTGGATATCATTCGCGGATTTTGAATAATAATAAAATGGCTTAGTGAACGCGAAGGTCCAATGCCGATACAACCAATCGATACCGTAAATCTCAGCTGACTTCACAATGAGCTTATGTTATTGTGATTTTATATCCAAGATATCGATAGTATATAAGTTAGTAACGTATTTCAAGTGGTTTGGAAATTAATAATATTTGTCTTTAGTTTTTAAATTTTCCTTTTTTCAAACTTGTAGTAATCACTATTAAAAACGCTGCAAATTATTTCGCAATGGTTTATTATTTCCAAACAATTATACATCTGAAGTAACATTACCTTTCTAGTTACAAAGAAAAATAGATAAAAGGTGATTCCAATTATTGGACTTAACTTTTTACTTTCCTACCTATACTAGGTAAGGAAAGTATTGCAATCGGGTCAAATTTCCGACATGCGGTTTTCGACGGATCTATACTTTTCAGAGCCCCCTGAGTCCGAAAAACACATTTTTAGCCATTGGTCTGTCTGTCAATATTAGGAAGTATTGAAATTTTTACACTGATCTACCTTAAGCCGGTTTACATTGCTTTAGTTTATCAAATAAATCTTATGTTTGATCAATTTTCAGGAAAATGTATCTAGTTTAATTCTTTTTTGTTTCTTCATGAACGTATGTAAAGATATAAAAACTTTTCTGAAATAGGCAGGAAAGTCGTGTGAGTGGACACACCAGATATTTTTTTTAATCATTAGTAATATGCTAAAAAAAATAGCATTACTTCAGTAACACGTTCAATATTTAAAAAACAAAAGAAAGGATATAACATTTGCAGTAGAACATATTAAAAAAAAAAAACTATAGACCATATCTTTGCTCCTAATTGTCCGATTTTAACGAATATTTTTTTGTTTTTAGGAAATTCCGTAAACTAAAAAAAAAAATCCACAAAAAAGTTTGTACTTTTTGAGTTATTCGGAATTTAATTTTAACATCCCTCGTAACTTTTTTTCCAGCTTCTTTTCGTTGAAGTATGTTATATAGATAAATTTAAAGGGCGTCGAGAAAATGACTTTAGCGAAGTTTCATTGAAATCGGTATATTCGTTTAGGCGCTACAGTCTATAGCAACGCAGCTTTTTCCATCGCCATTTTGAAAGTAAAAGGCGGATAGTACTGTCGATGAAGGAGGATAATCCTCGGATGACCTCTGATTTTATATCTAAATTTGAAAAAAAGCGGTTCAGTAGTTTTGGAGAAAATGCGCGGACGGCGGACGGACAAAAAAGTTTTATTCGTTTTTCGAATTTTACGTATCCTGAAACGTGAAACTTCAAATTTTGAGAGGGGGTTTAAGTTTTTGAATTTTTTGGTCGATCACAATGGTTCATTATTGAAAATAATAAACCAAAAAACCGTTATGTCTGATAGAAGCAAATTCTAAATAAAAACAAATAAGACATAAATTTTGAGATGAAATATAAGGGAAAAAACCTTGACCGATTAATAACATTCATTAACATAGATTCTTGTTGAGCTGAGATCCTCGCACCTCTATAAGAACCCCCTCCCCCATATGCCAGAAATGGTGGGTAGGGAGTTAACCAATAAAAAAAATGTTACATCAACTTATGGTTAATTTTTTTTTAAATATAACAATTTTTATTTTCCATATTTTAATGTATCGGGCATTTTATCGGTGCAAAATTCATAATGTTGTGCAAAGTAGACCCATTTGCCTATTTTTCGTTCTTTTTTAATGAATAAATTTGTTAGAAATATTAGTATCCCTATGCAAAACAAGTTATGTGACCCAGCACTACTAATATATTTATACCCTGGCGACTTACCAGAAGTCAAGGCTGTTCCATTAAAACAATCTTTACGTTAGATTATGTAAACCTATTACACGTTGGGTGAATTATATGTAATTGTCTCAACACTACATTTTGATATAATACCTTTTTTACCACCACCACCGCCACCTGCACCTTTTTCTGCAGTTCCTTTACCTCCTTTTTCATTACCACCTTTCCCACCGCCGCCTTTTTTCTGCAATTTAGAAAATAAACAGAAGTCATTCATGGAATGTAACATATCGTCCGCAAAAGTGTGAATCTAGGTAAGTCCAAAATCTTTTGGTTTACGGATGTTATTTATTCGTAATTTGTATGCATTACAACAACGATAAAAATCGTTAATTTTTTTAACTCGGTAGTACATTACCAGATTGTACTTAGTATAAAAGAATATAATAAAATAATCATCGTAATGATAAGCATTTATTAAAATATATATATATATTTGTTTTTTGTCTCTCTTGTTTACTTGGGATTTGACAGTTACTTGATATCACATTTTTGTCAGTGATGTGATTAGATATAAAATTATACAAAATATAATTTTGGTCATTTACCACGGTTTTAAACAAACGAGCAAATAACTTAAACCAAAATAATATTTCCTAACGAATATGTAAATAAAATTCTTACTTCATCAGTTTTAGCTGCTCCAGCTCCTCCACCACCTCCTAATAAACATAAACTTTATTCACTTATTTATTTTAAAATTATTACTTCAGTGTCTAATGATAAAATTAAATAATTAAAATATACACCCACAGTAAAAACACTCAACCCAAAATTCTCTCACTGAATCTAATATAAACAAAAGTAAGAAAGTGGCAATACAATTTAGATTCATAATCGCATAACGGTTATTAGATTGTTAGTGAATAACTGAACAAATATTTGGCAAAAATAAAAAAATAATGTAACTATATGAAGTACCAAGTTAAAATAATTGTAATCTTACCTTTGCCCTTACCCATGGTTCAACTGAATTTTATGCTCGGTCGATACGGCAACCTTATTTCTCTGCTACCTTAATATTTGAAGCTGAAAACTCGAGAAATATATTTAGGCTTAAATCTAACAGGTCTATATACAGTCTCAATTACAATTCAAGACTAAAGTTATTAAACGAATCTGTCGTAATTAAGATATACAACATGTGTTTATATTTATTTTTAAATATGTATTTCACTGATGGCGCGTACAAATCCCGAATTGAAATTTTTCACATTCATGAAATTCCCCTTTTTTGACATCTCGTTGATCCAAATACATTGCTCCTGAGAACCGGAAGAGAGGTGTACGGCAGTAGTAAAAAATATTTGCACATCCAGGTTTTAAAAAATAATTGAAATAAGGAAATAAAAATTTCACTGAATTTCATAAAAATGAAAAGTATATTGAAAAAAAAATATATAAAACCTGATGTGAGGTAATAGAAGAAGGAATGAAAAACATCTTTTTTATATTTAGAGCTGGTTTGCCGATATTTTTTGTTCAAACCTCATGGTATATACTAGATAGAATTAGGTACTTCTTGTGAATCCTAAGACAGTTGAAACATCAGTTTTTAAAGATATACATAATGGTTTCAAACAATTACAAGTAATTTTGGTCTATTTCGCAATTCAAGTGAAAAACTACATATATTCTGTTGTTAGCAAAGGATTGAAATTCTAAAAACAATTTTCAAACCTTGCCCCAACCGGCCACACCGGAAGCTAATGAAGATTCAACATGTGGGAACGTAGAATTTAAACTGACGACCATTACTTACTTTTTTTGTTTTGACTGATCACTCCAACCATCCTTCTCTTCAATTATTCACTACATTCAATCATCAATCCACAAATATTTTTTAAAATTACATTTAGTTATTTTATATATTTATATCTTATTATAATATGTCGTTATGGAATAGGTAACAAATTATACAATATCTGAACAATTTAATGTTTAAAATACAAACTACAAGACATGGATTTTGAAACAATCTATTGGTACTATCGCGAATATTTATTTTTACAATAATAATTTTACATGAAATACTTATGCTTGAAGTACTTATTAAATTATTATTAGTACAAAGAAATATGCACGAAACTCTTATTATTTAACATAAAATATCTGGTATAAATAAATAACTGATAACTTAGAACAATAATGTCAACAAATATTTTATTGATAGAATATTTGTTTTTAAATGAGTCAAAATAAAAAGGGAACTGTTTATAACGTTTCAAAATATTTAAAAAATGAATAAGTATATCAGTAGACGGTTTGAATTTTCCAGTGGGCTGTCCGAAAAATAATGTAGCGTTTTTTTTTTTTTTTTTTTTTTTTTTTTAAAAGAAAGATTACATCCTCTCCCATATAATCACTCCCTTCAGGAAATCCTTCCTCATCCGTGCTACCTCCACCCGAAACTCCTTACTCCAAAATTCACTCTTTTTTTCTCTCTCAATATTTTTTGTATTTTTCCTTAGTATTATTTGTAAATATTTATATTTTCCTTAGTATTTTTTGATATATTTATATTTTCCTTAGTATTTTTTTTATATATTTGTACATATGCCAGACTATTGTTCATATTTTTTTTAATTCTGCTATTATTCTAAGAGGACTTAGATCCCAGAATAAAATTATTTTTTCATTTCATTCCATTACCTTCTTTGTCTTCAAGGCTGATATCTCCCTTCCTAAATTGTTTGTACCACTGCCGAACACTGCACTCAGTAATACTGCTCTTGTCCCAGACTTGACTGATTTTTCTGGCCGTCTAGGCCTGATTTCGGCCAAATTCAAACTCGTAAAACAAAATTATACGAATATCATGCGTTGATTGTAAAGACTGAATTATTTCTAAGTAGCGAATTGCTACAGAGGTAAACAAATATTATCGTTTCTATGAGGATTAATAAGTGTTGACATTCATACAAATGAATAATCCACTAAACGTTAACGTTTTGTTATATAGAGGGGTATTATGAAGAAAACTCAAAAACTTCCATTATTTTCCGGACAACCCAATAATTCCTACAGACCTTTCTAGTCAGTGTTTGATAATAACAGAGACATATTTAAAAAATACATATTCGATTGCGATTTCATCATATCAAATTTTCGAACTGAATAAAAGTACAATATTACAGGAAGCGAAAAGTTTACGCTATAAAACTGAATTTGAATGTGAGTTAAAAATCAGTTTTATGAAATTCCATGTATAATATATTTATAAAAAAATATTTTATTTTATTTATAATTATTTTATACTAGAAGTTATAGTGGTACAACAGTGTATCACATGCTATCATAAATGGAATATTTCATATACACTCACATAACTTTTATACAGAAAAAGTGTAATGTCTTTTGTTGAATAAGAAGCAATAACTAAAAAAATGTTTAAGTTAAATAATTATTTTTTTGTTGCCTCTACCCTAAAGGGTCATTAGTAACATATTTTATTTACACTCTGTTATAGAATTTTATTCTTTTTAAAAATTAAAAGATTTTATTAACAGCTATTTCTCTGTCCTTCAAGATATATTTTATGCTTTGTGCGATGTTCAATTTTTCCCTAACATTTTCCAATATAAGACAGTCTTGAATAATGTGTTTTACTGTTCTTTGGACATAGCAGCTTTTGCAGGTCGGACGTAGGATCAAGTCCTCTCAGTAGATAGGCATGCGAGAACTCACAACGTACAATTCTTAATCTGGAGAGAGCTGTCTCTTCTTTTCTGGAGGACCGATAAGAGGTTTCTCATTTTGAACAGAGGGTTTTTATTTCCCTTAAATTTGATTCTGTTTACTATAATTTATTTTGCCACATTTTTCAAATATCTTTCTTATTTTTTTTTTAAGTTGTCCTCCAAAGGGATTTCATTGATTAATTTCAACGGAGTTGTGCCTGTCTTTCTTACCATATTGGCTGCGTGTTCATTTCTGGTGATCCCGCAATGCTGAAGGACCCAGGCGAACACTACTTATTTGTCCTTCCCAATCATTTCTTATTTGTTTTGCTACTGTATTTTTTTGGCTTGGTATTTTCAATGGCTGGTAATGTACTCATCGAGTCCGTCACCACGGCCCAATTGGCAGTTTCAGTAATCTCTATGTACTTTATAGCTTTTTCAGTAACAACTGAGCATGCCTCCAAGAGTTTAAATAGTTTTCCAATGTCAGAATTTAGAACCGAGCATCCTACTTCCTTGTCTATTTTTGAAGCATCCGTATACAAGATGTTACACTCCTTGTATTTTTAAAGGTTTTATAAAAATAATTTTTGTATTTAAATTGGAAGTTTCATATCCTTTCTACATCAGGCGATTGAGGTATCTATAATTGGTGAGGCATGGGTCCATCGAGGGATTATTATATCCAGCACATCCAGTATCTCTTTCTAAATCTGAAAGATTTAGATTCCTCCAGTTACCCGCTCCCTCACTGCAGAATAATATATCATTTATATAATATTATTCATCATTAATATCATATAATATTTATTATATGACTGGGTTAGTCTTCTAATAATAATCTTGATTTTAAGCCCACATTTCATTGTCAGAAATAACCTTCTCAAATGTAGGGGAAGTTCACCAGAACTCACAGTTTCATCAATTTAGATGATACATATTTAAAAATTATTATTTTTTCTTTTTTTTTTGTAAATAAAATGTGTATTTATGCAGTTTTGTTCATGATAATATACCCCAAGGCATGAAATATAAATACATCAAGCTTTGTAATAATTTATTGTATTTAATTTTCCTGAAAATACAGGTAGTTTTAGGTGACACGATATCAAATCATTTATTTACACAATTTTATCCCGATTGGCAAGGTAAGATCATCGAATCCTTCTGGTGTGGAAGGCATTCGATTACTTCACCAATTTTCAATATTCATAGACACTAACAACCCCCTTGTATTGTTATGTAGATATCATTTATTTTCCGCCCCTTTAGGACGACTAGAGTCATTTGCGTAATCTTTTTTTTTTTAATTTAAATATTTTGTATTTAATTCAATTGTTTTAACATTTTTAGTTTTTAAATTATATTCACCTATCTATTTTCACGAAATCCAAAATTATCAAGTCCTATTATCGTTCATGCTCTGTAATTCAGGCCAAAACTCATTTTCTCTAAAAACAACAATAAAAGGCGTAGCAGTGTACCCAACACTCAACCATTCAAGAAGTTGATTGGTCTTCATCGATATCCAAATTCAAGCCCAGAGGAACTAAGCAATTACCTAAATATCCTCAATACATAAGGGATTTCATCAGAGTAAAGGGAAGAAAGAGCGCATAAGATATGGAATATGGTTATTGGACCCTATTTTGTGAGATCCTGTGATTTCTTTGAAAGATTATAAAAATGTGTTCAATCAATCTACAAAAAGGTATGTAACGATTTTGTGAGGAAAAATTTGAACTCTTCACTCATCGCCTTTCTTTTCTATTTAAACCATTCACTGATTTCACAAACATTGAACATTGAGACCCTCATACTTACCCTTTGCAACATTTCCGACATTCCTTTGCAACTTACGCTTTTGGCCTGAAGTCCCTCCCAAAAATGAATTCGTTAGTGCAGCCGTCTATTCTGTTATACTTATGTTTTTATTTTTTTCTCAAATCATGCATTTCAATTATTTATTTGTGTATAATAAATAATTAAGTGGCATGAAATATTTTTAGACCGACATGACATTGATAGTGAAGGCCGCTAAATATATATATATATATATATAATTCATTGTAGGTATATGTAAGATATAAGCGCCTATGCGCCTATGTAAAGAAGCGCCTGTTTTAACCTTCGGCAAAGCTCGACAAAGCTCGGCTGCGCGCTCAGGTTTCTTTATTATTACTCGGTTCTCTATTACTATATTTTTACTTCTCATTTAGATTATTAGCGATTTTACATTGCATATTTAACCATTTTTTATATCAGTTTCCAATATGGAATAATTAATTATTTCAAATAAAACAAAAGGTATTTTAGAGGAAGAACTTCTGAAAATTAGGTATTTAAGCTCTGTAAGAGAACATCAATGAGAATAAAACCTACATTACATTAAAAATTGCTTAATTTTACACTTTTTTGAGAATATCGTAAAAACTTCTATAATTAATAATACAAAATGTCACTTCCTGTTAGCTGATTTTGAAGACAAAATTACTGTAACATCTGGGCCATATAAAAACCTTAAATACGCAATTGAAGTATCGTAAGACTTTTTGCTTTTGAGCCAGATAGTTTGGGTAGCGCAAATATAAAAGTCCTTTAAATCTATAATAGATAAAGAATGTCACGTACTTATATCATACTATAATATTTATTTGTTTAAAGTTTAAAGACAAAACAGTTAGCTCTGCGAAAAGAATGAAATTAATGATTTATATACATATTTACAGAAAAACCTATTTATTTTGTTTATTGTTTGGGAACTGAATGGATAGGAAATGATTGAATGTTCAAAATTTAAAGTATTAGAGTAACGGAAGTAGGAGGGAATATGATTCCATAGAGACGAGGATCGGATAATCAAAGATCTGTCGAACGCCGCGGATCGTTGGCCCGTAGTTTATAGATCTGGATCTGGTTTATAGATATATAAATTGTGTCGGTGAATATAATAGAGATGATAGATTTGCGGCTATTCAATCTATCAAACCCTAAAAGGTTTGGTTCGCTGGGCTAACAGGTAAACCTGGGTTTACGAAAGCAAAGGTGGGAGATCTGCGTTTAGGCTAAACTTGTGGGTTAGGTACGGACGGCGGCCGGTGAAGTTAAATTAAGGAAACTGATACAAAATACCAATTGTGGAGGGAGGAGTGGTTTTTCGGGAATTTGGGGAAGTTTCATCAACCAGGCAGATGGAAACTCTTTAATTCTTATTCCTGAGCTTAAAAATAAAACATATGAAGGGCAAAACTTTATAAATTATTTGCCACAAATGTCCTATTTTGGTCCAAGCTGTTCTCAACCTTGAAAGCCGTTTACTCGGAACTGGTAAGTACTAGTCAAATTATTAACAACATTTTTATGAAGAATTTTATGAGAAATGGTTTCATTCCTATTCATTATTTCCATCCGGTCAATGGATTCAAAGTTAAATAAAGAATATTGACACAAAATGCCAAATGGTGGTAGAAGGGGTGGTTTTCGCGAATTTTGAGATGTTTCATCTACTAAACAAATGGTAACTCTTGATTCTTATTCCTAATATCGGACCCTCCTATCGGAAACGAGCTCCGACCACAACATAATTGCATTCGACCTGATACAGGACGCAAGATGCTCCCACGGTACAGACAGAGGGTATGTGACCCGAAGAAGAGACTGGATCTTGATTACTACCAGGATTACCGCAGTCGTTATGGATGCCGCGGAAGAATCTCTCCAGCACCGCAAAGCGAGAGAACGACCTGTCCCATGGTGGTCGCTGATAGGCTGCTTGCGATTCTCAACGATTGCCTAGATAGGGGATACTTTCCAAGAAGCTGGAAAATTGCCTATGTCAGACTCTTCTACAAAGAAAGAGACAAGGACAATCAACTTGCTAAATCATACAGGCCCATTTGTCTCCTTCCTGTAATGAGCAAGGTATTCGAAAACCTGAGAAAGGTATTCGAGCCATCCATTGCAATATGGACCATGGCCTGAATGAAGCTATCATTAAAGGCAAGGGAAGGCAAGGCTACAGATGCCATATTGCGAGTGCTTCATGACGTAGAAGAAAGAGCGGTGAGGTATGTTAGGTATGTTCTCGTGTTCGAGATATCCTCCGCGTTTGACAGCTTGTGGTGGCCGAGTGTTCCCCAGTAACTCGAGAAGTATGAACCTCCCAGTAACCTATATGACCTAGTGAGAAGCTATCTCCAGGACCGGACATTGAAAATTAGGGCAGATTCTTTGAAGTAGAAGATACCGTCGAGAGGAACTGCCCACAGGGATCTGTTCTGGGTCCTGCCTTGTGGAAGCTAGTCTTTAACGTGTTGCTGGAGAAGCTCGAAGAGGAGCGGTTCCCTCCCACGGCCTATGATGACGATTTGGCCGGCATAGTGGCCTCAAACAGCATAGCCGGTCTGAAAGCAGAAGCTGAACGATGCCGCCAGTTTGGTAGGAAGATGGTGCGAGAGGAAGAAGTTAAAGATGGCTGCAAAAAAGTCCCAGGCAATTCTCTTGAGGGGCACAACTGACAGGGCGCATCCTCTTATGTTGAGTATAGAAAAAAAAAGGATATGTCCAAGTGAGGTTATCACCTACCTTGGCATAAAAATTGGTCGAAAGTTCAACGTGACTCCTCACCTGGACTATATGAAAACTAGAGTCACAGTGGCCCTAAATGGACTCCGTCGTGTCGGAGGCGTCTTCTAGGGTCTCAGATACCCAGCTACAATGACTATATACAAAGGAGTTGTTTTAGGTATTCTGAGATACGCGTCACCAGTCTGGAACCTAAACCTCTCGCACCTCAGAAAATTTACTGTGAAGGGCAACATTTTATAAATTATTAACCCCAAAACTCCTGAAGTCTTGGAACAACTAGTGGATAGTAATAATAGTTTTTTTTTTCAGTTAATTAGCACGCGTTTAGTTCTAATTTTTCTTTTTATTATAAAAAACTAACAAAGAAAGCTTGGTCAATTAGTGAAGGCCTTTTCCACCCCTTTCTTCCACATATTTCTTGTTTCCTCACTCTTCCTTGGCTCGGCTTCAATGTATGGCCAAGGTGTATCTTGTAATTTTCAAAACAGACGGTTTGCTTTTATTTTATAAAAGTAATAATAAAAGAAAATAAGGTTCAATTTAAAATAAATAATTTTGAACAATCTTTATATTCAGATATATATATATATATATATATATATATATATATATATATATATATATATATATATATATATATATATCCATGAATATAAAAATTGCTCAAAATTATTATATATATATATATATATATATATATATATGTGTGTATTTTTTTTTTTTTAAGACGATCTTTGTAACTTTATACGAGTAATATTTTTTCAACTTAGTTGTCGCTAGAAGTATAATCGATATTAATTCGGCGGGAAGTTTCTGTGTTGTTTTGAAAAGAAAGGTTTCATTGTCAAGTGAAAAATAATCTGTTTATGTTTTACATGAGAACTAATTAATAAGATACATTATGGAAAAAAAATTGGACAAAGTATTATGTCTCTTAAAAAAGTTTCGCGCTGAAGAGTTGCCTAAAGTTTTAGAAAGTGCATTTGGGAGTAATTTTTGGAAGGATATTAAGGATTTTGCTCTAAACCGTAAGATTAGTCTTTCAAATAGTCGCAATGTGGCTATGATATGTTTAAATATTTATAAGGTGAGTCCTTTTGAAATTAATTATGATAATATTGTTTAGTTTATGTTAGAGGAATTAATACCCCCAAATTTCATAGAATTGAATAGTTTTTCCAACATAACTTAAGTAATTATTAAGTGAAAATTGGAAGTGTTCTAATCTCTTTTCAATTATTTACTGATTTACTGTTGCTTGTAGGTAGTTAAGATTGATATCAGAAGTCATTGTTGTGGATAGTTACTTATGTTTTAGTTTAACAATACTCAACTAAAAATTAATATTCATTAACCGTAGAACGACACACTTAAATATGTCAATGCATTTTGAAACAGGGCTCAAGTAATGAATAGCCTAATTTCTAACACTAATTTAGCCTAACTCATTTCATCTTCTTTTCCCAGTTAACTAAACTGAACAATATCATGTTATTTATACGAACATGATTCAGCATTACAAAGAAAACCCAGAGTTCTAATTTTTCTTGTACACATCTTTATTTTTGCTTCATCTTTAATTTGCTCTGTCTTTGTTTCATATGCTCCTTGCATCTTCTTTTTATCTTCTAACTCCTATAACAACTATGGATTTCTTCAGGAGAATACTTTTTTTTTTTGGTAGTTGTACTAATTTAAGAAAAAACTGAGATGATGTAAAGGCTCAATACGTTTGCTGTTGAATTAACTTATGTAGTTGTTAGATTTTACTGATGATTTATTACAATTTTTCAAAACTATGTTCAATATATATATATATATATATATATATATATATATATATTTGTTCTTTCTCTTGAGTTTTCACTTTTATATTTTGTTGGCTTAGAAGTAATAGTATTATCAACTAAGCACTGTCGAGTATCCTAAATTCTTTTTTACTATTATTAAACTTTTAAAAGTATTACATTAAGTTAAAATTCCCACTGGTTGCCGGGATTTGAACTCGTACTATTTTTCCTAATAAATTTAGTTATCAGGTTGCCTGGCAATGCACGGTGCTGTGCACACGCATTAGGCCACCCCGCCACTCCTGCATCATGTACTGTGCTCATCTCTGTCTTCCACAAAAATCATTTCTATGAGAACACCTTTCCACCATGATCTGGGTCTTTCCTTGGATCTTGTCCCAGTGTTCCTATATGCTTTTAGAAGGCACCTGTAATCTTCCATCCTGATGACGTGACCAGTCCACTTTAATTTCTGCAACCTGTCATTTTGGTGGTCTCCAAATATGTTTATGCTTTTTCTTGTGAGAGAAGACTGTGCTCATTACAACTAATATATTACCTGTTGCAAAATCAATCAATTGCTCACCAATATCATTCTTGGTTCGATGGAGACTTTTGTTACTATATTTTTGTGAATACCTTTTCTTTACTGACTTGGGTATTAAAGTCGCCTATTACAATTTTATATAGTATCTGTGGCATTGATTCATTATTCCTTCTAAGGTATTTATAAAAGTAATCTTTAGTCTCTTCACATTGTTTTCAGTCGGTGCATGGACATTGACTATGATGATGTTTCTTGACCTAATTGTTATCCTTAATTTGCTCATCTCATCACTGATAAGTTGGAAGTCGATTATTGATCTAAGCATTTGTTGAGCATCCATAAAGTCTGTTCCTAATGCTTGTTTGTATACACTTTCACTGTAGAGAATGTCGTAATGTGGCCCTTCCCAATCCTACAGAGCTCTTGCAGTGCAGCTATATCCGTTCTGCACTTAACTGTTGATCTGACAGTTCCTTCAATCCACCAAGTTTTTATAATGTTCATACATTCTATGTTCAAAAAATAAGTGACCTTTTCCAAGTTCCAGGTGGATGCCATTTAGTAGTCCGGTTTCCAAAGCAATATTGAGTTGTAGAAACTTGGATGTTTTTTACCTATGGGTGGGTAGACAGCCCCTGTCTGTCAACCGTCCTCCTTTATCCAGACTAGTCCTAGCATAATTACTTCCACAGACGGAGTTCATATAATCTTATAATTAATAATGACTATACAATTGTATATACCCTAATGATGGAGGGCGTATTCTCCAATCATGATTAATTAGGACAAGCCTGTTATTTGTAAATGATACTACTACTATTAGAATTCCTTGGGGTTCCATTTATACCATGCTGGAATTGATCATGAAACAAGCTATTGGAGTAGTGATTTGCAACTAGTATTAATTTGTAGTTTTCATTTTCAAAAATTGATTATTTACTTTTATTTTGACAGATAATTTACCTAATTTGATTTTTGTAAGTTAGAATTATTCACATATATGGATGCCGAGCATGAACAATATTTTCAATTTTAGATGTAGTAAGTACCAAGTACCAAAATTTTATTAAAATCTTATGGTTAAGTGTGTTGAAAATTTCAACTTACCTTATTATTTATACATTTAGGTGTTGTTATTTAAATTGAATCCAATAATTTTTGTTGGCTTAGTAAAACTTTATTTGTTTTTATTAATTATATGTTGTGGCAATTATACTGCTACAGTATTTCCTTATTTGAAATTTGTGTTGTTATTTTTTGTTTAATTTAATTAATTAGGCTACTTTCAATAAATTAATTTTTCATTAAGTGTCCTTATGAAATTTTAATAATTCGATCTCCATACTTCCAAAGAACATCCAGCTCTCAAATATTAAGGTCGAACCAAAATAAACAATAGGTGATCCAGCTCGATGTGCTCAGAGAAACACCGTATGGGCTTATATGTACAACAATCTATGCCAGGGGTCTCCAAACTTTTAATCTGCGGACCCCTATGAGACCTTCTCTAAGTACTGCGTAGTAGAGTAAAATAAAAAACTTGTATAAATGACAGTGATCAAAGTAGGTTTCTGAGAGAAACAACTCATGCAATAAATGTTTTAGTAATCTTGTGTTTGAATGATTTTCTAAATTTGATATTTTTTAATTAATTTTTAAAATGTTACCATGTAATCAAAGAAACTTTCACAGGCCAGAGTGGAGGTGCTTGTGGGCCAGATCTGCCCCACAGACAGTAGTTCATAGACCCCTGGTCGTTTTAGTTCTTACTAAAAAAAATTTTGATTCAAATTGATTTATTTTCACTATTAAATGGAATAGTCATTATAGATTGTATACGTGTATGAAATCTATTTAATTATATGTCATAATTTTTAAAAAATATTTTATATGTCATAATAAAATGTTTATAATTAATTGTGTGTGCAATCTTGTCTTATAAAAATTTCTTATGAATATTAAATTTTTTTATTAGTTTGATGCTGTTTATAGGCGTAAAACCCCGAGGTCATCAACACCTAATTCTTTTTTTTTGTTAGTTATCTAATTATTGTTTTTGAAATGAATAAGTTAATCTTTATAATAAATTTATATTTATTGTTTCAGGCTCAAGAACCTACTACTGCTGATATTCAAAAAGTTTTGTGGTATCTTAATTTTTTTGGTAAGTTGTATCCTGTTATTTATTAATATTTATTCTTTATTAACAATTTATCTGTTACAATTGGTGGGATGATAATGAGCTGTAGTTAGGCTATGATTAGTTGGTAGTCCTAGGGCAAACTCATGCGACTCTAAGTTAAAAATCTTTCCCTAAACCTTCAATAATATTTACAAAATTTTTACCATTATATACATATCTTTTGAAAGATAATATTGTAATATTCTAATTTATCTATATGCATTTGTTGTAAGTAATGTCAGTGGATTAGGAAAAAACGTAATGCTATTTTCAACTTTTCTTGTACATACATAATGTTAGTTTCTTAGCGCCATGAGTTCACCGTCAGTCTAATCTCTGTTTTACTATAGCTATCATTTTTCTGTTAAGCTCAATAATTAATTTTTAAATTCTCAGATAGTAGTTATAACTTGAAGTAAATAAACTTAGTAATAGTTATGTTAATGTGTAAAGAAACAAAATAAATGCAAAATTATTTATCTGTTTTATTGATTTTCATAGAGAAGCTTCATAGAAAAGATTTTCATAGAATTTTTTATTTTATATTAAAATTATAACTGTTATGGAATACCTCAGCTCCACAATAAGCTCAATGAATGACCAATGTTAAGAAATAAATTAGCATATAATAACTGCATTGCTTTCTTCCCTCTTGTATAGTACTCTGAATCTAGATCACTCAAGTTATTGTGCACAAGATTTTCATCTCAAATCTTTTAATACTTCTTAATAGGATTCTAGTTCTCACCAGTCCTCGCAGCCATATATCAGAGGATCTTTTGTACGCCCATCTCAGAAACTAGAACAGGCAGCTTTGTTACGATTTCCAAAAGACAGTTTCTTTCCACAGAATCATAGGCTTTTTTTAAATCAACAATTAAGGAGTGCATATCTTGAGCTATATCCCATCTTTTTTCGAGCACCTGTTTTAGGATTAAGATCTGGTCTAGCGTGCTCCTTTCTCTTCTTAATCTAGCTTAGTAATCATCTATTACATTTTTGATGGTTGATCGTGATGTAATATGAGAAGGAATTGATCGGGGGGTGCAGTAAAATAAATACTAAATTATACAAATAGTAATATTTAATTTTTTTGCCGACGTTTCAAGCCACTTTGCAGGTCTTCTTCAGGGCATAGGATGTAGCAATGCGGGAGGCAGTTGAAACACTCAGTGTTCACTCCCGCATTGCTACATCCTACGCCCTGACGAAGACCTGCAAAGTGGGTCAAAACATTGGCAAAAAAATTGAATAATACTGTTTGTATAATTTAGTATTTATTTTACTACACCCCCCGACAACTCCTTCTCATATAAAAAAAATCACATCCATGTTAGAATTATAATTATATAATTTTTTTTATTTTTGATCTAGATATTTGTTTGGCTGGTCCACAGTTTTAAAAAAAATTGGTAGCTTTATTAAAAAGTTAAGATGATTTCCATATGCTTGAAAATAATGATTTTGCTTTGAATGATAGGAGTGAAGTCAGGAAAAATTTATTTTATTTTCTAAATATAATAGCTAAAAATAATAGATAATATAAATTAAATAAAAGACTATTGCTGATGGCGTAAGTGGATGAGTGGCTGAAAGTTATTTGTTTACTTTGAATAGTAAATCATTGTTGAGCTGAGGAAGAGTGGGAGAGGTAGGGATAGAATTGAAGAAAGGAGTGAGGACGGTATTTAATGTACGGTAAAGGTGGGTAGTCTATAAAAGTAGTTACTGGTTTTGTATTGTATTTTAAATAAATTATGGAATAGCATTATAGTTTAGATGATTCTCTTCTCTAAGGAATTCATCATTAGTGGCAAATGGAGGCAAGATAAATGCTCGTTTACAAGATTCATTTCTTTTAACAATGATGTCAAATGAGTAACTGTTAATCCTGGTATCTAATACCCCGGAAATAAAAAAATAAAAAATTCATAAGGTCCATAAGGATCAAGATTAAGACTTATTTGGGTTTAAATAAATGCATGTGAGGTTATAAAAGAAATTACTGAAGTTATCTTTATGAATTCAAGGATGAATGTGGTCAAGACATGCAGCTCATTATTGTTCAACCAAGTGTCCATGTGTAGGTATGAGACTATATTAGATAAACTAAATATACAAGAATATTAGGGAAGTACATGGTACTAATTAGAATGAAATAGCTTAAAAAAGAGTGATGTGAGGTAAGCAGATTGGTCTACTCGGTAATAAGTAAATTGTGTAAACTATCAATCGGTAATATATATAGTGGTTAAAAATGCACAGGTTTCCTTTACACCTTTAATCTATCTATCTTAATGGCTCTACAGCCATCAGTGGGTCCTGGCCTCCTCAATGAGCTTCCACCAAATTTCTCTATTCTGTGCGGCCACTTTCCAGTTTCTGACTCCCAACATGTCTCTAGTGTCACCTGCCACACCATCTGCCCATCTCAATCTCAGTCTGCCAGCTCTCCTGGTATAGTGTAATGGCTCCTCAAGCACTTATCAGGATTTCATACCGCAACATCCGAGCTATGTGTCCTGTCCAACTCAACCTTCTTAATTTTATTATTCCAGCCACATTAGGTTCATTAATCAATTCGAAGAACTCTCTATTCTTCTGAATTCTCCAATCCAGTCCCTGCTTTGCAGAGGCAAATATTCTTCTACGGATTTCCAAAAGGTCCATTTTCGTCATTTTTTATTAAGGTCCATGTTTGGCTACCGTAGGTAAGAACTGGCCGGATGAGCGTTTTATAGAGCTGCAACATCGTGTGTCTACTAAGTAGTGAGCTTCTGATGTGCTCAAGTATGCCAAAATAGCATCGGTTGGCAGCTGCTATTTTCCTCCTAATTTGAGATTCCAGATAAAAGGACTGTTGGACATTCTCACAGGAGTGGGGTCCAGGAGATATTCTTTGGTTTTGCGGATTCTCTCCTTCTTCTGTATACATATATTTTGTTTTATTCTCATTAATGTGGAGCCTCATTTTAGCTGCAGCTTTTTGCAATTCAAGGAAGGGACCTTCGAGAGCTGCAAAGGACCGTGCAACAATATCAATGTCATAAGCATAACCTAACAGTTGCACCATATTTGTAAATATCGTGCCCCTAGTCTGAATGCCAGAGTCTCTCACCATCTTCTCCAGAGTCAAGTTAAACAATAAACATGCCAAAGCATCATCTTGTCTCAGTGCTTAATTGGTGGAAAACTCCAAGGAGCATTCTGAATGAATCCATACTCTGCACTGCACGTCTTGCATTGCCATTTTTGTCAAATGAATTAGTTTAGAGGGAATTTTTAGTTCTCCCATTGCTTCATATAACTTGTGTCTCCTTATGGTATCGAAGGCGCTCTTAAAGTCAATAAATATATGAAGAGTGCTAATTTTATTCTAGAATTGTTCGGAGAGTGAATATTTGATCAATAGTTGATCTACCCTTTCAAATACCAGCTTGGTATTTTCCAATTTGGCATTCATCGAATGGGGCTAGTCTGTTGTAGAAGATGTTGGAGAGTATCTTATATGCGCATTGCAGTAACGAAGGCCTGAACTTCGGGGCGAAACGTCGGCAAATATAAAAATAAATATAATTATTTATTTTTTATCGCTGATCACACCAATCATTCTTCTCTTCATTTCATCCTCCTTTCTGCATAGTTGAAGTCTCGACCTAAAAAGGGTTCTTCCCTTATTAACTTTTTGAAAAACATTCTATTGATATTTTACCTACTAATATTTTTCTAGGTCTCCACTTCTTTAAGCTGTTTATTCTCCCATTCTCGCATTTTCTTTCTATGGAGTCTCTTTTCAACTTGTCTTTCCATTCTATATTTGTTGTATTTTACACCTTTAATAGTTTCAAATACATTAGAAACTTTTATTTTCATTTGTCTAATAAAAATCTGTTTAGAAAATCATATAGGTAGCCCTAAAGTATTTTTTTTTTTTTGTTAAAGATGTTTCATGCCATTCAACTGTAACCTGGAAGTGTGCCTTGTTGTTAGATAGGATTGACAAGTTTCCAACTGATTTAGAAGACCTTAGACGAAAAATTATTCAATCATATAGATGTGAAGCACGAGATGTGGTGAGTTTATTTCTATGAAGAAATATTTTTATTATGGTTAATTTTTCTATTTACTATAGATTGTTTGACATGATAGCAACACTCCTACCTCCTCTTAACCATAAAGGAAGTATATATATAGTAAGGGAAAGTATTGTTATTTGGAAAAATTTCAAATAAGAGTTTTTAATGGCTAATGACTGTTTCAAAGTTTCCTAAGTATAAATAACTCACAATGGGAGGCCTCAGTCAGTGGGTCACCAATTTAAACCAAGTTTATGTGATAATTGCACATCGAAAAATATTTGACACATTCCTGGTGTTTGTTCCAATGGGCCTTCTTCTTCCATTGGCTTGACAGACCATTACTGATCCCTAGCTCCTCCAATAACCTCCCCCAGTCTGCACACCGTTGGGCAGCAGTACTCCAGTCCCTGATTCCTAGGATCGTCCGGGCATTTTCTGCTACGCCATCCAACCATCGAAAACGCGGTTTTCCTCTACACCTGGTATTATGAATGGCCTCACTCATTATTTTTCTGGGGATCTCATCCTCTGGCATTTGTGCTACATGGCCAGCCCACCTCATTCTCCCTAGCCTAATATGCTTCACAATGTCAGGTTCACCAAGGAGATTATACATTTCTTGATTAATACTCTTCCTGATGATAGATAATGATTAATACCCCTCCTGAGGTATGTTTGACCGAATCTTTTAGGTCCATAAATGCCTAGTCAATGCCTTGAAAGCCAATAAACTTTGCTCATCCATCCGTGATATTACCCATGACTCCGAGCTGTACGTCAGGACTGGCCTGATCAATGTCTCATACAGCTGTAATTTTGTTGTCCTTGAAAGATACTTGCTCCTTAGATGTCTTCCTAGTCCAATATAACATCAGTTAGCAATGATTTTTCTCCTCTCAATTTCCTTTGTAATATCATTTCCCGCTGTTATCAGGGATCCCAGGTAGACAAACTCATTCACTTTTTCAAACTTATAGAAGCCAAACTGCTCATTATCTGCCAAGATATCAAAGTCGGAGATCATACACTTGGTTTTCATAGCATTTACACATAGTCCCAGTTGTCCAGCTATTGCTTCCAGTGCAAGGAAAGTCTCATGACCTGCCGCATCTACCGACAATATCCAGATCGTCCGCATAACCAAGGGTCTGCACCTTCTATTAAACACTGCCTGTTATTTGGACACTTGCATCTCGTACCGCTTTCTCTAATGCAATGTTGAAAATCAGACACGCCAGTGCATCTCCCTGTCTCACGCCATTCATTGCAAAGTTCATCTCCGACAATTCGCTCTATACACGCACCATGCTTAATTACTGTTTATTTCTAATTTAGCATAACTTTTATTAAGAACTTAAATAAATAAAAGTTTAACTTTTAACAGATCCTAGAACTTTTTCATTAAAAAGTTTCATAAAAACTGTTATAATGAAACTAATTAAAAAAGTTTTATATATATTTCAACCGCTGGTTAAAAAAAATTATTAAGTTTGTATTTAATGAATGTATTAAAGTATTAATGAAAAAATTGTTTTAGGAAATGATTCTAACTTTAAAAGAAGATTTAATTTGGTTGATGGTAATTGAAAAAAAAATTACAAAGAAGGGTATTAAGTTTGGAAAACCATTTTTTGTAGTTATAAATATCTCTTTGGATAAGCAGTATATATTTTTCCATCCAGGATTTGAAAATGATTCTTCAAATGATGTAAATCATTTAATGGTAAGTTTGTTTGCAATAATCATCGTATTAAAATTGTTGGTGTATATTTTAATTATTTACTTTGTTTGCTATTTTATATAATTGATGTTTTCCTGACAACAATAATCTTAGTATTGTTTAGCTTCCTAATCACATCTGTTATTTGCTCTTAGTCAGGAATTAGAAATTTTCTGATTTCATCTGGCAGGAGAGAGTTAATCCGGTATCTTCATAAACCTAATCTGCAAATTATTGTTTTTTTATAGCTAATATCAATGGCATTAGGATATGAAAAATATAGAGAGGTTAGTTTTGAAGGAAAAGATGTGAAGAGTTTGTTTGAAATGATAAAAAGGCATAATACTCAGCAGAATCAAATTGCAGTTTTTCAACCTAGTAAGTATGATAAAAGTTCAATTAACGTTATCAGTATTACTCATGAATTGATTAGGCAATGATTTTTACCTAGGAAAGTAATTTAATCAGGTCAAATTCCACAGACCTCTTCATTTCAAACTCCTCTGAGGGCAAAAAGGTATAGACTACTAATGGTTACATACCAAATCAGGCATCTTGTGTGGAACATTTTGATGATACCTGTCTTCTACTTAAAGCACTTTTAATTTTCATATATTAAGTACATTCCTAAGAAAAAAGTTATGAAAAAAAGAAAAGTTTAAAGATCCACATATTTGAGCTGGTTGGCAGTTTTCAGTTAATGAAATTCGATGGAATATTTGGCCCTGCCTAGAACCTCCTGTAGGCTATTTAAACCTTGCCAAGTGCTCAGTTGAGTGAGTGGGTGGAGAGATTTTAAGTTAGTCAATGGTCCGGTTAGTAGTTAGTAGTCAGTCAGTTAGTTTTAAACTGATTGAAGAGTCTTGAAGAGTACAAATACTAAAATGCGTGAATCGACGAGTTAGTTCTGCTGCAGACTATCAGAGTGTTAGTTGAGAGCTATTAGTAAATGAATCAGTTAAGCGATTCCGATGTTTGTGAGTTCTTTAAGGGGTAGGCTCTTATCAGTGACAAGATTATATTGTTTTCTCAACTGTCAATTATATCTGTATTTGTGTTTACTAGACCTCGGTTAAGGATTGTATTTTAAAATAATTATTTATAATTTATTGATAACAATAATCAATAAAATATTAGTAAACTGATTGAGGGTCTTTATATCCCTGAGTTTTCCTGCTTTGGATTTCCCTACACATAATTGTTTTAAGGAGATTCAATATATAGGTGAGAAACCAAAAAAGAAAGCAAGATTCCGGGCTAAATTTCTGTTCCCAAACCTAAAATCTGTATTTGTCAATCCAAAAAACTAGGGGAATTTTTTCCTATTTTCTCTATATTGCCTAGACTATAAGCTTCAAACAGAAGTTTTTTTTTGTTTCTTCAGTTTCAACAATTACATCTTGGGTAATCTGCTGATTTTCACTATCATGACAGGTGTGAAAACTTGAAGTGAGAAGAGAAAAAAACTTGGATAATAATACTAAGGATTTACAACTATTAATACAATTGTCATTTCAATTATTAAATTTAGTCATTTATATTTAAAATAACTACTGAAATGTATAAAAAGCTATATATATATTAAGTATGTATTGATTTATTGTTTCATGGGTGCGATAATGTCATTAATTTTTCAAAATAAGTCAGAAATTTTCTGAAAAGTCAGGAATTTGTTTTAAGATGAAATGCAATACTATTTTTGACCCTGAATATAAACCTTATCCCCTAACTGAACTGAATCTTATCTTATAGGTTACCCTATTTAATGTGGTCCTGAAAAATCATAGATGGTCATTTGACCACTTCAGAAAATATTCATACTTTATAGATAGACATATTCTTTGATGATGTAAGAGTTCTAAAAAAAATTTTTTTATATCCAATTTACAATTGACGATAATTTTTATTTCAGGTTTTTGTCTGTTTTAGTGTTTTACAAACATGTATGTTTTTCTAAAGTTCTCAACACTGGATTTTTTTGGGCCTTTCAAATAAATAGCGTTGTATTCAGTACATATAATTATAAATATACCAGATCAGGAGGTTTTTGGCACACCCGCTGGCAAAATCTTCAATGGAATTTATTTTATTTTTTTATTAAGCTGATAAAAAGATGTATTTATTTTGTCTACAGAAAAAGTTCTGATGGAGGAGAATGTTATGGACTTCACTCAGGGAAAAGATCGTTCAAATTATGCTGAGAATGTTTTACCACCAGGTCTTACAAATTTATCTGAATTTACTGTTCATGTAAGTATATGCTGTTTACTTTATCCACGTTGTTTATAATTAATACATTCATTTACATGAAATATTGCTCTGAAATCAATCTTTTATTGATGTTCATATGACCAGACAGAGCTGAGTAGAATCTAAATATAACAAAATCTATTCTTTTTTTTCTTATGCCTCTTGACTTTCTACTTCTGCCATGAGTCTTCTAGTAGTCTTTAAGCTGTTATAGACGACACATCTGTAATCGTTTGGTTCACTTGAAGCGTTTAGTTCTCTTGAAGATATCCAGAGAGCAAGTGGTTTACAATAACCGGACGTGATCATGATAACTCCCTCCTCATCAGGCACTTTCCTGAAGTATGATTTCCAACTCTTTGCAGAAATCTTCACCCTGCTTGGTGTCCTCAAACCCGCATTATTCTTTGTTATAGACGAGGGCACTTCAGTGCATTTTAGTTTATTTTTTATTCTCGGCAGTAGGTGGTAAATTTCATGATTATATATTTCTACCTAAGGGACCTAAGAGAGTGTTCTGCCTCAGTGGAAAGGTGCCCAGATCCTTTTTCTTTCAAAAGGGCGTCAAGCATGGTGACAGCTTAAGTCTCCTTCTCTTCATAAGATGAATGAGATTCTTAAGATCTGTAAGAGATGAATTCCACAAAAAAATATCTTATAATGTATAAGGTACAGAAACCTTCTTTCTATTTTGGCATAAGCATTTGTATTTGCTGATGGCATAACAGGCTCTCAGTTTTAACAGCAGTTATTTAGTTATTCCTGCAAGACCAAGTGGTGTATGAAGAGGAAACCTGAATGATGAAGATCTGTGGGATGACCCAGAATGACTTACAGGGAGCATCTGGAAGGACTGGAAAAGATAACAGGAAAGACATGGGGTCAGATGCGTCAAATGGCCTAAGATAGAAATGAGTGAGGAAGTGGACTGAGGCACAAGAGTAAGGGAAAAAAGAAGAAGAAAAATAGCTGAATATTTAAGAGTGACATTTATTTCATAACATGAAGTTCATCGACCATTTCATAACATAAATAAAACTCAGAATCGAAACAATGTCTACTATTTGATTTAGCAAAATGTAAGAATATCTATCGAAAATATTTATCTCTGTGGAACATATTTCAGTTGTGATCTGTATTAAATTTGTCTTTAATTAATTATTTAACCTAAACTAATAGTAAGTAAAATTACTGCTTAAAATTTTACTGAGCATATCAGCTTTCCTGTTTCTTAACTAATAAAATTTATTAATCTATTAACATAAACATAACTTCTATGTATTTGTGTTTTTAGTGTTATTTTTATTATCTTAATCATTATTTTATAATTTTTTAGTCTCGAATAGAATGGAGGGGAGATATGCCATTGTGTCGTCGTTGTTTGGTTGTTACTCAACTAAGGATACGAACAAAGGGGCGCTCTTCATCGGTAGAAACTGTACTTAGGGAATTAATTGCCCTGGGTTTAGTGTCGATACCTGTTCCTCATTATATTAGCCGACTACCATATTTAAATAGAAATGTTGTACAAATCAAAAGTAGTGATGAAACCCGAAATTCTCAAGGCTCAAATTTCGATGACGAAACATAGAAATATTTTTCCAATATACTTTATATTTGTTGTACAATATTGATATTAAAAAATATTTATCATTGTCATTATATGATTTTGTTTTATATTCTTTAGTGTATTTTATTTGACTCTTCTGGTATTTTAATAGATTAGATAAATACATATTTATAATAAATGAGGTACATTGTATTTCAAATACATAATCATCATTTTATGATGTTTAATCAATTTATGAACCAAGATGGTTTATCTTGTCATGATCTTATTCATTTCAGGATTAATGTATCTATTAGTGAGTTATTATATTGTTTTATTGCAGATAGTGTAATGTAATTTTTGTTTTTAAATATAACTGTTTATGACTAGTTGCAGTTCGTCTAAATATTTTGCCTCAGTGTAACTAGGAGGCTGCTGTTATTATGGATTTTGTTTTTCTTTAAATAATCTCATCTGGAACTTTCTTTTTTCTTTGAACTTCTGGCTTTGCCATATTCATAATCTCAATAAAATTGAGTATGGAAATAGTTTAGATAACTGAATTTATCAATAATTTCACAAAAAAAATTGTTTATAACAACATAAATGAAGTTAATTAAGATTAACTATGATATCAGAATTACTCATAACGTTTATTAACTGAAAAATGACAAACTATTTTTATTTAATATATCTATACATTTATTTTATATTTATTTAACATTAAAATAAAAGTCTTACCAGCTTTTATTTTAAAATTATTAATTACCTTTTCCTTACTTTTGATGTGCTTGTAAATAAAAATATATGTTAATGTAAAGTATTATGAAATAAAAATGATTTACAAATATTTTTTAAATTTATTAATTAGATTGATTAAATATGTATAAATTATTATTTTAGTAATCATTTTAATTTATATTTATGAACTGATGTTTTAATTTTTTTTAAAATAAAATAAAAAATGCAAATTATTACACAATGGTTTATTATTTCCTAAAAGTTATGTATCATAAGTAACACTACTTTCCTTTCAACAAATAAATGAAAGATGTTTGCGGGTGTTGGCCTGCAGAAGAATATATTTTTTTCTACATTTTTGTTGAGAAATATAGAAGAAAATCTCAATTGCTTCAGTTGATGTAACAAAGGAAATTAGTTTTGCAGTAGAAGATGTGTTAAACATTTATAATACTTTATTTCTTTACCAAAACGTCTGATTTCAATGATTATTTTTTTTATTATTTAAACACCAATTTTTTAAAATTTGATTTATGGATGCTATTTGTCTTGAAATGTAAAACCTCAAAGTTTGAGGTAGTTAACTTTTTTTTTCTTGATCAATTACAAAGGTTCATTATAGAAAAATAGAACTTATAATACAACTTCATCCCTCAAAACTGTTACTTAGGGTAAAACCTTAGGATACGACAAAACCTTATAATCTTTGAATCTCATATGGTCCGAACATTAATGAATTAAGATTTAAAGAAATAAAGAGATTGTTATTTTGGACATTTTTGTAAAATTTTGCTTAAAAAATTATAAATATTATTATTATAGCTTCCGAATTGGAAAGTGAGTATTAGCTTTCTCCAAAACTAATTGCCATGTCTTTCTATAGCTGGTCATCGCCGATGAGTAATTTTTTCTTACAATTCCAGCATCACTTGCGACACAATAAGTCAGTTTTTTTTTTTTGTCCTCCCCTTCCTCGCCGTTAAGGCTATATGGGGCTTTCCCGGGCCAGGGAGTGTGGGCGGGGATTTAAAAGACTCCCTCGGCACGCGAACTCGTGACTATTTTTATATCATTAGATTCATTTGTCGGGTTGCCAGGCAACGGCGGTGCTGTGCAAATGCTTTGGCCCATTCAGCCACCCCGCCCACACAATAAGTCAGTTGTCAAAAATTGCTTCATAGTGTTATTCATGCACAGTAATTTGTGGCATGGTGCACAAAGAAACATAAATAACTAATCTTTAACCCTAAATTCAGGTAAGTCTAAGGTTTGGTGTTCCACATATCTCCAAAGATGAAGAAACTTAAGACTTTAGTTTGGCGGAACACAAGTTTGGGGTATACCAGGAACTACCATATCTGGCTGTACTCTTTTCTTCTTCTGGATAATTTGAAAGAGCTGTGGAACACTTCTTACTAAGATCATCTGTTAGAGCGACCAAAGTAATGGCAATCCCAAGAAATGAAAAAGCGATTCTTGGTCTCCCAAGAATCTCGCCCTGTAATGTGGACTTACGTTGATTTAACTTTATCTTTTATGTCCACCCCTTTCCCTCTTTCATGCTATATGGAATTTTCCTGGGCCAGGGGGTAAGGGTGGGGCATTAATTCCAGAGTTAAAAAAAAGGTTACCAGGCAACCCTGGATACTATACACATATATTAGCTTTCCCTCTCCCCCACCAAATTAACTTAACCATAACATAGCCTTCTCCTACCAGATCAGTAAACTGAAATTGATACATGCTTTTATATTCTGGTGTTACCTTCCCAACAAAGCTATTTTTACTTATTTTTATTTTCGATAGTGATATCAGTATCACTGAACAAGCCATAAATTTCGCCTTTATTCTCCTCCATTATTAATAGGACCTAAGATGGATAACCTTTCGAAAAACCTAAAGTTTCTTATTTCTCACCTTTGGAATAAACCAGGTTTCTGATCTGTAGGTTAGAACAGGTTGTATTAAGGTTTTATATAAATATTTTTCTCTATTTTAAAATTATGTTACGAAAATGGGATTTCTTATTCTGTGGTATCACACAAATACGATCCCAAGTTATTGAATTAGAATACTTGTTCTATCATGAAAAAATCTCCAACAAATGAAGCAACTCTGCAGGGACTGTGAGGCTTGACAGCGTTGGATTGAGGACCCTCCAAGATAGAAATGGCAGAAGGAGGAAGATGAAGAAGAAGAAACTCTACAATGTAGGATTGGATCAAACTTTCCTCATTTGCCTGGGTGGCCTTTCATAGACCACATTCTTAGTTTTATCAAGGGCGGAATAACGCTTGTGTACAGCACTGCGTTATGCTGGACAACCTATTAACCGAAGTTAGTGGTGGACAAATAAATACGAGTTCAAATGTCGATGTCCGGTATCACTTTTAACTTGTCATAATTTCTCCGCTCTCTTCCACGGCCCAGGAAAAACCCCATGTAGCCGAAAAGGCAAGGAATGGGAAAATAAAAAAACAATTTAGTTTAACAATGATCAAATGTTTTTCTGTAGCTTCCAGGAGCATTCAAGTTTGGCAAGCAGGTGAAAGAAAGACCTACAATATCAATGTCAGGAGGAATTAGATTGGCGCAAGATGTTACTATTGGTCTGAATACCAGAATCTCTCACTGCTTTTTCTAGGACGAGATTAAAAAGCAGACAGGCGAAGGCATCACCCTACCTGACACAATGTCTGAAGTCAACGTTTCTGACGAATCCTGGATTTATTCCATACATTCAAAACCACCTGTTTTGATAATTTTTTGGCTCAAAAAATAGTTACATAACTAGAAGCAGTCAACCTAAACACGTTACTCTCTTATCTTAGTGGGGTATTAATTGTAGTTTAATTTTATATTTTTAAGATTCTTGAAATTAAACATTATTAGTTTTTTCTTTCATTTACCTATATATGTAATATATAGTAAAAGAAAGTATTACGATCGTGAAAATTTTTGAATCTGAGTTTTAACGTAAATACCTGTTTTGAGGTCCCTTGAGTCTATATATAAATAACGAAGTCCTGCAAAATAGTCTATGTGGGTGTCTGTGAACAGTCTAGCTTAGAAGTCTCCAAACTACGGCCCGCACTTCCGATCCGGGCCCGCGAAAGTTCCTTTGATTACATGGTACAGTTTTAAAAACTATTAAAAAAATATAAAATTTAGTAGATTTTTAATTCAAAAGGTTATGCAACATTTATTGCATGTTTTTCGTTTTTGAGTTGACGAGGAGTCTCCAAAGGGTAGGATATGAAGCAAGAATACGCAAATGCGAGGGAAAGACGGCAAATTGACAGTATCAAAAGAAAAGATCCTAAGCATATGGAAGGAACACTTCCAGCAGCTGCTTAATCAAGGGCACCCCACAAACGAAGAAGACATCGACCCACTTGAGATTGAATAACCTAATATTCTGGATGTGGAAATAGCTATCGGCAGGCTTGAAAGAAGAAAGGCTCCAGGAATAGACAGCCTACCATCAGAATTGTTCAAGGATGGAAGAGAAGACCTCAGAGCCAAGCTGTTAGATCCAATCCAGAAGATATGGGAGAAGGAACGGATTCCCAAAGCATAGAACACAGGGTTGATCTGTCCTATCCTTAAGAAGGGCTCCATGTATGAATGTGGCAATTACAGAGGCATAGCACTTCTTCTGGTAGCCTATAAAATAATGACTAATATTCTACTAAATCGGATATATCCGTATTATAAAAACATACTAGGCGACCATCAAACAAGATTTAGGAGAGGAAGGAGTACCCTAGATCAGATATTCATCCTAAAACAAGTACTTGAAAAACGATGGGAAGTAGATCAGGACGTACACGTATTATTTGTCGACTTCAAAGCAGCCTATGACTCCGTGGACAGAAACTGTCTCTGGAAGATCATGACTGAGCTGGGTGTTCCCTGAAAGTTAGTAAGGTTGACAAAGCCGTGTACAAATCATCCTAAATGTACGGTACTAATACAAGGAGAAATATTTGAAGCCTTTGAAGTTCGAACGGGTTTGAGGGAGGGAGATGGACTCTCGCCGATGCCGTTCAACTTAGCACTAGAGAAAGTAATAAGAACAACATCACGGGAAGATGGAGGGGTGCACGTTGGAATGAAACACTAATACACGGTGGGCCAGACCCCCTTACCGTGCACCCTCCCCACATCCCTATAAATTGCATATCGTTGTGTTCCTTGTAACAATTTATTAAAAAAAAGCCAATGTTCCCACAAAAAAAAGTGAACGCACTGCCCCAAAATGGCGTCCAAAGATGGCGAATTGACGACTTTGACTTTAGTTAGTTTTTTGGTCACTGAGAATCAGCATTTGGCTTAATTTCCTCATAGTTAGTCTTTTATTAAAGCTGAATAGTTATAGAATAATAAAACATGAAGAAATATTAAAAAATAATTGACTTAGGCTATGAAAAACACTACTAAAGTCAATTTTTTCAACAAAAAATTTTTCAAGTTACAAATCAAGCGTCGTTTGTAATTAAACGGCCTACAATAACGCAAAACGTGTTGAAATAAACCATCTGGAGAATATATTTCTCTTTCTAAAACGCTGATTATGTTTTAGAAATGTTTAAGCATTTCCGTACAAAATGCACTTATGCGGCAGAAAAGCGGTACTGGCGTGGGTGCCTACAGGCCTCTACCACACCATTCAGTGCCCATAAATGGCTTAGTTATAGTGATATAATAGCATTTTTGGTACATTATATTGATTTTATTAACGAACAAATATTAATGCAATAATTTAATTGTAAAAAAAAATTTTAATTAAAAAAAAATTGTATTATTATTTTTTTTAAATTTAACCTCCTTTATTCTATACGTAGGTCGTTTAAGAAGACCTCAATTGTAAAAATGATATAATTATAATAATAAAACTTAATTAAAAATACTTTGCTAAATATCTTGATTTTTTTTTATTTAACTTTGCAATTTAACACTGTGTTTTGTATATTTACTGATTCTTATATTTATATTTATATATTCTTATATTTATATAGAGAATAAATTATTCTCTATGCACAAAGAAAGATAGAAAGGGTGACCATAACTATAAACCAAAACTCATTGTTTGGATTTGATCTCAAAATGAGGAAAAACGCGTATAATACATTAAGCGAACGAGAAAGGAAGTGCCAAAACCTCGGAATAGATAAAAAGAACCAGTATCCATTATATAGCTAAATGAATGTATAGTATATAGATGAACAGAATATTTCAAGATCCTGCTAAAACGGGATCAATTGCAGTTTGGATGATATTAAGTGGACGATGTAGGTTTATTATGGTGAAAACCATTTTATTTTCGATTGCTGAAGGTGCACATCGGGACTATATTAACTTTGAAGCAGGATATAGAGAGGTATATCCAGAAAGTTGTAGCTCATAGCTCTCCTTCTGTTTAATGCATTTCCAAAAGATTTTTAAGGAATCTAAAAGGAAAACGAGCTTTTCTGAAAGACAGTTAGATATTAGCATAATCCAAAGTGTGAGGCACTAAGCAGATAGAGAGCTATTTTTCTTTTTATGTGGACTTCTCTATAACCTGCCTTAAAGTGAAGACAGTCCCAATTTTCAACTTCCCTTCCAATGTGCAACTTGAGTTTCTCAATCCATATCACTCTGGCAATCGACAATATTTCTTATTCCAGCTTCTACGATTCTTGAGTATAATTTGTTTGGTACACTAAACGGGAATGGATCTTGATGGATATTACATTTCCTAGTACCTCCTTTCTTGTAAAGGTAAAAACCACAGTCCTTTCATATTATTTTCTAATATGCTTGTTGCCTATGTACGCGCAAAACTGTCAAAGCAGTTCGGTTTCGCCCTTTCCATCTTTCTTTGTGCAGAGAAAATAATACATTCAATATTAAAATTTCCTATTTTTTTATGATATGGTACAAATTCCGAACAATTTCTGAACAATAACGAGCTATAACTAATATAAGATTCCTTAAAAAATCTTTTGGAAATGCACTAAACAGAAGGAGAGCTATGAGCTATAACTTTCTGGATATACCTCTCTATATCCTGCTTCAAAGTTAATATAGTCCCGATGTGCACCTTCAGCAATCGAAAATAAAGTGGTTTTCACCATAATAAACCTACATCGTCCACTTAATATCATCCAAACTGCAATTGATCCCGTTTTAGCAGCATCTTGAAATATTCTGTTCATCAATATACTATACATTCATTTAGCTATATAATGGATACTGGTCCTTTTTATCTATTCCGAGGTTTTGGCACTTCCTTTCTCGTTCGCTTAATGTATTATACGCGTTTTTCCTCATTTTGAGATCAAATCCAAACAATGAGTTTTAGTTTATAGTTAGGGTCACCCTTTCTATCTTTCTTTGTGCATAGAGAATCATTTATTCTATATTAAAATTTCCTATTTATTTATGATATAGCCCAACTTCTGCACAAAATAAAGGAATTAAAAATTAATTTTTTAACTAATGATATATGAGTTTTACTAAACAACCCGGTAGCTATTCATTATATATAGTTCAGATTAGGCATATATTATTTTAGTTTATAAAACAGGTATTAACATGACTCATTTCCTGAGAAGCATATAAAATTTTTAATTACCTCTAAGAATCAGTAAATATACAAAACACAGTGTTAAATTGCAAAGTTAAATAAAAAAAAAATCAAGATATTTAGCAAAGTATTTTTTAATTAAGTTTTATTATTATAATTATATCATTTTTACAATTGAGGTCTTCTTAAACGACCTACGTATAGAATAAAGGAGGTTAAATTTAAAAAAAATAATAATACATTTTTTTTTTAAATTAAAATTTTTTTTTTACAATTAAATTATTGCATTAATATTTGTTCGTTAATAAAATCAATATAATGTACCAAAAATGCTATTATATCACTATAACTAAGCCATTTATGGGCACTGAATGGTGTGGTAGAGGCCTGTAGGCACCCACGCCAGTACCGCTTTTCTGCCGCATAAGTGCATTTTGTACGGAACTGCTTAAACATTTCTAAAACATAATCAGCGTTTTAGAAAGAGAAATATATTCTCCAGATGGTTTATTTCAGCACGTTTTGCGTTATTGTAGGCCGTTTAATTACAAACGACGCTTGATTTGTAACTTGAAAATTTTTTTGTTGAAAAAATTGACTTTAGTAGTGTTTTTCATAGCCTAAGTCAATTATTTTTTAATATTTCTTCATGTTTTATTATTCTATAACTATTCAGCTTTAATAAAAGACTAACTATGAGGAAATTAAGCCAAATGCTGATTCTCAGTGACCAAAAAACTAACTAAAGTCAAAGTCGTCAATTCGCCATCTTTGGACGCCATTTTGGGGCAGTGCGTTCACTTTTTTTTGTGGGAACATTGGCTTTTTTTTAATAAATTGTTACAAGGAACACAACGATATGCAATTTATAGGGATGTGGGGGAGGGTGCACGGTAAGGGGGTCTGGCCCACCGTGTATTAGTGTTTCATTCCAACGTGCACCCCTCCATCTTCCCGTGATGTTGTTCTTATTACTTTCTCTAGTGGTAAGTTGAACGGCATCGGCGAGAGTCCATCTCCCTCCCTCAAACCCGTTCGAACTTCAAAGGCTTCAAATATTTCTCCTTGTATTAGTACCGTACATTTAGGATGATTTGTACACGGCTTTGTCAACCTTACTAACTTTCAGGGAACACCCAGCTCAGTCATGATCTTCCAGAGACAGTTTCTGTCCACGGAGTCATAGGCTGCTTTGAAGTCGACAAATAATACGTGTACGTCCTGATCTACTTCCCATCGTTTTTCAAGTACTTGTTTTAGGATGAATATCTGATCTAGGGTACTCCTTCCTCTCCTAAATCTTGTTTGATGGTCGCCTAGTATGTTTTTATAATACGGATATATCCGATTTAGTAGAATATTAGTCATTATTTTATAGGCTACCAGAAGAAGTGCTATGCCTCTGTAATTGCCACATTCATACATGGAGCCCTTCTTAAGGATAGGACAGATCAACCCTGTGTTCTATGCTTTGGGAATCCGTTCCTTCTCCCATATCTTCTGGATTGGATCTAACAGCTTGGCTCTGAGGTCTTCTCTTCCATCCTTGAACAATTCTGATGGTAGGCTGTCTATTCCTGGAGCCTTTCTTCTTTCAAGCCTGCCGATAGCTATTTCCACATCCAGAATATTAGGTTATTCAATCTCAAGTGGGTCGATGTCTTCTTCGTTTGTGGGGTGCCCTTGATTAAGCAGCTGCTGGAAGTGTTCCTTCCATATGCTTAGGATCTTTTCTTTTGATACTGTCAATTTGCCGTCTTTCCCTCGCATTTGCGTATTCTTGCTTCATATCCTACCCTTTGGAGACTCCTCGTCAACTCAAAAACGAAAAACATGCAATAAATGTTGCATAACCTTTTGAATTAAAAATCTACTAAATTTAAAAAGGTTAAATTAAAAAAAAATAATAATACATTTTTTTTTTAATTAAAATTTTTTTTTTACAATTAAATTATTGCATTAATATTTGTTCGTTAATAAAATCAATATAATGTACCAAAAATGCTATTATATCACTATAACTAAGCCATTTATGGGCACTGAATGGTGTGGTAGAGGCCTGTAGGCACCCACGCCAGTACCGCTTTTCTGCCGCATAAGTGCATTTTGTACGGAACTGCTTAAACATTTCTAAAACATAATCAGCGTTTTAGAAAGAGAAATATATTCTCCAGATGGTTTATTTCAGCACGTTTTGCGTTGTTGTAGGCCGTTTAATTACAAACGACGCTTGATTTGTAACTTGAAAAAATGTTTGTTGAAAAAATTGACTTTAGTGGTGTTTTTCATATCCTAAGCCAATTATTTTTTAATATTTCTTCATGTTTTATTATTCTATAACTATTCAGCTTTAATAAAAGACCAACTATGAGGAAATTAAGCCAAATGCTGATTCTCAGTGACCAAAAAACTAACTAAAGTCAAAGTCGTCAATCCGCCATCTTTGGACGCCATTTTGGGGCAGTGCGTTCACTTTTTTTTGTGGGAACATTGGCTTTTTTTTAATAAATTGTTACAAGGAACACAACGATATGCAATTTATAGGGATGTGGGGAGGGTGCACGGTAAGGGGGTCTGGCCCACCGTGTATTAGTGTTTCATTCCAACGTGCACCCCTCCATCTTCCCGTGATGTTGTTCTTATTACTTTCTCTAGTGCTAAGTTGAACGGCATCGGCGAGAGTCCATCTCCCTCCCTCAAACCCGTTCGAACTTCAAAGGCTTCAAATATTTCTCCTTGTATTAGTACCGTACATTTAGGATGATTTGTACACGGCTTTGTCAACCTTACTAACTTTCAGGGAACACCCAGCTCAGTCATGATCTTCCAGAGACAGTTTCTGTCCACGGAGTCATAGGCTGCTTTGAAGTCGACAAATAATACGTGTACGTCCTGATCTACTTCCCATCGTTTTTCAAGTACTTGTTTTAGGATGAATATCTGATCTAGGGTACTCCTTCCTCTCCTAAATCTTGTTTGATGGTCGCCTAGTATGTTTTTATAATACGGATATATCCGATTTAGTAGAATATTAGTCATTATTTTATAGGCTACCAGAAGAAGTGCTATGCCTCTGTAATTGCCACATTCATACATGGAGCCCTTCTTAAGGATAGGACAGATCAACCCTGTGTTCTATGCTTTGGGAATCCGTTCCTTCTCCCATATCTTCTGGATTGGATCTAACAGCTTGGCTCTGAGGTCTTCTCTTCCATCCTTGAACAATTCTGATGGTAGGCTGTCTATTCCTGGAGCCTTTCTTCTTTCAAGCCTGCCGATAGCTATTTCCACATCCAGAATATTAGGTTATTCAATCTCAAGTGGGTCGATGTCTTCTTCGTTTGTGGGGTGCCCTTGATTAAGCAGCTGCTGGAAGTGTTCCTTCCATATGCTTAGGATCTTTTCTTTTGATACTGTCAATTTGCCGTCTTTCCCTCGCATTTGCGTATTCTTGCTTCATATCCTACCCTTTGGAGACTCCTCGTCAACTCAAAAACGAAAAACATGCAATAAATGTTGCATAACCTTTTGAATTAAAAATCTACTAAATTTAAAAAGGTTAAATTAAAAAAAAATAATAATACATTTTTTTTTTAATTAAAATTTTTTTTTTACAATTAAATTATTGCATTAATATTTGTTCGTTAATAAAATCAATATAATGTACCAAAAATGCTATTATATCACTATAACTAAGCCATTTATGGGCACTGAATGGTGTGGTAGAGGCCTGTAGGCACCCACGCCAGTACCGCTGTTCTGCCGCATAAGTGCATTTTGTACGGAACTGCTTAAACATTTCTAAAACATAATCAGCGTTTTAGAAAGAGAAATATATTCTCCAGATGGTTTATTTCAGCACGTTTTGCGTTATTGTTGGCCGTTTAATTACAAACGACGCTTGATTTGTAACTTGAAAAAATTTTTGTTGAAAAAATTGACTTTAGTAGTGTTTTTCATCGCCTAAGTCAATTATTTTTTAATATTTCTTCATGTTTTATTATTCTATAACTATTCAGCTTTAATAAAAGACCAACTATGAGGAAATTAAGCCAAATGCTGATTCTCAGTGACCAAAAAACTAACTAAAGTCAAAGTCGTCAATCCGCCATCTTTGGACGCCATTTTGGGGCAGTGCGTTCACTTTTTTTTGTGGGAACATTGGCTTTTTTTTAATAAATTGTTACAAGGAACACAACGATATGCAATTTATAGGGATGTGGGGGGGGGGGGGTGCACGGTAAGGGCGTCTGGCCCACAGACTATAACTCCTAGCATATGCGGACGATATAGCTGTTCTCGGAAGTAACCAAGAGGATATTGAGAGATTCGCTCGGACTCTATTAAACGAAGCTGAGCAAATCGGTTAGCCGATAGTTAGCCTAAACATCCACCCTAATAACATGATCTGCTTGGACTCTAAGTCATTCCCGAAAGTAGACAGATTCAAATACCTCGGATCCACAATAACCTCAATAAATGATCAACTAACAGAGATAGAACAGCGAATAACAAGTGCAAACAGATCTTTCTTTTCTCCTCCGAGGGTACTGAAATCCAGAAAAATCTTCAGAAATCTAAAAATAAGGGTGTACACCGCCGTGATTAAGCCAGTTCTGCTGTACGGTTCTGAAACCTGGGCCCTAACCGGCACATTAGAAGTCAGAATTGAGAGATTCGAAAGAAAAGTTCTACGTAGGATAACAGGACCTATATGGGACCAGAACCTTGACACCTGGAGGAGAAGGAACAATAAAGAACTGCTGAAAGAACCGGGTCAGTCAATATCTCATGACATGAAGGGAAGGAACTTAAGATGGGCGGGATATGTAGCTCGTAGCAATCCATCAGGACGCCTTTACACACCAATGAATGCCAAAGTAGTAGGCAAGAGAGCACGTGAGAGGCCAAAAACCAGATGGATAGATAGGATAAACAAAGATACGTCTGAGCTTCATGCCGCAAACTGGAAAGCAGTAGCCCAAGATAGGCAGAGGTGGAGAAGGCTGGTTCAGGCTGCCAAATATCTACAAGGTCTGTAGAGCCACCAGAAACAAAAAAAAAAAAAATAGATATTTGTTCACTAACACAAAATAAACAAAAAAGTTCATATTAACATATATCTCAAACTCTTTTATTAAACATATATCAAAGGTTAAATATTTATTATTTATTTACTACATTAAGACTGACTGTACAGGCACTAATACCGTAGGTCATTCTGAACATTTTTATTTGAAAATTGACAATGTGAACTTTTTATTTAAACTATTAATAACGGTTGGTGCAGTTGTCGATAATAGTAACACTTTGTTTTTCGTACAATATACGACAAGTTTTTAAGATAAAATAATACAATTAAATAACAAATTAAAAATTGTCAGGGTCAATAAAGATAGAAAATGGAATGAAAAATAAATCTAATCATAACAATCTCAGACAATTTAAATTGGCCCCTTTTTGATTGTTCTGACCTCAGTCAATGTCATGAATGAATCCTAGTGTCAACCCTTTCCAACGGCACAACTATTATTACTGAAATATTTGATAATAAGTCTTGTGTTATGAAAGTAGTCCCAAAGTAATGAATGGTGTTGGCACTAATAAATATTGAGCCAACTTCTTAGTCTTAAACACAGACGGTTACGGGGTAGTGGCTTTCGGGCTGAACTCTCTCTCCCCCCCCGTCCCAAAATGGTAAAATATAACGATATTAAAAAAAAAAAATATTATTGTTCGTCTGATTACATTTAATTGGACCTCAAGAATCAATTAAATATCATTTCATTTAGGTAGATAGTTACATTATTTTTCTTCCAAAGTAATTATCATAATATATATATATATATATATATATATATATATATAAAGCTTTCGGGCTGAAGCAACCCAAAATTAAATCCTGGATCCGTTAGTGGTCTTGGGTGTGTTAAGAAAAATTACGTTCGAATATTCTGCCGTTTGGACTAGTTTCCTCTTTGGCTACTCTCTCTAGTTCCGGCCATACATTAAACATTTGGTTTATTATAATTTTTGAAGAAGCTCTCTTAATCCTTGGATGATTGGCTTTGGGCTATCGTCAAATTTACTTTCTCATATTTAAAATTTAGTTAACTCTCATGTTTAGTTTACTTTCTCATAATTAAAATTGTAATTAAGTAGAATATCAAAAGAATTGACTATTATGATGAAACAAACAATTGTTACAATATAATTAGACAATCTGAACAATTTAGCTCATTTTATAAGCTTACACAACAAAGAGGTCATATAGTTTAAATCCAGAGAGTAAGTTGGCTTTGCACCAGTTCTAATAAATTTATATTAACTGGGGGCGGCGAGTAAGGAATGCGAGGGGCATGTTTTTCTGCATCCCTCACATCAGGAGTTGAGGAAACTGTAGGAGCTAGAAAATACCGCCCCCAGCCGCCGCTGGCTCAACCCCTGTTTCCAAGCACCCACCTCCAACAGCCACCTCCCACCTTCACATTTTAAATGTAAGCATCCAAAGTGCAAAGTTAGTGTCAAATCTTACTTTTTTTTATGTATAAGAAATAAAAAAGTTACTCGTGTGCTTGACCACCGCAGATTAAAAAATATGAGAGAGAAAATATACAGAGCGTTCCGTAAGTAGAGGGAAATATTTAAAAGGTTGATAGTAGACTTCAAGATTTTCATATAAATAATTGTCAAATTTCCTTCAGAAAAGTAGGAAATTTAAGATTTGTGTTTTTTTGAGCGAGCCACGTTTTTTGTTGAATAAGAAGCGATAACATAAAAAATATTTGTTTTAAGTAACAAACATTGCTCCACAGTAAACTAGACAAAATTTATTTTAAACAAAAGTAGAGTTTGTCATTGTTCAAACTATTTAAAGAGGACTATGGGGCGGACAAACACATCTAAGTTTTGTTAAAATAAAGTGATAAATTATTTGTGTTTTTTTTTATTACCTTTTAACTGTACTACATTTACCCCATTTTTCCAAATACTTCCTCTTTTAATAAGCCCATATTAACGTGATTGAGATTTATTAGGAAAACATTTGGGATTCACCTTAAGTTGTGTAGATAAATGATGTGATTTATTATCAAGTCACCTTAAAGTACCCATGTTTTCAGTAAAAGTGACTAAAATTCACTGTTGCAAAAATTTAATTTCTTGTTTTTCCGTGATATGAGATGTATTGTAATAAATATTTTATTTTCTAAAAACACATTTTATTTATAAAAATAAAAAATTTAAAAATAATGACTTCAAATATTTTTCGCGTAAGGTTGTTATGAAGTTGTGTTCATCTCCCATATTTTTGTCGTAGGAATTGATGTGTATTTATAAGTGATAAACTTAATGTTTCAATCTCTATTATATAATACGTTTTCATGAAAATAATTGAAGCCATCAGCAGGTTTGTTTATTTTAAACGTAAATTTTAGTAAGAAACATGAAGTTTGTCACTTATAAGCAAGAAATAAAAGCTTTGCAGCAGTTAATTGTAGTAATTTTTGCAGAAAACATGGGTTCGTTAAGATGACTGAATATGAAGTTACATTATTTCTTTAGACAAATTGGGGTGAATTTCAAAATGTTTCCCAATAAACCTCAACTTAATTAATATGGATTTAAAGCTTATTAAACGAGGACTTTTTTTAAAAGTGGGGTAAATCTAATATAGTTGATAAAAAAGTACGGGTGATAAAAAGAATCGCAAATAATTCATGACTTTTTTTTAAACTAAACTTAGCTGTGTTTTCCACCCAATAGCACTCTTTAAATAATTTTAACAATGACAAACTCTACTTTCGTTTAAAACAATTTTTGTCTATTTTACTATGGAGCAATGTTTAATTACTCAAATAAAATATTTTTCAAGTCATCACTTCCTATTAAACAAAAAAACGTGAACACACAAAAAAAAAAACACAAATCTTAAATTTCCTACTTTTCTGCTTGTTTATATGAATATGATTGCAATTGTTTATATGAACTTTTTTGTAGATCTTGATGTCTAATATCAACATTTTAAATATTTTCCTCAACCTACGGGACACCCTGTATACATATAGTATTCAATGTAAACAGAACTTCTTTCTCAATCATAAGTGAGTTTGAAACCTGCACGTGTGTTCTAATTTATTTTGACCGTGACTGTGTCATTCATTCTAAACTTTTTCAACCAATCAAAGCTGATAACACCTAAAGATTTGTTAAGCCTACAGTACCTGAGCCTCAAGATTAAAGCCTTGTAAAGTATCATAAGGGTTCTTATAGTAAACTATTATGATTTTTTTTTTAAACTTCATTTCTACATTCACATCTATTGTATAACTAAATAAGCAATAAAATACAGCAATGTCAGGTATAAGGAAGAGTAAATAAGAAGATTTTTATTCAAGTAAGATTTTAAAATAATAAGCCTGTTATTTGGTTTGAATAGGGACAATATGTTATTTTGTATTAATTCTCATTTATTCATAATCTTTACATGCTTGTCTGGTTTATTGTCAACACAATGACACATTTTATGAATCAGTATCGAATAAACTATATATATCACTAAGGTCTTGTCCAGTCTGAGTTTGATGCTGAGAAGATATCGGTTCTACCATACAGACATGTGCTTCGGGTTTGGTTTCTATAAAATCGAAATGAGATTTTTTACTATTTTTTAGTAATTCTTACTCTCCATTATTTTAAGTATTAACATCTCAATATACTATTATCCTAGTACAATAAATAATTATATATCTCACCTTCTACATGGGCATTTATCCATTCTAAGAAAGGGAAAACAGCTGTGTTGACTGCTGGGCGTGATCCTCCACACTTTCCACCATAAGAGACCAAGGCAACTTGTATAAACCTATTAGTGTCAGGATCTAACCAGACAAGAGGACCGCCAGAATCTTGCTGTAAATTTCTGATTTTATATATTCGCTGTATAAAGTATTAGCACTCAAATATAATTTGGTAATGGAAAAAAGAATTGAGGTTCCAACAAATTAAAACGAAACAAAACAAAAAATGCATCATATAAACATGAAAGATTTAGTCATTTAATACATACGAAACATGAATCCTTGTTTTTCCTGAAGGTACATAGTTGCGTTGGAGGATCTGTTTCAGAAATGTCCGACCAGTCTTTTTTGCATTGATCGATGGGTATAACTTTCAAATTCACCTGCCGCAGAACCGATGAAGGCTTCCCAGGATGAGTGGTCAGTCCCCAACCTTTAGCAAAGAAATATTCATAAATTCATCATGGCTATACACAATAAGTTAGGATTTTCTGAAAACTATTTTTATTAAATATAATTTAAAAATACATATATTACCTGTAACCTTAACGTATTGATCGACCAAATTAATCCTCTTGTTAGGAAGGCAAACTGGGCCAACATTCTTGTTAAGAAATATCTGCTCGGAAGTTACTAAGATAGCAATATCGTTAATGAATTTAATTTCATCATAATCCTCATGTTCAACGATTTGTTCTATGGTGATCAGCTCACTTGTATCTTCTCCAACTGTAAATAATTGATGTATATATTTACGCGCACACAAAAAGTAATATTACTAATCCATCAGATACGTAACCACATGAAGAGGACATGGAGAGCTGTAGCTTCCTCGAAAAAAATATTTTTTTCTTTAGAAAATCAATATTTCTGCATGAAATTCAAATGAACCATTGATTTTGAAAAGGGATTGACTCCATTAGAATAGTAATCGAGTTAACTGTTTGTAAAAATTAAATCGAGAGGAAATGAAATTATTATCATTATCTCTCTCCGAAGTATAATTCTGACTTCCAGGATCTTAAGGGGCCGTCCTAGGACTGCACAGGCTGATTACCATGCGCATCCAAATCTTCAAGTATCACGAGTAATAGATGTGATACAGACGAACAGCTTTTAAAGAATTCAATTTTGTATTAATTCTGAAGGTACGGGGATTGAAGGGGAAGAAATACGAGTTGCTGGAGGGGATGAAAATAAAGGTTGATTTCCCGGCAATAACTAAAATTAAAAGATGAGTATAGGGAAGAGAAACGGTCGGTGATAGTATTCTGCTTTATTCCGGAACCAATGAAAACGGAATAGCTTACATAGGTGTAGATTTTATGTTGAAGGAATCTTTGATAAATATGGTGATAAAAGGATGGCAATTTGTAAGCGGTTGGCTGATGCAGATTGACAAGAAATTGAAAGATATCTTGAATACTATCATCATAGGCTGCGTATTGTTCAATAACCCCATCACTACAGAGGAGAAAGATTTCTGTTACAGAGAAATAGATGATGTGCAAGAAGATCTAATTGTAGTCGGAGATTTAAAGAGGATAGTTGACGATTTTAGTTGTCCATTTAAAAGACGTTAAAATCAATAAAGGAGAAACAATTCTGCGAAATAAATGATAGTTGCTAACAGCAAATGTGGTCATAATAATTCACACAAATTTACAAGAGAAGAACTAACCAGAAATATTAAGCCTACAACATTTATTAGTAAAAAAGAATGCTCTCTAAGATTTGATTGAATTGAATAAGGTTTCGAAATAGAAAACAATCATTATCTGCTAACGATGGAATCAGGAGAGAGAGTTAGAGTATGGAAGAGAAAAAGAAGTATCAAGAATACTACATGAGAGTTCCAAACGAAAGAAATAAAGTGAATAAGTTGAAATGAGAAGAGGAGATTGTTATATTTTACCCAATAGAAATTGAAAGAATATCCGGAAACTTCGGCTAACATGGGATTTGGACGTTTTAAAAATATGCTCACCCTACTTTAAGAAATTCATCATAATGCAGCAATAGTTTGTCGTAAAACAAAATTAGATCAGTGAGTAAGATAAGAGGATAGAGGCCCTATGAGGCTAAAAAAGTAATTGAAGAAAATAAGAATCTTTGAAAAGCTGTATGAATTTGAGGAAATCCGTAGTTAACGATGGAGTTATCCCTGAAATTTAGATTATGTTTAATACTTCTGGTAGATTAGAAATTGATCGTTGTTGCCCTATACTTTAAGAGAGGGATGACTGAGACCGTAACACCCATCGAGCCATGTTAAATATATTTCAATTTTCTAGAAAAGGTAAGAAAAAATATCGAACGATTAATCAAAGAGAATGAAAAGTACGGAATGGAATGATACTAAATCGTAAAAATCGGAGTACCTAGAGCCTTATTTTTGTCCTGAGACAGGTCTTCGAAAACGTATTAGAAAAAGATAAGGAAATTTCGGTGTACTTTATTGATCTTACAAAAGTCTTTGGCCGAGTAAGAAATACAGATATTCTGGAGGTATTAGGAAAAAATATATTCATAAAAAAAAATCATTTAGTGGCTTTTATATACAGTGAATAATGATACAAATGATATTAAGACGGATCAATCGATATCAATTTATTTATTATTGAAAACTTCACTTAAAAATAATTTGTTATGAAAACATTAAAGTCTTACGATTTGTGATATCGTGGCCTCCGATAATAACGCCAATGTCATCGCTATCTTTCCCCTCAGTGCAGTGGGCAGCGGTGAGGATGTGCCAAGGGGTTATAATGCTTCCTCCACAGAATTGTGAAAAATTATTTTTTATGTCTCCAATTGCAACCATCCAAGGAAATTCATTTTTGCAAGTTTCCTTTCCTCCAATGATTCTAGCCTATATGTCAAACATTAGTTTCCACTATAACTGATTTTTTTTTTAATGGAGAAGTATTTCTGAATTTATAAATAGATCTATTAAAATCTGAAAACCTGGTAAGCTTACCCTGTTTCTCCAACCACATTCGCATGTAGGATTTGTCGATTGAACGCTTCTGCAGAATACTGATAAGGTAAATAAAAAGAACGTGATCTGAAGACATTTCATGGTTCTAGGTAACAGATAAATATATATTTAAAATGAACATGAATTTCAAACATAGTTTTAAAAAATGAATAGGTCTTAAACCATAACATCCTTAACGGAGCTAACATTATTGGAATGTTAAGATTTATAAAAATCATTAAATGAGACATCGATATATAGATATGATATATAGATATGATGATAATAAATATATACACATTTTTTTTTTTTTTGGATTGCTTCCAGACCTTAGGAAACTATAGCAGCTGTCCTAGATTCCTCCACCTCTTTTTATCTCCTTTTTATCTTTAGAGAGGGTATAAAATAAAAACAGGTCAAATGCTTCAAATGGCCAAACAAAATATTAAAAATGTCAGCCAAGTGAGGCCAGTATAGCTAATTATTTCCATTGGTTCCGCACTTTTACCTATATCTCAAGGTCTATTACTATTGCACTAATATTAATTTTACTAATTTTCACCTTTCTTCTAGCTTTAAACCAAATCGAATGAGCCGTTCCTGAAATATCGGCATATCTAAGAAAATACATTTTCGCGTGCGCAACCGGAAGTACTCTACGGAATTCAATAAAATGAATACAGCATCATTATTTTACCAATGCCCACCTATCTTTCATCTTTGAACCACATACATTGATTCGTTTCTGAAATATTAGCATATCTAAGAAAATATATTTGCGCATGCGCAAGTGGAAGTACTATATGAAATTTAATGAAATTGATATGGGACCATCTAGACACCAACCCGCACAATCCCTTGAGATTTCAAGGGAACCAAATTTGATCCTTGGTGTCTGAAACGTAATTTCCTACCTTCGGCTTACTCATATCATTTTTTTGTCATATCATCCATTCCATATAATATAAAGTTTTTAATGCGCTCATTAATATTCATTAAAAAGTTAAAAAGAAACGACTAAGCTATACGATATTTTCAAAATGATTATTATTGTTCATGAATCGAAATTTTGGATATGTGATGCATCCTTCTTATACATTTTTCTTTCCATTAAAATTGTTAAGCCTGAAGATATAACATTTTTCTGAAATAATTTTTTCACTGTTCTGATTGTGATCAGAACGGAACATGTTCACTATCTTCTATCTGTGCAGTTCGAGATAGAACCAACTGTATGAGGATTTTAGAAGGATATATAATTCGATATTCCCGTCATATCGATTTGACTACAGACAGACACCGAACCAAATTTGATCCTTGGTGTCTGAAACGTAATACGCTAGTGGAAATTTTCGATTCTGAGCATAATTTTTTTTTTATAACCTCCCACACGAATAGAATGTTCTCCTACCTTCGGCTTACACATATCATTTTTTCGACATATCATTCATTCCATATATCATAAAGTTTTTAATGCGCTCATTAACATTCATTAAAAAGTTAGGAAAGAAACGACAAAGCGCTATACGATATTTTCAAAATTATTATTATTGTTCATGAATTGAAGTTTTAGATACGTGATGCATCCTTCTTATACATTTTTCTTTCCATTAAAATTGTTAAGCCTGAAGATATAACATTTGTCTGAAATAATTTTTTCACAGTTCTGATTGTGATCAGAACGGAATATCTTCAGAATTCTGTTGTGAAAAGCTTCTATCTTCTATCTGTGCAGTTCGAGATAGAACCAACAGGATGTGGATTTTAGAAGGACATATAATTCGATAGCGGTTGTTGACCAGACAAGAAGAAAACGGTAAATTTTTAAAATATTATAATTATAATATAAAAAACAAACTGCATAACAATCAATTAGCCAATAATTGCTTATCATTTAATCTTATGTCATGAAAAAATATAACGAAAAATGAATAATAATATTTAAAATAAAAAACTAAAAGAAAATAAGTCATAACTTGGAAACTTTCTCCACGAACTGCTAAAGCAAACTTTGATATTCTTTCTTGAATTTACAGTAAGATTTAAATAAAAAATTTGTTAGATAAATCTAACATTCAAGAGTTGTGAAAATTCATAATCAACAAAATGATTTTCATCGTGGTCGATCTAAGTGTTGATATTATCATGTAATTTTTGTATGCCAGAACCAAGGATATAATTAATGTATAGGAGAGGGAAGGACAAAGTGGGGTAGCTATGTCCCTTCCAACGTGGGAAAAAATAAAAACACTTATGAATAACAAAATTTAGAAAAATAAATTGACAACCGTTATGTTTTCAAAGATCGTAATATTACGAATAAGAAATACACTCTAATTTATAGAAGTTAATGAGCCCTTCAACTATACTAAATGAATGATACTACTCACCTGCCGAACGATCTCTGGGCTTGGAGTGTATTACTCAAATTTATACTGCTTTCAAATGTTTGTATGCATAGCTGTGCAAGCAACGAATCAAGAAACGTGTGTAGATTCATATGACCAATGGCAGGATGTTTATTGAGACAGCTAAAGGCTATGGAATTTTGCATGAAAAAAATGAACATGTTTCTGTCTTTGCGATGAAGCTTTTAAATGATATTTTTTTTTATTTTTTTTTTATAAATTACTAGAAAAATATTCCGTTGCGATTAAAAACGTGTTGATTTATTACGGTCAGTGTAGTTGAGTGAATTTGATTTTATGGTCGAAAATAATTTGCTTAAATTTAGTGAAATATGCAAATAATACTGATATCAGCTTTGATAGAAAAATCTATCAGTATTATTTTACGATTACTTTATTCAGCCGTGGTGAACGAAATAATTGATGTGTAGCATTTGAAGGAAATTGCTCCAGTCGCTGGCTCATTAGAAAAAAAAACTTACAATTATTATGATTTCAACATCACAAGATAAAAACACAGATGGCGGAATATAGATGTGTTTTTTGTTATTAAAAAGACAATCATTGGGCTAAAACAATTGTTTCCAACATTTTAAAACATCATAATCAAATGCTAAGAGTTTCTTTTATATTATTTAGGTCCTTTTACCTATTTAAGATCCAGCGTGTATGATGTTATTTTATTCCTCTGTACACATTTACTTGATGTATTCATACTACATACAGTTGTAAATATCATAATAAAAGTTAAAAAAAAAAAAAAAGAACCTGATTTTATTTAAATATGTTAAATAATTTATACCATTGATATTATAATAGATTTGATTAAATGTCGGAGTTTATTTTATTTTATTTTTTTATAGGAATGTATTTCTTTTTCCATAGCCCCTTTTTATTTATTTTTGTCTTGATTCCTGGGATTTTCATTGTCTTCATAATAATCCTTTTACTGCTTATAAGCAGTGTAAGGTGTATTTTTTGATTTTTTTGTCGTTTCTGAATATTTTGTTCTTCATCTGTAATATAAAATGTGATGGGGATCACCTCAGGCTTGAGTTGATCTTATCCTCTAGAGCTTATAACTAAATCAATAAAACACCTATCTTATGTGATTTGTTGCCAACGTTTCGGAATTTTGGATGGTAATAAGTTATTGAAAAGAGGGTTTGCCAATTGTTGGGATTTTTCGAAAAATGATTTTTTTCGTTTTGCGAGAAATTCTTTTATTGTTGCTAAATTTAGTGTTGCTTGTATATCCAATGTCTTCTTTCTCTGTAGGGTAGTTCCTCTTACAATTTTTCTAATTATTCCATTCTGGAAATAGTAATCTTTTCCCAGTTATTTGCTGATATGTTCGAACAGAGGTGCACCATACAACAGAGCACTAGTGGATCCAGGATTTAATTTTGGGGGGCTTCAGCCCGAAAGTTGTTTTTTTTCATAAAAATAACCATAATTACTTTGGAAAAAAAGAAAGAAACTAACTACCTGTATGAAATTGTGTTTAAGTGATTCATAAAGCCCTATTAACTGTAATTACACGAACAATGATACTTTAAGAGATACTTTTTAAATATTTTTTTCGATAAAACACGGCTATATTTTACCATTTTGGGGGGCTTCAGCACGAAAGTCTCTCTCCCCCCCCCCGTAGATCCGCCCGTGCAATAGAGCCGGCCGTATATACCAGAAGCTTTAAGCGTAAAGATAAGTTTGTTGTCCGAATTAAATTTTGGAGTCTGTACATCTTAGATCTTACTGTTTTAATTTTTTTGTCAAAATGTCTAGTAAATTTTTAATGTCTGTCTAAGTGAATACCGAGATATGTTAAACCAGTCGATAATTTAATACTGTTGTTGTTAATTTTGAATTCATTTGGCATTTTCTTTTTTCTTTTTTGGTATGAAAATATAATTCCTTTCGTCTTTTCAGGATGTAATTTTTTTTTTTTTTTTTTTTCCTACTCCCTAGGAATTTCTTGAATAAATACAATATATATATAAACGTATATATACATAAATTTTCAAATTTCCTTTTATTGCCATTTTAAGGTAAGAGGGCTATGCACGCTGTATGCGTTCTTTGCATCTGTGGCCAGAGGCCTTTTATTATACCACTGGACGTGGAGGGACCGCCCTGCATTAATACAGGATGTAATGTACCACAACAATTTTTTTAAGTCAGTTATTTCGTTTTGCTTAAACGAGTGTGAATAATTATTTGTAGGATTATTCGGAATTTAGTATTACGTTAAAGATGAGAATGAACCTATTTTGAAAAGCAGTGGGAGAAGTCGACACAAAGGTGACACTTCTTACCAAGCTGTGCCCTGGGAAGCTGATAATTATTTACTTTGAACGTTGTATGCAATGTTATATGTTCTCTACCATATAAGAAACTCACAGAAAGCGAGAAGATTTATAAGGGCTACAAGTAAATTTATCATCATATACATTAGAAATCGACCGATACCGATATTAATATCGGCATGTCGGACTTTTGGCCGATTATCGGTATAGGCCGATATCAAACGCCGACATATCGTTATATCGGATTTTTTTTTTTTCAAATCCTCTCTCCAGATTTTCAGCAGGATATCCTATGTTTAACGATGCATTGGCCTCTTTCACAATAAATATTGCTATTATTGCTAATACATGTGTTAATCAAACGTAAACGGGCCTGCATAAACATCTCGGCCTTATCAATTATTTTATTGAGATTGGTAAAGTTTGCACTGTTTTTTTCTTGTAAACATCTTCCAAATTTTCTGGTCATCTCCTTGAACCGATGTAACGGCCTGTTTCGCTCTGAATATTATCTATATTGCTAATAAATATGTCAATCATTCCTCAAGGGATCAACATAAACATAAATTTGAGCAAAGACCGATATATCGGCCCTACGACTTTATTTTATTGAGATTGATGAAGTTAGAACTTTTATTTTATTTTTTATTTATTTAATTTAATTTAAGCCTGAGTTTTTCTTTACCTATAAATAGGCCTCTTTCACATTGAATATGATTTTTATTTCTAATAAGTGTGTTGATCTAACGTCAACGGGTCTGCATATAAATAGATTTGAATAAAGTCGGATATATCGGCCTCGTGACTTTATTTTATTGAGATTGGTAGAATTTGAAAAATGTTTATTTAAATTTTATTCTGGTCCTCCCCTTATTTTGATATAAGCAGATATATCTGCCTCACGACCTTATTTTATCCACATAAGTACAGTTTGCCTATTGGTTGATTTTTTTTTCTTGCACCTCTGTTAAATTTTTTGTTTGACTGATAAAGGGACTTCAATATTTAATGAGTTGTACTTGGAGCCGGGGGAATTCCGTTCTCACTGAAAGCTACTAAGTACGAACATAAATGAAAGGCATGCAGTATGACAATAAGTAGGTCTTTCATGGAGTCCAGCGACCGGGAATTACCCGACAAGTGGGAATTTCTCAAGTACGGGAAAATTCCGGGAAATGTACGGAAGTTCTAAAATAAAAATTTTTTTTTTTAGTTGTGCATATTTTTTGATAAATTAGATTTTTCTGTTGGAACTTAATAAAAACTGGGTCAGTGGGAAAAACCGTATTTTCTTGTGCTCTAATAAAAGGTTGTTCGAAAGAATTAATATAGTTTTTTTTTTATAAATTACTTTTCCTCTATCATGTCATTTCACCTACGAGACTCTTCACGTTTCACCTCGAGACGTTTCACCTACGAGTTCGAAGTCAGTAAGAACAAACTGCAACAGGAGCACAAATCTTCGCAGCTCACGGCTCACAGCAAACAGAACAAGTAAGGGAATACTCGCGACATCGGCTAAATCTGTTTTTTTTTATAAGAACCCCAAAACTAGATAAACTGTTTTATTGATACCTTCTTGAATAAGTGAGAATATTATCAGTTGGCAGAATAAACATTTTTCACTTTTTGTATTGAATAGTTCAATTTAAAAAAAATTGATTTAGCCAATGTCGCGAGATTTCCCCTACTCGTCCCACTGTGCGACGGCCCCTAAATTGCATCACTTCACCGTGCTATCCAACTTTTGCTCTTATATTCTAGCCTTTGTTTCAAAAAATCTCTTCGTGCGCCAAAGGCCGGGCGCAAGTTGACCCACAGCCTGGCGAGGTATCCTGATATGACAAACTGTAAGGTTAATAAAAATGGTCATGATAATAATTATTTTTAATATCACATTAGAAAATTGTTCATTGAAGATGAATTCTCCCTATATTTTCCTTTTCTTCAAATAGCTCGGAATTTCCATCAACCATCCAGGTAGTGCACCCCATGGCAAAACTCGCAAGTACTGGTCATGATAGTAATTTATTTTTATATCACATTAGAAAATTCGTTTTTGAGGATGAATTTTTCCTATATTTCTCTTTTCTTTAAATAGTTATTTTTTGATACTATTGGTATTTCGGAACTATTTTTCACCATCCAGGGGAGGGAGGCGTGCCCCATTGCAGAAATAACTAGTGCTGGCCGCAAAAATAATAATTTTTTTTTTTATTACATTAGAAAATACGTCTTAGAGGATGAATCTTCGATATATTTCTCTTTTCTTTAAATAGTTGTATTTTAGATTTTTTTTTCGGAATTATTTTTCCACCGTCCAGAGAAAGAGGGCGCCCCCTGGCAGAAGTCACTAGAAGTCAATGTATATCTAACTTGAAAAAATTATCATTAGACGTTCTTGTGGATATTGATATTTTAAATACAACATCCATAGCAAATAAACTTCTGGATAGCCGTAAAATACTGCTACTAATCTCGCTCCCACCTGCATGTTCATATATTCTTTATACTTACCTACGTTTATCTTAAGGAATGAAGAAATTTTCTCTACCAGTTCTAAGGTACTCGGTAAAATAGGAATCCATCGTACATCACTTATCCTCTTATTTTTGGGTTGTCAACTTGTTGGTACACATCATAAATAAATTAACTTATAATGGGTTATAAATATTCAGGATGCAGACGTTATAAACTTTTTATTAGTGCCGACGCTTCGACCAGAATATGTGGGTCATCATCAGGGCGTGTTTCGAGCACTGAAAGTATTCAAATACTGAATTCCTTGTGAGTACTTGAATACCTTCAATGTTCGAAACACGACCTACATGTTTGGGTTGAAACATCGGCACTAATAAAGATATTATAATGACTGCGCCCTGAATATTTATCACCTATATATTTATGATATGTAGAACAGTCGACTAAGTTCCTCCAATAATTGATTACCTTTCATTTTCTTTATCATTACATTTAGATGTTGGTGAGAAGCTAATTCGTATTTGAAGTTATTTTTGAGTTGGTATTTTTTTTTTTTTTAATGATATATATAAGCACTCTTGCTCAATCTCCACTGGGTTTAGCCCCAGTAACGCGGTTGAGAGAGAAGTGCTGGGATCTCCTGGAGCCATGCTTTTCCCTCCACACTTGAAGGGACAAGTCTGGTTTGGAGTTCTCTCACAAGATTGTAAATATCGTATATAAGTATGTATGTGTTCTTTTTATTCATTTATTTTTAGGTTATTTTATTCTTATTTATTGTATATATATTATTTTTCTGTATAATTTATTTTATTTACTGTACATAAAAGTGATACTGAGTGTGAATGTGATCTGTGAACATTATTATAAATGTCCTTGAGACAGATTGTAATATTTTTCAATAAATAAGATTTAAAAAAAAATGATATATAATGAAAGCTCTATTTTATTCATCATTCGATATTATATATTCTGAAAACACTCTCTATTATTGTCACCTTCCAATGTTTGTTCATGCAAGTGATCCGTACTAATATGCCATTCATTCGTCGTGACGTTTTCTTGATTATTTTTTTATTTCATTAAATTAGTTTGTTCTTGTACGATTAACAAACATAATTTAATAAGGATGATCAAAAGGTAATCAGTGTTTTTTTGTTTAGAATTTTATCGAGGCTTATACTTTTTCCAAAAAGATGCATGCGGATCGACACTTTCTGGGAGATGATCCATGTATATAATTAAACTCAAATTCTGTCGCCCTCCAGAATTTGCTATTCAAGGCAAGTGGCTATTCTGACTGTGCGTAAATCCATCACAGACTGGGATGAACTATAAAATTCGATTGGAAAGAGTAACTCAAGAGGAATCTAATGATTCCCTCAGAATCCTATATGATCAATTAAAGCGGAGCCGAGAAAGGATTGATGGTGTGAAATTGTGAAAGTTACTGTTTGCCTCCTTAGTGCTTACAGAGTGCAATTTGTCGTAAATAAAAATCACACCGACAATACTGAGCGATATCGGTATGGACTTAACATTTATATATCATATTGGTTGCCATGACATTAAATAAATACATTGGAAAAATAAATATCAAAGCATTGATACTAAGCATCTTTATTTGGCTCTAGTTCAAGAAGCTGAAAAGGCATATGAATTAAAACAATGTATTCTTTATATTGCTGTTGAAGATGATTTCAAATCTTTATGAGTAATTCCATTCAGAGATTTGAATCAAAATTAACTACCGGTCAATGGTGGTTTGTTTTATCCATTATGAAAAGATACAAACGAAGCGTAAAAAAATAAAATATTTCCACAATGCTAAGTATGCTGCATCCTAAACAGAGGCCAACTGTTCCTCCAAACTGAACTGAAAAAAAAATTAATAATAAAATATATTTATATTTTGATCATAATAATAATCCATCATATTACTACCTAATAGTCTAGTCAAGCTATCTCCATTTTTTTTCGATATGCTGTAAGGGTTGGTACAATTGGCTCCTAGCATCAATTTTTATTTTTCGGCGAAAGATTAGGTTATAACAGTAAAAAAAAATTAAAGTCATCTCTGAACAGAAATATTTAGTTTCAAAAAAATATATTTTATTGGTTTTTATAAATGTATGTTTATAAACTAAGGATAAGAGTTGGTTGATATAATTTTTGGCAGCCGTATACGTCACCTAAAGATGGACACAGAACACACCCTCAGTCCCCACCATACTTATAAATACTTCCAAGTCGCGTTTTTATTTCAAGTTAAAAAAAAAAACACCACCGAAAGCTCTGTTTTTTTATTTATTATTTTTTTTCCCAAAGATCTCATAAAATATGGATCTGACAAAATAATATTCTTAACTTCTGTTCACTGAATTATATTATCCATATATATTAACATTAAATTAATAGAAATCCATCTATTAACATTAAATCAATAGAAATAATTATTATTTAATTTAAAATATGTATATATGTTTAAGTGGTACAATGTTTCAGATCAATTATTATTTATTTCTATTAAATCTAATTCTTAGAGATAGGTCAAGTTTAAGGATATAGTTAGGACGTGACATACCTCCAAAGTTTTGTGAGGATGCTAAGTTGTGTATAGAGCTGAATACTAACTTAAAATCTTATACTACATTATGAGAAATATGGTTTTTGGACTTAAATTAAATGTTCGAAATTGTCTTAACCTGCATTGGTTTCAACAGTATGAATAGGAAGCACGGGTAAAAACGATGATTGGTTGGTATTATATTATTTCTATAATATTAATAGTTATTTCTATAATATTAATATGTAAAAACTCAATGATTTAAACATATTCAACTGTAATTATTTAAAAAAAATTAACTAAATTTTTTTTTACCTCATAGTTAAATGATACATATCTCACACCGAGTCTTACCTGTTCCACTCTTCTAGGAGATATTTTTTTTAACTCTTCATTGCTAAAAATTTCGTGTTTTCGAATTTCTATCTCAGATTTTGCCCACAGGTATCACATTAAATTCTGTAGACTGGTGGAGTTTTTTATAACTATAGGGCAGTTATAAACTAGCCATTCCTTAACTAACATGGCAGAGTGTTTGGTATCATTATCTAGATAAAAACTAAATTTGTTTTTTAGCTCCAGACTTTCTTTCAAATTTCTTTTCAAAATGTCTATGTAAAAACGTTTTACCATCTATAAAGTGAGGATTTATTTTACCAGAAGCCGATATACACGCCAACACAAAAAAACCGAACATAAGAAAACATAACATAAGATAAGAAAAAGAAAATAAGAAAAGAACATATTACTATTATTACTATTACTAGGATGTTTATTGATTAAAATTAATTATTATTCCCAATGCAATTTAAATTAAACTATTTATTTACTCAATAATTCCTATCAATATCCCAATGTATCATTTTGATTATGAGCCACAATATTTATATATATTACTAGTATAAACATAAATAGTTTATATTATGTATATTTAGTTACATTATATGTATATACCTATATACATTAATTCACTAAATCGCCTAAAACGACTTTTGATCGTTTTTGAAAATTCATATTTAAAAATGATAAAGTTTTTAAGACTATGATTTCTCCACAGTTAGAACTAAAAAAAAATACAGATATGTCTCTTTCCATTCCATTAAAGCGCTTTAAAGTTTCGTTTTATACTCATTTTATGATTTTTTAAAACAACGTTTGGTTCCTTTTATGTGATATATAAATATATATTGCAAGTATTTAGGCATTTTAGTTTAAAGGAAGGAGATTGTTCGGGGTGGCGGTCATAAATAGGCTAAGTAGTGGTAAAACTATTTTTATTAAAAGCCGACGTTTCGACCCGACTCCATTTTAGTTTAAAAATAAATAATATTTATAAAAAAAGTGAAATGATTTTTTTCCAAAAATTTTCTACCCAATCAAAATACATTAATTTGTTCATTATAATCGTATTCGAGGTGGATCACATGGATATATTTGTATTAAAATGAGTACTTGGCATAATAATTGGTAATGATGTTTAGGAAATAAATTGATGTTAAATTTTTATTTTATCATACATAGAGTGATTTAATATGATTATATAAACGACACATGTTTGGGTTCTCTTGGTACATTGTCTTTTGCATTTCTATTTTCACTACATGGGTTTTCCCCATTAAAAGACACCATTTCTGAATTGCGTCAATTGTTCTTTACGGACGTTATTTCCGAGAATAAAATTATTTAACGTGATAACATGACATGGTACGATCTTAGTTTCGTTAATTGGTGCTCATTTCGGCTCCAATATTATTTTAATTACTATTACTATCAAGGGTGTATTATTCTGATAAATTAAAGTCTTTTTCCCCTTTTTTATTGATAGGGAGGGAGTAAACAATACAGAAGTAGTAAAAGAAACGGTAACTAGAAAATTGCCAAGAAATTTGTCCAATGACAATCAATATATTTTTCTGTAATGAAGACTATCACAAGATACTATAGTGGTCTTGAACTGCCATCAACCGTAATTAACACCTCAATATATACAGAGATATTGTGAGGAAAATACGATGTTTTATTAATATTATTTTTGAGGTATTAATCGTACATCTTTTTTGTTAATTACACTGCAGATCGTTTCTCTGAGTCAGGTTTAAAAAAGATTTGAATCTGCTTTCACAAACTTCCCATATTTCAATATGTTTTTCGAACTTCAGATGAAAAATCAATTTAAAATGTCTTAGGGTGCTCATAATTTTTTCTTTTTTGTGGCTTACCTAGTAAATCTGAAGCACCAAAAACTATGTCTCTCTTCAACCGACTTCGAGGATATTTAATAAGAGTGTATTTAAAATTTGTTCCTAGTAGCCTGAAAATATAACAGAATATACAGGTTTTTGTGTATATGTATTTACGAATAAAGCATATATTTATAAAATTAATGAAATAATCATTCCATCGATAATGAAAGAATCTAACTGTTGAAGAAAGCTAGTCGACTGTTCTACATATCATGGATGATAATTATTCAGGACGCAGTCTTTCAAAAAAAAATTTAGTTTTTTATTTGTGCCAACATTTCAATCCAAACATGTGGGTTATCTTCAGGACGTCTTGGTTCGAGCACTGAATGCTTTCAAGTACTCGAGTTCAGTACCACTCCCTGAAGATGACCCACATGTTTGGGTTGAAACGTTGCCACAAATAAAAAATTTAAATTTTTTTTAAAAGACTGCCTTCTGAATATCTATCACCCTTGAAAGAATCCAACGATTTATTTCTTAAAATCGTCGGTACCATGTTAATGTAACGAGTGTGAATTTGCCGAATGTGATTATTTGTTACTAAAACATCCATATATCTTATAAAGCTATAAATCCGTACAAACTACGTAACTGATTCCTCTTTCAGATTCGACATTTTGCCATAAGATATAGTAATTTGGGCATATACTGAGTATAGTAGTATAGTAAGTACTATAAGGGTGATAAATATTCAGGACGCAGTCATTATAAACTTTTCTTATAAAATTATTATAAAATTTTCATCCTTGATGATGACCCACATGTTTGGGTTGAAACGTCGGCACAGATAAAAATATGTTTATAATGGCTGCTTCCTGAATATTTATCACCCATGAATGTAGAACAGTCATGGGTGATAAATATTCAGTGAATATTCGCAGTGAACAGCTTCCTTCAGTGATTTTTCACATTCGTTACTTTAACATTGTGCCGATTAAATGATCATTCAATAAAAAATATTCTAATAAATTGATAAAATTAAATATTTAAAAAAATCTTTAGAAATGGGTAAGTAGTTGACTGTTGATATCATAAGTATGAAAAAAAAAAAAATTGTTCCGGTATTTCAACGATTTAGTTATGATTTTTTTTTTTCCAGTACTAGATTATTATTCATGATATACAAGATTTTCATAAAAACAAATTAAACTGACAGGTTTGAAATATAGAATAATTATACCCGTCATCTTTAAGCTCTACATATATATATTTTTTTATTTAAGATTATACATATTGAAAGTTGGACTTTCCAAATAGCCCTCCTCTGGGCATAGTCGTTCTTCCTTGTTCCAATCAATTTCATATTTTTCGCTTCATCGCTACCCAATTGGGTTTTCCCCATCATCACAACCTTCAGATTTATTCCTGTATTTTATTACTGCTACCTTTCTTTTTTCATAATTGCACTTCATCCTCTTTCCTTTTTTAATGCATATTCATAAACTAATGTATCTGGAAATATTATGATATTGTAGTATCATTCATTTAAACTTCACGATTATTATCTTCAGAAACACGTTTATAGCCTTAAATACCATATGTCTAACCATTGAAAAAACACCATTATGGAGTGTGTACCGTTATTTTCATTTGACCATTCCACCAAACATAGGTTCTTGCCATTATGTCATCATGTTTTTCGTCCAAAATTTTTTACTTTTAAAAGTTCAGAATAGTTTGCTCGATTATTTAATATAAGACAGTTATTGAAATTTGTTCTTCCACCTTACCATTAGTATATTTTATATTATCAGAAAATCGATCCTTGTCTCAAAACTCACCATATAATTTTAATTTTCTTTCAAGAAACTTGATTTAATTATCATCATATATATATATATATATATACAATAAGGAATACATATACAATTCAGGATTACATATACTATCTTCAATACAGATGTTCATTCATATATAATTTCTAATTAAGATTATATCAGTCAGACCGCTAATTTTGTATCGTTTCTACTTTAATTTGCTTGGCATTTTTGAGAATATAACGTTGATTTGTGCATTTTCATATGTCATTAAAAATTATCTAAGCTTCGCAGGCATAGTTGGGGGAGGGACTCTCAATCCAACTCTTCGACAGAAGTAACTCTATATCAAAATTAACATGGAAAAAAGAGGCTGTGACGGCCGAGCGTTTTAAAAGTATATTTCAGATTCTAATGGTTGTGAGAAATTTCTTGTAGTACAACCAAATTATGTAGTAAAACATTTCTGCACTAAACTTGTAGTACGACTATTGTTGGATACCTAATGGAACTACATAGTACTTAGTATTCATAACTTACAAATTTAGCTCATCAAAAACGAAAAGTAATGGTCAATAGACAAAAGTGTTTCTCATTAAAGTACTGCTAGGAGTATTGCGTATGATTAAATAAATTATGCCATCTTCTGAAATTTAATTATTATCGAAGATGTTTCTCGAACTTTTTCATTCTTTATAATTTATTTCATTAATCAAACGCTTTGTTCCTAGAGTACAAGATCAAATTTACAACGTTTTTAAGATTCCTTCCTTCAATAGATTTAATTTTCGATGAACACAATATATAATTATCAGACCTTTTTCTTTCCATTGTAATCGTTTTAAATTTTTTGTTTTAAAAATAGCTTTTATGTGCATTTTTTTCGTTTTCAATATTTTCCAGTATAGAGCAAGTTCTTCCAAATTCATTTATTCAAATAAATAAATAATTTGTTATAGTAGATCTCTAGGAACAAGAACATTATTTAGTAAGTATCCTTCGGTCTCGCAATCATCAGCATTAGTATTTTCAATTTTTTATGCTTATTAACCTTATTTATTTATTTTTCATTAATTACACTCCGGCCTCAGTTTTTACTTTCCTATTATCACTTAGTTAGTTTTGCATTAGATACAAAGTTTATCAAATCCTTCAATCTAGGAGTTTCAATTTAGGAGAAGCAGTTTACTATTTATTGTTTGGAGTCGATAAAGGAACCGTCGCATGGACAGTTCTAAACAACGGATTACATAATAAGTCATTCATGTCAAAATACCAAGCCATGATTTTTGATTAGATTAACAATAAGTTGATAAGAAGGTTATAAAGATTATATTAAGCAGGTTATACTCGATGAACCATTGAAACAAATAAAGCAACTCGAAGCGCAATGCGAAATGCGAGACGAGTCTTGGTCTTGCAAGCTCAGTCTTTGTCTAGGTCTTGATCTTGCGCAAGACTCTCGTAACAGTCTTGCAGTTGCCTATTAGCTTGTTACTAGAGAGATATTACTGTATTTTTTTAAATATGAGAAACCTAACTAAGTCTGAATGAAAAATTAGAAGAGTTAAATGTAAAAGTATATTGGTTACACCAATTCTTTACTTATAGTAACTAAAATTTTCAAGTATTAGTAAGTATTTTGCCTCAATTATTATTTAAAAAATCGATGTTTTTACCAGTCTTGGTTTTGCAACAGATAGGCCGTGTTGATCCGACAGATTTTGGGCAACACTAATGTTGATGTTGATATATCGCTATGTTGGCTGTTGTTAGATAAGATATTTATTTGTATAGAATTGTTTCTTTGCTCGTTGGAAGATTTTAATTATATTTCCTACTAGATTAAGTTATCTAAACTCTCTGTTGTTGGTTTATTCTGAATAAAAGTGTTTTTTGTTTCAAAATGTGCTTCTGTTTTTTCCTAATTAACTTCAACTTTGATTAAGAAAGAACCAGTTTATTATAGAATATATTGTTAAAATGAGTATGATTGTTTACAATACCATTCTATTGAACTATCAGTTTGTATAATATAGTTTATTTCGTTGCAAGTCGGGTAGCAATCACATCTGTGTTTGTTTCCAACAGAATCCCTTAATTGAATCAATCGCTCTGTAACATAAAGATGATAATATTAGAGAGCATAAGAGAAATAATTTCAAACTGATTTTAGCCAAATCTGATGAAGTGTATAACCTTTATACTGCGACAAACAGCGCATTCCAGCGACGTCACAAATTCTGTATTTTCCTTTTAAAAAATGAGAATAATAATAAAATTAATAAATAAAAGTAGCATTATCAGCATGAAGTGTTTATGAAGTTAATTTTAAAATTAAGTTAGAAAATAATGGCCCTATGTCATATATACCATCTGATACCACATTCGTTATACAAATTATAAATTAATTTCCTACCTGATGGTTTATTTTTTTATTATTATTTATTAGTGATAAGTTTAAATCTTATGTTGTAGCGATAACGGTGTGAAATACTTGTCTCGGTTATATCGATGGCTAACTTCCTTCACATACTTTGTAAATTAAAATTTTATAGTTTGGAATAGATTAATATTTAAGATTTGGCCGAATCCTGTTATTCCATATTTGTTGGTTCTCTTAGTTTCTTTATGTATTGTATTTGTTTTCACTTAAATATTTGTGCATACCAACAGTTTCTAACCGTTTTATAAATGGTCTGTTACAAGATCTGTGAAGTTAAAGATCGATATGATAATTATTTTCACCCAGAGTTTTATATTTTAACTTACTTTACCTATGTTTCTATAAAAATACGGCACACAGCTGCACAATTTGAAAGCTAGCCGCATCCTGCATTCTGACCTACACATATTATAAGAATATACTGGACTCGTTTCCAGGTTGGATTCGTCTAGGAACCTGCACTTCCTCTGCTTTACCGACAGTTCTCTAGTGTTCTCTGTCGAGTAAATAGCCAGAGCTTCAAACTCCAGGGCCTGAAATGATTTTAAAGATAAAGTTTAAATTTACAAGCATACAGATACTGGAAAATATTTTTCACTTCATTTATTTATTTATTTCAGGCTATAAGATTCTTCTATTTAAACCCGAATATTACTGAAGGTATTAAATGGAGCAAGGATACTTTCTTTAAATATTTAGAAAACTCAAAGAAATACATTCCAAGAAATAAGATGGTGTTCGCTGGAATCAAGAAACCACAAGAATGAGCTGATCTCATAGCTTATCTTAAACATACCTCTAATTGTAAGTAATAACGATTCAATTATGTTCGAATAAGACAAGGAGATGAATAACTCAATTACGGGTCATTTATTGTATGTATATATATATATATATATATAATTATTATAATGTAGTCAGATATCGATATAAACTTCAAAACGTTTACCAAATAATGCTTTTGAGCTGAAAGAAACCACTTGCTGGCAGACTCTGGAATTTCTTGAGGACTGTGAATAAACACCTAAAGAAAAACTCAAATTAGTTAGGTTTGATAATATTTAAATTACTCTTGTCTATGTATTAATGATATTTAATACTCCGTATATCTGATAAAGATAATGGTCTGGTGCGTTATGTTTGTTCAATATTTAACAAATCTTATACCAACTGCTTTCATGATTGTTTAAGCAATACGGATTTAACTAAATTTTTCAACTTTGTACAACAATTTTATTGATTATTTTTATTTTATTGATTATATTTTAAAATATTTTATAAAAGGTATAAGTCATATTATGTACCGAATGAATTCCGTAGAATCGTTAGAGAGAAGGTTCATACAAAATCAAACAACTTTAGCTCCATGACTTTTTCATCTGAGAAAATGGTGGTTGTGGGTGTGATCAAAACTTTAATATATACTATTTCATACTATTTACATATAGTATTTGCATATAATATACTATATACATTTAATATTTACACTGCGGTTCCATATTTTCCGGGCAGTGCAGCAAAACCCAGAACATATGAGTTACAGTGTCCTCAATCCTTCATTGAAATATAATTATAATTCCATTTAGCAAGAATAGAATAATGATTGCAACCTCTCCTAGTATTAAATCCTTTTAATTTATTTTCATACAAAACATAGAATGTCATTTTGAATTAGTTTTCATTGATTCACGACCTGTAACAATTTCTTGGTTTTAAGAATTTCCTAAGTTTAATGTGTGACCGTTTGGATTTTTAATAATTAGAGCTGTATCTACAAACAGCATAATAGTTATTTGTAAAGCCAATTTGTTTTTATTAAAATTTCTTTACTTAAATAATTTTTTTTCACTTTGATATTTTTTTCCGAAAACAGTTATCTTCCGTCAATCAGATATTAAATTTAAGCATTTAAAAGAATTTGGTTGTTTTATGCTTCATATTAAAAAAATATATATATAATAAAAAATATATCTTACCTGCAAATCGCTATTCATTTCCATCATAGCTACAAAAATATCACCTTCCAATGGATTTCCCTTAAAAGCGTTTACCAAAGGAAATGTGTTCCAACTATTATTTTTCCAATAACTGTATGAATAAAAATATCAGAAACCTACCCAGTGTTCTGATTCACTTATTTTATTAATTCATGGACACTAAAATTAGGGTACTTTAAACCAATATGTTCGTATTCTCTAACCAGCTACAAAAGTTATAATACTGTCTAACCTTGGGCTATGGTATGCTGCAATCTGGGAATTATAAGTGTAGCATATTCCGAATTCCGTTACCATGGACAGTAAATCAGAACTTTCTGAATTGCTATTGCTCACTGAGTAAGTGAAGTTAAATGCAGCTCCGAAAACAATATCCTGATACCGATTAGGGCTGAGATTCTTGAGACCCTCCACTTGGTCGAATGTGTGGAAGGTAGCGTTTGCCAACAAAAGCAATACTCTCATTTCTTCCTCAGCTGTGTTCTGAAACCTTAAATATCAAGAGAAATTGTATTATGATTGATGATTGACGAATTAAATTATGATTGATCGAGGACGAAATGATTTTGATCTCATTTCCGAGATTATATTGCCTTTGAAGATATAACATAATTTACCTCGCAAGCGCAAAACACCAGGGTCACCAGCAACCGATCAACTGAATAATACTACTCTTATACTGTTTAAGTGGTACGTACAAAAATAGAAATAAATAAATAAAAAAAACGATAAAACAAAGATTAATAAAATAAAATAAATACCCCTTAAGACAATAAGAAGATAAAATAGATAAATAAATAGATTAATAAAAAATGATAGTAATAAAATCAATAAATGAACTGAAATTAATAAATAAATGAACTTTAAAAATAAAAATATAAAAAAAAATAAATAAATAAAAAATCTGCAAAGGATCATTTAATATTTTTATATCTTCTATTCATTATTCCTAAAATTGGTGTCTTGAGGTTTTATTTTTTATATAAATTAGGCCATTATTCACCAACATTTTATTTATTAGCTATTTTATTACGACGACGTTTCGACCATCACTAGGGCCATTTTCAAGTCTTATTGAGTCCTCCATTTGATATTCATTATTAATATCGTATTAATTTGTTTAGAGAAAATCAGTCCCTCCAGAAATGACTTTAGGGAAACTCTTAAATAGCAGGACAATTTAATTTTTCTCTGAACAAATTAATACGACATTAATAATGAATATCAAATGAAGGAATCAATAAGACTTGACAATGGCTCTAGTGATGATCGAAACGTCGTAATAATATAGCTAATAAATAAACGTGTCATACATGTTTTATAAGACTTTCATTGTGTAGAAATTTCATAACTTCCCTAATGATTTCTTTCTGATTTTCCAGGGATGCAGATATATTCTGGAGCATTCCAAGATCTTTTAACTTACGTTGTAAAAAGGGCGCTCTTTCAAAACATGCTTTATAGTTAATGTCTAAAACTAACTGTTTCCCGCGGTTACGTTTAGGAATTTATAATTTTCTTGGCAAATTCTTCTTAATTTACCAGGAGTAAAGGAGTTCTTCTTAGTAGTAAAGGAGTTTTGTTTATGTTAAGACACTAAGATTTTTTACTGACTTGAAATTGAATATGAGGACAGAGCAATACAGTACCATCATCCACGCCTACCCATTAACTCGCTCAGAGATCACTCATTTTATCTACTTTACTCGCTTTCCACCAAATTCATAGCTACTAATAATCAAAATTTTGTAATGAAACTAAGTTTTTTTTTTTTTATCTTTCCGTGGTTTCCGAGATATTTAAGTTAAAATATTTTAAATGTTTGAACCCTTTTCCGCTTGTTTCTGTTACCTCTTGATCCGCCTCTGTATATGATTGTGTATATAAATAGCTGTCAACAACTAAACTAGTAAGAATAGATTTTGTAAATCCAGAGATCGTCAGGACTGAAAACATAAAATGAAATTTAAGAAAAGAAGAGATACACATCTTACTTTATAAATTACTAGCTTTACGCGGCCACGCGCTGCTATGGCTTAGTCTAGCAAAATGGAAAATAGAAAACACATATGAGTGGTTAACCAAAGGACATCTTTCATTCTTAAAAAGTTTGGAAACAAATTTGTTTGTAACATAGCCTTAATTTAAACTAATTATAATGAATTTTTTTCATGATTCAACTTGAACATCCTTAATCATCAGTCTGAGTTGAACTTAAAATAAAAATAAAATTGACTTTATCTCCGCTTTCTGAAAATGACAGAGATCCGTCATTGATATCAAGCCACTCATATATTTTCATGTTTATTTTTTAAAATATTCAATGTATTGTTTAATGTTCAACTTTGTGTTGATCATTTTATGGCAAACAAAAATGTAAATGTTTGTTTGTTCAAACTCTTAAATCTCGGAAAGTTCTTCACCCATTGCCTTGAAATTCTGGCTTAACGTTGCATTTAAATACGAGGTTTAATATATCTACTATTATAGAATATAAGGTGAAACTATACATATTTTTTAAAAACGCACCACCAGTTGGATGTAAAAGCAACACATGCGGTTAAAAATATTTTACGATACTGTTTCAATGTTAAATATTTTCAAATATCAATCGTGGCAATACATTGAAATGGCGCTAACCATTTATCATATCGTTCATTTCGTGTGCATTAGATCTGCCTTACACATTCCTCAAAAGATTTCGCATACCTCTCCTAAGATATTTGATTGCTTGCTTCTTCTTAATAACAACTTAATTCAAAGCAATCGGTGATGAACTTTCTGAGAATAGCGGCTTTGAAAAAAGAAATTTTACATTTACACATATAAAATTATCGCATGACAGAGCACTATGCCAGAAACCTTTTAGTAATGCATAAAGGTCCAACAGACAGACGTACATTCATTTTTATATAGATAGATAATCTAAAAAAGACTTACTAAATTAAGATAGAAGGTTACCTCAATGAAAGATATAGTATATAGTTTCCCTATTTATTTATTTATTTTTTATTCTATAGCTATGATGTATGCTTTATATGGTCTGCATTTATGTGAGCTAATGTTTTTCATTCCTGATGGTTCCTAGATTCATCGAAACGCTAACATTTTAATTAGTGGGTGGTATTTGAATGAATCAAGGTTTTATTTTGAAATCTTCAAATAATGGCCTAATAAATTACAGTTTTTAACCTAATCAACAAGTTCTATAACACTAATTATCAAATCAGACGAACAATGAAGTATTTATATGCATCAGTAACGATCTATGGTATCAATAAATGTTAAACACATATTCTGGAATTGTACAAATTTGTATTGCATAAAGTTAAAGGTATCAGTACAATAAGAGGCCTTTTTAGTCTCATAAAATACTTTATTTTTAATTTATTTAAATTTTCGCCTTTATAAAAATGTAAAATAAAGTATTTTAATTATTTCGATTAAAATGGCCTTTTTTTTCTACTGATACTTATTGAAGTCTCTTTCCAGTATCATCTTTTGTTTAAGTTAAATATCATGATTAAGAAGTTTTCCATCACAAGAGGACACCTCTGCCTGTTTCTTCTTTTGTTAGCAAAGTGACGCTAAAAACAAATTTTTCCAGTATTTGATTCGGAGCTGTTCAGTTTACTTCGGCACCATGTTAAAGTAACGAATGTGCAATGTTGAACCGGCTCACATTCGTAACTTGGTGCCTACGACTTAAAAAAACGAAACACTCTTTCCGTTTCTTATTCTTTAGGGAAACATTATTTATCATAGGAATTGAGTAGCATTAGAAGATAGCATTGGGAACTACTAGACTTAATCAAAATCACAATTTCAGTCTGATTGGAGATGTCCCTGATTGGTAGCTCCTCAAATACTATTTTGTATATTGAGCATAAAAAATATCATGGTATTAGTTTACATCACCGCATTATATGCTCATTTTCAATTATTAATTAGGAAAATTACTCAACATTTCTCTTGCTAATTTATTGATTCTAGAATCTTCAAGTTTCTTCAGAGGGCAAACTGTGGAAGCTGGAAAGGTGGTGTTCCAATCCAAGTAATTCCTTTCCAAAGAAATTACCGTAGGGCTGCTCTGGTACCGCTCCCATGTTGACTGGCATAAATGTGCAGCTCCCGAAATTCCAACCAACACAGCCAGTATCCAGACAATACTTAAAAAAAAAAAAGATGTTGATAAATATATTAGTTTGATTAGATAAAATTTTTTTGTCAGAAATATAGTTTTAAATTATACTTTTTCTTATTAAAAAAAAAAATGGTTATTCTCAGGTATTTCAAAATGTTTAACTGGAGTAAAATTGAAATTTTCAAATGTATGCGACCATATACATAGACCATAGGTGTATCGTCAGAGGGCCATAGATGGGAGGAATGTGCTCACAGCATTATTAGATATATAATAAAAATTTAATTGAAGTTTAGTTGAAATTGGATAGCTCAAAAGTTTCACAGCTCAAATTTTCTAGTATTCTCCCGTGAGCGTTTAGAAATAATTCCAGCATAAAACACTGCCAAATTATTGTGTTTAGTATTTTGTTCCCCCCTTTCTCGCCTTTTAGGCTATACAGAGGTTGGCTGAGCCAGGGAAGAGAGCGGAGGATTACTGCCATACTTAAAAGCTTCCATGGCATTGAGATGCGAACTCTCGTGTAATTATTTTATCACATTAACTTCAGTTAATCATGTTGCTAGGCAACGGATATTTAGAAACACGCGTTAGCCCACTCGGCCCGCCCCCAAAAGTGATTAATCTGTACGCTAAAATATATCTGACGGTTTTTGAGTGAATAACTTATGTAATTACTCAGTGAATAACTGCTGTAATTACTCACTGAGATCCCGTTAACGTGAAACAATTTTAGCACGAAATAGTAAGAAAAAAATTACAGTTTAAGTATCTCGATTATTAATTAGTGTGAAATGATATAATGCGATTATACCATCGGCACCATGTTAAAGTAACGAATGCGCAACAATAAACATGCTCACATCTTTTATTTTAACATGGTGTCGAAGATAATTATTAAGATACAATTCTAATGGAAGTAAAAAATCACTCTTTAAATGCGTTGCTTTAGAAGTTATTATAAAAAATAACTCTCTTTTAAAACTTCTATTTAAAGAAAGGATTTATATCTTGAAAGTAATATATTTAGAAATCTACATGACACTGAACTTAAATTAAGATAAATAATTGTATTATTTAATATATGATCAAAAATATCTTATTTCCATTCCTTTAAACCCTACGTTGAAATACAGACAACCAAAGAACAGTATTACATTTTATAATGAATAAGAAGTGTGTGTGTATAACAAATCTGATGTTTGTCTTTTCTTTCGTGGATGGTTTTTTTATTCTTCAATAAACTATGAATACAAACTATTCACAATCTTAGCATTTATTCATGATGATGAACTAAAAAACTTAATCTTTGAATGACTTACCTTTTTGTTTAGGTCGTATGAATTAATAATTAAACAAATATGAAGCGACGGATCCGAAAATATCTTTGTACATTGAATAATTACTGTGAGAGTCAGAATCTGTAACATGTTTGTTTAGCCTGCAATCATCGTGAATGATAAGCGGGCAAGGGAAAGCAGAACTCGCGAAAATTAGAGAAAGTAGATAACTTGAACAACCGACACTAAGCCTCCTAACTCGGGTTTCTGCTGCTACTTTTTTATCCTACTAATTCCGAAAAACAAAAAAAAGTTTATTTCCTCGATCTTGACCAGTTAATTAAATCGTACTGGAAATTTCAAATATCTAGGGTCAAGTAAAGATCTGTGAATCGGAATTCGGAGAAGGTATATTGAAGTTTAAAACTTAATTTTTGAAAAGCATGACTCAATCAATCAAATGATTAAACAATCTTGTTATAAGTCATAAATATTTCCAGCTTTTTTGGATAAATCTTTGGATTATTTTATTATTGTTGGAAAATAGCAACTCTTTGAGCTAGTTGACACTTACTGGGAATATACCTCTACGTTTGCTAGCTTTGTATATTTGGATTATATTTGAATAATTTGTAGAATCCCAGGAAGGGAGATCAAGGAACTGGATATTATTATTATAAATATAGTATGTTAATCAAATTATTAATGGATAATATATGTTGTTGAAGGCAACAGCGGCTCTGATATTTCATTTTATTTTATATGTTCAGGATGTCCTGTAAGTAGAGAGGAATATTTAAATGGTTGGTAGTTGACAGCAAAAGTTCATATGATCTATTGTCTATATAATGTGAAGTAGGAAATGTAAGATTTGTGTTTTTTTAAGCGAGTCACGTTTTTTGTTGAATAGGAACTGATCACATAAAAAAAAATTGATTAACTGAGCATTGCTCCATAGTAAACTAGACAAGATTTACATAAAACGAAAGTAGAGTTTGTCAATCCCTAAGGCAGAAATCTGGGAGAAAACACAATTTCATAAGAACCTTACATAAAAAATATTTAAAAATTGATTAATTAAATAATATTGAATATTTGATAGTTGACCGTTGCATTGTAAAGGAGGGAGATGGTCCGGGGTGGCTATCATAAATAGGCTAAATAATGGTAAAACTATTTAAAAATAAAATAGGTTTACCACTATTTAGCCTATTTATGACCGCCATCTCCTTCCTTTATTAATTAATTTTTTTAAAAAATAAAATGTATTTTTAGGCAATTATGTTTATTACAATACATCCCATATCACGGGAAAACAACAAATAAAAGCTTTGCAACAGTTAATTTTAGCTATTTTTGCATAAAACACGGATACTTTGAAGTGGCCGGATAGAAAATAACACCATTTCTCTACACAACTTAAGATGAATCTCAAAATGTTTTCCAATAAACCTCAACATAATTAATGTGCACTTAAAGCTAATTAAACGAGAAAGTTTTTTGTAAGAGTGAGGTAAATCTTGTACAGTTAAAGGTTGATAAAAATAAATCTCAAATAATTTATGACTCTTTTTTTACGAAACTAAGCTGTATTTGTGATTCTTCGTTTCAGTGATTCTTGAAATACTATTAAATGTAATTACATGAACAATAATACTTTTAGAGATAATTTTTTAACATTTGTTTCATAAGAAATGGTTATATTTTACCATTTTGGGTGCAACTTCAGCCCGAAAACCTACTCCCCTTAGTTTTGCATGTATTTGAGGTGTATAGTGTATATATATAGATATATATGTATATATATATATATATATATATACACACAATTTAATGGCGAATCGCCTAATCTTCTTATAAATTCGTACGATAAATAATAGTTACTCTTACTTACATTTCCATGGGACTTCTCTTCCTTGCCGCAATATGACTTAATCCGTGAGCTGAGGCCGTTCTAAAAACGAGAAGGAGGAACTCGTAAGCTCCAAGGGCTATTTGGTTTGTTAGGCTTTGATTTCGTTTATGAAGGCAGCTCTTCTTGAGCTTACCGGACCCCATCAGGTCAAATATTATTTCCACATTCTGTGAAGCGAGATTGAAAAAATGTATGTACACTAATGGGAAATAAATTGTTGCCACGTCAATGGGAAATGACTCACTATCGATGGCTCAGATCTCTGCTGATGATGTTTTCTATTCAACAGCGCCATGTGTTTTTTTTTTTTTTTTTAGGAACGGTTTTATTATTACTTCGGTAAGGGCTAACCATAAAATAATAACATTTTCTTGAAAATTGCTGCTTCATCAATATCTGTTATGGCATTGAGATAATCAATTTAGTCAATAGAGGTTTTCTGTTCTACTCAAAGAAATTAATTTATGAGATGGGAATAAGAGATAAATTGCAGAAACTTTTCTTATTCCACCATAATGATTCGCTATATTTTATAACAACTTGTATCATGCAAAATAGGGAGAATGGATGTCTCAACTTCTTACTAAACTAAATAATTATAAGAATATTAAATCCATAATTTATGTATTTATTAATAGAGAAACAAGCTCTTCAACAATCCACAATAGCATATTTTTGTATTTCTGAGATATATTGTAAAATAAATTAATATATATAATTATGTTGAAAAAAAGAATAATAGTTAGTCAATTCGTTCCTAGCTTCATTCCTCTTCGCCAAAATAGTAAATTCCTGATTGTGAAAAAATACAAAATTTCAGCAAAACTCAAGAGGCTGCATCCCAGGAATAAACCTGCCGATCCTCCAATAGATACTGTAGAATAGAAGAATAAATATAAATATAAAATTAATACATCTCCAAAACTAGTTTGGATAAATTTAATATTTATTATTTTTATGATTAAAATAAGATTTATTAATCAAAACCTCCGATCAAAATCTCAAAATTAATCAAAATCTACCATTCACTAAAAACTATGTATTGTACAATTTTGAGATTATTTTCTTAGTATATAATTGACCGTAAGGCCTCGTCCACTAGCACCACCCTCATTCCCGAGATTAGCAATGTCTCGGAAAATTTTATTGATTTAGTGTGTATGTATTATTATTTAATAAATTTTCCAAAAGTTCCTGTTCTTCTCCATACCGATCTACTCTCACCATTCTTCATAGAACATCCATTTCAAAACTCTTTTAGTCATTGTTCATAAATCCGTCATTTTATATTTGACATTAATATATAGTTTATCCCTGTGTATCCATCCTTACAAAAATGTTCTATGAAGTTTTTACGTTAAAATATTACTTCCGCCTGAAATCATTAAAATATTTAAAGTTAGAGTTTAATTTCATATTTGATATAGTTCTTAGCGAACAGAAATTTGATTTGACGTAATATACGAAAGCAAATGTTCATAATAGGATGTTGTAGCTATCTTTAAATTTTGGGAGTCCGAAATACTGGGACAGCGAAGCATCAAGTACACCTCGGACATTTACCTAGCGGTAATGCGGGTCGGTTGATGCGCCCTCAGTTTCTTCATAGTTCAGTGAAGTCTTAGTTTCTGTCTTCTATTAGAAGAAGTTATAGAAGTAATGTATTTCTTATTAGTAAACTAACTACCACCCAACTATTATTACAATGCATTTTAAGAAAAAAGGATTTATTTTTAATATGAAATAATTATGTTATTTTAATATTTTCAACCTTTACCGAAGTTTAGTTGGAAGGATTTAGTTATCGTTTTATTATTTATTTCTTGAAAAGGTATCCAAATTAAAGATGTTTTTTTTTTTTAGCTTTAATTTTTTATTCACTCCTGTCATAATGGTAATGACAACCAGTGAATGTGATGTCGATTGATAAATATAATGTCATGAAAGGCTTGAGAAGGATCAGTGCACAGCGGCACCTCACTCGGCGTGATATCTACATTAGGCGAGGAGGTCCCTCATCCAACTCCTCTTCAGTCTCCTACATACGTTACCTGGCATATCCGTAGTGGACATGTCATTTATAAGTGTATTAGGATGTCCTTGTAAGTTGTCGTGGAATCGTTTGTAATGAGTTTGTATGTGTTCGTTAACAGTCGGCATATGGAGGTCAGTATGTAAGATTATGTTGCTAACGTACCAAGGTGCTTTTGTAATTGTCCTGAATGTTTTTGATTGAAAGATTTGAAGTTTGCTTAAGTGAGTCTTTTTAGCAGTTCCAAATATCTGTGATGCGTAAGTCCAAATAGGTTTTAGTAAGTAATTGTAAGTGTTCAATTTCTGCCTAAGTTTTAGTTTTGAATGTTTCGAAAGAAGTGAACTCAGAATTCTTAACCTTTGATTTAGCGTTTTTCGTTTCTTGGTTATATGTGGCCAGTCATTTTCGTCAAATGTCAGACCAGGTAGTGAACGTGTCTGTCTGTGGAATCTGTGTATTGTCAAGAAAAACTGGAGGGCATGTTTCATGTCGAAGCGTAAATGTGATGTGCTGTGATTTGTCTTGATTTAGTCGGATTTTCCAAATTTTGAACCAGTCATGTAATCTTGTTAAATACTGTTGTAGAGTCTGTGAGGCGTATGTTGGATTTTTGTGTCTTGCTAAAATTGCTGTGTCGTCTGCATATGTCGCTGTTAAAATGTTGGGACTGCAAGGTATGTAATGGGTGTATGTGATATAGAGTAGTGGAGCGAGTACTGAACCTTGAGGTACTTCTGCTGAGATAGACCTGATGGAAGATAGTTCTGACCCGTGTCGGACCGAGAAAAATCTATCGGAAAGGAAGGATTGTAGAATTAGATAGTATGTAGGTGGGAGTATTGTCTTGAGTTTAAAGAGAAGGCTATCAAAAACACTAGCGGATCCAGGTTTTAATTTTAGTGAGGCTTCAGCCCGAAAGCTTTTTTTGTCATAAAAATAACGATAATTACTTTAGAAAAACAGAAAGAAACTAACTACCTATATGAAATGGTGTTTAAGTGATTCCTAAAGTCCTTTTAAATGTAATTACACGAACAATAATACATTAAGAGGTATTTTTTAATTTTTTGTTTCCATAAAAACATGGTTATATTTTACCATTTTGGGGGAGGAGGGCTTTAGCCCGAAAGCCTCCCCTCCCCCCGTAGATCCGCCCGTGATCAAAAATATATGAAAATTTAAATGATTATCTATATATACATGATAGTCAAATTTGAATTACCTAGAAGATCTGTCTGTCCGAACAAAACTTCTCTTTTCAATCTGAAGCGTGGGTATTTGATGAGACCAAGTTTTAAATTTGTACCTAATGACCTAAAAAAAAAGAAACAATAAACATCCTTGTTCAACTAATAATTAATTAACACTGCCGTTTAACATAAAATATTTGGGGTAAATATCTGTCCTTTGTTAATCTCCATGTAATAGAAAATCGTAAAATAAAAAAAAACAACTATATATGGGCACACATTACACGCTATTAGCTAATAATATACTAAGATCGTTCCTGTTTCCCGAAGGTGGAGGATACCATGTCCACTTTTTCATTAAACAATTAATTAACTAAGGAATATATTTTAATAGCTCAAAGTTATAGAAAATAAACTCCCCGGGTAAATACAAAAATGTTACATGGTGGCCTTTATCTCCGGAGTATAAGTTTAGTATCTACGAAACAATTCGTAATAGCTTAAAGTTATGGAGTGTTGGTTCTCGCAAACAAATATATAAATGGACATCGTGTTCTTTACGTCCAGGATATATTCCAATAAAAAAGTCTAATAAACCGCATTAATTCTAAAAAGGTATGTAACTTCCCATTCAGTGACATAAGTATGATTTTGGAGGCCTTTGTAACCACTTTTGAGAATCACTATAAAAAAGTTTAATATTGTACCTAGAGCAAGTAATGTCTAGCAAATCCACCATTTCTTAAATTAAATACCCCATAAGAACATAATAGAATTTACCTAAATTTAAGTGTTTCACATTGAAAGTGGAACTTCACGTTGATTCCTTATTTTAATAATTCCTCAAACAAAGCGTGCCCAAAGCATAAAGTAGTGTGTCCGTTTGTAGGTATGTGCGACTTTTTTATTAAACGGCTCTATTTATTTTTAAGTTTTGTAAATCACAAATTTGAATGTTTTGAAACAATATGAGTACAAAACAATAAAATACATTGAATGTGTTTAATATGTTCGTAATTTGGCAATTAACGATTTACATATCTGATGAATAGACATTACCAGTAATAATTGCTCAAGCATGTTCAATTGGTTTTTGGTAAGCTAGATGTATATGGATATTAATACTTGGTGTAGTACTGGAGTGCAACACCACTAAACAACTGAAGACATTTTTGAAAAGAAATTTTTTTAACTTTTTGTATCTATGCATGGGCGAAGTGAATATAAAAAACTAAAAATATTAAAATTAAAATAGTTTTTAATTTAAATTAATTTAAAAAAAAAAAACATGAAGATAAAGACAATGGTGCTGTCAGAACCGCGTAGCTTCTAAAATTGCCTTGGGCTCTGTCATAGCAACCTCAAGCCTGATTGATTTATTAAAACACTTCACTGTGTGTTAAGAGCTACGGGTATTTCCAGAAGTGAGTAGTCACGCATGGAGTCGTTACTATTCTCTTCTGCAAGCAAAATAAATTTTTTTTTTTCTAGCTGTGTCTACTCTTCTTTAGTTCAGCTTCTCCTAACTTAAATATTTAATACTTTAAATGATCCTACCACGCTTTTCGGCGACTTTTCTAATTCAATATGATCAAAATCCATCCCCTATTTTCGCTTACGAATGAGCAAAAGTATTTACCTTAATAAGCTTAAATTACAAAAACATAATCACTTAGTTCATTCAAACATGTCAGCTCAATTTAATCTCACCATGTCATAGTATTATCAGTGTCAATGAAGTAATTGACGTCGTGGCAAAGAGGAAGGCAAGGGCAGCGCAATTTTTTCCCGGTTGCAGGATCTAAAAGTTTAGTTAAACGTTCTGAAAAATTTAAAAATTTATATTTTAACAAAAAATCTTATTATGAAACATGGTTTTGTAAAGCTGATATTCGATATCCGGTTACCTGTATGTTTCTGTAAGCATTGCATGCCATTGAAACCACAAATTGGATATTGTCCTGAAACCAAAAGAAATGAAATAAGAAATAATAAGTGTCTAAGGACGATTTTAAAACAACGATCAAACCTACCAAAAATTTAAAATGTTCAATAGTTTAGAACTATTGAAACTCCTATAGTATTTTTATTCTTGTCTAAACGATCTCATAGTTTGAGATATCTCAGTCTGCATTTCTGCTTTCTTTTTTATTTATATCAACACAAAGTAGTAGAAGTATTTGCTGTTCTAAAGTAAATTGTGGTCCTTTTACTCATTACCAAAATGGCTCCCCACAAATGTCCTATTAAATTCTGGAAAACCCCAAGGCTGTCGTCAACACGACAATGCAGATCCATTATCTTGGAACTCATAAAATTATGAGTATTTATTGGCGTAAAATTATGGTAGTTATTGGCGAGTATTTATAATGATTTTACCATTATAATGGTGGAAAAAAATATGCTTTTATGCTGGTGAATAATAATTAAAATATGCATTTTTTGTGGGGCATCTAATAGTCTTTATTTAAATCAACAAGATTTTCTTTATCATGACCTGTACCAAGATCCTAGAAAAACAAATGAACATATTTTTTATATACAATTTAATTTTTTTCCATGGCTTTGTGACGTCCCATTATCGTCAGCGGACTATTTACGATTAAGGCTGATTGCCTTAAATTTGACGTGAAATAAGTCGAGGTAGAAGGATTATCTTAAATAACAAGATAATTGAAAGATCTAGTAGATAAAGCCGGTAACTTGCGTTATATGAGTTCTGAGAAAACTAAATTCAAATCAGCTTTAAGCACTGGAACAAATATAAATTGTGATCTCTATCAACAAGCCAATAAACCAAATACTGAATTTATGTGGCTGGAATGAGAAAATATTTTACATAAACGAGGAAAAAACTTTACGCCTTAATCCTCAGATATTATTATTATCCTTAGACATTTTTTCAAATGTTTCACATATCAACTTGACGCTCTTTGAGAGAAAAAAAAATTTTTTAATTTGTACAAACGTTTCGACCCAAACATGTGGGTCATCTTCAGGGCGTGGTTCGAGCACTGAAGATGACCCACATATTTGGGTCGAAACGGTGGCACAAATAATAATAAAAATTGTATAATGGCGTCCTGACTATTAATCGCCCATGAGAAAAATTATTTTATCATTACAGGTTATGTAGGACGAAATTTTAAGTTTTAAATGTAAGACCCATCAGTCACAATGGAATATTAAAAAAATAAATGTTAAAATATTCCGAATAGAATTTAACTCAACATCAGAAATGACATTACAATTATCATCGTGGTTTACGTTTCTTGAATTATGTAATAAAAGTAAAATCGAATCAATATGTTCAGAGACAAAAAAAAAAAGTAAAACGAGTAACCTGGTAATAAAGTATGAACGTCGTGAAAAAGTTCTATTTACGTGAATAGCCTTATTTATTTTTTTTTCCTTGCCTAGTTTTGTGTTATTTAGGCCTAACTGTTTTGTTTCATGCTATTTCGGCATGAGAGAGGAGGGTGTGGTGAGTTGGGCTTTTCCCCCTTCTCCAATCCTTGGTTCTACCTGCGAAAATATCCGAATGTTCTAGGTGTCAATTCAATCAGATAACTTCATGTCTGCCTTGGCCGATGACATGTCAGGAAACGTGTATCTTGCAGTGGAGATACATCGCAGGAATACCCATTACGGAAAAAACTAAACAATTTCGTGAACCGAGTTCAAAGGAAAAGCACCGCCTAGATTTTACACACAAATAACCAGAATATGCAATAAAAACCCGTATCTATTGGAGAAAGTAAAGTTCACGTAAAATTGAACAAAAGAAAAGTATTTCACCAGAAATCAGTTCCAAATTATTAAAGAGAGATTTATTAACACCAGGTATGGGCCTGATGAAGATTTAGTGTAAAATAAAGCAATGGCTGCTTCTGGATCAAAACAAAGATTCTTAAAATGTTACAGCAAGATAAATTATATTGGAAAATATATATTACAAATCAATTATAAAATGCGATTCCAAATGCCACAATAATCCTACTTGTGTAAATAATAAATAGTAGACTTTCTCAATAATAAAAAACATCTACTTTAATATTTCAATATTTAATGTTTCATGTAGATTGTTGCTAAAGTAGAAACCTGGTTTAAAATTTGATGTTGTTTATAAGATGCCATTATATTTATTTAAGGATTTAATTAAGACTTTAGAATATTTTCTAATAAATAATAAAGTTATTATAGCCTCATTTCATTATTAACTGACTGATTTTAAAAATAACTTTCAGCTTTCTCTATCAAACAAAATTACCTTAACAATTACACTACCAAGAACTGGATTTTTAGAATTATTAAGAAGTAACAAAAAATTTAAAATCTATAATCAAAATTGTTATTTTACATTTTACATATCTTATCGTTAAAACTTATATTTTTTACTTCAGAAACTATAACCTAACCGTTGCAGTTTTGTGATTAATGGTAATATATTTGTAAATTATTTTAATGATTTAATAATAATGATTTAAACAGATTTAAGATCACTTAAGATATCACAGATTTAAGATATACATTTTCAATGTATATTAAAATAAAATATAAAAATATATTAAAAGCACAGGCGGATCTACAGAGAGAGTAGGAGGAGGGGCTTTCGGGCTGAAGCCACCCCCCAAAATGCTAAAATGTAAACCCTCTTTTATGGAAAAAAATATTATAAAATTATCTCTTAAAGTATTATTGTTCGTGTAATTAATTACATTTAATAGGACTTCAAGTATCACTTAAACACTATTTCATATCGGTAGTTAGTTCCTTTTTTTCCAAAGTAATTGTCGTTATATATATATGAAAAAAAAACAACTTATTGGGCTGAAGCATCCCAAAATTAAATCCTGGATCCGCTAATGATTAAAAGTATATAAATGGTTAAATATATAAAATAAATAGGCTCAAAATGTGTAAAGTTACTAATTATTATTCAAATTAACGTGTATTATATTTTGTGTGTATTTTATTGTATTTTGTATTGTAACGTGTATTTTGCTCTCCTGGCATTTCATTTTACAAATAGTTTTAATATTGACTAGTAGGCCCGTGCGAAAAATTCGCACAGCATATTGTTATCAAATGTCAAATTAATAATAAAATAAAATAATGCAAGGTATCAAAAGATAAAGAAATCAAATGTTACTTTATCGATAAATATAATCGACAAAGAAAACAAAAATTAATTTAAATCTTCATTTTTGTTTGGAACCAACATGTTCACAAATTTCAGTAAGCTGTATCTTTGCTAAAAATAGTCCGATTTCAATGATTTTTTTTCCTTTTGTAGGGGATTGAGTAATCTTTTATATAATCATGAGCATAACCATGATGACAGGGAAAAGTGTGTAATTTTTTAGTTATTCGCAAATAAAGTTTGTTTTCTTTCATAACTTGTTTGTCTGAATTTTCGGAGTGATTAAACTATTTTGTCCGCCTGAAGCAGAAGGAAACCTTCGAAATTGGTGGCTCAATGAGACTTGGTGAAAAATTAACGATGGTATGGCTTGCCGATCAAAAACACCATCGATAAATAATATAAACTCCTCCTCTCTCGATCTTAGATACCTCAAGTCGATGAAATGAGAGATGTATTCAATGACAGTAATACAATTAATGTTAGGCTGTGTGGATGCGAACCCTATACCTTGCGTTATCTCGAAAATAGTGCGTTTTTGGGCTTAAAAACGCATGATCCGATAATTCCGGAGGAACTATCCGGGTCTTGCTGTACGCATCAAAATCTTCAAGGTCAATTTGTCCCGCATCGATCTACAGACCTACCACCGTTCCAGTATTGAAGCCTAGCAAAATGTTTGTATCGACTTTATTTATTTTAGAAAGAAAAGCAAAAGTGGAGAATACGATTCGCTAACAAAACGATTCGCTAATAAAATCGTGAAATTCTGAATCCAACGATACCCCATTCATGGTATTTGAGCATGACAGGAGCTTATATTTGGTATAAATCCGATTTCGAGCCTTACTGTAATAATATATGTGGGGATTGATATATATATGATATTGATATTGATGTTTCTGAAAACTGTTTATATGAACTTTTTTGTAGCTCTTGGGGTCTGCTATAATTCCTATAAAAATTTCACTCTACTTACGGGAGACGCTGTATATATATAGAGAGAATCACTTTATTATCATAAAAGGGTGCTGCCCAATTACATTGGGTTGCTTTAAACACAGCATACTTATTAATCGCTACAGACAATTTTCCAAAACTAATATACAATTATATAGTATTAACAACATATATGAGCATAATATACAATTTTTTTTTTTTTTTATCTATATATATATTTTTTTTTATCATAATTTTTTTCCTATATTTTTATTTATTTTTTTTATTTTATTTATTTATTTATTTTATTTTTACTATTTCTTTAATTCACTTATTAGCACTATACATCCCCTTCTGTTCCTTCTCTCACTCTATACATTTTTCTCCTCTCTTTTCCTAACCTAATTCATAACATTCATACAAATACATAAAGTGCAGTGGACGTGGTCAATAAATAATGTAAAAATGCTGCAAAACACGCATGCCTCCCCCCATGAAAAACTCTCTATCCATGCACATGGTGATGGATAATTCCCAGGGAGTCAAGGATTATGTTCTCTGCCAACCTTGCCACGTCCTTTATGTCGACACCAAGGCCCTCCATGAAGCTCCTTGTTGAGTCTGGTATCGTTCCGCGAGCTCCGAACCAAAGGCCTCTCACGTGGAACTCTCTCGGCCCGAAACTCTCGCGGAACTTTTCACTAAGGAAAGGGATGCATTTCTCATATGTCTGTTTTTTCTCCCTTTCCACTTTTCCTGCCTGATCGAGGTCGTTGGTCTCATATCTCACGGTCGGATCCAAAATCATCGCCGACTTTCCCGTCTTAGGGAATGCCACAATGTCGGCATATCGGGTGGATCCATCCGTATCTATACAATATACTTCCTCGAAACAGGCGTAATCTCTCTCTATAAGGAGCCTCATCAGTTCATGTTTGACTCTGTGGTGACGGCGCGTTATAAGGAGGGAGTTGTTGGGGCATTTTCCAAGCACATGTGCTGGTGTTTCTGGCTCTCTGTCGCATTTGCGACAGAGGGACCCAACTTCTCTTACCTGTCCGCTGACACCTGGGACTCCACGCAGGGGTGCATAATTAATATTCAGTTTCAGGGCATTTGACCATTCAGACCCAGAAAGTACTTGCTTATCATACATGTATTTGTTGGCTTTCGGGGTCTCTTTAAAATGGCGAACTCCAATGCCCTGCCACCTGCAATTGGTCCATTCCTCAAACGAATTTTCTCGAAGCGACTGCCGTAGAGCTCTCATATTCCGAATACCCCGATCAACCCCCAATCTCTCGGCACATTCATCAACCTCAGCCGAATAATCAAAGATCGACTGAAAAAGGGCATCGGGCACATTGGACAGTCGCTGAGCAATGGACCAATGTTGTAGAGGAGCCTCCCATTGGCAGCGGATTAATCCTAATCCTCGATACCTCCTGGGAGAGTACAACATCGCCGTGGAGGTGTTCGCAGGGAGTCCAACAATAGCCTTCACACTCCTGCGAATCATGGTGTCGATGCCGTCAAGTATGGCAGGACGCAGCTTTGTGAGGGGCGCAGTTTGGAGAGGGTAAGTAAGACCCGGGAACAGATATTGGTTGACAATGTTTAGCTTCTGCTCCGGCTTCAGCAAGGGAGAGGTAACCAGTTTATTCAGATTTTCGTTCAATTTGGTCACCGAATCTTCGTTGAACTGTAGCTCTCCCGAGAATGTACATCCTAAATACTTGATTGTATCTCCATTCTGCAATGTTTGGATGTACTCTCCGTTCTCAAGGGAGAGCATCGCTGTTTCCAGCTCTCCTTTATTTAGAACGATGCCCACGCTTTTTTGAGGATTAATAGCCAAACCAATTTCCTCAAAAGTCCTCTGAACGCTGCCGATCACTCTTTCTGCAGCCCCCTTGTCACGCGCTGACACGGCCTGGTCATCCGCGAAACCTGTGAGGACCACACAACCTTGGTCACTTTTTAACTTGTATCCAAATTTTTTGGAAAATTCTTCATCGCACAGGTCGCGATAGAGATGATCGATGGCCAGGTTGAAGAGCGACGACGACAAGGGGCCGCCTTGGGGTACCCCGCGCAGCACTTTGATTTGGCTAGTTGCGTGAACACCGTTACTAATTTTGATTGTGTTGGTGCAGAGGAGAGCCGATATAACACGTTTAAGATCCGGCGACACACCTCTTGCTTCCAAGGAGCTCACGATATGATTGTGGCCAACATTGTCAAAAGCACCGACAACGTCAAGGAATACCACCGCACAATCTTTTTTCATAATCTTTGCATCTTTCAATACAGCGTCGATAATCCTTGCGTTGACGTGCGTTCCCGGGAGGCCTTTTATAAAGCCTCTCTGATTCCTGTGGAAGGTGACCTGCTTTCTTAGTTCATGGTCCAGAACCTTCTCTATGATTCGGCGCACAATAGAATAAATGGTGATGGGCCTCCAGGAAGGGATTTTATTTACATCACCTTTCCCCTTATATATTAGTATTGTGCGCCCCTGTCGAAGTGGTTCTGGGACATAGGCCACCTTCAGCATTATCTCCGCAATTACTCTGATAATATTTGCTACATCAAAATATTTAATCGTGCGGATCAGAACTCCATCAGGCCCCGGCGATGTGTCCATTGATGTTGATTTAATGGCTCTCTTGACGGCTTCTAGATCAATGGACACCAAATTTGGCATCGGGGCGCACTGTTCGTAATCCGCACGCTTGCGGAGATTTTCGCTCTCAAAGAGGTCTCTATAATGTTTTTCGATATCGGCCATCTTCAGAGGACACCGCTTAGGAGCGTCGGCATTCATTACGGTTTGCACGACCTTTTTCCTTTTATTATAATAATTATATTGTGCAACCTCATATTGATACTGTTCTTGCCGACGACTCCTGTCTACTTTGTTCGCTCTTTGCGGATTTGAGACTTGTCCAGCACCCTTGTCAGTTACTTTAGTTTTATTTTTTTTCCTCAATCTGTAAAATTTGACGGCTGGGTGCTGGGGACCTGGCAGTTCCGCATTGATATTCTTGAGAAATTTCAGGAACCTGCCTACGGCCTCATCAAAATCCGCAATATTTATCGTGCTTTCTTTTGAGAGGTTCTTGAACACAGTAGACCATCCGATAATGTCCTCTTTTATTTTTGATACCTCACCCTCTCCATTTTTAGGCCCTAAAACATTTTTCACTATGCCCCTCAGTGTATTGGTATTAGCCTCCCTGGGGTGCTTTTTGGCAATATGGGTTCCTAGACCTCTTTCACCCTTAAAAGAAAGCCCACATATGGGACAAACTTTATTATTAGGGCGTAGAACTTCTTTCTCCTGCTCTCTGTTCGCTTCCTCGACATTCTGTGGAACATTTGGCAATGCTGGGAAGACGTCATCTATCGAAACTGTCTTTCCCAATAGTACACCTTCTGTGTCTGGCCATTCGACTTTTACAAATTTCTTTTCGCCGCCCTCCGCGGCATCCACAGACATCACAGAGGCAACAACAGCCTCCTGAGCAGGTCCTCCAGTTCTCAGAACCCATACCCTCTGGCCAATCTCGACTTCATTCATTGTCCTTAGGTCCACTCAAAATCCAATATCCCCCCTAGAGACCATGCGTACTACACGCTTGGTTAAAACAAACCATCTAAAGGAGAGTGGACCCGTATACAAATAAATAAAAACTAAACGGGAGAGACATGCATATATGCCAACATACACACATAAATATCAGATTAATAATATAAAATGCTTAAAAGTAGTTAAAATGTAAAATAAATAGAGCCCAAGTTAAAAAGGTTAATCAATAAGTTAAAATCTATCTTAAAACTAAGCTAAAATATAAAATGAAATTAAAATCTATAGACTCTATTGCTTAAAATTAAGTTTAAATATATAAAATAAATTATGGTAAAATGTTAAAATCTATAAAATCAATTTATTAAAAATAAGTCACAATATAAAATCAATAGAGCCCAAGTTAAAAAGGTTAATCAATAAGTTAAAATCTATCTTAAAACTAAGCTAAAATATAAAATGAAATTAAAATCTGTAGACTCTATTGCTTAAAACTAAGTTAAAATATATAAAATAAATTATGGTAAAACGTTAAAATCTATAAAATCAATTTATTAAAAACAAATTGAAATCTACAATTAATATAATATGAGTTGATCAATAATGGATTAATAAATAAGTTAACAAGTAAAAACAAATTAAAATATACAATTAATAAAATCTAGGTTAAATAGTAATGTATTAATAAATAAGTTAATGAATAAAAACAAATTAAATATATAAAATATATTGTTAAAAATTAAATAAACACACCCACGTCCACTTAATAAATAATAAATAAAATTGAATAAATAGATCAATTGATAAAGCTAAATACTAATTCTTTTAAATAATAATTCATTAATTTCAATAATCTAGCTTTCCTGTGATCAGTTTTTTTTTAAATAAGAGAGGAGAGAGAAAAAAAATGATAACAACAAAATAGGTTGGGCTCTTTCGGTGACAGCTGTTGGTATTGATAAGACGCCACTGACCTTGCTGGATGGAGGCGGCCGCTGAGAGGTGGAGGGGGCCTACAAGTCCTATTCTGCACAGCGATAAGGACCCCGGTCCCACAGGCACGTTGAGTTCTTTACCTCCTGGTCCTGGCGAAGTTCTTTGCTTGATTTTTTCGAAATTCAAGCAGCAGGTCTCCAGCATACGTCTTCGGTCACATGTCAAGTTTTGGCTCAATTGGGCGAATAAAACTCTATCAAAAAGGACACCGCCGTGGAGCCGATGTTTCTTAGTCACCGGCTAGAGCCGAACTCCAAAATATATATATTATTTCTTTTCTCCCCTTTCTAGCCTTTTTAGGCTATGCGAGGATTTCCCGGCGAGCGAATTCTTCTACAGTTAAAAGTTCCTCTGGCACTGGGATTTGAAATTTCAATCTTAATAAAAGATTAAGCGATTTAATTTCGTAATCTTCGGGATATTATCTGGTTAACGCGTTAACCCGCACCCTTAATATTCGAATATATATCTATACGTATATACTGTAATTGTTTTTAAAATTTATGATTTTAGTAATAATTTGTGATATTTAACTTCAGTTGCATCTTACCAACTGGTCGATAAAAATAGGGCATACAGTTGCAAAGTTTGAAACATTCCCTTATGCGGCACTCCATCCTGCAAAGATTGTAACTGTAAACGGGACTAGTGAGAAGATTAGATTCATGTTGTAGTCTGCACTTCCTCTGCTGAATCTTGAGTTTCTCTGCTGCTTCCGAACTGACAATACTCAAAGCCGTAAGGTCCAGCGTCTTGTATGATTTGTTATATGATTCTAGCTTCGTCAAGGCTATGTCAGGGAACTCTGATGGACCATAAATAAACATCTGCAAAATAATCATTCATTAAATTAATTTCTTTTATGGATGCGGAATAGTCATTTTAAGGTAAATCATAGACTAACATAATAACACTATTCCTTTAAAAACCGTAGAACTGCCATGTCATTCTTTGTCATGAATTTCATGACAAGACTAAATTGGCCCTGTTTGAATCAAAGAAATTTTTTTTAAGGGATAAGTGTGATCCTCTTAGGAAATTCCGTCTTCAAGTTGATGATTTATTCGCTATATTTGGATTAACGAAAATCTTCCAGAATTTATCACCATGAGTCAATCAACTTCATATATATATTAACTTTTGCACTGTTTATTATTTCATGTCTCATTTATGTGCGAATTTCATTACGAAATCTAATTTGCCCTTTTCATCACAATCCATCTTCATCTCGGAAGAATTGTCTTAAGTGAGAAGTGTTAATTGACATTCAGTTTTGTTTTATCTAAAATTTACACCAAAGATAAACGATGAAAACAGTTGTACCTGATTTTGTATCATCAGTTAAAAATTTAAACAAATCTCCAGTGAAAAAGAAGTCAACTTCCTTCTAATTAACTAGTTCATATTTTCTTATCAATTCAGATAATTGTTTCAATCGAATCCATGTTCATTAGCTTCACAAATATCTATGAGAAAATGCCTGAGGCTTACAGCAGTGCAAGCTGTTATTTAGATGAGTGGAAATTTAATTATTTTTTAGTGTTCATTTCGACAGTTTTCGATGAGATTTCTATAAAAAGTTCTGATAGTCGTAAACTTTTTTTTTTGGGTTCTCCCATTTCTGGTCTTTTAGGTTACATGTTTTTTTTCTAGGGCCACGGGAGATGCCGGGGGATTAATGACAGAGTTAAAAGCCTCCCTAGAACCGGAACGCAAACTCGTAAATATTTTATAGTAACTTCTGTCAAGCAGTTTATCTTCTGTCAAGGTTATCTTCTCATCAGGTTATCTTCATCATCAGGTTATCAGGTTATCTTCTGTCAAGCTTTTTATCCTTGATAAAATAATTACAAGTACGCGTCCCGATGTTGGGAGAGGTGGCTTTTTTAACTCTGACATTAATCTCCCGTTCTATCGCCTGTCCGGAAAAACGTTCCATAGCTTAAAAGGCGAGGCGAAAAGTTCTTTATGAATGTCTTGAAAATATAGAAATTTCTTACTGCTCCTTTCCGTATAGTCTCCATATCTCAAGCCATTGTTCACATTTGGGACTACCATTTCTTTTGACCACCATATGCATCTTCTTAACCTTCATCAACCGAAAGCAGTATTACCATGCTTATAGTTTGAAATTCCTTGTAAAATCAATGAAAAACATTATGAACTGTGTGCTCAATAGAGACAGAGAGGTAGTGCGTAACGGAGGATAGACAAATTACTACTAGGATAAATACAAATTACTTAATTTTACAAAATGTTTACAATTCAAAATCATAAGAATAAGATTACAGAAATCTTTAATTTAATTTTATTTTTAATACGCCTTTAATAAAATTTCCCGAGGTGAAATACAATCTCATTTATATTAAGTTTTAATGTATTTTATGATAAAAATAAAATAAAAATTTTAGGTAAAAAAAATCATTCATAACTAACAATATAACAATTCATTTTTGAGTTTTATATATATATATATATATATATATATATATATATATATATATATGTATGTATGTATGTATATATATTTAATTATCAGAAAAACAAGTTCTCCTTTCTTCATAAATTCAAAATGGAGAATACTGAAGTAATCTTACAGTATAAATCAGCAAATATCGTATATGTATTTAAAATCAATTACCTGATATCCAGAATTCATGTTCCTTAATTGTGCAAATATATCCCCATCTAATGGGCTACTTTGGAAAACCGGAAAATGTCCAAGATTGTACCAGCTGTTAGTGTCCCAATAACTGCAAATCATAAATAATTTTTTTTATAAAACTATTTTACTAATTAGAAGTATTATTGTTAAGTTTAAAAGTTTAAAAAATTAAATTGTATATAAAAAATATGTTCATTTGTTTTTCTAGAATCAGGCCATGATAAAGAAAATCTTGTTGATTTAAATAAAGACTATTAGATGCCTCACAAAAAATGCATATTTTAATTATTATTCACCAGCATAAAAGCATATTTTTTCCCACCATTATAATGGTAAAATCATTATAAATACTCGCCAATAACTACCAGAAATCAGTTGAACTCCAATTGAGTGAGTGAGTGCAAAGAGTAACTCGGATGTTTGATGATGGAAGGGAACGTTCCTTCAAAAAGATCCACTTTTGAGTTTTGTTGGAGTGTTGCAATAAAGTAGTGGATGATTATGTAGAGTTGGCTGAGAGTAACTTGAGTTATCGGATTAAGATGGTATTAGACTGGCTATAAGAAAATTAAATAACAATAGAGCTCTTGGATCGTTTGGATTTAGAAAACATAAGATTTCGCATTTTGTATTACTTTTTCGAGCATTCTATAAAAGTCATGAGGGATATCAATATTGTTTAAACATTTTAAAAGTTGAAAAAATATTGATTTTTATTAAATTGTGGCTTTTTTGTTTGTCATTATCTTATTTTTAAGTTATATTAGAATGGCAGGACGAAGAAGAAACAGAACTAACAGTCTCGTTAGTCATAATAAATATTTCTTTAACGGGTTCGATGAAACCATTCCACCCCTGAAACGATTCGGAATGGTTCCACCAGGAACAGTCTTTCTCGTTCTGAGTGGTCTTGAATTCCTCCCTGGAACGCCTTGGAATGGTTCCACCAGGAACAGTCTTTCTCGTTCTGAGTGGTCTTGAATTCATCCCTGGAACGGCTTCGGAATGGTTCCACCCGGAACAGTCTTTCTCGTTCTGAGTTGGTCTTGAATTCACTCCTGAACGCTTCGGAACGGTTCCACTCAGAACGGTCTTTCTCGTTCCACCCGGACTGGTCTTTCTCGTTCACCCGGAACAGTCTTCCTCGTTTACCCGGAACAGTCTTCCTCGTTCCGAGTAGTCTTGAATTCCACCCTAGAACGGTTAGGAATGGTTCCACTCGGAATGGTCTTTCTTGTTCCACTCGGAACGGTTTTTTTCGTTCACCCGGAACAGCCTTTGTCGTTCCGAGTAGTCTTGAATTCATCAACCCTTGAACGGTTCGGAATGGTTTCTCCCTGGAACGCCTTGGAATGGTTTCACCCGGAACAGTCTTTCTCGTTCCGAGTGGCTTTGAATTTCATCCTGGAACGGTTCGGAATGTGTTTCTTGTTCCATCCGAAGGAGTCTTTCGGCGTTCCGAGGGCCTTTGGAATCTCGTTCCATCGGAATGTGAACGGTTTTACATTACATTGCGTTTTCGTTCCAATCTGACCTTTCATTCTAGCATCTGTTTGGAATGATTATGATAGGGATTAAGTGTCTACGTGCGTTGTTATTTTTAGTTTAAATTAGTAAGTCTTAAATTAATTAAATTGTGCGTATAACAAAAAAAGTAATTAGGAAACAAAAATGGATTTTTATTAATTAATATTTTTCTGTAAGGAAATATTTAAGAAAAATTAAGACAAATATGTGAATTTTACCAGCCAAATAATAGTTGTATTAAAAAAATAAAGCTAAAAACAAACAATTCTATAATATAAAATTTAGGATGAATTAAAAAACCAAAACGGTAAAAACTTTTTATAAATTAATTCCGAAATTGGTATTTAAAAACAGCAAGTTTTACTTTAACAGCTGATAAACGAGTCAGACGTTCGTTAATCAACATGCCATCCACTTTTGAAAAGCATGACCCCTTTCTGGGCACGCCTGGAAGAAGGAGCATGCATAGCTACCTAGGATGAATCGATTGTTTGTGGGGGCACTAGGGATAACGTCGAATCAATTATTTTCACTCCTCGCCATTATGAGAAGTGATAATAGGTTACAGACTCACCTTGTTATAGTTCTTTGTTGTAATCTTAAGTTTGTCCTGTTTATATTATTAGAAATGATATTGAACTTACATTTCGTATAATTGATATTAAACCAGAGTTATTTAAATAGAAACGAACCAGTTCCCCGCACACATACCCCAAAAACTAATAACCAAATAAAAATAAAAATTAATGAAAATCAAATTATTACATTTAGATAACTTTCTAATTAGCATGCCTTTGCAAATATTAATATAATTACCTGGGATCATTATAATATGTTGAGTCGGAATTGTAGGAGTAGCAAATGCCAAGCTCAGAGACGAAATTATTGAGGTCTAGAACATTATAATGCTCGGGGTTACTGTTGCTGACCCTGTAGACAAACGGATACTTGGATAGAATAACCGCCTTAAGATAATGGCGTGGATTTAGTTCTTTGAAATCGAATGACAGTTCATCAAAGTGTCCATATGTAACGTTGCTCAATTCAATCAGGAACTGTTTGAAGCCTTTCTTGTCTTTTACGTAAGAAAACCTGGAAATAGTAATATTTTTATAAATGACGTCTCCTAGAAGTCTTTGAGTTAGGAGGAAACTTTATAATCATGGTTACGAAATTTCGTCATAAAAACTCTCAGAATAGAAACTTACATGGCATTATTAACGGTATTTTGCAAGGTTTCCTCTGTGTATTTTGAGTGAGGGCAGACTGCGACTGATGGGAACGAGGTATTCCATTCCTTGTAGTTCCTTTCCATTGACACCACTGTCGGGTTTTCCTGAAACCTCTTCCAAGTTTGTAAACTAAGTTTTGTGGCTCCCCAAATCGCCATTGCAACCGCTACACACCATACTGCACTTGAAAGTGTTCCATCATAATTAAAATATAGATAAATGATAGGTAGTCAGGAAATATCATACAGTGTTCTGATACCTATACTGTCTCAATAGAAAAATAAATAAATCTTCTGATTTCAAGAATATCATAGGTTAGAATTCTGAGACCTGGGTCTAATATTTTTCAAACTATTACCACCATAATATGTTTCATTGAAATCGGTGATCACATGTCCGTATCCTCCCTGAGAAATATCTGCAGATGATCCAAAATAGTAGCCCTATTTGAATAATACTTTGGAATGATATTCTCGATAATTCGCTTTCTGTTGGGTTTAGAAAAAAATATATGATAATTAAAAGCTGTATAAGATTGAATCTGACTATTTTTTATTTATTCACTTTAAAAAGGACATATTTAGCGTAAACGAAAAAAAGTTCGAAATTTCAATGATTTTGGAGCACTGCAGCGAACCCAAAGGACTTTCAAGGGCAGAAACTTGGATTTTTTATATTCACTATATACCTAACCATATAAAAAAGAAATTTGAATTACCCGACCTCGTGTAAGCTAGACCCCCTTTTTTGTGCTAATTTGATTGGACTATTGTGCAATAGCACATATAATTGAAATATAAGAATAACAACCAATTTTGTTAAAACCGCTTTATAAATATTATTTACTTTTCATATAAAATTCATCAAAATACTTGTTTTAATAGTTACATACTTTTAATAGTTTTTTTTCATAGGCAACCGCATGCTCTCAAACGCGAAAGCACATAATGAGAGAAAAAATGAAATTTAGTTAGAATTCTTAGTTTAAATAATTAATACCAATAGCTCCGGTTAAATGTCACCGTCAAGTATTGATAAAATCATACAATTTCCATTTAAATATTAAATATTATTTTTTTTCTTATTTTCGTGATATGAAACGAACCTAAATTGACCTAAACGAAGTGAAGGTCGCCTCGCAGTTGTCCGATTGTGCTAAAATTTGCAAATTCCCTTTTGGTTTTTGTTAGTCGAAACGAGCGGGGGGTGCCTCGCGTCAAAGTCCCCTGATTTGAACGTTTAGAATGTTGTTTTTTCTTGAAACTTTTTTATAAAAGAACGAACAGCCAAAAGAAGTGCCCATTTTGTTTTCATTCTAAAGTTCAATAGTTATGATAAAATTTAACGGAATTGACAAGCAGTTCGTTAGCTCTTACTATTTTTATCGATTCACTGTATGTAGTAGTAAATTACCATGGATAGTAATATTAGTTTTAGTTCATTAGATATCTTTATCATATTTTATGATAAACAAGGAAAATATTTTGAGACCAAAGGAAATCGTGTCATTCATTGATCATTCATTCATCATTGATAGCGTCATTTTCTTTGTCCATTGTGAAAGCCGTGTCGTCAAAGCCTTGAGATTCCCCCAACACTTAGTCATTTATGATAATTGGAGGATAAAAAATACAGGGCAACTTATTCACCCCATGTTATCCTTATTTTAAGTTTTATTTCTTGAATTAATTAAAACAAATTATTGGGTCATTATTAAACATTTTATTAAAAGTATGATTTTGTAAATGGAAGTACGTATGGACAGAAATAATACGAGTATGTTCTCGTATTGAAATAGAAAATGATTAGCTATTGTTTTTATTTTCATGTTTTTGATAAGTAATCTTTAATATCATCCCAAGAAAATTATAAACAGACTTAAAATAGAATTATGGTTCGTATGTATTTTTTGAAAGATTTACTGGTTGAACAAAGTAAAATTTTTATTTTAAAAAATCACAGTTTTTCATTCTTAACTTTTTACAGCCTAAAAAGTCAGATTTTTTCGACATTTTTTTGTTATTTCACCTATAACTCCTAAACGATGCATCAAAGCGAAAAATGTATAGTTTGATAAATAGAGAACGTTAAATTTTGCGTCGAAGGAGTACATAAACTTTAATTTGGCAACGTGGTAAGGTATAAAATGACGTAACCAAATTATAAAGTATATGTACTCATTCAACGCACAACTTGATGCATCGTTTAGGAGTTATAGGTGAAATAACAAAAAAATATCGAAAAAACTGACTTTTTGTACTGTAAAAAGTATTCCCTTGGTGGCTCGCTTTAGCAATTTTGTTTTTTAAATGTCTAAATCCATATATACAAGATAAAAAAATAAAAACTTTTCTCACATTTTTCGAATAGATTTTCCGTTTCGATCCTCAAATCACTGGCCTAATACTCTTTAAATCAGCTGCCATTGGTTCGGGAATGGCAGACAAGGTGCTTTTTACTCAGAATCACACACTTTCGTAATTTACAATCAAATCTTCGCCAGCGATGAGGTCGATTTTTAGCCTTATATCATCATATAAATTATTAAGCGTATGGGGCATTTGTATGTAGGATGTTTGTATATCTGGTTACAGTTCAGAGGAATTTTTTTAATTTATATATATTATTTATATAAATTATAAATAAATTTATATTATTAAATTTATAATTTATATTAAATTATAAATATATTTATATAAATTACAAATATAATTTTTATTTATATAAATTATATATATTGTTTTTGACAATTTGAATGAAAACCTTGAATTATCTCTGACTACAATTTTGTAAAGCAAAACAGAGAAAATTCTGATTTACTCTTCATTAGGAACTTTGCCAGTATTTTATTTATTATAAATCCTGCAGATCTTAGAGACAACACTTTTTGTATTAATATTTTCTGATATTTTGTTGACATATTCCTTGAACATTTCGTTTCATGGTTCTATTTGATCGCCGTATTCCATAATTCCACCAGAGGGTAGAAGGTATCCTTCAGATAACTCATAATGACCGTATTATATTAACCTTTGTTATTACATGTTTTAATAATGTATATTCAACTAATAGTTCATTTTCATTTGTACAAGAATATATTAAAATAATTTTACGACACTTTTGAAACTTTCATTCACTAATAAATAATTTAAAATTTATTTATAGATGTCATTGATGGTTGCGAGGCTTGGTAAAATTTGTATACTCACTGTTCTACAGGATGCCTTCTCCTTGCTGTGATGTGAATGAAACCATGAAGTGATGAGAATTCTAAAAACACTCTCAATACAAACCATACAGATTTTATCCCTTTAACTGTATTGCTCTTCTTAGCCCTTTTTGAAATGTTAGGGCTTGATGATTTGCCAATCATGGATGACGCGGAGTTCATTTTGTTGGAAATCAAAATCAGTTCTATAAGGAATGACACGATAAACCCGTGACCATCCGCTTTTAATGATTATTAATATCTTGATATCACGGATTTATTATGAATACTTAATAACTGCGTGATCCAATCCTCTATTGGCAAACATGAGAGCTGATAATTACCATGACACTTTTGTTTTTAATGTGATATGAAATATGTTTTGATATGAAAAACATTCTTATGTTAATATGAAAAACAATACTATAATTTCTATAATTATTAATATTGATATGTTTTTACATTATTAATATTATTTTTTTTTTTTTTTAAGATTTGAATGTAATTCAAGAAACATTGTTTATTCTAAAAAAATAAAAAAATTATAACAGCACAATTAGTTAATATAATAAGCACCCAATAATCTCAATATAGAGACATTGTTTTGAACTGGAACCTTATTGGAACCTAAAAAACTTGATTTTTGAAACTTCCATTGACAACTGAAACGATTGAAAATTCTTTGTAAATTAACTTACAACTTTTCGCGGTTTTTAAAAACTTGTTCCTTTGGTTTCATCAGGTACCCCCTGACCTTTTAAATGTATGCAATGAGTTTCCTCTTCCGCCGCCATTTAGGTCCAAGGCTTACCTTCGTGTAAGTCAATGCGGGACGCTCCAAGGACTGCATTGTCGTAACCTGCATTATGTTATTTGGTAATTATTCCAGTGAATGAATGAGTTCCATAAACAATATACGATATTATTATAAACTCATTTGGAAATCGTCATTATTTTTTTTAGCGGTTAGCATGCACGAATTAAGTGGTAAGCGATCGGCTATTTTACCATGGTCTGCTCCAAAAGTTAAACCAAGCAGGATTTTCAATATTCGTTTACTTTTTTTTTTGTCCAATTTTTAGTATAATGTTGGACATGGTTTCCATTTCGTTTTTTTCTTTACTGAATCTGGGTGGAATACGATCATAACTGGGTCAATCAAAAGTTTAGTGAATGAATATATAGATAGTTTCATTAAGTTACATTTTATTGAATTAAATCACATAGTAATTGTGTAATTAGGGATGGGGTGGCCGAGCGAGCTAATGCGTGTGCACAGCACCGTCGTTGGCTGGCAACACGGATCAAAGATTATTTGATAAAATGAACACGAATTCGCATTCTGGTGCGTAGGGGTGCTTGTGTAACTCTGTCATTAATGGCCCACCCACACCCCATGGTCCGAGAAATCCCCGAATGGGCTCAAAGACGAGGGAGGGTAAAAAAAGTAATTGAATGTTTTTTCATACTATGCGATATCGCATCGCAGAACAAATAGTGTAAATATGTTTGACATTTAATATCTTCGTGTTATTTTAATATATTCAATGAGTCTTTGTCCATAAATTAACATTGACAAAAATGGAAAATAAAATATTGAATTATTTTTTCTAATCCCCAAAGATGTGAGATTTTCACATTTTTCACTTTGTGGGATGGAGTGAAAAATATGCAAATTATAATTACACATCTTTGAGGATAAGAAAAAAAAAAGTCATGATTATGTCATTATACCTGATCAACTGTTCAAATATTGAATAGAAAGGGGGCCAGTTTATTATTTGCTCCAGTGGTAAATTTTTATGAGTAAAACTTTTTTTATATTTACTTAGGTTAATAAAAGCTTGAAAATGACACACACATTTGTAAAAAGTGTAAAAAAAAAATGTATTACACTTATATTATTTTGATACATAAACCATCTATATATAAATATGATGCTAAATATATACCTACAGCAAAAATGAATTTCTTAATGACTAGAACAATTTTAAGTAGCATAAATTGCTTTTGTAAATTACACATATAGATAAATAGAATTTCTCCTATTTAATTATATAAAAATGAGTATATTACATAATAATTACGATAGTAAATAATCAACAATAACAAACATAAAAATAAAAATTAAGTAATAACCATACCATGAACAGTTATTAAAGGCCCTCCTCACACCTCAACTTTACTTCAGCTTGGCCTTTAATAAATGTCCATGGTACAAATATGACAGTAGTTTAGGAATACCTGGAGTTTCAAGAGCTATTATACTGCTACTTTTAATTGTAGCCAATATTTCACAGCCTTTAAATCAATAAATTCTAACATAAAATATACCAATCCATTATAAGGAAAAATAATACTCGTAAATGGTGTAAACTTTCGATTATTCTCTCATAAAATATAAATATATTTGAAATTTAATAACTCCGTGTTTGAAATATTTGTATACAAATAATTATTATTGGAATATTATTTACAGGATTTACTAATTTTTTTTTTTTAAATAGGTCTTTGGTAAAATAAAATAAATGGATTGTATAGTTTCAGATTCAGGTAATGAATTTAAGTATTTTTGACAAAAAATAAGTTGTAATATAATTGAATATAAAAATTTCAGCTTCGATCATACATTATTGAGATAATCGAATTACTGTAATATTTAGAAACGCCTGTTAATCTTCAGACAACGGGCCTGAAGACCGTACCCCAAAAGAGGATGGCGTTTGTCTTTTGGTGGGAGATGAAGAAGAAGAAGGGTCGGTCGGCCCTGAAGAGCGGCATGGAGCCGTCCCGGTGGATGATGACGCTGGTGGAGGCGGCGGCTTCGGTCCCATACTCCGTCAGTTCGACGGCCACCTTGTGGACCACTTCGCTGACGAAGCTGCCTTTTCCGAGGCTGTCCAGGTTGGCGGTCCAGCCGCTGAACAGCGAGCGCAACCCGAGCGAGAACAGGGCTTTCGACAGCTCCACGCTGGCTTCCACCCGCATCTTCGGGATTGCCGTGATAACCTACCATCAAGTCAAAATTAATGGATAATGTTAGAAAAACATATAATGAAAGATATGTGAGTTACAAATCAGACGATAATCAGGAGATTTTCGAAAATTGTTGAAAATACAAATTCCCTAAAATTGCATTTATGCAGTAAATAATTTTAAGTAATCAAGATGTATCAGAGTGTGGGACTAAAGATATTAGAGACAAAGTTGCTATAAATATAATAATAATACATAAAAATTAGAGGGCCTTAGAAGGCTTGTCACACTCTGCTCTAAATTTTGGCGACATAAAAAAAAAAGGGACAAGTTCAAGTGCCAAAACTATAGTGGTATTACTTTCTCGCAATTTATAAAATATTTTCTATTCTTTTACCACAAAGAATAGTATTCACAGTAGAAGATGCAAACAGCAGGGTTACAATCGATTATATATTCTCAATTCGAAATTTGATGGCAAAATGCTACGAATGGAATGTTGAGCTACATCACCTCACACGCATACAATAGCATATACCGATTGAATCTCTTTGAAAGTATACAAATATTAGATGCCATTTTGAAATTAATAAAGCTCACCAATATGACTCAGCACAACACATAGGGTGCTGTCGGAAACCAGAGAAATATTTCTGAGATCTTTGCCAGAACGATGAGAGTAAAACGGGAAGATCCCCTGTACTCTATGATATAATGCTGGAATCCATGATGACATCTAATCGCACAAACCCAGGTGGAGTTCTGATTAAATACATAATAGAAAGTGCTATTTTAGGAGTATTCGGGAAAAGTGAAGAAACAGCGAAAACCATAGGCCTGAAGATTAATGTCTCTAAAAGGAAACATAAGACCACTTCGAAATATAAAGAAGGAAATAACTATCTGGAGGGAATAGAGTACCGTTTTGACAGATTAGCAATGTTTAAATAACTGGGGATCGCTTTCTCAGAAAATATTGAAATATAAGAGGAAATCAAAGCGAGGCTAATAATTGCTAATTGCCACTGAAAAATATTTATCAGAACAAGAATCTAACATGAGGTCTGAAGCAACAAGTTCACAAGACAATCATTAGGTTTGTATTTTTGTACGGAATTAAAACGTGATGCCTAATAAACGACTACAATAAATGAGTGGCTGCTGACTGAACACGTGGGAAAAAAAATTGTGCAGAATAAGGATGCGAACAAATCAGGAGTTGATGTACTTGAATGAATCTCCTGATGTTGTCCCCATCATTAAGAAAGGTAACTTAAGATAGTTGGGCCATGAGCAGAAAATGAAAGAAAGTAGAATCATCAGGATGATTATTACGGAACATCTAGGAGGGAACAGAAAGAGAGGAAGGCCAAGGTTGAGCAGGCAGAAATTGTGGAGGAGGACCTGAGGATAACTTGAAGAAAAATGGCCGAGCACAGGGTGAAGTGGAGGATTGTGGAAGAGGCCAGAATTCTATACTGATTATTGCGCCATCGGATAAGAACAAGAAAGTTATGACCAACGTATATTTATACAATTTATTTTCTTATTTTAATAGATAACTTTAATTATTTCATTTTATGAATATAGTATGGATGAGTAATTTAAAACTTTAATGTATATTACTCATTAAAAAAAAGTGAAATGAAACCCATTTGCAGAAAGCAAGTTTATAACCGTATAAAAACTAATCTGTCAAATCATATATCATAACAGACACACGTTTTTTTTTAAATAAAAATCTCAAAGATATTCTCGAAAAAAATCGGTAAATAAATATACCTTACGTAATAATGATAATTCTTTATCTAACTTTTGTAGCACCTACCTTTTGGCGAGTCGTGTGATTCATCAATTCTTTGACTGAATCGAGAGTGAGATTTTCAACGAAGGCAGTGAGGTTCTTATCTGGGAGTACGAAGTACATGATCAAGTCCCCGCCTTTGTAGGGAAGCCCAATCACCTTGTGGCTCCCTTTGCGCTGGTAGAAGGGCACCTCCAAGATACCCACCATCATCGGCACTTTTATAACTTCGTTCTTGTTGATAGTAAAGTTCTGCCTGCGAAGGAGAAAAACAATTAGAAGGTCGTTATCCCAGAATAATTTTATGCAGTCTTGACCACAGATTAAGGAAATCAGCCCGTTCAGTCACGTCTAATCAGTTCAGATGACATAATAATTTACTCAGAAAGATAGATTTAATGGGACGATGACGAGCTATACCGATCAGATGTAGGTTAGCTTGGATCATTTAATTATCTTATGTTTTAATTTGAATCATTTTTTTTTATCGGATCTGATTTATATTTCGATTCAAAATAATTTAACCCATTGTAATTATTATTTTAAAAAATAGGACATAGGCATCAGCATAATGCGGATTTTATTGAATTTGTTATGTATATCAAAGCTAGAGGACAGTAAATAGTATATCAGCATTAGTTAATACACAGAAAATAGTATATTATATGAATCTTGTACATCGTTTCGTTATTATATTTTAAATAATGGAATACTGTCACGAAAAAGTTGAATTGAATTGAAAAAGTTAGAGAGGTAAGTATGAATAGTTTCACCCCTATAAGGTAATTGGTGTATTGAAAGAAAAACAAAAATGTTCTCTAATTATAAGAAATTCTAGAGTGTTGCTTCCCCTCCCCACAAATGGAGAAAAGACTTGTCTCGGAGGTCCTCTAAATGAATGTTTGTTGTAAATATTGTGTACAGGCATTTAAGTTGTTATTTTAATTACTTTAACTGAATAAGTGTCCTTTTTGGATATGTACATTTTGTTTCTGTTGCCATTAGAGACCTTGTAGATATTTTAACCAGCTGTAACCCATTTCGAACTTTGAAGACTTCAGATACTTCTCCATGTGCAAAGAATCAACATTTAAGGTCGTTTGTTTTGGCCAATCATATCAACTTCCCGGGAACTTCCAGTTTTAGTCATGGTTTTACCAAGACAGTTCCTTTCCAATAGGTTTTTTTAAATCGAGAAAAAAGGCTCCTGGGTAGAAATCCTCAGTGTGTTCCATGTCTCCTTCGTTTAAGTGATCCATTTGATCCAGAAGCTGCAGGAAATGTTCTTTCCTAACATTTTTGTATTTCACGCTTTATATTTATACGCTTTGTATTTCACCCTTTCTTTCCTAATGTCAACATAGAATTCGCATATATCTCCAACCTACCAATTGTTCTCAATGGTTTGCAATCATCCTGTTGCAATAATTGTCCAGAATAGATTGATCAATTTGGTGAGGAATTTAATTTATTTTCTTTCCTCTACTGTTTATTTTTTTTCACATACTTCTGTGAACCATTTCTTATTTATTCTGAATAACTATCACTTCTTTTAACCTCTCCCTGTGTTGGTCCTCCATTAGGCTCTCTGAGTACATGGGTTCGAATTTATTCTTCAGTTAAAGCTGGTATTTGATCTTCAGGATTTTTAAATTACAAACTTCGTGTCTTCTTCGTTCCACTCGACAACTGTTTTTTTAATTTACTTCATATTGATCTCCTATCAATATATCAGTATTGTGTTGACATAGTTTTACTCTAATCAGAGAGTGATTTGAGTCACAGTATTCCTCACAATAACTTCTTACGTCTTGTATTGAGCCCTAATGTCTCTTGTCTACTAACACAATTTGGTTTTTTCTCCTTTTGTGTTTAACCAGGAGTGCTCGTGGATGTCCTTATTAGTGTTGCCCAAAATCAGTCTTGGTCTTGCTCTCTGTAAGACCAAGCCCACCTAACTGTTGTAAGACCAAGACCAGGACTGGTAAAAAAAATCGAATTTTTAAATAATAATTAAGGCAAAATAGTTACTAATACTTGACAATGTTAGTAATTGGTATAACTAATATACTTTTGTATTTAACTCCTCTAATTTTTCATTCGGGCTTAGTTAGGTTTCTCCTATCTAAAAAAATACAGTAATATCTCTATAGCAAGCTAATAAGTAACTGCATGACTGTTGCGAGACTCGTCTCGGTCTCGCATTTGGGCAACACTAGCCCTTATGTCTATGTATATTTTAATCTTATTATTTTTCTGTTAATCAATTTAATTTTTTTTATTTATAGTAAATATGGCGAGAATTAATTCTTTTATCACTACTACTGGGGTTCTTAACCGTGACAGAATGTAATATATTCAGTAAAGAAAAAAGAAATTAGGAACTGCTGCTTTTAATAAACAATGTCAAAACTAAAGGAAATCAAATATGATTTCCATAATATTATAAAGCTAAAATGAAAAAAAAAAAAGTTAATCCTTATACAAAAATAATGAAAAACTTACATTTTAGTATACTTTTCAATGAATGGCTGCTCCCAGCTTCCTTTGAAATAAAAAGCATTGGCAATTATCAAAGACGTGAGAGGTTCGACAACATCGTCCAAAATTTGCGGTATTTTTCCTTCTGTCCTGTTAGATACCCATCTGAAAATAAAGGACACATTATTTTTTTTTTTTTTCATCCATACTTTCTATGAGGAGATTTTAAAAAGTATTAATTATTTTATATATATTATTTTATTTATTTGTTTACACCTTATAGCAAATATATATGTATTTGCTATAAGGTATATGTATACTTATATATTATTTTAAATTTGTTATTAAAATTTTGAAACTTTTGGAAAGAAATATAAATAGATTAGAAAATATATTTCTAATATTTGAATTTATTTCACTCAACAAGTTTAAAATGGCTTATAGAAAACAGTTGTCGATAATAATTTAACGATATGAAAGAGGCCCTTTTATTTATTTGTTGAGAGTAAAGCATGTAAAAGTATATGATTTAATATATTAATGATAAGGTTCATATAATACATATATGTTGTATAAATATATGAGCATGCTCGTTTATAAAATTTAATATATAGATTGACGTGAGCTATATTTATAATGTACAGCCTGTACATTATAAACATAGCTTACGTCAATGTACAGTATAGTATAGGCGTTAAATAAAATTATAATTAATAAAGATGGGGCTGTTCATTGATAAAATTTCGAATTTTTCATTGGATGATTCCGAACCAGTAAGATTTGTTTAATTAATAAAATTGTCTCCTATAATCAAGAGGAATAAATTAGATCTGATATTCGCTAAAGTAATACCAAATAAAACATTAAATTAAATTCATTTGATAAACAAATCTAAAACAAATCATAAACAATACAGACAGGGGAAAGGAGAGCTATTTTTATTCTGACCACAGGGTTAATTAAAGCACAGTTGATTATACCTTCACTGTTGATTTCAAAAAAATAAATTAATTAAAAATAATTTCTTAAAGATATCCTCTTACAGGAGCAGTATGCCTAACATAGATCATTATTGAAATTTTCATTATACTGTTATCCACTGATAAGGGTATTTGAAAAAGTTCAATATATACGATGAATTGCATATAAAGTATATAAATATATTACTTTGAAATAAATACTGTTACCTATTTATGAACTCTGTGGATTCATAAGGCATCCTCCTGTAATCGAGAGGAATAACTTCACTCTGGTAGAAATTCTTTGCGAAAGCGATGTATTCAGGGGATATTTCATTATGGTAGTCTGGAAAGAGTCCATTTGCAGACATCAGATTTTGCTCAAGTTGTTTATCTGTTTCCACGCTGAATATAAAATCTGACAGTAGTCTGTGTAAATCATCTTGGCTGCAAAATAAATACAATTTATGAAACATAATTTTATTGGTACATGAACAATAATACAAAGAGTCTACAATTATTCACAAATTCGATAAAACGACGAACAATTAATTTCTTATCCTCTATTCAGTTACATCAGGATGGATACTGTTAAACCCCGTTATCAAGACAAATCGAGGTCCTCTCATTCGACTATTCTGCTTCAATTATATATCGATCCCGATGCAATAAAACAACAAATACATCTTTTGATATAGCAGATTTATACAACCGTGGGTTTGCAAACATCGCTAGGTTCGCCGTAATCAAACAACAACAATCGTATCTCTCTTCCGCTGAGCCTTTTGAAGGTCAGATTTCTGATAATGTTATGCAACGTAGCTTCTAAAATATTCTTAAAGCTTCTGAAGGAACAATGGAGTCTGGAGCCTAGATCGTTCCAAAGTTTTCTCATCGTTAAGCCATTAAGAAGATTCTCACACTATGAGATATCCATGGACTAAGATAACAAAATCTGAGCAGCGAAGACGTTATTACAAGCTATTTACTTGCGGGCTTGTAAATGATATTTAATTTATTAATTCATAATTTTGACCTTTTTCCATTAATTATTTGTTATCGTTTGTCACCCAGAGATTTAGTTTAGCAATTGACACTCTTGATTGGTGGTGTTCTCTATATTTGGACTTCTCTTCAGCATATAAAATTTGAAAAATGATCAAACATTCTTTCTACTAAAAGTATGTCCTCAATATTGTTTGAATAGAGATAATGTTTGATCATTGATCTAACTTATTAAGAGGACTAATACTAGTGCAAATTATATGCCGATGAGGGGAACAAATTTTCTGCGAATTATTCACCTGGCAACGCAAGGAAGAAAAAAAGATATATTTAATTGGAGGATATTAAACAGAATATTTAAAATGAGAAAATACCAGTTAAGAATTTTTTTTTAAGAACATTTTCAATGGAAGAACTGTCAAGTTTCTGCTTGCTCTGTTGCCCTAGTTTCTGAGACGAGGCCAAAAAAACATTGAGAATGTTCGAACAATATGGACCAAACAAGAAACAGGTAAAAAAAAAACTAAACAACTAGATGATAAGTGAATATTAATTTAGTCTATTATTTAAAATATCCGGAAGAATAATAAAAACCACATTGTTTCTATTATTCGGTCTGTCAAAAGTATAAAAGATTAATGTGATTCTAATTTATTTTTATAAAAAGGTTTAACTATTGGTTGCAGAAGTAAAAATTTGACATTATCGCTTAATTATTTCTTTATATAGGTATGCATGTGTTTTTTTTTGTTTTTTTTTGCTTAGTTTTAATTTTCTTAGTTTTTAGGTTATTTTATTTTATTATCTATTGTATATACTTTTGATTATTATTTTGTTTCTATTTATTTTATTTTATTTATTTTTTAGTGTGAATGTCATCCTACCTCACTATAGCCAATGTCCAAGAGACAGATTGTTATTATAGTCAAAAAAAAAAAAAAAAAAAATTATTTCTTTAAAGATAAATGATGAGTTTAGGATAAAGTTATTCATTGGATTTATCGAATAACCATATTTTATTATTTGACAAAACTTCATTCAAAAGTGTAGATCAGTAAAAATATATATAAATATAAATTAATAAAATACATTATATATATATATATATATATATACTTCTAATATGTAATTAAATTTTTTGTTTTGTAAGTAATATCACTACTTAGCATTTAAATTATCTACAAAGTTTCCAATAAACGATATTTTAATATCATATATCTTGAAATTATTTATTCTTTCATGTGACGAGTAGAATACTTTTTATGACCAGAACAAAATTACCGATGAATGGGTAATCAATGAAGCATATTTTAATATCACTGTCTTTCATTAAACCTTTTAATAATGAAAATTAATCAAAGATTCAATAAAATATTTTTTACATAATATATTTTCCATGTAGTACTTATCATTGCACATCCTATCTGTTGAGATTTATTTATATTTTTCTGCAAAGTCAAATGTTTCGATATCTGATTTTATATCCTGTTAAATCAGTCGGTCTGAACCTGTTATATCAGACCGGAGCTCGGGAAAAAAAAATCGTCGGAAATCCCGACTAATGAACAGTCTTACATCAACTAACTCTAACGGTGAAGGTATGATTAAATATCCTTGAAGAAAACTTAACGAATCTAAGAAGAAAAAATACAGAGATTCTTTTTGATTTGAAAATATTCACTGATGACAATTAAAATTTAAGATACAAGATTTTAACATTAATTAACTTTGATGTTTTTGTCACTGCCTTGACCTTTAAATCAATAGCTTATCGTGTATACAGCAGCACGAATTTCCACCCGTTATCAGTTTCTTTCGAAAAATATTACTTATTCACAGATATAGCCGAATTCTATACTACTATTACTAATGTGGATCAGACAAAAATGAACTGCTTAGATAGCAATATTTATGTAATTATTTATTCTAATTCAATAATAAATAATAATATATAAACAATTACTTATGAGGAACACCGTCGACCCCAAAGAGGGTCTCCAGCTCCTTCTTGGTGACGCCGGTGGCAGCCGCAAGGAGCAGAGCGTTGACCGCTGCGATGCTGAGCGGAGCGAAGATGACATTCTCGCCGCGAGCGGTGGAGGCGGCCGAGGCCTTCTGCAGCCCCAGGCTCAGCTTGATGAGACCCCTCTCGATGGCGGGCTGGAGGGATGGCGCCCGAACAGTCTGGTTCAGGGTGGCCCCCTCGGCCCCAACGAGCACCAGCATCAACAACCACAACATCCTCTCGACCATGATCTCTCGTCAACACTGGCTCTTAGAGAGCTGGACTGGAGGAGGGGGCAGGCAGAGCAGTCGGGAATACCGAGCCCCACCCCGGGAATATCGCTTTCACGGCCGTCACCTCCGGCCACTTCGGTAGGACGTCACACCTTCCAGAGATAAAACTATCCAATAACGTAAACAAAATTGTTCAGTTCCATGTGTTGCGTCGTACAGAATTCAAGATGACGAAGGAGGCACTTTGCCGAGATATTTTACATTAAAATCCTCCTAGAAAATTCATGTTTACTTTATCTTAGTCTTTAGCTTTGAGAAATGTTTTTAATAGTTAATCCAATAATAACTCCATTTACTATTTAAAGACGACTTTAACAATAAAATATTCAGAAGGGTATATTTTGATTAATAATTCGCAAATTAAAAGAATGCTGAAGGCGTAAAGTAACTTTAATAGAAATGATCTTTGCTGGGTTGACTAGTTTTGAAAATGCTTTATCTAAATAAAAAATTAAAAAAAAAAAATCATTTTGATAGGTGCGATCTCACGCCTTACATTGTTGAGGAAAATTAATTTTTCGTTAAAGAAAATCAACAGAAAGAAATTGAATATCGTCCTCTTGTGTTATTTTATTGAAGCAGAGACATATCAAAATACCTGGTGTTTCTACTCATACAACTTTCCTTTCGGGGAAATTTAAACCCTATTAAATATATCGATTAAAAATATCATCAAGTTAAATATAGCATACAACAAACAAAACAAAATAAAATAGTAAATATTAACGCGTTGCATAAAAATAAAATAACATTTCCAAATACTGCTAAATTCTGAAATTGTCCAATCGACCCTCACAAAATTAATGATCTTAGCGCACAGTGGGACGAGTAAGGTAAAACTCGCGACATCGACTAAAATTATTATTATTTTTTATAACTGCCAAACCCAACTGTTTTATTGATGCCTTCAATTATCTGAAATTATTGAGAACATTTTCAATTCTTATTATACACATTTTTCACTGTTTTAATTTAATAGCTCAATTGATAACCTAGTAATTTAATGGATTTTTCCGAGATCTGTAAGTTTTGTAAAATTGCTTGGTTTGAGTTGATGGTTCATACCTTTTTCTTGAAACTTTATGAACTTTTTACTGTCATTCTGCTTAACGAGAAAAATATATAGTAATGTATGAAACTTGTTTTACTTCGAATCTTTTTCCCATTTTGTTAACAAAAATATGTGTTTTAAATAAAATTTTTATAAAGATTATGATTTAAAAAAAGCTCCGATATCCTTCGGAAAATTGATTTCTTACAACTTTTTAGTAGTCATTGTTAAAGATAAAGTAGAATTAATTCAAACCGCCATGGTTCGCCTGAATGTAGTTAAAATATATTTAAAATTATTTTTGTATGTATAAATGTTAGAACAATTTCTAGGTATGCACTAATATCTTCTATATCTAGACATGAATCAAATTTAGTTTCAAGAATTTTATTGAGCTTAATGAAAACAAGGTTCTGTAATTACTTGTTTTCAAAAATACCTTAAAGAAATAAATAAACCAAAACAATAAAAAAATTAACATTAAATATTAAATCTTCCTTTTCATTGTTTTAAAATTTTGATTTTGTCTACCTAAATAAGGAATAAACTTTTATATTATTATTTTAACTCATCATCATCCTTTATCATAATCATCCTTTATTTTCGCTCTAATCTAAATAAATAAAAAACCACAACACCGTGAAATGAACTTAAATTTAACGGTGTTGAATGAACTAAAGTTTAAAATTAAATAAAAGGTATTCAATGAGTACCCGTATAAGACGGCATCAAGGGAAAAAAACAACTTTTATTTACTTGTTCCACTAATATTATAGTTTGTTAGTAATAAAATATAATTGTCTCTAACTCTTATTCTTTTTTAATGTCGTTATAATTTCAAAACGGTAAATTGTTTCTGAGAGGATTAGGTGGAACCTTTATGACTTGATCTGCATCACTTATTTTTAATATAATTTTTGAAATTAATCAAAAAATTACATATTTTTTCATCGGAGAAGTATCGATGGTGTTCAAGATATCATTATCGATGTTTTTAAAAGTTTTTTGTAATAAAAATAAAACAAAATGTTTATTATTTCATAAGAACTATTATACAATGAATATTTATAATTAATAAACGATACACTCTTTAAGTTATTACACAAACATGTATTATAATTATATTTTGTGTTTTTAAAATTAAAATAAAACTGTTATATGTAGTAATATAGACAGTAGTTATAAATAAATCTCTAAAATTATGCGTTTTAAGAATTCTCCATAATTTTCGAAGTTAATTTATTATCAAATTTAAAAATTCACATGTTTAAACAAATGAACCGAGAAATTTTCTAATTTTGACGTCATATTTGTGTTCCTTGGCCTAGAAAACATAAGTGTACTAAATATCAAGTTAATCCAACATCATTTACCAGTTCTAAGTTCATGTGCACGAAAACCCGTTTGTCGTTTCACTGTGCGGCGCAGCGATCCTTCTTTGTAACGATTATTAAAACGCACAAAATGAAAGAGTAGTAAGTGAAACTCAAAAAAATGTTTAATATATCTACCTCATTTTGACTCTAATATTTTATAGTTATTAATTTAGTTCATTTCTTAATATTTGTACCTATATTAGTTTATCTAAAGCTAATTTATTCTTTACAGTTTGGCGTAAAGGAAATTTAATCATCATTCAAATAAAAATCTGGAACGTTCAGAGAGTTAATAAAGTACGATTTCTTTTGAAAGCTGAAGTAAACGGGCATAGCAACAATCGGTAAATGTGCAGAACTAAATAGACAGCTGTTTTCTTTTTTACTCACATCTACAATTCTATCTTACGCACAACCTCTTTTCCTCTCCTTTGGAAACTTTCCACAATTAAAATTATTCCTAAATCTTCAAAACCACTTCTTCATCCTATCATCCTATTGAACTTCTTTCTGTTATGGAAAAATATTTGAAAAACTTCTCCTGAACCGTCTAAAGCCTATCCGAGAAAGTAGTGAAGTGATACCAAATCACCAGTTTGGCTTTCGTCGTTATCACCTCACTGTGCAGCAGTGCCATCGGATAGTAGACACTATCTCTATTGCATTTGAAAAAAAGAAATACTGCTCTGCGGTCTTCCTTGACATAGAGAAAGCATTTGATAATGTCTGGCACAAGGGCCTATCATGGAAATTAAAACTGCTTTCACCTTCTACTTATTTTCTCATTCTTCAATCATTCTTTCTTAACAGATTTTTCAACGTTTCCATAGATTCTTCTGAATTCTCTTTCTTCCCTCAACACATTTTCGTACCACAAGGTAGTGTCTTAAGTCCAATTCTGTATTCGCTATACACCTCTGATATCCCTGAGCATCCTAGCACCACCATCTATTGCTTAGCTCACGACACTGCAATTCTATCTTCTATCAAAAATCCTACTATCGCATCAATTGCCCTTCAAAACAACCTCTATGATCTTCAAAATTGATTTGCAAAACGGAAAATTAAAATCAATAGCAACAAATCTACCCACGTGACTTACTCTCTCAGGAAAACCTCATTGTCCATCCGTGACGGTTGACAATATCCCAGTGCCTTCAAAAAACTATGTACGGTACCTCGGACTCTACTTAGACAAAAAGCTTACCTAGAACATACATACTAAATTAAAAAAGCAAGAATTGACAAGATGATATAAACAACACAATAAAAAATTCTACGAAAAATTGTCAACGCACCTTGGTACAGTTCAAATAACACTATACATACCAACTTGAACATCCCAACAGTAAAATCCTACATCCACGGCAAATCCTACACTCCATTTCACTCTTCAGTTCTAAATCACTTCAATCCATTAGTTCTTTCTATTTCATGCTCCCTGTAGCCTGATTGATGCAGATTAAAAAGAAAATGGCCGAGGGACAACTACTACAATAAATAAAAAATGAAGCTAATCTCACAAATAATCCTTAATATATCAAATTTGATAGGTGCACTCCTGCGAAGGTACAAATGGCATAATATATCAAAAATAAAAATAGATATTAAATAATATAATACCTAATTCTAATAATTATAACAGGATACATCTCTATGTCTGACATGCCCGTATAATTACATTTATCAGGCCATCTGTTGATTGTTAACAGTTCATCGACAGATGCAGATAAATATCTGAAGATAAAAAAATAAATTAAAAACAAATAATAATATAATATCTAAATAGATTCATTAAAAACCAGCGCAAAACAATCAATAAGCTCTAACTCCGATTGGAATGATTTTTATTTTTTTCAATTGCTATTTATCTCTGAAACTTTCTGTTAAAAACCACACATCGAAAACTTGACTTTAATAGAGTACTTTCCTCTCCTGTAAGAAAGTAATACAACGTAGAAAAAATCGAATAATCTGTATCGTTGCTAAAACTGGTTGATTACGATGATTTTTTTTCCATTTTGTATGGAATTTAATTACATTTCAAAAGATTATATATAAAATTTACCGTAAAATGTATACTTTTTGAGACAAACCCAAAAATATTTTTTTCTTCATAACTTTTTCCATGTTATATCTAGGGAATTCACTACATATCTGAAAATTGAAAGAGGTTTAAGTAAAAGGCTTTAGGAAAGTTTTATGTGAGTCGTTAGAGAAGTTTCGGTGCTGCAGTTTATATTACAACAGTATAAAAGTCTATCTAGTTGTGCAGATAGAACCAGATTTTTTCAGAAGGATCGGTGGCCGAAACCCTAAAAATAAAAAAAATTCCACTACAGATAGATGTATTACAAAAATGCGTTTTTCGGACTCAGGGTGCTATGAAATGTAATGATACGTTGAAAACTGCTCCAAAAATAAGACCCAATCATAATATTTTCCTAGTCTAAATATATATATATATAAAAAAAAAAAAAATCTGAATCCTTAAACGATTATTCTGAAATTTCGTGACACAGCTTAGCTTTTTTCATACACTAGTTCAGCTATTCGTCATCAATTTTAAGTTCCTAATATTTTCTTTGATGAAATCAGTAGAAGTTTAAAATGATGAGAAGTATGAACTAAATAAAGTGATTATAAACCTGTACACTTTGTATATGATGCTTAAGAATAATTTTACAAAAAGAAATAGATCGAATGTTCAAACTACTTAAGTTAAAGATTTTTACAACCATTTCTACGGATCGGTATTCGAGAGATAGGCATTAATATTATTATTCAAATATTATTTTTCTGTATAATTTATTTTATTTACTGTATATAGAGTATGAATGTGATCTGTGAACACTATTATAAATGTCCTTGAGACAGATTGTAATATTTTTCAATAAATAAGATTAAAAAAAAATATAAAAGAGAAAATATAATTTGGTAGGAGAAAATCAGAAATACTTGTATATGTGAAACTTATTATCCATGAGCACACATGCTTATCTGTTCGTGTCATGCAAGGTTGCTAATCGTAGACGGGATGGTTATTTTAAGATCGATTTTTCAAAAGAAATCGTCCTGTCAACTCTATTGCCAAGAAAAAACAACTTAAAATTGCTTTTGAACGAGGCAACAGCGCCTTCGAAACGATGAAAGAAAAGTTTTGAAGAAAAAAAAAATAGTACATTACTATATTTAAAAGTAATTAGTACATTAGAACTTGTAGATATAATTTTTTTCGGGAGTACAGAATGCAATGGCTGGCGAGGCACTTGTCAGGGGCGTGCATTTTTGATAAGCCTCAAAATTTGAGTAGTGGAGGTCCGATGCACCCAGTGTCATGAATCTGTTAATGGTAAAACAGAAAAAAAATGTAGTAAATTGCATTTTTAGATACAAACGTATGTTTAAGAATAAGAAAAGGTCGATTAAGGAAATATAAATATAGTAATTATCTTCTTATTTTTTACTTCTAAAGGTTAACTATAATTGTTTCGGCGATAGATCCGGCTGAAATAATGTCCAGAATAATATAATATAGGTGAAACATTGCAAAATTTAAAAACAAGAATCAATCAATATAAATTTGTCAAGAATCCCAAAAATATCAATACGACACGACATATTTTCTTGAAATTTTAAATAAATAAGATACTAAAAACAGCAAATTTATAGGAACTAAAAATACAAAAAATGTGATAAGCTTTGAGAAAGACGTTGATCAATATAAAGATAATGTTGACATTATCAATAAAATTAACATTCAATAATAAAAACGGGGATAGAAAGTTAACAATTAACTGAAGGATTAGTAAGATCTCTGAAGCAATATATGGACACAGTACGGTTTTAGAAATATGGAGTATCTGCATGCTTATATGTAGATAATGATATATTGAAAAGTTCTCTCTCTCTCTCTCTCTCTCTCTCTCTCTCTCTATATATATATATATATATATATATATATATATATATATATATATATATATATATATATATATGTAATATATGTAAGTAAGTATGTGATCGTAAATTTATTAATATATTTCAACGAATATACGTTATGGGTAGCCAATAATCAGTCCAAAAATGTCTGTGTGTTTGTATGTTAGCAGTCTAGCTCAAAAATTCTACGCTGAAACACATTTTTACAATTTTCTCAAAAACGGCTCTAACGATTTTGATTAAACTAGGTGAATCATTATAGTCTCAATCAGGTCTTATTGATGTCACTTTACATGACTTAAATACCCAATATTCATATGCGTCTTCCTCTAAAGTACCTTTAATATGTTTTATTTTAAATAATCAATCATCTCACATTATTAAAAGTTACGAAAAAATGCTAAGTATAACTTTTGAAATTATTTGATAATTGAATAAGGAGAAAAAAAAATAAAAATGGTTATCCAGGTCGAAAATGAATCTCCGGAATTACTAGTCAGAAGGTATAACGTATAATATATCGTTGGAAAGCTGTGAATTTTAGAAAAAACAATATCTAATATAGAAAGTTGTAGAAGACAACGGAGAGTGGCGAAAACATTATAAATAATAATTTCAGAAAACTAACATTATTCGTATATCACATGTTTCAAAGAAAATTAAATGAAAATTTCTTACAATATGTAAACTATTAAATGTTTTTTTAAGATTGAAAAAAAAAGTATTATAAATCAACTGAATCAAGCCAATGCCATTGTTTAAAATACTATTTCATTATACTTGTGTGTAAGAAGAAGTGAAATATAAAATCATTTCATGGATATATAAAGCATATGTTTATAACCTTAAATACATTTACTGTAGTTTAATAATTCTAGATCTGATATTATATTTAAATAATTAGGTATCAACGTCCGTTTATTCCGAAATATTGTCATGTAACTTTTTAGAAAATTAAATTAGTGAATATTTGATGAATGTTCTCTTTGTGATATTCCAACAATATCCACTTCCACTCTATTGTTCTTGTGTGAAAGAAGAATAGCCGGTGGTACAGACCCTTTTTTATCGAATTATTAACATCCGCCTGAAACTTCATAAATAGTTTCGCCTCATCGTACCTACAACTATTTTATTTACGAAAACTCTTGTAATTGTGGCGTTTTCGATTTGGATAGGGGCAAACTTTGTCTATTTAATTAGGTACTAAAAACTCGTAAATACAGATTTGCTTTCTACTTGGATCGCACGATAATTTGATCACAAAAACGAGAAAAAAGGTGGCCTTAAAAAATATTGAGCCGTTTGGTGTGGTCTACACCCCCAAAATTTCAAAATAACGAGGTTATATAGGACAAACGGCCCAACATCTAATAAATCATAAATATCATTAAAATAACAAAAGCCCTATTTATTATATCACCGGTTGATTATAAATTGTACGATCCGTTGATCATGGACTGTAGGAATCTGAAGGTGAATATTAAATTTAACTATGTTTAAAGTAAAGATATTCATCTGAGTGTGAGAATGGAAGTTAATAAATAAACCAATATTGATATTAATAAAAATATTTTCCATTTTGGAAATATTATTATGTGAATGACTCAATCAAAACTTTGTATTTTATTTACAGCTGCTTAAATTGTTTTTGTTTTATTAAATCGATAAATTCATAAGCTCTTTTAAACTGACTTCTACTAGTAGTTTTGTATAATTTTTTAGTAATATGGCTTCCCATAAAGCGACTAGGGTTGTTGAAGATCCATCAAAGAAATTCACATCTTTTGGTGTCAGCTATGCAACTTTGGAAGCTGAAAAAAGAGAAAAAGAACAAGCTAGCAAAACTATGATTGAGACGATAAGGAATACGCTCAACGGCGTGGATGAACAAAGTAATGCAAGGAACAATATTTTTTTTCTGTGTCACGCTAACTATTTTTACAAAACCCAACAGAAATTTTATTATCCTGCAGAAATAGCTTTTTCTGCTTTCAGTTTGCAGTCAGGACTTATTGCTGCGGAAAGTTTTTTTGTAGATCCAGGGCAAATCCCTGAGGGATACAAACATGAGGCATCGGAATGGTCCTCTAGAACTCATGGCATTCCCATTAATGATCCCAATTGGAATGAAGGGTTGAAGAATCCAGAAGAGATGTACGCCAGAATAAAAAGATTCATTAAAAAATATTCATGTGGGTGTGAAACTCCTCCTTTTTATACAATGTTGGAAGACCCCCTCAATACAATTGACCGTTTTTCTGTTGTAGAATGCGCTTTGAAGATGATCACTGATTTTTTGGACATTTCAACCACAGAGTTCAGAATTTACTGCCTCCCTTTATTAGTTTTCGAAATCGTCAACAAATGCTGCCCTTCAATTTATTCATCAGTTCCTTTAATAAAGAATCTGTTAGAACGAGACGTATTTTCGTACACCAAAGATATCGGTTGTCTTTATCACGAAAAGAAAGATCTTTCAATTCATTGTTCTCTGTCGATTGTGAAAAGGTGGGTCTTTACTGTGTGTGACGTTTGTTGTAAATACATAGGGATTAAGTTAGTTATTGGGAGACATGTTCCTATTTCCTATACATGTGACATGAACAACTTACCTCTCCGAAATGAAAAAGATGTCGGAAGTAGAAAACATTCGAAAGGAATGAATTGTTCAGAATCAGTTACCCCTTTCACTATAATTGATCATGGTCGATTAAAAGAGCAGAGAAGTGAAGAACGGCGGTCTCGGGAACAGTTCCTGCAGAAATGTAATAGACTCCGCCTTCCTAAACAATCTTACAAAAATACAACTCATTATAATTTGAACTTTCCAGAAAAATGATGTTTTATGGTAACGTGAAATAAAAAAAAACAAATAAGAAATTCACTGTTATCGAAAGTTGTTTCAAGTATTGGATTTGAAGTCATAACATTTCTTACCATGCATTCATTATGCATTAAAAAATTAATACTTTTGTATGCCAATGTGAATAATATCATAAACAAGCTGTAAATTTTTAATGTGGTTTATAGATAATAATGTTATCATTGGGATATTTGAGTTATTACTAAAACAGATTATTATTTATAAAACTGTATGTTAGTAGTTTGTTAAGAAATCATATATGTTTCGAATTGGGGACATTTGGCTACTAAATTTTTATCATAATATTCATGATACGGAAAACAAAATTATTGAAGATAATAATTGATCTAACTTTTTAATACAAACAATCTACATTTTTGTTAGACCGATATAACAAATTATGAAGAACAACAACCTCAAGTTTATGGTTTGATGTAGTCATAGTAGTAAGGGTACAAGTAACTTCCTCTCCCCTGAATGTTTCATGAAGGGAGACCAGCAAGACTACCTTTCCCTCCCAAGGCATGGCGCAAGAACCTACCTCCTCCCCTTTTCCCAAAATATTTTATTTCTCACCTTTCTTAAAAACAGAGCAAGCTAAGGTAAAAATAAAAAATCATAGATCCTATATAATTACACTTGCTGTTGTCAGTTCCATGTGTTACCCTTGTCCATTAGTCCTAAAATTCATAACGCCGTCGAAATATGCCTACCTCAAAAATTTTGATGGCGCAACTTGTGCCATGAAACTCCCTTATGGGCACCCTGGGGACCAGATTCTCCAATATTTTGCTCTAATTTACTTAAATATAACTCAAAAAGAGAAACATTATTGATTAGTTCATAATTGTATAATATCATAGCTATTAAACTAAATACTGAGCTACTCCTCTGTGCATGGCGTTCTAATTCCCTCCATTCATCGAATACATTGAACACTGTATCACACACACAGAGTTAATAGAGAGGCCGTGATGAAATCTTGCAGCAAACACAAATTTTTCAACAATTCAAAAGGCTATCAAACAGATAGATAGATATAGGGCATCTCCTTCACACAAGCAAGAGTGCACTAGAATCTAAGGGATTAAAATTGATGGTCATGGGGATATTATAGTGCTCCTATATGCAGGGTCTAGAGTTGTTAAGAGAAACAGTGAGGGATCTCAAAAGATGGCAGCTTGATAAATGCATGTATATTTCGGTCTCTAAATCTGTAGTGTGTCCCATCAGTAGAGAACATGCATTCCCGCCAGAAGTTCAACTAATTCTGGCAGGAATTACTTTCCCATGTGTGACCTCAGATTGTTTTCTGGGTCTCTTGTTTCGATAGAAAATTAAATTGGAACCCACACATAACGGGTATTTAAAAGAGGGTTGAAAAACTAATGGGAACAATAAAACTGATTTGTTCTAATAATAAGTGGGGGTAGATCCTAATATGTCTATATTATTTTATAGAAGTACCATTAGTTCAATATTTGACTATGGAGCTACAATTTAAGGTAGTACAATGTAAGGTAGATGTAAGGTAGATAGTACTTTAAAGAAATTAGATACGATATATAATAGGTGTTTAAGTAGATGCTTGGGGATTCTAAATTCTACTAAAATAGACGTATTATATATTTAAAAGGCTGGTGAAACATATTTAAAGTTTAGAAGGATGTTTTTTGAGGTAAAACCTACGAATTACCAATGCTATAATAAAATAGTATCAATGTGAGTAATCATCCTAACTAAAGGAAAAAGAAACAATATGTCCCTCTTATTTATGATAGATTTATAAAATATCAAAAATTAACAGACAATTTATTTTCTAATTCTAAACTATCTCTATATACACTTGAATATGATTTGTCATTTCGAATATTTAATATAATAATTAACACTAAATTCAACTCCACCCCAATTATGATAAATACAAACATAAAATCTTTACTTATAGAAAACTGACCATAACATATTAGTATATACACAGACGGATCCAAAAACAAGAGACTGCCTCTCCCATTTAAATCCCAATATATAAATATTCTGCTCTATAGAAACTACCAAACATAACATATATTTACAATGCTGAATCGTAAGCAATATTACAAGCTCTCGATTTCAGAAACACATTTAGTGAAAATAAATTTGTAATAATAACTGACAGAATGAGCTCAATATTAGCAATTAAAAATAATAGCAATATAAACAAAAACAATATTTTAGCCAATGTTATCAAAGAATAGTTTAATGCAATAAACAATAAATAATATTTATGTGGGTCGAAGTGCACAAGGGAATACCGGAAATTAAAGAGGTAGACCGCCTTGCTAAAATACCTCATGTTACAGATGTCAAACTGCAATACACAGATTACTTTCAGATTATTAAAGAAAATATGGTAAACAAGCAAATTGTAAACAAGCCATGGTTCTTCGGATTAAACCTACTAAAAGATATAATTATAAATTTTTCTGGACTTAGATCAAATCATGGACTATGCAAAGTATCCCTGGAGAGCATTGGAGTTAAAAATTCATATAAATGTAACCAAAAAGAAACACTCCAACATATCATTATGGAATGCACTGCCTACAAAAATCAGAGAAGGAATTTTCTAAATCCATATAATGATGGCATTATATATAAAAAATATTAACATTGAGTAACCCCGAGAAAATTATCAATGTTACACAAAATTTGAATTCAATAAATAGATATATTTAAAATTAAAATAGTGGAAAAAAAATGTTCTAGCTTATGATTAGAACACATATTCTTCTTTATAAATCTGAAAGACTTTTGGGTGTACCTTTAATAAAATAAAATAAACAAATTTTATGTTAGCTTACAATTTGTACACATATTCTTCTTTATAAATCTAAAAGACTTTTGGGAATACCTTTAACAAAATTAATGTCAGCTTATAATTTGTATACATATCCTTCTTTATAAATTTGGGTGTACCTAGAATGAATGTTTTTATATGAAATTTAATATACAGGAAAACAAAAAGGAAACAAGTTACCACAACTGGGATAAGTTGTTACAAGCTCTATTGGGAACATAGATGATGAAAAAAAAAAAGATTTGAACATATAATCATTTATTTAAAGACTAATCAACAATATCTTAAGAGTAATCAGCAAAATAAGTCTGATAATTTTAATAAAATCATGAAACAAAAGATATAATTTTCAAAAGATTAATTTGTTTATGATTGTAAGCACTTATAATTACTTCACATCTCTAAGGAGTACTTTCAGGTTATGCATTATGCCACTTTGCAACTAACAGCTGATGTAGCATATCAGTTCTATAATTAGGAACATATAACATAGTTTAGATTATAATTAGTATTAACAAATCACCGGAAGAATCATACAAATTAAGTTGGTATCTTTATTTATAGGATTTGTATTTATCTCATTTCGTTTTGGAACTATTTCACTCGGGACAACTTAACAACATATATACAACTATTTAAAATGTTTACGATTTGATATGGCATACAGGGTCAAGACCCCTTTTGGCAAGTACATCAACTAAAGAGAGTTTATCTTGCTACTTCTCAGACATGGGTGGTAGGGCGATATCCTGGAATAATGGTTCGCACAAGATATCATCCCACCAAACTCCCCTTGGTGGATGTACTCAAATTCTACTTTCTCTGACATTGTATCTAAGAAATGGAGAGATATAAAATTTCTTGGGGAGGCATGCATCATCGACCTTTGGGAAGGGATAAGCACCCCAACTTAAAGCTAATAAAATCAAATTGTATTTGGAAAATATTTTTATAATCCTAAAACAAAAATTGGTTCACTTATGTACTATTATTTTATGTAATATTCATTGTTTATAAAGAACAGTAAAAAGTATTTACTAAATGGCTTGTTTTGTTAGATCCCTGAATACTGCACACCCATCTTCTACCTCTATTTATAAATTGAATTGAACTCACTTAAAATTCTTTGGACATTGAGGCTTAAAACATAAAAAAAACAAAGAGAAAACGTGTTTGAAAAAAAATATATAACTTATTGTATATTATTATGGATAGGTGATTTTGTGAATACTTATTGTTTTGGTATTCCATTTAAGCTGTTTCAAAATTTAGAACAAAACAACAATTTAATAAATATAAGTAATAAAACAATAAAAAAAATAATATTAAGGCAGAAAAAAATATGAAATTGTAAATAGTGTAATGATTTTCATGTTTTCTGTTTGAAATGTATTCTTAAAGAATTAGTGAAGAAAATGATACTCTATAATCTGAATAACAACCACTAAGGATCTGATTCCTATGCCAATGTATATTTTATTTGCTCATGTGCGACAATTATTAGTGATGTAACAGAACATGTAAAATTGATTGTCTACGCGATTCACAATCAATGGATCATTGGAGCAAATTTTAATATTGTAAGATTTTTATTTTCATTTCACAAAATTGCATCTTTTGTGTTTTTAGTACTGAATCAAATGAACTAGATTTAAAAAGCATACAATTATATATTTATATTTTCTTTTAAATAAATTTTATATATATATATATATATATATATATATATATACATATATATATTGTCTGGATCTGCCCCTTGTGTTTAGAGAGGGTCCATGAATCCGAGGAGTAAGAAACGATGGGAAAGAATGTTGACTGGTATGGTCAACTTGTTTCAACAAGAAGATGGATAACTTGGTTTTCTTTATCATCTCTCTTCTGTTGAAACCTTTTTGAATTAAGTGGAACATTCTTCCAGTAGCTCTCAGACTTTGCGACACCTTTCCATTGATATAGCCTTTTTCATCGATCTAGGCACCTAGATATATCAAAATCTTAAATTCTGTGGTAAAATTTTACTAATTTCAAGAATTCTAGAGTTTTTTTGACAGCTTGTTCTATTTCTTTCAGTTGATAAATTAGAAGTTGTGATCCTGGGTCCTCCAATCCATTTTAGTAATTGTTATTGGATTAAATAAAATAAATTATTAAAGTTAAATCAGTTATTATGTTTTACTAATTATCTACTAGTTCTTGTGTTTTTTCTATGCTTAACATTATTATAGATATGGTTGTTCAAATCAAGGTTGCCAGTTCAGATCACTTCCCACTACTTGTCTCATTGAACATTCCATGGTAGGATTCTAAATGAGACTTCAGTACGTGGTCCTTTCAATAGAATGAAAATACAAGAGAACATTATCGAGAAGCAATGATAGAAGCAACACTCACCCATCATCTCAGTCCCATTTGATATAATTTCACTGAATAATATTTATGAAAATCTCAATATATTTACAATTTACTCGATAGGGCAAAATCTAGGGATGATGAAATCTATCAAGGCAGTGAAAACGATCTGTAGCGAAAATAAATGGTTTGACAAAGATTGTATAATGTTCTTAAAAAATCAACTAGAACTCTGCAAAAAGAACAATTTTCATTTTGATTGTGTAGCCACCTTCATATATATGAAAAAGAAGGATAATAAGCTATTGAAAACTAAAAAATGTTCATACTTTCAGCATATATGTGATAATTTGTCAGAAAGTGAAATGCTGCAAAGCTTTTGGTCGGTGTAGAGAGAGGTAAGAGACAAGAAAACCAGTATTACCTATCTCAGAAGTCCAATGGCATGAATATTTTCAGAACCTCTACCCACCAAGAGCAGAAATTGATCCTAACTTTGTGGAGGTTTTTCATCCAATGCTCGACACCGAAATCTCCTCTGAATAAATCCAGTGTGCATTGATAATATGAAAATAAAAAAGTGGGTGGATCTGAAGTGATCTCTTACGAGCTTTTGAAGAGCTTGTTGCAAAACTGGATGCTTTACCTGCAGGTTTTTTTCAACAAGATAATGAAAGGATACCAGCGGATTTAACCAAATAGGCTAATATTATGATTCATAAAAAAGGCTGTATCCGGTCTCCTGAAAATTACAGTAACATCATTCTGGCTAATAGTCTGTTAAAATTTTTCACCCAAGTGCTTCTGGAAAGACTTTATATACCGGCATATGATACGAAGACAACTCCAGAATGTCAGTCAGGATTCCGCACTAGTAGAGGATTCATCAATAACATTTTTGTGGTGGCTTCTCTTTTTCAAATAATGCACTCAGCCTCAGAACATTTATATGCAGCTGTTGTGGGTTTTCGGAGGACTCTGTCAATTATAATCTATTGTGGCAAAAACTTTTTGAAAAATAGAATGAAAACCTTCATTTCAAAAGCATAAATTTTATGATTTTTTAAATTAATCCGGCATAACGAATTGAAGTACAATATAATTTTTAACAATTGCAAAAGGAAATTCGAATAAAATAAAATTTTATTGTTCATTAAACAGCGTTAACTAAGAAAATGGGGAAATAAAAAAAAACTGACAAGCATTACTTTATTTGCTATCTTCATCATCAACAGTATCATTCATTTATGCATTATATGATTTTAGATACTGTTTCCAATAATGTGGACAAAGCAACAGAAGAAGACATGGTGGAAGTTGTAAAACCGTGATTACAAACCGGTTGTTGGACACTCAAGAGGAACGTCACTTAAGCTTGCCAAACAATGGTAAATCCCTAGAGTAAGCATATTTCTCCTGACTCCGTATAAATACCCCTCCCTTACCCGCCTGGCAAGTAGTCAGACATTGTCACTCATAGTAGATAGTTAAATCCCATAGTTAGTTGTAATATTTATATTTGTTCATTGTATACTTTTTTGCCAAATACACTTTTTTTTTAAGTCCGAGTGAGTATCGAAAATTTAATTGTCGAATAAAATAAAATAATATCATCGACTTATTGCAAAAAGTCATTAAGTGACATTTGATAACCTTAAATAATTGTGAACTTTGTGAAATCAGAATATTATGCATTTAGTACAGCTATAAAGAATAAATAACAGCGTTGTGTCACTTACGGTGTTTTTGAATTGATGAATAAGGTAAAAATTCACAAAAAAATATTTTTAATTTAACCTATATCAAAAATACACGGCAAACGGCAAAACTCGTTATTTTCAAGATGTTATGATAATTCTCATTTGTATGTTTTTAATTTCTGACATAGTTAAATCATATATTCCTAGAGTGTAGGCATAAATAAAAATACCAGTTTTCAAGATTTTCAAAGAAATATAAAAAAAAAAAAAGCCAATTTCTATCACATTAAAGTTGTTACTTTTGATCAAATCCTCTCCTGGAAACCACACATCTCCCAAATTCTCCGTCGCACTATCTCCACACTAAAACAGTTCAATCGCCTAGGTTATCTCCTTCCATATAAGTCCCATCAACTCTTAATTTTCTCTCTTGTTTTGCCCCCACTTCGACTATAGCTGTATGGTGTACGGTGGATTTTCGGGAGATCTCGAGGCCAAATTTAAACGCTTAATGAATTGCTCATTACTATTTGTTTTCGGAATCTCAAGAGATATACATATTACCCAGTATTACACCGAGTTGAAGTGGCTCTATCCATCCTATCGCCGTAAGTGCTTCCTAGCTACCATTCTGTACCAGATCATTAGAACTCATCGACCCTCCTATATTTTCCATAGCTTACAATTCAAATACTCCATCCAATCCCGTTCTACTAGATCTCGCACTTCCGACCTCTATTCCCCTCCTTTAAACATCTACTCCTTCCTCAATCCGCCCAATTACGAAATATACCTAAGAGAGCTGTCTAGGTATTCCCAGAAAATGTTTCTGTTATTTTAGTTTTCTCTATTTGTATTATGTACGCTTATTATGTATGTATATTTACGCTTTTCATGTATTTTTCTCTCTTTGGGTCTGTATTTTTTACTATTAAATAACCAATATTGTAAACAGCTACTCTATTTATGACCATTTATACATGTATTCAGCACTTATAATTTTTTTTAAAGGGACAACAGTCCCAGAATAATAAAATATATTTTCATTTCATTTCGTTTCATTAATAATACAACTTGTTATAAATTATTATATTACTTTAAGCGTTTTTGCTGAATTATCAAAATATTTTTTGTTGTGTAAAAAAATATTTTGTTGTTTAATGTTGAATGACAAATAAGTTCTTAAGTATGTTATTTCTTAATATATTCAAAAAAATCTTATTTTCATAGGGTGACTTATCACTCAACGGTTCCTGGAATTTTGCTTTTCCATCATAAAGTACCTTATGCCAACTACCGCCAAAATCTTAGTGTAAGCAAAATGTTTATTAAATCCTCTGCTAATGAGGAATACAAAAATCAGCTACGATAACTTGAGGTTTTGATAATTATCTGACATCTTGAGTCAAGATAGCAATACCAATAACTAGCAAGAAACAATTTCTACCTGTAAAAAAAAAAACTAAAAGAAAATGCGAATGAAAAGATTGAAGAGAAATCATTTTGTGAATCATAATTGATACTGGGGTGTTGTACTCAGCTCACTACCATGTTTTTGGTTTTATCTTCATTTAGTTGTAAGTTTATTTCCTCTTCTTCTTTTAACACTATGTCCTCTTGATAGTGATATAGACAATAGATATTAATTATTGATTCGGTCAATAACCTTACACAATAAATTATCATCTCTACAAAATTTTACATGCAAAATGTATTTTATTTATTGTTGAAAACAATTAACAATGATAATAACGGTTGGTCTTACCAAAATGGTCTTATTCTATATTAATTCAGAAGGCCCGGCATGCTATAATAAATTCCATTTTTCATATAACTTGTCTAAATTGAAAGTTTCCCAAGATTTTTGCTGTTTTAATATCTTTTCCAACCATTGTGCGACGGCATACTAGTTGCCGCTATATTATAAGTTTATATATTTTAATTCATTGCTATGTCTTTAAATAAATAAATTGAATTTCAACAAAGACGTTTCTATTTATTTTTCCATGTAAAACAATAAATCTTTTTGATCTTATCAAAATAATGTCTTTCAGATGACCTTTTTTGGATATAAAAGAGGTATCTTTCAGGTATACTGCAGATAGATTTTAGATGCCTTGGAATGAGTCAAATTCTTAGACATTCCATATCTTGTTTAAGGCATCTGTTATCCATCTTTTAATCACTCTTTTGGTGGTTGGGATTCGTTACTTTTTCATGGTGCCTTCAATATGTGATATGTAAGCGTAAAGCCATTGTAAGTATAGAGCCATAATACCAAATACCCTTGATTCTGAGAGATTGTATTGTTATTATTCAAACAAATCTATCATCACATTTAAAAAAAAAAAAGATATTTAATAAACATAATTTGTCAATTCTTGAAAAACTATAAAACCTTCAAATTTATATTTAAAAAAAAAATACTACGGATAAAATCCTGTTCATTACAAGCAAATGTTTAAACAAATTTGCTTTAACACATTTGGTAATTGTTAGTAAAATTTACTATGAATATTTCAACTTGGTATAAGTGTCTGTGTTGGAGTGGTCGGATGCCTTTCACTCCCAATTTTACCAACAATCTACCTAGCTGTTTAAGAAAATATGGAATTAAATCCATTACCTTAGGGTGGGCAGGTTTATTCCCGAAGTCGGAATTGCATCAACTTTTACTTCAGCGTTTTTAGTTTTTACGTATTGACAATTTATTTACCACAGGTCGTTTACCAAGTCGTTGTCCGGCATCCCGGATCAAATATAATGTGATAAAATAATCACGAGTTCACGTCTCGGTGTCAGGAGGTACTTTTAACTCTCGATCCTCCCCTTCTTCCGGGGCCTGGGAAATCCCCGTATAGCCTAAAAGGAGAGGAAGGGGAGGACTATATATATATTTAGAATTTAGAATTATATAATTCTAAGAATTTAGACAATATATATATATCGTCCGCATTGTTAAAGTTAGAAATGTGTAACGTTGGGCAGGTTCACATACGTTACTTCAACATGCCGTCGATATGATCATAGTATATCAGTAATATTAAAATGAAAACATAATTACAAAATACGGCATATCTCAGCCATCTAACTTGAAAAGCGGTCAAGAAATCGTTAAAAGCGCTCAACCTACACAACTTTCTTACTTTTGGCTTCGCCGTAGCTGAGTAGTAAATAAGTCTTTGCTTGAATTGTGATAAAATTGAATATCAAGTGAACAATCAATGGTGTTGGTATGTGTAGTATCATTCTTAGGATACGGAGAAAATAAACGATCAGATTTGAGATATTTTTTCCTTTGAACTAGTTTCCCCCAATCCGGGAAGGATACGCGCCCCTCCTGGGAGGACCGAGAGGCGGGAGGTGGGGACGGGCGGCATGGAGTACGGAGGAGTATAGCTCTCTGGAGCCGCCTCACTGACCAATACCAACAATGTTCCTGCAAGTGCTAGCCGCCGCGGCTCTGCTCCTCCAAGTCTTCGCCTACGAGCGGCTTCCCTGGCACCAGTACTACAAGCCTTCCTTGCAGTAAGTACTAACCACCAGTACTACAGACCTACTTTACAGTAAGTACCAAAGAGCAGTTCTGCGAACCTTCCTCACAATATGTATCAAACATCAGAACCTTCCTTGCAATGTGTAAAAACTCATCAGTCCATACAGTCCGTCTCAATCTTTGATAAGAAAGATCACATGATATAGCTAAATTTTGAAAAGAAATTATTTCTTTTGGTACATATTACTAGGTCAGTTCAAGATTAATCGAAATTATTTATGTTCTATTGATGATGGATTTCTCCAAGTCCTAAATAAGAGAGTAATTGAGGTTTAAATATTTTAGACTTTTATATTTTATTTTGTATTTCAAATTTTAAATATTGTAAGGAATGATAACACAGAAATTAAATTATTAGTAGAAAAAGGCCTTTTCAATTTCGATAAATAATTGCTATATTTCAACTTTATCCAAAGTTTTTGAGATGAAAATTTAAATTACATGTAAAATCAGATTATCCCTTAAAATGCCTGAAGAGGCGAAAATTTGGATAAATTTGAAATAAAAACAATTATTTATCGAGACTGAAAAGGCCTACTAATACTTATTATAATCTCTTTCCCGAGATCATCTTACAAATATTAAATGAAAAAAAAATCTTTGCCGCTATTATTATGACCATAATTTTTAATAAAATAAAAATGTCACATTTTTTTCTAGTTTTCAAGTAATAACAATTAATATATCTAGGAAATAGCAGATGTGAAATTAATTGAAAATCAGTGGTATAAAAAAACAACTTTATAACATTTTTTTTGCTTGTACTTAAACGATCAATTATTTATTAATTTGGGAGTTTGTCACGATTTTTTTCTACGTGGTATTGACCTAATGTGAGTGATATTGATTGAATAAATTTATGATTTTAGCTCTTGATTAGAACAACCCTTAATTTGTTACTACTACAACCCTTAAACTCTGGAAGGAGTTTAGTTAATTTGGGTCTCTCTTAATGGATATTTATGCTCACTGTTTAGTAAACAAGCGAAAACAACTGAATAAAATAATGTTTTCCAGGTTTATGGAAAGAATGCTTCTAATGAGAAACAGCGGAAGAATGTACGATTTTTTCCATTTAAGTGTGAATATACCGGCTGAAATAAATTAGTTAATAACATTTCAAAAATAGATCCAAAAGCTTTGAGATGTCCAAATTGATTAAAATTCTTCAAGAATTAAGGGTTGTTTCAATCCAAGGCTGAAATCAAAAATTTATTAAAAATCCAAGGTCAATGCCAGATGAATGCAACTCGTGAGGAACGTCCAATGCAATACAGTTAGAAAAGTGCCTTATATTAAATTATTTTATATTATACTATTCCAGCCCTCATATTAAATCATTCAAGTTTTTAGGCTGAAAAGTGTTTAAATGTTGCTAAATAGGTCATCGATTCTCAATTAATTTCAGGAATTCTCACCGATGGAGAATTCCTGAAAGTTACGCTTTATAGCAAGCATTATTGTAACCAGAATCAAAAAGAAAACAAATACTTATTAAACAATACTAGTCGCTCATATTAGTGAATATTGGGCTTTTAGTCGAATTATCTTAAACGCTAATAAAGGAAAAACTTGAATAAAACAAATTCCTCAAAAATGAATAATAATAAAAAAATAGCGAATTTATTTCAATGTACTATACATAATTATAATTGTTATTATAACTATTTATAAATACTAAACCAAAATCACTTTAATTATCTTCAGTAAATAGTTAGTTTATTACATACTTAAAAAAAAAAAATTAGTAAGCATGTTCCCTTATGTATTTACATATTTTTATTCTTATTCTTCACCTTAGCAGCTTATGAAAATGCAAGCATAAGACACTACTAAGTGATTCGGCCTCTATCATACCGGCCACGAGGTTAAACAATAATATTATTTGAATGAGACTTTCCCACATCAACTACATCCTAGGTTTTTTCCAGTTTACGGAAGTAGTTTGGGTAGTCTAATGACGGCAAAATATCAGATGATTAAGAACGAGGAAAGACAATACCAATAATATTAAGCCAAGATATATTCAAGCATGGTTAAAAAACTGTAAGAATAGCTAAATCATTTAATTAAGTCCGACTTAATTTATTTAGAATAAATTAAAAACACTATCTTATGCTGTTTCATTCATTAAAATATTTTTATGGTTTTGTTCCAATGAAATAATTACTAAAATTCAGAATAATAGCGCAATCCCCATTAAACCTAATATTCGTATGTGTGGTCCGCCCAGCAATAATTATATATATATATATATATATATATAAAATGCATTCAAAAGATTGATTTTGAAATTGATTGATACCAAAATCACACCTCCTTCCGCCAAAACTAAACCACGAAAAATCAGCCATATAACGATCGTCCCACCTACGCCTCGGACGTTTACTATTCAATTCAGCGCCAAATAACATTTTAGGGATTCGTTTGTAATCAAATCCAATAACATAACAACCAATCATAATCAAAGTTCGATTAAACGTATTAATATGCACTGTGGTTAATTAACCCTCGTAATTAACAGTGGTTCAGAGGCGGAAAAAAAAACTTAAAATGAAAGTATTCCAATAAACTTTTAGTAATATATTATCATCCCTCGAGTGTAGACCAATAATTATTTTCTTCAGTTCCCCCAATTTAGTCTTTAAAAATACAAATTAAAGAAAAATTTTCAGTGATTTTACAAAAAGTTTCCGGATTTACTGATATTTTGAATGGATATTTTTAGGTCTTAATAAGAGAGAAGTTATTTTGTCTCAGTGGACTAGTGTTTATCGAATTCAAAAATATTTTAACAGTAAAGTGGTTAGTCTTTGTTTTAAATTTTTATAACTCTCTCAGTAAAATGTTAAATCTCAATTTTTACATTTTGAAATCGGTTCTCAAATCTTATAAATGTTTGGGTTTTAAAATTATAGAGCAATGTAAAGCCTATTACTATCCTCCCCACAACCAGCTTTGTCCTCAATCCAAATTGTTTAGAAATATTTAAAAAATGAATGAATAAGTAAATAATACAATAAATGAATAATAAAAATAAATCCACAATTCTCAACATATTTCAAATCTACACAATATTTTCTAATAAAACTTTTTAGGGGATAATCTGGCAAAAATATCATAAGCACAACAATATTAGCAATTTTAAAATAAGGATAAGTTTTTCAAAAGAGAATGTCAATTAAAAAAAAAAAAAAAATGTATGCTACTTTATTTAGATATATTGTAATTATTATAAATGTATATATTTAAACATTTATTAAGTGAGTTTTTATACAAATCTTTCTAATCTTCAAAATTTTCAACCAATATTGTTGACTAGAATTATTAGATTTATTTTTATTATGAATTTTTAATATTTAAAACATAATAACGAAAACGCACAAAGTTATCAATTTACCTTTAAAATAAGAATAAGAATACATAAATAATGACCATTATTCCGAAAATGAGGTGTTTTGCACCATTATGCAACGTTCCTACTTGTAATTATACATTTTTTCGCCTGAATTTATTTCAAGACCCACTTCATTGTCTGCTTTTATCAACGTTTTTGTATTTGGTTTAATATTTTTCTAGCAGTACCATATCATTGTTTTATTCTAGCATTTGTGGTCTAGCATTGGGTATTTTAATTTTCATATGGTGATTTCGATTTCCTCAAAATGGCTGCGTTACACTACTAAAAGAGGATAATATCTCAAACTCTTCAAATTTTTAGAGGTATGTAAAAAGAATATTGCAAAATTCACGAATTCCTGTATTTATTATGTAAACAATGTATCAGGTTATATAAAATAAAAAATAGGTTTGTCCAAAAACGCATCTTTCCATTCACAGGGGAGAGGAATTTTCGGAGATTTTCGGGCTAAAGCCTCCCAAAATGGTAAAATAAAACCATATTTTATTGGAAAAAAAATATTAAAAAATTATCTCTTAAAGTATTATCGTTCATGTAATTACATTTAATATGACTTTAAGAATCACTTAACACCATTTTATATAAGTAGTTACTTTATTTTTTTTTACAAAGTAATTATTGTTGTGTATATGAAAATAAAAGATTTCAGGCTGAAGCTCGCACCCTACCCGCCCAAAAAAAAAAAAATTAAAATTAAATTCTGAATCCTCTAGTGGTCCCATTTCAACTTATCAAAAGGGTTTGAATATCTACAACTTTCAAAACTACTTTACCGTCATTAAATACGACATCCCAATATTATACTTTTCCTGACCAAATCGAATCAATTACTAAATTTTAAGACAAGGGAGACATAATTTTCTAAAAGGAAACAGTTCCTTGTAAAAGAATTTAAAGATTTATAGGAGAAGATCTAGTATTCAAAGCAAAGCGAGGATGGCTGAACACAAGGTAAGGATGTCAAGGGTGTAAGCTTAATTAGTTATTGGTGGGAGAGGCAGAACATAAATAGGAAGTATTGGCGAAGAGCATACAGGTTGTCATCACTTTTATTGGGGTAATTTCTAAGTTGTTTTTTACATTTATTTACATTTATGGAAATCCCTTAAGATAAGGTCAAATCGACATTGAAAAAAGTTAAATAATATTTTCTCATATCTAACCATTTAGAAGTAAACCCCCTACTTTTATTATTCATTGTTAAGTAAACAATTTTTTGTTACGTACGATTACATGCTAGAACTCCCTGGTACCGCAAAACCCAGATATCCTAACAAAGTAAGCTGTACATCGTGAACTATTTAATAAGGAGGCTCTACAACTAGGGCTATTGAGAAAAGACATGAAGGCTAAGCTCGATACTCAGACGAAGAGAAAAATATTGATTAGAGCGTCATCAGATATACAGGCGCATCCAGGATTTAATTTTGAGGGAGGGGGGAAGCCTCAGCCCGAAAGCTTTTACTCCATATATATATATCTATATAACGATAATTAATTTGAAAAAAAAGAAAGAAATTAACTACCTATATGAAATGGTGTTTAAGTGGTTCTTGAAGTCCTATTTAATTTAATATATTGTTATTATTATAATACGATTGTTAATACTTTAAGAGATTGTTTTTAATACTTTTTTCTGTAAAACATGGTTATATTTTACCATTTTTGGGAAGGAGGAGACTTCATCCCGAAACCCTCCCCCACCATAGATCCCCTGTGACCAGAGGTGTTGATCCTGTAAGTTTCTTATCTTGTTCTATCTTGTTATAATAATAATCTTGTTTCTCACTTTCTAGTAGAGGAATTTTTCTTTAAATCAAATTATGGTGATAATTATGTTTGCACGCATTAGTAACTTGCTAAAACAATGATAAAGATTGCTATGAAGTCGAAAAATACATTCTTTCTATTTTTTTTTTCATGTAAACTCAAATGTGCCCCGTATCCTGAAAAGATCTATTTATAAAACTATTTAAAAATTAATTAGATTGCATTTTGCATACTTAATTGTGTGTACTATTTTAAAATTAAAATTAGATATAAATGGTATTCAACAAGTAATTTATTTTTTATTGACATGTATAAATTAACTTCAACATTTTATAATTTATTAAAATTAAACTTTTATTTTGATATCGCTTTTCTCAATCCACTTTAATTAATTTTCAAATGAAAATATATTTGTTAAGTGTTTTTTTAATTTTTTTTTTCTTTTAGATATTTTTATAATTAACGATAACAAGCCTTAATATAATTTTTAAGTTTTATCCAGGATCTTTTCCTTTTTTCAAAAACCACTGACATGGATGCAATGAAATAATGTGGTGTGATTTCGACAAAATGAAAGAGTGCAAATTGTTTTTTTGAAAATTAAGGCTTGAAAATAATTTAAAATGAATTATAAATATTTTAGAATCACGCTTATTAAAATTTTTATCAGAATATATTTTTTTATTTGAATACATTTTTAAACAAAACATACAGAAAAAGTGAAAAAAACAAATTTTTACTCTGATTAACATTTTTATACTTGTTATTTGCCGCGGTTTCTATATTAATTTACTTTAAACATCTAAGTTTTCAAGACGATCTCGGAACTTATATATAAATTTTGATGAAATATTACTGTGTGACTTTGGTTAAATTTGAGGCATCAGTTGAAGTTCAGACACAGGCTTGTTCATTCCTTTTTTTTTATTCATTTGTTTGTTTAAAATTTTTTTTTTTATTTACGACTCTAACGAAGTATGGATCTAAATAAAGTCTACGTCATTTTTTTTCTCATTAAATTTTACAAAACATGAATGTTTTTAAACTATGATTTTTAACTATGATTGAATATCGAAAATAAAATGCGTACGCAGAGTTGAATAAAAATATACTGTTATTAAATAAAAGTAACAGTCAGGTCTGTCTTTATGATTGTGAAGTATCTGTTTCTGTAATGATTAATTTGTTTTCGTTGATTGTTGTTTTAATTGTTTGCAGAAATTAATCTTGGCAGCTTAATAATATTTAAAAAAAAATGATTGTTTTTTTGTAATTTCTATTAAATATCTCACATTTCAATATTTTATAAAGAGATATGAGGTACTTATTTCGATTATTGCAATAGTAGCTAATAAGTCAGAATATGGCTGTAAATTTTACAAGCCTCCTAAGAAAATTATTTTACGTCAAGAATTTTTTAAAAAAACTATGACTAATCTAAAATTTCCGGCGATTTCCCTAATTGAACACGACATGGATTTATTTATTTATCCGTGAAAAGGCATGTCAAATTACAATTCTTCAATTAACCTCGAATCTGATTACACAATAATTAGTAGCAATGGTGTGGACTCGATGGTCAAGTGACTCAAGGAAGTGACAATAATTTGAAGAATGATGCGGTTAATGTTAGCTTTGGTTAATTTTATAATATAAAATGAGTTATAATAATACCATTTTAGTTTCGTTAATATATATGTGGTATCGTTAATACATATTCACTTGGAAGTGTAAAGAATGAATAAACCGTAAGGTAAATGTTCCATTAATAGACATTTTTCAACTCATTAACAGATTATAAGCTTTAAAATCTTTAATAGATTTGAAGTTGAATCACTTAGAAGGGTGATGTCTCAACCACAAATTATATCGTGTCAGAATAGCCGATTGGTAGTTAATAATCGGTGGTAAAGACCCCTTTTTATCGAATTATTAACATCCGCCTGAAACTTCGTAAATAGTTTCATCTCGTAACTTAAAACTATTTTATTTACGAAAACTCTTGGAACTGGGGCATTTTCAATCTGGAGGGTAGCAAACTTTCAAATAAAAAAATTAAATTAGTTTATTTAATTAGGTACTAAAAACTCGTAAATATACATTTGCTTTCTACTTGGATCGTAAGATAATTTGATAACAAAATAGATTAAAAAAGTGGCCTACAAAAATATTGGGCCGTTTTTCCTATATAACCTCGTTATTTTGAAACTTCGGGGGTGTAGGTCATGCCAAACGGCTTAATATTTTTGAAGCCCGCCTTTCTTCTCGATTTTGTGATCTAATTATCTTACGATCCAAGTAGAAAGTAAATGTATATTTACGAGTTTTCAGTACCAAATTAAATAAACGAAAGTTTCCCCCCTCTTGATTGAAAACGTCCCAATTCCAAGAGTTTTTGTGAATAAAATAGTTGTAGGTTACGATGAGATGAATTTATTTACGAAGTTTCAGGCGGATGTTACTAATTCGATAAAAAGGGGTCTGTACCACGGACTATAACATTTTAATGGATTAATGGAGTATGTTTGTTTAAGGAAGTTTCCTTATCACTTTTATTAAAGAGGTAAGTTTGAAATCTTGATTCATTCATTTGTAGTTTGCCATTTCTTAGTTTAAAACTAGAGCAATTTATTTTAAGTTTTGTTAATTATATGAAGATACCTGTTGGCTCTCTAAACCTGAGAGTCTATTACTGCTGCAATATACGCTGTCAGAAATTCATCAAGTTTTTTTAAGGAATAATTAACTAATTGATTGTATAGAAAAAATATTCATATTAATATTGACATTTGAAAAAATATGATGGTTACCCGTCTATCCTTTTTTAAAGCATATGGGGTGAGGGTTTACATGACTGGAATTGTAGTATTTAAATGACACAAAACTTCAAAATTTGCATTGCTCAATACTCTACTCAACTTTAACATCAAATTCATTGCTGAATCAAAGTGGGCCAATTGACCCACAAAAATGTGGATCCATTCTCAGTATTCGATCTAATCATAGAGCCGACCGAGATGGTGAGAAACGCTCGATTTTTCTGGGTCAATCACATCCACTTTTTTTTAGGCCAATGAAATCGTAATATAGTTTGCTCCAAAGAATAGTTCGTTCTTTTTTTTCAGAAATATATGCGCAAAAATCGAAATCGGTAAATGTTTTTCACAGAAAACCGTGGTTTTACCACAGTGCACATCAGTCCTCCACGCTGACCTGATGATCGTATAGCTTGATATTTATTTATATAATAACTGAATAACAAAAAGCAGGAGTGACAATAAAAATCATAAAAAATTGTTTTTATTCAAATATAGTTGATAACCTCGTCAAATCCTTAATTACAATCGTCTAACAGGGCCATCTATCACAACACGTCAGAAGATGTCAGGAAATATATAAACACAGTCTCGATTGTTTTTTTATTTTTTAGCAAATAAACGAGGATACGCAATGCAGAACCGTCAATATTGCTTAATCTACTCTCTTGAAGTACATATTATTATTTTGTTGACGGAAATGGATTAATCTTGACAATTTAAGTGTTATTAAAATATATCAATGGTTAAAATCTACATTAATAAAATACTTGAAAAGTATTGTAAAATATCAAACTTAGGCATGCAAAGATGTGTTCAGAAAGTCATAAACATATACAAAAATATTTTAATTTAAAAAAAAAACGCAAATAACTCTATCCATCTTAAGGGATAGAACATAATGTATATCTACATAAAAATATAATTGGGTTGTTATTTAGTGTCTATGAATATTGAAACATGGTTAAGTATTCGAGTTCCTTCCACACCCAAACAAAATTCTAAATTCTTCTCACAATACTTTTTAATTAATTTACTTTCAAAGTTAAAAAGAAGGCACATACCTTTTAGCAAATTAATTAAATACAGTTTATTCAATCACGTATCTGTGTTTTGAACTCAAACTCTAAACATTTTACTTAACAACGGAGCGCTATTTTTAGTTGAAATTGTTAAAAAGTAATCAAGGGATCTCGCCGAATATTTTGAGCCATCAAACTTAAAAAATGATCTAGCCGTTCATTTAAAAAATCATGTTTTGTCTATTTATACAATATGCCTAAACTTTTTCCAAGTTTTACCCAAATCGAACGAGTCATTTTTCAAATTAGTTTTCGGTCGGAAAAACAGGTAATTAACAGACTGAAAATGTTTACAGTATTAAAATGTTACAATCATTTACTTTTATCCAGCAGTATCTTACAATATAGAATGGAAATATTACTTTTATGGGGACATTTTGTTACCTGTCAAAAAGTTTTAAGTAAAATTTACCATAAAGTGTATAGTTATTGATTTATGATAAATAAAAAAATTTTCTTTCTTCATAAGTTTCTCGGGAATTCATCACATATATGAAAATTAAGTAGAAGAAACAAAACAAAACAAAAAAACAAACAACAAAATTAGTTCATCCGATAATCGTGGCACAGGAACACTAACATGCCAATGCCTGAAAATTCGTTTTTTCATACTCTGGGGGCTTTGAAACGCAAAGATCCGTCGACAACCGTGTATTCTTAAGAAAGTAAGAAATACACGGTTGTCGGTTGTCAAGAAAGAAAAGTAATTTATTTAATAAGATATTCGGTCCTGAAAGAAATACAAAATTTTCAATTTTCCAATAACCTCATTGCATTTTCCATAACACAACTAAATCAGAAAAGAAACTAATCAATAAAATTTCTCTGGGTCCCTAGTCATGTTGGCATACCTGGAAATGAACTTGGCTGACACAGGTGCCAAAGAAGCCTGCACCATATTTAAGCCAGAACCTAAACTTAACACGGTGCTGTTCGACTTCAATGCAGCGATCATTGCAGAAATCATTGCAAAGAAGCATGGCGCTGCTTTTGGTCCAAGGTCCCAAAGACCATGATGAAGATACAGAACCAATGCCTTAGATAATAGAGCAAACCATTATTTATATACTCAGGATAGGACATACTAGGCTGACGCACGGGCACCTCCTTGAAGGGAAGCCATATCCTAGGTGCATCAACTGCAACATACCCTTGACCATCGAGAACATCATGGAAAATTGTCTGCGCTTATGTTCTTCAATAATTTCACTAAGCCTCTGGAGCTACCGTCAAGCCTTGAAACAGGAAAACTGTTTTGAAGCAGGTCAATACATATAAAATCAATAAAATACAGCAATTCTGGTTTAAACATGTTTATTGTATGTATTGCCAAAGCGAAATGTCAATTTGAGTTAATTATTGTTCAGGGCAGGAACTTTTTGTATTATAACAATTAAATAAAATAATCAAGTAATTTATTTGATTTATTTTGCTATTGTGTCTCTTTCCATTAGAAATTCAAATAATCACATTATAATTACATATCTTGACTGTTTCTTTGAAATTTAATTTTTTTGTATTGCACATTTTACCTTTTTTTTACTAAATAAAAATCAGGAAATTCTTTATTAACCAATGATATGACTTTGGAATAGATTAAAGTAAAATTTTATTTTCAAAATCTGAATATAAATAATCAATCAATGAGTTTAAGTCGTCAGTAAATCGTCTAAGGATCGATGTTTATCAGTTTTCGGATCCAATGAGGCCTCATTTACGATTCTTATTAAAGTATTTCTAGCCTTAGATATCTAAACATAGCCTGAAGAATAAGAATATGTCTAATCGGATTCTAGAAAAAAAGATTAATCATTTATTGAGTGGAAAAACTTGCACCAAAGGTCGCTATGATTCGTTTCATAACGTCGCCTTATAGCCTAAAGAAGAATTAGAATAGCTCTTTCTTCAGATCAACCTTACATTTTTTGAAACCGGGAAGTAATTTTTTATTTACTAAATCGCTTTCAAACTTTTATAGAACGTTTCAATGTGTATTATGTATTTTTTTTATTGATGCTGTCTCAGATCCTGAAACAGCGTCCGCAAACTTACAAAGGCACCTCTTCCTGATTGAACACTGGTGTAAGAAATGGCGCATTAAGGTAAACGAATCTAAATGTAAACACATTACCTTCACCCTTCGGCGTAATACCTGCCCACCAGTTTATTTTAACTCCATCCAGCTTCCTTTCTCAGATACAGTCCGGTATCTTGGCTTTCTCTTAGACAGACGACTAACATGGAATCCACATACTCGACTTAAAAGACAGGAACTTAACAGACGATATGGCCAGCTATATAGACTACTGAATAGAAAATCTAAACTTTCTGGTGAAAACAAATTACTGATCTACAAGACAATACTGAAACCCATCTGGACTTACGGACTAGAACTATGGGGAACAGCCAAATTTTCTAACATCAAACGCATTCAATCCTTTCAGTCTAAAGTCCTCCGTACAATAGTCAATGCTCCCTTCTATGTAACCAATAAAACCCTACATCATGACCTTAATATCCCATTTATTCTTGATCTTATCCCAGCCGAATTTTCCAAATTTCACCAGAACCTTTCTCATCACCCAAATCCCGTTGTACAATCCCTATCAAGCACCACCCATCCCTACAATCCCCTTCGTAGGTTAAAGCGGCAGTGGCCACGAGACCTTTTGTAAATATGGATATTTTGGAGTTCTAGCAATGGCCAGATTCTCCACTCAAGTCATGAGTGTCTGTGGCTGTAGCGCTCTTACTCATCCTCCGCTGGTTTAAAATACCAGTGAAGTGGCTGAGGGAGAAGCGTAGGGATCTCCTAGGCCTCCCTTTTCCCTCCACATGTGGAGAGAACAGGATTGGTTCGGAGATCACCTGGCAAATTGTAAATAATGTATGTTTTATATAAGGTGTTTGTTTTACTTTTATTTCTATTTTTATTTACTTATGTGTATATATATTTTTTTTTTCTTTACTCTTTTGTTCTTTCTTCTTATTCTTTTGTTATTACTTTATTTATTTATATTTTTGTATATACGGTATGAATGCAATCTCTGAACTCTATTATAAGTGTCCTTAACTGTGACAAATTGTAATATTTCTGAATAAAGTGTTTTTAATAATAAAAAAAAAAAAAATTGATGCTGTAATGATCATATATAACGATGAATGATAATCTTCGCCCCATTTTATTATAAATAAATATTGTATAGAATAATGTGTTATCATGTGGATTTGATGGTTGGGTGGAGGGAGAGAATGGGAAGTGCAGTCAGTAATAATAAAAAAAAACAATAAATGAACTTATTTTAAATGTACTGGGACTTTGTAAAAACTAGATAACAACCAATTAGAAATATAATTAAAAACATCTGATGCGCGCAACACACAACTTTCACTTATCGTTCTACTTTGAATATAAATTATTTTATGACAATGTTGAACTATTATATAATTTTAAGTGCATTTTTAACCGAGCTAAAGCTTAAAGCTTACAGCTAACAAATCATTGAGACAGCTAACAATACCATTAAAATGATAAAAATCCTATTTATTATACCAACGGTCGATTATAGATTGTACGATCGCTTGATTATGGTTTGTACGACTGTTACTTATTAAACTGTTATTAGACTATTATTTTTTTTTATAAAGTTAACTAAAATAGAATTACGATATTTGCACTGTATGTTACAGATAGGTCAAAAGTTGTCACACTAATTGCAAGTGGATACTGTTAGGGTATCACAAAGGGAAAATTCATCAAATTATTCTCTAATTTTATTTTCAAAAAGTCTACATAATGATTTTTCGGCAAAAATAGACGATAGATACTTAATTATATAAATATAATATCAGATCTAGAGTTATTAAACTACAGTAAATGTATTTAAGGTTATAAACATATCTATGAGATATTTCATAAAAATATTATTGTAATATAAAAAAATTATATTTCACTTCTTTTTTTCACACAAGCACAATGAAATATTATTTTGAACAACGTCATTGCCTTGATTAATTGGATTTTAAATATTTTTTTCAAACTTACAATTTTTTCAAAAGTTTACATTTAGTAACGAAATTACATTTAATTTCCTTGGAAACATGTCATTTATGTTAAATAATGTTAGTTTTCAGAAATTATTATTTATATTTTTTTCGTCACTTTCCATTACCTTCTACAACACATTAGCACACCAAGTTTAATGAAAATCGTTAAAACCGTTTTGGAGAAAATCGTAAAATTGATGTTATAAAGTGTCACTTCCGATAAGCCGATTTTGACGACAAAGTTTCTCTATGATCCCAGACAAGTGCAAACCTCAAATATGAAATTTCAGTTCATTGCGACTGTTCACACACACACACACACACAGACCATTTTGCGGAACTTGGTTATTTGGACAAAGGGTGCCTCAAAACGTGTATTTTCGTTGAAAATTCAGATTGGAAAATGTTCACCATTGCTATACTTACCCTTACTATATATTGCATACATAGGCAAATGAAAGTAAAAACATTATATCCTGAAAATAGGACAATTTATAAGACTTAATAAGGCAACGCTAAAACAATTTATGGTAGCGATAAATCAAACTTGTATATAATAGCCTACCTAGGATTTAATGTTTTTTGGGGAAGGGAGGGCTTCACCTCAACCCGAAAGCATTAAAAAATAATAATAACGTAATTACACGAACAATATTTTTTTCATAAGATAAGGTTATATTTAATAGCCTTTATGTTTTTAGCTTAGATTATTCACAGTAACAAATATGGACCAATGAAAAATATGTTTTTCATTTTTGAAGGTTTCTGCCCGAAAGCCTCCCCTCTCCTAAATCCGTCACTGTTTATATTTGTAATTAATTAAAAGTTTAACTACGTAATGAGACATGAATGAAATATGAAAATATCTAAGATATAATAATATTTAACATCTTAAACAAAACCAGATTAATGGAGGGCCTGACGTCTGCATATGTATATGAACAGCATAGATCAAAAACAAAAAAGACATACGACACCGTAATTACGTATTTAAGTTAGATATATACCGGGGATGTTACAGCAACGTTTTCACTAAAATTGATTTACTAAAAATGCAACATTATAAGATTTTCTTTACACATTTTCGCAATTGGATTGAAAACAGATCCAACCAAGGCACTTAAGGGATTCAAAAAGAATATGTATCTGGCGAATCATATAGAATATAAAAAACCAAAGGTATATGTAGAAGAATAATAAATAATACATAAATAGAATTCTGGATATCAATCATTGATTCCATCAATTCTTCTACTGCTTGCAAGGTAGTTTGGTACAGAATCAAGTAATTAAGGGGAACAAGCTCCACTTGCAGAAATATTCTTATATCAGAAAGGAAATTGTGTGCAAGCTTCTCAGTGCACCACACAGTAATACGCCTCGGTACTGGATCCTTTAGGACTAGTCCAACCCTTAGTATCTGCGTCGACTCAGGCCTAGGCCTACCACCTCTCTCTTTTAGAAGGCAAAAATTAGCAATCAACTATATAACAAATTGTACCCACAAACCACACACCCTGCCTATAAATACATTTTTGAATCTACATTTTCAACAAAATTCCAACAAATGAATAATGCAACACTGCCATTAGCAGAAAGGATGATGTTTACAATATGTAAACAATATCAACTTAAATATAATTTAAAATGACGTACCCCCTTGGACTTTTATACAACTTAAATTAAATCTACTGGTTTTTAAATTTAAGAAAGAAAATATGGAATCTGCAAAATATAAAGAACTATTCCATAAAACATATAGCTCTTTACCAGAACGTTTACTAATATTCACCGACGGTTCTAAATCGGAAACATCGACAGCATCCGCCTTCGTACCACTTGATGTAAGCCATAAATGTAAACTACATCCACTTTGTTCCATATATACCGATGAGATTAATGCTATAGAGATGGCTCTACGAATATATCACCTAGGAATATATAATATTTTGGTACTCATAAAACAGCTAAATGACATTGGAACATTATTACATTTTATATGGTCTTCCGGTCATGTAGGCATTGGTGGGAATGAAATGGCTGACAGGCCAGCAAAAGAAGCTCTTACTCTTCCACGACGTGGTAAAGCTTTCTTAACTGCGTCCAAACTGGCCCGACCCCTGAAAGAGGCATACACCAAGATTGGCTGACAGTATGGGACAACAGCCCTTCAAATAAATTAAATATGATAAAAATGAAGTGAAGCCATGGAGCAGTTCCAGTCGCAGTAAACGCAGAGAGTAAGTTGTCCTAACGCGACTAAGAATAGGTCATACCAGGCTTACGCACCTTCACCTAATTGCAAAAGAAAACTCGCCCATTTATCGGAAGTGTGGAGAGAGAATGAGAGCGGTCCATATCTTCGAGAGTTGTGCATTCTACATCAGAGACTTAAGCAAAAGGGGAATACCAGCAAATACACGGCACAATACTAAATACACGGCTACTTTGGGAGATGATAAAAAAAAAGTCTTGAGCAAAATCATATGTATTCTCTTTGAAGCAGGAATCTTTGAAAATCTCGAAACCTTTATCCAACCATATTTTTTCCCCTTTCCATTTTTCTTTTACCCTTTCTTGTTTTATTTTATTTATTATTTTTTTTTTTAACCTGCTAACTTTAAACGTTAAAAGCTTAAAATAACTAAACTTTAATAACCGTAAACAACTTTAACTTTAACGTGCATTTTACGTCTTTTTAATTTAATTTTACTTAATTTATATTTCATTCACAACCAGAAGATGTAATAATATATAATTTTAATTAACGGCGTTGATGACCAACAGGTTCTACACCTTAACTATACAACCAACCAACCAACCAGATCAAACAATTTTGCTTAAACACGCTTATACTTGCTGATTTAAATTTTAATGGTTATTAAATAACCGTTAAGTCTTATCCTTTGACGAATATTTAAAAAGTCTGACGGATATTAAGTGCCGAATGTTCTTCTTCCAAAGTACCTTTAATTTTTCATTATAAATAATTAATTGTTATAAGTAATATACAATGGATGAAATGAAGTATAAAAGAGTTTTATAATTAGATAAAGATGTATCATTATAAACCTAATTGCCTAAATACACTTCTTATTTATTAAATAAACGTTAAAAATAATAACTTTCCTATTAATTACCATCTAGAGCTATAACGAATTTTATTTTACTCAAATCATTAATGCAGGAATTGATTGGTATTTATAAGTGACAAACTAAATGTTCCTAATCCTAGTATTTACGTTTTCATGAAAATAATTGATATAATCAGCAGGATTAAAAGAAAATTTTAGGAATTGAAACATTAAGTTTGTCACTTATAAATACGCAATAATTCCTGTAATGAACTTTGCAATAATTTATTGTAGTCATTTTTACTGAAAACACGGGCATTTCTAAGAGACAGGATATAAAATCACATAATTTGTTTACACAACTTAAGGTAAATTTCAAGTTTTTCCTTAATAAACACCAATTTAATTAATATCGACTTCAAGCTTACTTAATGAGGAAGTTTTTCTGAAAGTGGGATTTCTGTATCATTTTTGGAAGATGATAACAAAATGATTGCGAATAATTTATGATTTATTTTTTATAAACAGAACTTCGCTTAATTTAACCGCTAAAAAGTCTTGAAATGTTTTTAACAATGACAAGCCTATTTTCATTTGCTGTAAATTTTTTGTAGTGTACAGTGAAGAAATTTTTTATTACTCATATTAAACATTTTTTTAGTAACAAAGAACATGACACTTAAAAAAAAATAAATAAAAAACCTATATTCCCAACTTTTCAGATGAAAAGGTCAATGATTATATAAACGTTTTGGTTGCTTTTGAGGTTTGCTATCACTCCTGTAAATATTACCCTCTATTTACGAGACATCCTGTTTATATATACGCTACTATGTGTATATATGTTTTTTACTATGTTTTTTAAGATTTGTCTTCGGCACTTCGAGATGGTCTCATATGTCCCACCTATATGCCGAGTCAAAGTGGCTCTTCCCATCTTCCCGCCGCCTATACTTCCTTGGAAATTTCTTATATCAAACGATCAACTCCCAGCACCCTTCCTATATCTACTGTCTCCTCAAGCCGAAACCTTTAGTCCACTCAATAAAAACGAGATCCCGTGATTCTGACCTCTATATTCCATTCCACAAGACAAAAGCCTATGAACGTTCCTTCTTAGCCCGCTCCGTCACCTATTGGAACTCTTTGCCACATAACATCCGTCATGCCTCTTCACTGTCAACCTTCAAATACCTCCTTTTCCAATATCTCCTTACATCCCAAACAGACGATTCGCAATCATAAATTTCATTTTATGAACTGAATTTGTGAGAAGTAAAGTGATGCCTACAGTTTTAACATAAAACAGCAATGATTTTTTCTATTATTTTTACTATTTATTTGTATTTCTCTTCACCTCAGGTTGTGCTTTTTCTTTCATGTATATATGTTTATATATTATACTTTTTGTCTCACTGTGTAGCAATATGCGTAAGTACGTATATATAGTTCCTTTTTTACCTTTATACCACAATTATTCCTGAGATTTTATTTTATCTTAGTGTTTGCTTATTATTTTATGAATCACTGTAAATATTATTACATTTTGTAATAAATTATGTTCCTATTAGATTGCCTATTATTTATAAATTGTGTAGTGTATATATAGATATGTAATTTCTTTTCTGTCTTTTTTTTTTTTTTATCTTAATAATAAGTAAATTTGGAGAAGATTGTATGTTCATTTATATATGTATGTATGTGTAGGTATGTATATATATGTGTATGTGTGTGTATGTATATATATATGTGCGTGTGTTTATATATGTGTATATTTTTTTTTTGTTTATTTCTTAGTGGTTACATACTACTTTTTAAATAATGTATATTATGTTAGAATTTTTTTAAGTTAGTTTTTGGCCAGATTGGTATTTTATTTTGTATTAATTCATCTTTGTTATTCTAAGGGGACTTAGTCCCAGGATAAAGTTCTATTTTCTATTCTATTCTATTCTATATAGTTGGATAAAGATTTAACTGAAAATACCAGAAAGAAACATATTATGGTCAGGTTTATCCGTTAGTAAATCGGTGTGGTCAACCTTGGATTCTTACGGCTCCTTAGGTTGTTACAGGTACAATAGAAAATGTCATTGGCCATCACACCCTAAACACACCGTTGAAAATCGTGACTCGGTGTTTTCCACACTTGTCTCAATATTCTACGCCTTATTTACTTTATCATAAAATGAAGTCCCTATTGATTTATCGAATCGGGCATATAGCGGTTCCTATTAGGAAATACATTGTTCTTCGACCCATTAAAAAACAAAATAACAAAAAACAATTGGTCGTTTTGCAATCAACAATCTACCTTATCCAGGTACTGTTACCGTTATTGCTCTTGTTTGTATCTCATTAGTGATTCCGAAAATCCCGCGTTTTTCATCCTCTATCTCTTCTCTTGTTTTTTCTTATTCCTGTATTTTTACTTTCTTATTACTGTACACAGCATTTCGACGAAATATCGCGTTAACTGAAACATAAAATATCTAAAATTTAAAGAGAATAGAATAGCTGTATATTTTTCTTTAATATTTTCAGATTATCTTGGTCTACATAAAAGACTCCGCCATCCTATTTTCAAATGGGTCTAATGCTTATGATAAGGCATTGAACATCTTTCCACCAACTGCATAATGCCATGTTCATGAAATGTCTGGAGTTTATTGTTAAAAAACTGATCCAAGTGGTTTTTGATGCCCTCTTCCTTTTGGAATTTCTTTCCATTAATGGATTTCGGCAGAGACAAGAATATGTGGTAGTCTCTTGGAGCTAGGTGTGGTGAATCGGGAGGGTGGGGTAAAGGTCCCATCCAAGGCTCAATAATGAATTGCGAGTAACCAATGAGGTGTGGGACCTTGCGTTGTCTTGGTGGATCACAACACCCTTCCGATCGATCATAACTCTTCAGGATGTTCTCCGAATTCGATGTCACTATATCCGTTGGAAAGCTGAATTATTGCTCTTCAAAGCGGTATGAATGGTTTTTTGATTTAATGTCAACATAAGGAATAAATAAACAAAAACTCCTTATAGGTTTGTAGTTTGTTTACGAAGGTCCTTCGTATGATGTCATTTTGTGTAGTTTATGTCGTCCTAAATTTCTTTTAGATTGCTAAAGTCGTATTGAAGTTATAAAATTTTTGTGATTTTTGAAAAAAAATCATGTGAGGGACCCAAACATTAATCCTGGAAACATAGCCAAGTTTGTGCAAATGGTATTCTACGCTTGTGTGCGACACATTTAGGGTCATAGCAATCTGTTGCACTGATTGGGTGGGATTTTGATCAACAATGGCCTTAACATGGCTCATTTCAATTTCATGTGGGCGACCAGACCGTTGAGCACCATTGATGTCAAAATTTCCTGAATGAAATTTGGCAAATCATATTTTGAAAGGTGTGTTCGGTTAAGGAAACATTCCGATAAACACTGCAAATTTTTTTATGAGCTTCTGCACCACGCTTACCTTTTTAAAAATAATACAACAAAATATGTCGATAATGAATGATATTTTCTTCCATATTCACAGTGCAATAGCGAACACAATATTAAGCTAGTTTCAACAAGAGTTAACAGATACTGTTGTTGACATATTACAAACAGGATAAACAATCCACCTTAGAGATTAATTCGTCAGATAAGAAGTGTATCATAGTGAAAATAAAAATAACAAGAAAAACCGAAACGACTTATTTGTCAACCCAATATTTTCGTATCAATTGCAGTGCTGTAAAGTACGTTTAATAATTAACCGGGCTGAAGTCCCCTCCCTCCAAAATGGTAAAAAATAACAAAAAGATATTAAAAAATTATGTCTAAAAGTATTATTGTTCGTGCAATTACATGTAACAGAACTTCAAGAATCACTTAATCATAATGATCAAAGAAACACTAAAAAACATTCAACTAACAAGTAGGTATGATAGATGTACTTATCCTTGAATTCCCAATTGCAATTGATCTGAATTAAAGAAGTGCAAACTTTGTGCAAAAATATCAAGATGAAAAAGTACTGTATAATAATAATTAAAAAAAAATACAAAATCATTCATCTTAATATTCAGTCACAGGTCGAATGCTTCTTTCACTTCTTTATCAAACGATGAAAGGTATTAATCACACTTGCGAGATAGTAAAAAAAAACAATTTTATATCTCTGAAATCAGAACACGATTTGTTTACTGTAAACAAGATAAACAAGTTATTAGGTTTTCTAAGAGTGAATCTGCGGTTTTGGACTGGTTTGTACGGTTTAAAAGCTGTACGCAGTGCCGGCCTTAGACATTCGGCGCCTCCGGGCAGTGACGTCATTTCCCCCCCTCTCTAAAAAATTAAATTTATTTCTTAAGCTATTTTATGTTATGTAATATTTGAATTGTATTGCGTTCAACAAGTTTTCTAATACAGTTGCTTTAATAGTGGGCTAAAATTGATTATTTTAGTACGTTTGGTAACGATTTTTTATTTCTTACAAGTGGCCCCTCAAGATCGGACGCCACCCCGGGGAATTGCCAAGGCTGGCACTGGCTGTATGGTAACCAATAACGAGGACATCGAAATTCTCTTAAATATATCTGTGAGCTTAAAAAGAAAACATCTGGTGTGTCCACTCACACGACTTTCCTACCTATTTCAGAAAAGTTTTTATATCTTTACATATCTCCATCAAGAAACAAAAAAAAACTTGAACTAGATTTATTTTCCTGAAAATTGTTCAAAGAAAAGATTTGAGTACGATTTATTTGATAAACTAAAGCAATGTAAACCGGCTTAAGTAGATATCAGTGTACAAATTTCATTACTCTCTAATATTGCTGATCAAAAACTTTTTGCCATAGCTTAGTATTGTCAAACAATAATTTCTGTTAAAAGTAATGGAAATAGTGAAGCTTGTGTGATGCGGGCCACAGATTTCCTTACTTTCAATTAGTCATCTTTTTTCTCTCATTCATCCCTTTCTGATACCAGGATATGAACCCGTAATCTTACATTTGAAATTGAATAGCTGTAACCTCGTTATTTGTTGTTCAAAATGAACGATTTTTATATAGTTTTGTAGGGAATTTCATTACCTAGGGGGCTCTGAAACGTATAGATCCGCATATCGAATTGAAATACTTTCCTTACCTAGTATAGGTAGGAAAGTAATAAGTTAAAAAATGTGTAAAAAAAAAGAATAAGCTGTATCATCGCTAATACTTGTTCTATTCCGATGATTTTTTTTTTGTTTTTTTGATAATTTAATCACCTTTCAAAATTTTTATTATAAATTTTACCTTATAATATATACTTAGGGAGTTAGGCCCCATAACATTTTTCTTTTCTTTATAACTTTTTTTCCTGTATTTTTTCGGGAATTTAGTCCATATACAAAAATTGAAAGGAAAATTATTAGAAAATTATAGGGAATTTTCATCAAAATCGTTGGATCAGTTTTTGCGCTAGTCTATAGAAAAACATGTTTTTCATTTATTGCGCGCAAGCTATTGCGCTTGGAGCACAGAATTTCTGTCACAGGCATCAGTAGCCCAAACCCTACAAAATAAAAAAAGAAGCAAGAAAATCGGTTCAGTAGTTAACGAGAAAATCTTGGCACAGACAGACAGACCAATGGCTGAAAATGTGTTTTTCGGACTCAGGAAGCTCTGAAACGTATAGATCCGTCGAAAACAGCGTATCGGAAATTTGACCCGATTGCAAAACTTTCCTTACCTATTATAGGTAGGAAAGTAAACCTGCTTTTATCTATAAGTTTATTATATTGCATGGAGATATTAAAAATATAATATAAATGTTTTTCCGCTACAATTAAAGCTTTAAGTACCCGTTATCTTCCATAATGAGCAAACAGAGGAGCATTTATCTATTCTCAGGATCCCATGGTCACCGTTGAATTGGCCCTATAATGGTCGGGCCTTGACCTCTCCTACCATCATCGATGCATTTTAAGGTTTTCTCCAACATTTCAAGAATGAAAATTTTAAGAGTTTTAAGATGATTAACTCAACATCCATTAAAAAAATTGAAGTAGAAAATTTTCACTCTCGAAAATATCAAAATTTTACTGGATAGTATTGTGACGTGCCTTCTTTCCAATAACTCTCACCGTATACGATGTCAAGTTCATAGATGCATTAGTAGTACAGTAAATCGAGAGATCAATCCAAAATTCAATTTTAAAAAAAAACTGAAACCTTTCATTAATTATTCGTTGTGCTTCCTCTAATATCTGATGAAAAGATCACTGGGAATTCCAGAGTTCACATAGGTTTTTGTTAGAGGGAATGAGAAAAGATAACAAATTTTTTTTGGCAATAAATCAGTAACTATGAGGTTTCTCGCAGACACCATCCTTAAGAAATTAAATTATTTCAAAATCGCTTTATTTTCAATATAAAGATTCATAATGTTTAAATTCAAATAAATATTTAAACAAAATGGCAGATTATTTCTATATCTAAAGCTCTATTGTTTACGTTTACGAGTATTACTCCACCATCTGGGCACCTGTTTTATTTTTCAGTGATTACAATATGGTGCAGTTACATAATTTCTTCAAAAACAACTATGATACAAATTGACAAAATAAAGACGTATGGATATATTGATTTATTATCAACATATCAGTGTTATACAGAATCGAAACTGTAACCACGTAAAATGAAACGTAAATATAATATATATCTACTGTAGATGCTGGAGGATTGCCCCGAGGCAGAAACTGAAGATAGAAAAAATACTGTTAAATAAAAAATGAACTGTTGAAATAAAAAATTATGTTAACAGGGATTTCGATGTTGTTCATCTGGAATAATAAATAATAATAATATAAGGCTTAGCGAACCCGAAGGTTCGATGCCGACACCACCAGTCACTTATTACACACCTCCCTCCACCGATCGCCGTCCAAACCCAGTCCCTTCAGATTGGCTTTAATGCAATCTTCCCACCTTCGCTTCGGTCTACCCCTCGGACGCTTACCATTCGGCACAGCAAATATTAACCTTTTAGGAATTCTCTCGTTACTAAGCCCAGCTGTTCATCTGGAAACTAGAGATATTTTATTTTATGAAGAGAAGGAGCTAGACGACACCGATTGGAGAATTGATGATGTAGATAACACTTAATAATATACTATACCATAGAAAGGGAGTCTTTTTATAATCAGAGGCCGGATTAAGATTAGTTAGTGATAATGGAGCCCGCAAAAAATGTACTGATGCTATTTTATTTATAAGTAAATGCATAAACCCATTTACGGATTTCCAACTTAATTATGTTATTTACAAATTTTCATAAGATAAATAATTAAATATTAATTAATAATAGCGCTAGATTAATGGAGATCGCGCAAACACTAACGGAAGCCGCAGGATCCTGAGGTACGGTGTAGAGCAGTGGTCTCCAGACAAACGGAGGTCGCAAACAACTCCAATCTGGCCCGCCAAAGTTTCTTTGATTACATTCCAAAACTTTAAAAGCTATTTAAAAAATATAAACTTCGGTAGTGAGGAAGCAACAAATGTTGAAAATCGGTAGGAAAGTAACGTAAATGGACACACCAGATTTATCATTTAAATAACTTGTTACATTGTATAGAATGTCTTTACTCTACAACTCTTCCATTTCAAGGTGAGATCCTATCTCTTCCTTTCTTGACAATGCCTTTAATGTGCCTAGTCCTGTCATAAATATTACAAGGAAATATATAAAGATTTCAACAAAAAAAAAATTTTTTCAAAAGCTTTATCAGAAAATAAAATGTATATCTATAGAGAGTAAAAAAAAAAAGAAGATATTACACAAAATGTCCCCTTTTTCTCTTGACACACTCATATCAGTATGCCGTTCTGGAGGAAGCCTTTACTGCTACAATATTCCAAGCTTAACGACACTCTATTGTTACAGAGGGTCATGCCCTAGAGCGAACTTGCTAACAAGGACGAAAGAACCGATATACGGCAAGCTAATTGTTGGGGAAGGGACGATCTAGAAAAATTGAGGCTGGCCGAGATAGAGGAAGGACAAGAGCGGTAATGGCGAACTTGCCCAGCAAGGACGTACCTCTTTTGTTACACCATACTAATTACAATTAACATCATCGCTCTTTTCACTTGGCTATTAACCTTCTTTAGGCTTTAACTATAGTCATTTCCTAAAGAAACAAAAAAACTTCATTTTACAGCACATCAATATTCTATATCCCAAGATAAAGTAATAAGTAAGTGGTTCTTGAGTCATCGGCCATTAAATGATAGATTTAATCATTATATAAGCCTTTCAGTTGACAGGCTAACTCAGTTTTCTATATTTTGGAGTAGAGATACTTTAGTGATATTTCTAATTGGGAAATTTATAATATCTGCACAGACAGTGAATAAGTTTATTCTGGAGTATGTGATTGCAGTGTTGAAATATAGAACTGAGAAAGGTATAAATTTTGCCACTAGAAATATCACTAAAATTAACAATCACAAATTTTGAAATTGGATTTAGTCATTCTGTCATCTGAAAAGCTCATATAAAAAAACTACATTTGTTACTGGGAACATAGCTATGTTATTTATTAAATTATTGCTTAATATAACAATCTGTCACATGGACATTGGTTATAGAGACGTAAGATAACATTCACAGAATATGTAAAAAAAAACTAAACTGAAGGGGAAAAAAACTAAACAATATTAAAAAAGTATGTACAATAAATAAAATAAAATAACTTAAAGATAAATAAATGATTAAAAAAACACATTCATGCCTATATATAATCATGCGAGGGAACTTCGAGGCAGGCTTGTCCCTTCAACTAGGGAGGGAAAAACAGAACACATAAAAGAGATCCCTGCGTTACTCTCTCAACCGCTTCACTGTTACAAAAGCCAATTGAGATTGATCGAGAGCTCGTCAGCCACATACGCCCATGTCTTGAATGGAGAATCTGGCTATTGCCAGATATTATATATGGTATATATAAATTTCAAAAGGTCGCGGGGCTACTGCCGTTTTAACCTTCTTGGAGGATTACAGGGATGAGTGGTTATAAACATAGCTATATAGAGTTCATATTAAAACAGATTATGTTTTAATGTTAGGATTTATTTTAATACTAATAGTTTAACTTTTGAGTTCGTTAGAAAATATTCATATTCACTCTGTAAGTTAATTAATTAAAATCATTAATTTATCCCTCCATTCAGCAATTTGACGCGTTATCTAAAAAAAAAAATTACGGCGTTTTCCTGAAACCACACGATAGAAGTGAAAACAAAAACAAGTCGGGATTAATAATATGGTTTTAGTTTTATTTTATTTTATTTTATTTTCTTATAATCTTGTTGTTCTTTTATTGTATATATGGTATGATTGTACTTCATTCATCATAAATACTCAATGCCCTTAATTGAGGCAAAATGTATTTTTTTTCTCAATAAAAATTGTTCATAAAAAAAAAAAAAATTAAATATTTTTTGTTCAATATTCACGAAGTAATAACATTTACAATATACACAATTATAATTGTGTATAAACTATTTAAAGTTCAATATTCGCGAGGTAATAACATGTACTAATATATTCAATTATAATTCTCTATAAATTGGTATGGTAAACTTGGCTCTGACTGATCCTCATTTGTATCATACTCTAAGCCAATCTTGCTAATAGAAAATATTTATTGTATAAAATAATAATAATAATTTCTTTATTGAAAAACTTTAGAAATGCCTTTGGCATATATTGTAAATGTGATCATCATGCTCTGCAAGATTAACATGAATGCTTGATTGGAGAAACCTTCCAGCGAAGGCACTCCTAACGTAACTGTTGTTAATGTAGCAGTGTCGGATTCTGTGGTAGTCTGTCTGTTATTAATGTCTGTACAAGAGGATAAGGATGTCCAATAAGTGAGTCGTGGACATTTTTGTAAAGCTTCTTAATTACGTCAGTCACTTATGGTATTTTTAGGTCTTTATGTAGCGATTTATTGGTTACGTGGAAAGGACAATGAGTAATATACCGGAGAGATTTAGATTGGAAGATTTGAACAGTATGTAAGTGAGTTTTTTTGCATGAACTCCACACCTGAGTAGCATACGTCCATATTGGTCTGAGTAGCATGTTGTATATAATCATTTTGTTAGAAAGTGATAGTTTGTTTTTATAGTGTAGCTTCGTCTTAGTAGTGACAGTCGATGGTTCAATCTCGTTTTCAGTGTAGTCACTTACGATTTCCAGATCTATCCATTGTGAGCTCTAAATATTTTGCCTCTGTATGATTTGCCAAAGAGATGTTGTAAAGTGTCAGTGGATGACAATTCGAACGTCTAAGTGTAAATGTAACCTGATTAGATTTATTTTTGTTAATTTAAGTGGGCCATTTATCAAGCCAGTCTTATAGAAGATTTAAATGAATCTGTACTTTTTGAGATGCTGCGATCGGATTAGAATCCGTCGAGAGTATGACAGTATCGTCTGCGTAAGTTGCGAGTAATGTGTCTGGCGTCTGTGGAATGTCAGCAGTGCAAAAAGAGTACAGAACTGGACCTAAAATACTGCCCTGCGGTACTCCTGCACCGATTCAGCAATAGTTAGAGTGTTTACCATCCTGGTTGACAACGAAAAATCTGTCCTCAAGGTACGATCTGATGATTAAATAGTAAGCATGCGGTATGATCGATTTAATTTTACAAAGAAGACCATCATGCCACACTTTATCAAAGCCCTGTGTGACGCCTAAGAAAGCTGCTGTGCAAAGTTCCTTCTTTTCCAATGCCACAGCAATTGTATCAATCACGCTATGACATTGTTGTATGGTAGAGTGTGCAGTCGTATAAAATGAGACGTCAATTAGTATGAGAATATTATGCAGTATTGGTACTTTTTTAAAACAAAATTTCTGTAAGAGAATCAGTAATTTGTCGAAACACTATCGAGTACAACAGAAAGTCAAAAAGAGACACTTAATTTCTTTCTTATATTTTTTCCGCTAGTTAAATAAATATTGACTTCTGCAAAGTAGTTTAATCATCATGGCTCATTGCAAAGAGAATGGCTCGCTTACAGTATGCAGGCTCGAATTTTAGTATTTGAGATATTTTAATTCAAATGTTCAATAATTTTCGTTAACATTTGGTTTTTGACATTATATTTTTCCTTTTTTGTCTCTCTAATACTACCTCGCGTCAAGATAAAATTTTGAGAAACAATATTGTTTTACTACTTGTTCTACTATCAATCTGGAGACCGAAAAATTTAAACTCGTGCGTTGTTGAGAGCACCTTAACACGGACCAATTTTTTTGGTCACCCACAGGTGCCAGTGTAATGTTCTCTGATGTTAAAACGTTATCAAAGCTACGGTCTGTTTATTTAATTAGTGTTTTATGCCATAAAAACCAAGATCAATAATTGTTTTTTTAATTTAGTATGGTAAGATGATGTTCACTTTGCAGGAGATGGGAGCCGGCAAGCAGTGGAAGACCAGCACGAACCCGGGCCGGGTACGGGAGGTACAGGATGGTCCCAGGAGGTGCAGAGCTAACCTGCCAGTTTCCCTCAAATTACAACATAATTTCGGTATGTGATCTGGTGTAACATGTGAGCCGATTGTTGGACACTGCCAAATCTTAATTAATTATAATTATATAAATATTTCCTTCATTTAATTTTCATCTTTATATAAAAGTATGTTACATTTATATGAGATTTACTTTTAATTATTCTTTCAGTGAGAAAAGGTTGTTTTGTTTGTAAAGTTCCAGCGAAATAGAAAGAAAATATATATGAAGAATTTATTTATAAACATATATAACTGTTTTGAGGCATTAGTCTCTGGGCCAGACACCCCTACCGTGTACCCCTCTCCCACCACATCTCTATAAATTGAATATAGTTGTGTTTCTTGTAATTATTTATTAAAAAAAAAAACCAATGTTCCCACAAAAAAAAGCCAATGAACTGCCCCAAAATGGCGGCTAAAAAAGGCGGACTTACGACTTTGCCTTTAGTTAGTTTTTTGGTCACTGAGAAACAGCATTTGGCTTAATATAGTCATAGTTGGTCTTTTATTTAAGCTGGATAGCCAGAGAATAATAAAACATGAAAATATAATTAAAAAACAATTGGTTTAGGTAATTAAAAACACCAGTAAAGTCAACTTAAAAAAAAAAATCAAGTGTCGTTTGTAAATAAACGGCCAACAACAACGCAAAACGTGCTGAAATAAAACATCTGGAAAATATATTGCTATTTCTAAAATACTGATTACTTTTTAAAATATTTGAAACAGTTCCGTAGACTCTTTGGACTTACGGACTAGAACTGTCGGGATCAGCAAAATTTTCTAACATCAAGCGCATCCAATCCTTCCAGTCAAAAGTCCTGCGAACAATAGTCGATGCTCCTTTCTATATAACCTACAAAACCCTACATCATGACCTCAACAGTCCATTAGTCCTAGACCTTATCCCAGAAAAATTCTCAAAATTTCACCAGAACCTTACGTACCACCCAAATCCTCTTGCACAATACCTATCAAACACCTACCATCCCTATCGTCCTCCAAGAAGGTTGAAATGGCAGTGGCTTCGGGAACTTTTGTAGATTGTATATATTGGAGTTCTGGCAATGGCCAGATTCTTCACTCAAGACATGAGTGTATGTGGCTGAAGTGCTCTCGATCAATCTCCGCTGGCTTTAGTACCAGTGACGCGGTTGAGAGAGTAGCGCAGGGTTCTCCTGGAGATCCCTTGCCTGATTGTATATAGGGGTGCATGTGTTTTTTTTTGCTTATTTTTTAGGTTATTTATTTTATTACCTATTGTATATACTTTTGATAATTATTTTGTTTCTATTTATTTTATTTTTTTTGTACATATAGTGCGAATGTCATCCTACCTCACTATAACCAATGTCCAAGAGACAGATTGTTGTAATACTCAATAAAAAAAAAAAAAAAAAGTTCCGTAAAAAATGAACTTAAGTGGTAGAAAAGCGGTGCTGGCGTAGGCCTCTACCGCACCGATGTACGAGTGTTTGCACTGACTAATGGCAACCTCTTATTTGATACTTTTATCATATTCCCGTGCGCAACCCACTCCAGGAGTTTGGCACATTCCTCCTGAGTCTCCCCGTGCATCCCATTTTATTTTGTATGAAAGGAATCAATTTATTGTTCTACCGACATGCTGATTAACTATTGCAGAACATCATCTGGGAGCGGGCCGACATGGGCGCCCTGAAGAGCCTGGACGAGCTGTACAAGAGGGCCGGCGAAGAGCAGGAGTACCGAGTGGTGTCCTGGAGGAGCGGCTCGCGGCTCCAGCTGAGGGCCCCCGGCTTGCTGGCCCGCGGCCTCTACAGGTGCATCGCCACCGCCGCCGGCCCCGACCACCGCCGCCACCTCACCCTCTTCCAGGACGTCCCGTTCTATCCCGCCGTAGGGTAAGTCCATCCAGTAGGCCTATCATCTGGTCACTAAGTATAGCCACTTACGAAACGTCTATAATGCATTGGAGGAGAAAGGGAGGGAGGGAGAGGGCAAACGCCATTCATAAAGGAGTAGTTCAATAATCAGTTTATTACCTCTATTATAATATAATATGACATATTATTTTTCAAAGGTGTTTTTTGTTGGCTGGCATACCTTCTTTAATTCTCCATCATATCCAATGATGGAGTTATAATTTGAAAATTATCTTCTTCAGATGGGAAAAATAAGCAAATCCTCAATAAATAAAACACATTTTATTTATAAATTGTTGATATTATTTATTATGATATTTACAACTGTATAAAAAAATAAATCTAGTCAATTTGTACAATAGGTATATTATTTATAAATAACTCAAAAACTATACTTAATGGTTCCATATAGTACATATAGTTTATAAACTTTCTAAATTTCTTATAAAATCATTTAAATAAATCCATTTTTAGCAAAGATTTTGTACACATGTTTTGGTTTAGTGGATCGAGCTGTTATAATTGACCGAGGATAAAAAAAGTAATTCCTATCTGTTATAATAATGCAATGAAATTGCTTATTTCCATATTATATTGCATATAATTTAATGACCAATACACAATGCAAATTTTTCATTCATCAGCCAACCAATAATATAATTATTATTTATACGGTTTATTGAACTTTATTTTTTAAAGTAAATATCTGCGAAATATTGAAAGGGCTGGCCCCTTTCTTCAAATATTCATATACAAGAGATTCTATGAATGCTTTGGTGATGAAGAACACATTTAATAGAATAGTTTACTTTATTTGTCTAAGGAAATTCCTGTACAAACATATATAATGGTATAATTGACAATGTTAGATCTTGATTCTAGTACTGCGTTTAAACATAACATTAACAACGTCCACAGCATAAAGTATGTCCAATATAATAACAAATTAGTTAAGGATATATATAAGTATATACTGATTCTATAAGTATATATATATATATATATATATATATATATATATAATCAGTAAAATTTTGTTTTCCAATAATATATATATATTTTTTAAATGTTCTAGAGGTATAAAACAAATAACAATATAAATAAGCATTAATATAAGTTTATATGATTAACTATACCACTTAACAGTTAATATCATGTATGAAAGAGACATAAAAAAAATACATTCGATGAAATAAAATAATGACAAACCGCCGAATTATATTACAATGATACATTTTAAAAATTTTATGAAGCGGTGCATCTTGAAAATTTTTCCTGAAACCGAAAAGTTTAATAAATTTGTATATTTACTGGTGTTGCCCAAAATCGGTCTTGGTCTTGCACTTTGCAAGACCAAGACAAAGGCCGCCTAACTGTTGCAAGACCAAGACCAGGACTGGTAAAAAAGTCGATGTTTTTAATAAAAAATTAAGGCAAAATAGTTACTAATAATCTTAGTTACTATATGTAAATAATTGGTATAACCAATATAGTTTTGCATTTAATTCCTCTAATTTTTCATTCAGGCTTAGTTAGGTTTCTCCTATCTACAAAATACACTACTGTAAGACTGTTGCGAGACTCCTGTGCAAGACCAAGACCATGACCAAACTGAGTTTGCAAGACCAGGACTCGTCTGGGTCTCGGATTTGGGCAACACTAATATTTACTGACTTTTGGTCTAATATAAAAAAACTTTAAAAATGCCACCGAATCTAAAAGATATGACTAGAAAATTAATATTTGTTTGTATGAAAGATTATTTAAATGTATTTACATATTAGTCAGCATTTACATACTTAGAAATTTTAAGTAGACATGTTCGCTTCTTTTTTTTCTTAGTGGAAACTCGTAGATTATTGATAAGAAGAATTTAATTTATTTTATTTTTTTCTTAGAAGGTATATTTATACTGTTTCACCATTGTATATAGTTTTAGGTGTTTTGTAGACAGTTGTGTTTTGTTAATAGTTGTATTTGTTTTGTATATAGATAATGGTTTATTTATTTTTTGTTATATTATTTTTATTTTTTTATTGTTTCAAACCTTAGGTTTGGTGTAATATTTAATTTTTGTACGAGCTTGTTATTCTAAAGGAACTTTGTCTCAGAATAAAGATATTTTCTTTCTTTCTATCTACATAAATATACAGCAGCGATCATAAAAAATGCATGCCATAATTCTTTTGATTCTTATGTTGATAACGCTGATTCCATTGAATGTTTTTGTTTATCTCAAACTGTCCCCCTTTTGCCTTGACACAGGTATTTAATCTCCGTGGCCATTCATAAATAGCAGCACGCAGCACTTTTGTGGAAAGCGCCCAACTGCTCGGACCAGAGGTTGTTTGAGGCTTTCCAAGTCGGGATGTGCTTTGTGGTATTCCATCGTCTCCAGTTCGGAACAAGCCGATAACCTAGTGGGTTGAGATCAGGGCTTCCTGAGGGCAAATTCGAGGCAGAGATGAACTATGGAATGTTCTTTTGCAGCCACTGCTGAGTTGACTTGGCCTTCTGAGCTGGAGCTGAATCCTGCTGGAAGACCCAATGACTTCCAGCAAACAAAGAATCATTTAGAGGGTTGATAACAGGTTCCAAAATATCGTTCTGATAGTTCCACTGTTTTGACTCCTTTTTCTCAAAAATGGAGCTTTGTGATACCATCAAAGCAAACTTCCCCCCAAAAAAAACCATCACTGAGGAAGGATGATGATCTCTGTCCACTCTTCCTCGGCTTCTTTAAAGCTGTGTACGTACACACGATCATTTTGGCAATTAAATTTTTCTTTAACTGTAAAAATTGTCTCATCACTAAACAAAATCTTTCGATGAAGACCATTGGTGTGACGGTGTAAAGAAGGCACACTTTGCATCTATCCACTCTATTTTTTTTTAGGGTAGTTGTTAGCCTTTGTCCTGTCATTCTTCGAAATGCAACCCCCATCCTAAGGTCACTTTTTATTATGCGAGACATTGATCCCATTTTCCGAGACATGATTTGTTGTTTTCGTGTGAGATTTCTTCTGAATCGAGCAGCCACTGCTCTCACTGCATTTGCCATTCTCACAGGCGGGTCTGTCACATACAGGTAGGGTCGCATTATATCTATTTATAGTGCGGTACATGAACATAGGGCTGATACTGAAAGGTTTTTAAGTGTTGAAAATCTCTGACCTTTGTGTAAGGCGATCACGGCTATTCGGTTTTCTTTATTACCCCATTCCATGTTAACTGAGCGAAAGAAAAATACAAACTAATTAGGATTATTATCCTGACAAGTAAAGAAAATAACCTGATAGAGGTAAGGATTATCTAAATATAACCCAAGAATGTAAATAAGACTTCCTAAAGATCTTGTGGTTAAAATGAACAAATATATTTTGGCCAAGTTTATAATAAAAATCAAAATAATTGTTTTTAAATTATATTAAATCATTCAATTAAACCCATCTAATAGACATTTACATGTTTGTAGTATGGCTGATAATGGCAGATAAATTATAGCTTAATGACTCGCAGACATCTTAGACCAGTCAGTAGCCTGGTCATGAAAAGGGGGGTCTAAGTTGCATCGAATGGGGGTAAAAGGATTCTTCCTTTTTTCTTGTATGGGATGTGACTGAGATACAAAATCCAATTTTTTGACATCGGTGCCTCCTCCCCTCTCCCCCTTCCCCCGGATCACTTCTGAATATTCCAAAAACTGCTATATTTTTGTACTTTTTACGTTTTTCTTCCATTTTATTCATGTGTAACACGTTTTCAACAAAAACCATTCTATACTTTTTTAAATTTATTAAATATGCTACAATTTAAGATGCTCAGTAAATTAAATAGTTTACGAGATACAGTTTTTCAAAGTTTAGAATGTTTGGTCATATGCAATTGTCTTTTGCACTAAATAACCTGTCTTATATGATTCAGTGAAGTAAATTTTCATTCATTTTAACATTTTTATGAACGGGTGATGGAGAGGGAGAAGTTAGGTGGGACAGGAAGAAATCATTTTTCACAACCAGAAGACTGAAATCGAAATAAAAAAATATTTAACAAACATTTATATTAAGTGCATAAAAATATTTTAAATGGAGAGAATAATATCTTTGCAACCTGAAAATGTCAAGTTAATTTTTATGTTTATGTCTTCAATAACCTGCCTTTAAGAGGTAGTGAAGTAAACATTTATTTAATTTATTATTTTGAAGGAGTAGGGCACATGGATATAGGAATAGCTTTAAACAATAAGAAATAGAAACCCTATGTTATACGTTTACCTCTATGAAGAAATATGTAGTAGATAGATGAAGAGAATAGCACTATAATTATGCCATTTGTGAGAACCGAAATATTTTAAATATTAATCAATGATTTAGAAATAAGAATGTTTTCTGTAGATGTTTTAACTCAAGACATTTTTTGTTATTGTTGGCCGTTTAATTACAAATGACGCATGGTTTTCAACTTTAATTTGAACAAGTAGAAAAAATGGACGTTAATAGTTTTTTTTATTGCCAAAACAAATTATTTTTTTTTTAACGTTTTATTATTTTCTGACTACCTCCAGCTTTAACAAAAGGCCCATTATGACGAAATTAAGCTCTGTTGAATCTCAGTGACCGAAAAACTAACTCAAGTCAAGGTCGTCAATCCGCCATGTTTGGACGAAATTTTGGAAGAGTGCGGCCACTTTTTTGTGGAAACATTGGCTTTATTGTTTGCATATAGTTACAGGAAACACAACGATATGCAATTTATAGTGATGTGGGAGGAGAGCAAACGGGAGGGAGGTCTGGCCGACGGACTACTCCCTCCAACCAAACCTTTCCCTCCCTCAAGATATTAAAATGAGTCAATATTTACTTCACTGACTCATATCTGACAGATTATTTTTGATAAAAGACAACTGCATATGATCAAACATGAAAAATAATTTAAATGAAAAAAAAATTATCCATACTTTGAAAACCAGTATTTTGTAAACTATTTGATTTACGGAGTCTGTTGTGGTCTTAAATTGAAGAAAATTTAGTCTAGTTTAAACATGTATGGAATGCTTTTGGTCGAAAACGTGCTAGTTCATGGATAAAATGGGGAAAAACCGTATAAAGTGCGAAAATATAGCATTTTTTGGGACATTCAAAAGTGATCCTGGGGGGAAGGGGCGCTGAGGTCGAAAACTTTGATTTTGTATCTCAGTCATATCCCATATAAGAACATAAAGAAACCTTGACTAGCATACAATGTAACTTATGATATACAAGGTTATTGGGCTATATTATACTTAGAAATATAATCTCGATAATGAGCCAATTAATCAGAATAATAATATAGTATTTTGTTTAAAAAAGTCAGTAAAGCAAAATAATTATTTTGAACTAATTATTATTTTCATTTCAGGTCTGGTTGGCGATCAGGTCACGTAAACGGACGTTGTTGTAGGAGCCTCAGTTATGACGATTTCAGTCACCAGTCAGCATATGTGTTGGAGTCATTGCTATATTATGACTGACCAAAAAGAATACATTGTTGAATGTATATCTCGAAAGCAGATCCTAAGTCCTTTAAACATTTTTATTTTAATGTAAATAGCTGTAAATACATACATTCGTCCTTAGTTTTCTTTTAATTTTTTGAATAGGTTTGGTTGTACCTCTAGAACAATCCCCCTTATACCAGACAATGCGAGGTAGATGGTAAAGAAAAAAAAAAACTTTTATCTATTACTAGGAAAGAAGTAATAAACATCGCCAAAGGAGACGGAACATGAAGAAAAATCATCTAAGTCGTAGAAGAAACCATTGAATTCAATCCTATCTCTCATATAATACATACAGCAAACAAATATCTAAAAGGGACACACTTATCCAAACCTCCATTGATTTATCAATCCAAAGACACTCTCATAGAGAACCACCTATTTAGGCATTCGTGTTTCTCATTGTTTATCCAATGCCTAAACGTACCTGTATGATCCGATTAAACCAGGTAGGACGATAAACCGTCATCCAGCATACCACCAACCTATTGTAGCCAGAGTGAGAAGGCCAAAATTCAATTTGTGATTCCGCCAAAAACTACATTTATCAATTTATCCTACAATTATTAATAAAATCCAACTCAAAATCGAACCGGTCCTGCTTTTGACTCGAAGTGTGCTATGCCTTTGTTTTTGTGTTACTAAATCTAATAACCGTCATAGCAATTTATAACTATTCATTTTTAAAGATGTTTCAATAATAACTAGGTAAATAGTTTATTTCAAATCTACATAGTCTAATAGTAATTTCGTTCATTGGTTCCTTCACAGCTTATACATTGCACTATAACGATTCATTCGTTTAATACATACAACTAAATTGCCTCGTCCGGTTCAGTTTTGTGTCGAGCCCTTTCTCATTCCTTTTTTAGTTCTGTTATTTATTTACTTGTCTGATCTGTCGTATATAGAAAGAGAAAGTGAAATCATGCCAATATTTTAATTCAATATAGTACTTACACATTTAGGCATTCATGTTAATCATTGTTTGTTCAATGCCTGAATGTACTTTTATAATCCGCAAGAAAATTTGTAATAAAAAAAACTCCATTTCTTCTGAAAATTGACCAACTCCTTATAATATTAAAAAATCTGCTTATATAATTAATAATATATGTGGCAAGAAAGAGACAAGCAGCAATATTGAAAAAAATGAGTTATTTGTACGAAATTAGTCATTTCTCATGTTCCACAATTTAAGTGTATGTTTTTGTACATACCAATATATAGAAGAACTGTGTAACAAATCGTGTTATTACTCAAAAGAAATTTTGAATATTTTTAATAAGGAACGTAACAATCCAAATCCAAAAATGACGGACCGTTTATACTAGGAGAAAATTATTTTACTAAAATAAATTGCTACAACGATAATTGCTATAATTCTTCCTCAAATATTGATAATCCTGTTGAAGATAAACACAGCTAATCTTTAAACCATGCATTATTGTTTACAAAACTCAATAAAGAATAATTCGTGGCTTGTCATACTATTGCTCCAAAAGTTGTACGAATCATTAGCAGGAAAACTTTTTTTAAACTTATTTATTGAGAAATATTACAATCTACCACAAAATAAGGACATTTGTAATAGTGTTCAGAGAGCACATTTACATACTATTCATAATAAATAAAAATAAATAATACAGAAAAATAATAATACTATAAATAAATTTATATAAACAAAATAACTATAATCTAAAAACAACTTAAACACGAGCTAACTTTTATACAGAATCCATTCACTCAGAACTCCGGGACCAACCTTTCTCCTCAGTCATGGAAGTAAAATCAGGACTCTAAGAGATCCCAGCGCATCTCACTTAGCCGCATTACAGGTATAGGCTGTATGGATATACTGTCCTATAAGGACTAGTAGAGGCTGAGCATATGCGCAATAATCACACATATATAATCACTCAAGACTTGAGTGTTGAGAATCTGGTCACTGCCAAAACTCCAAAACATGCTTATTCACATAAGTTCTCTGGCCACTGCCGCTACAACCTTCGAGGAAGATTGTAGGGATAGTTGAAGCTTGATAGGGATTGTACAATGGGATATGGATGATATGTAAGGTTCTGATGAAGTTTTGAGAATTTTTTAGGAATATGACCTAGGACAAATGGGATATGGGATATCGCCGAAGTGGTTGGGAAATCTGGTGAGGGTTAGGTATTTTGTTAAGTAATTTTAATGAGAATTGTTACAATATGAGAGGGAGGTAGGAAGTAGTTAAAGGATTCAGATCTATAGAAGGCTCGTTTTAGTTTTTTGCAGCAGAATGTCTGATACATTGCCACAGTGATCTGGTACATCGTTTCACTCGCATTAGGTCAAGGAGGTAGTAAGGTAAATTGTTATAGGAGGAATTCTTGGGAAGGAGGCAGTCCTAGCAGCTTGTTGAATTGAAGTACTAAAGGAATTGACGACATAATCAAGATCATTGGGATCGCTTTGGTTTCTGCTAGTTATTTCACAATTTTTCTGTTGGTTTCAGCTGTAACTGGTAATATCTTAGTGTCCTTTGTTCCAGAAAAGCCTCACCATTCGATAGACTCAAGGAACCAGTTAGAGGAGGAACTGGAAGATGAAGATATTCCACCTGAAATAGAGGAGATAATTGAGATTATCTTGGACTTTAGGAATAACAAGATACCTGGAGGAGATGGTATGCATGCGGAAATGTTTAAGAATGCAGGAGAGGACATCTGAGAGGATGTGTACCAGATTATTTTTGATGTTTGAACTTTAGTATGTCTAATATACAAAAAGGGGAGTCGGACACAATGTAGAAATTATCATGAAATATTACTACTTGGAACATTATACAAAGTGTTCTCTATAGCGATCAGCAGGAGATTAGTAAAATGGTCTGAGAAGGTAGTAGGAAAATACCAATTTGGTTTTAGACCGGGTCGGTCTACCACTCATCATATATTCTCAGTAAGCCAAAAGCTGGAGAAATTAAATGACTGTAATGTCCACCATGTATTCATCGATTTTAAACAAGCCTATGATACTATTGACAGGGAGAATATGTACAAATGACTGCGTTCTTCAGGAATCCCCAGAAAACTTATTAGGCTTATTCGCATGACTCTACAGAAAACATTCTGTAAGGTCAAGATCGGACGGAGATACTCTTAATATTTTAAGGTAGAAAAAGAATTATGATAAGGTAACCCAATGTCAGTTTTGCTCAATCTTCAATCTTGTATTGGAATCCGCCATTCATAAAATAAGAAAAAATCCGGCTGGTACCACTTTCAATCGCCTGACACATTTGGCTTTTGCGGATGATGTAATCTCAGCAACAACACTTCAAACTTTATCAGGTGACTGGAGGAGCTCCTGAGGACTTCAAGGGTACTTGGACTTGATATTAATGTCCAGACGACAATGTATATAAAAAATATCGAAATTGATCCGTTATTACCAATGATATATTTCTAGGTAATAAATTATTACCTAGAAAAGAGGTATTCTATTTTCGAAACCTGTTTTATGTACCCAAGCGCAAGTTATTGTAATTTTCGATGGGTGGTTTTAAACGGGTCTTTACTTTGTAGAGCCCTGTGATTCCGAAAAACACTTTTCCAGCCAATGGTTTATGTGTGTATTTTGGCCACGATTATCTCTTGAACGCGTGAACTGTAGCGACAAAACGGCTCTAACGACTTGAATGAACCTCGTCTTTAAAACGTATTTTATTATTATATTTGGAAAATGAAATTAACTATTACCTACTCAAGATTTCCTACAGTCAACGGCTATTGTAATCAAAACCTTCTCCTTTCCAGTCACCCTTGCATCAGCATATTGCCCTCCTAACAGATCCATATCCAAAGTCCAGTTCAGTTCTCTCCTCAACTCCTTAGGTCATCATTTCATCCTGGGTGCAGACTTAAATTAAATGCAGTTTGGGGTTCAAGAACCACGAATTCTCGTGGCAGAACATTTCTGTCTGCGCTCAATACCCAACGTTTCAGTCTCCTTCCACCCAACTCACCAACCTACAGGCCCACTGATCCTAACCGCAATCCTTGATTTTTCATCCTCAGTGGTTTAGGTCCCCTCAATCATTCCCTTACCCGTCTTGATGAACTTTCCTCAGATCATAGTCCATTAATACTTCAATTATCAATGGCTCCTATTCCTAAACCCCCTTCACCGTCCTTCATCAGAGACCCAGTTAACTGGAAACTCTTTCATCAAATCCTTTCCGATAAAATTGACCTCAGAACAATCCTGAAAAGCCCAGAAGACCTCGATAATGCCGTAAATTCCTTTACCACTACTATTCAGCAAGCAATCTGGACTGCTTCCTCTCCAAATTTCTCCTCGAAAATTCCTAAGAAAAATAATTTACCTCAGCACCTGCTAGATCTAATTCATATCAAACGCCGTGCCCGAATATTATGGCAACGTTCAAGACACCCCACCGATCGGCGCTATTATAATATAATTATTTCACTAAACTATTAAAGGAATTGGCCATCTTCAAATCCCAATCCTTCAACTCCTACCTTACTTCCCTCTCTGTTCACGACAATTCTCTATGGAAGATCACCAACAAAATCCTTAAATCCCATCATATTTCCCATCCCCTCCGTCGATGCGATGGCTCCTGGGCAGCGTCTGATGAAGACAAAGCTGAGGGATTCACCAGAAACCTCTCCAGAACATTCACATCACTTCCGGAATCCAACCCCACCCATACCATAATAGTAGAAGAATTCCTTACGTCACCCATTCCACTTCCCTTACCCTCTAAAGCAATTAATCCTTCTGAGGTCAAACATCACTTACAAAAACTTCCTTTCCGTAAATCTTCTGGATACGACCTCCTTGCCTCTCAAATTCTTCGACAACTTCCTCCTAAAGCTGTTATATTTCTCACTTATTTATATAATACCATCCTTAGAACAACCCATTTCCCTCTTTTGTTGAAACATTCCACTATTATCCTGTTTCCGAAACCAGGCAAATCTCCCAACACCTCTATGTCCTACCAATTAGCCTACTTCCAAACCTCTCCAAAATCTTTGAAAAGATCCTTCTGAAACGAATCCTACCTTTTATAGAATCCCAAAATCTTCCTTCCCATCAGTTCGGATTTCGTTCACAACACTCCACAGTCCAACAAGGACTTCGGGTGGTCGATCATATTTCAGCAGCATTGGAAAGCAAGCAATATTGCTCGGGTGCATTTCTGGACATAACTCAAGCTTTCGACCGGGTATGGCACGCCGGGCTTCTTTCCAAGCTGAAAACCTATCTACCCCAGACCTTGTACCTGATCCTCCGCTCCTACCTCTCTGATCGTACCTTTCGGGTTCCCTGTGGTTCAGAATTTTCCAACTCCTACCCAGTTGAAGCCGGTGTTCCTCAAGGTAGCGTATTTGGCCCCGTCCTTTATATCCTTTTTACCGCCGATATCTCTGTCCATCCCAATACCTTCCTGGCAACATTTGCTGATGACACCGCCATCCTATCATTCAACTCAGATTCTGAAATAGCATCTTTAAATCTTCAAAGGCACCTCTCCATGATTGAGCACTGGTGTAATAAATGGCGCATCAAAGTAAACGAATCCAAATGCAAACACATTACCTTCACACTCCGCCGCAGGTCCTGTCCATCAGTCCACTTTAATTCCATCCAGCTTCCTTTTTCAGACACAGTCCGGTATCTTGGCTTTATCTTAGACCGAAGACTAACGTGGAACCCACATACTAGACTTAAAAGACAAGAACTTAACCGACGATACTGCCAATTATACAAACTACTGACCAGAAAATCTCAACTTTCATTTGACAACAAATTACTGATCTACAAGACAATCCTGAAACCCATTTGGACCTACGGACTTGAACTTTGGGGAACAGCAAAATTCTCTAACATCAAAAGCATCCAATCCTTTCAATCCAAAGTCCTCCGTCGATATAATAGTCGATGCTCCGTTCTATGTAACCAACAAAAATCTACATCATGACCTTAATATCCCATTTGTCCTTGACCTTATATCTTTGAAAATTTTTCAAAATTCCATCAGAACCTTATCAATCATCCAAATCCCCTAGCCCAATCTCTATCTAGTTCCACTCATCTCTACAACCCTCCTCGAAGGTTGAAGCGGCAGTATTTATCTTTTATAGTATTTATTTTTTAGTTCTGGCAATGGCCAGATTCTCCACTCAAGATATGAGTGTATGTGGCTAAAGCGCTCTCGCTCAAACTCAACCGGCTTTAACACCAGTGAGGCGGTTGAGAGAGTAGCGCAGGGATTTGGGTTCCCCGCCTGATTGTATATATTGTATATAGGTATGACTGTATTTTTATGTTTTTAATTTACTTATATTTAGGTTTTTTTTTTATTGTATATAGTTTTTATTTATTATTATTTAGTTATTATTTTACTTTTGTTAACTTTGTTTCTTTTTGGTATATACGGTGTGAATGTGTTCATTTATCAATATAATTATTGTCTCTGTGACAGAATATTATATGTCTAAATAAACAAATAAAAAAAAAGCTATACAAAAAAAAAATCCGTGCTGGGCTATGCTGATAATCTGGTACTGTTAAGCGAAGATGTTGAAACCATAAAACTAAATACGACAACGTTAATGAAAGCCGGTAAAGAACTTTTTTTTTTTATATCTGTTTATTGAGAAATAATAAATTTTGCTACACTTAAGGGCACTGAGTACTAAGGCTGAGTGAGGCACATTCATACCATATATACAATACCATAAAAAAAATATATATAAATAATAAATAAATATAAAAATCTATATAACAAAGGAAAAAACTATAATAAACCAAGGAAATGTAACTTAGAGTTAAAATTAAATGAAATATAGAAATTCGTAGCAAAATTAAATAAATTATAAGTAATAGAAATAAATAGAAAAACATTCATACTTAAATACAATATTTACAATTAGGCAAGAGAACTCCGAGTCCAGCCCTTTCCCTCACGTGTGAAGGACAAAGCGAGACTCTAAGAGACTCCAGCGCTTCTCTCTCAACCGCGTCGCCGGCATTACCAGTCCGGTGGAGACTGAGAGGGGACACTAAAACCACAAACACTCATGACTTGAGTGGAGAAGCTGGCCATTGCCAGAACTTCAGTGACGTCTCTACAAGAAATCTCGAGGCCACTGCCGTTTCAACCTTCGAGGAGGGTTGTAGGGATGACTGGAGCTAGATAAGGATTGTGCTAAAGGGTTAGGATGGTGGATTAGGTTCATGTGAAAATTTGAGAATCGGGATGGAATAACGTCAAGGATATAAGGGATGTAAAGGTCATGATGTAGGGTTTTGTTTGAGACGTAATAAGGAGCATTGACTATCATACGGAGGACTTTAGACTGAAAGGATTGGATGCGTTTGATGTTCGAAAATTTAGTTGTCCCCAACAGTTCAAGTCCGTAGGACCAGATGGGTTTGAGTATGGTCTTGTATATTAATAGTTTGTTTTCTGTTGATAGATTGGATTTTCTGTTAAGTAGTCTGTATAGCTGGCCAAATCGTCGGTTAAGTTCTTGTCTTTTAAGTCTAGTATGTGTGTTCCAAGTTAGTCTTTTGTCTAAAAGGAATCCAAGATACCGAACTGTGTCTGAGACGGGGAGAGGTACAGAGTTGAAAAGGATATGTGGACAGGATCTGCGTCGGAGGGTAAAGGTGACATGCTTGCATTTGGATTCATTGATCTTAATGCGCTAATTGTTGCACCATTGCTCAATTAGGGAGATGTGTCTTTGTAGATTTACGGATGCTGTTTCAGGATCTAGGTGGGATGACAGGATGGCGGTATCGTCCGCGAAAGTTGCGAAAGGGTATCGGGATTGGTTGGAATGTCAGCGGTGAAGAGGATGAAGAGGACTGGGCCCAAGACACTGCCTTGTGGTAAAGAACTAGTACTCGAAATAAACGTGAATAAAACAAATTATATAGTTAGCGGCAAAAATGGCGATACTACTGGTGATATCGATATAGATGGTAATATGTTTGAACAGCTAGAGAAATTTAGGTATCTAGGTTCTACGATAACTAGAAAAAAAAAAAAAACGAAATTTAAGAAAAGATTAAGGTTAGACTGAAGGCGGGAAATGCTTGTTATTTTTCTGTGACAAAACTATTTAGTTCGCGCCTCTTGTCCCGGAACTTAAAAGTTAGAATCTATAAAACAATTATCTTGCCTACAGTTCTTTATGGATGCGAAACTTGGCCGCTTACATTAAGGGATGAGCAGCGTCTTAAGGTTTTCGAAAATAAAGTATTTCGTAGAATATTCGGACCGAAGAAGGATGAGTTAACTGGAGAGTTCAGACGGTTACACAACGCCGAATTGCGTGAACTGTATCCGGGTAATATAATTGAGGTAATTTCATCGCGGCGAATCCATTGGGCTTGTAATGTTGTTGGACTTAGTAACGAGAGAATTCCTAAAAGATTAATATTTGCTGTGCCGAATGGTAAGCGTCCGAGGGGTAGACCGAAGCGAAGGTGGGAAGATTGAATTAAAGCCGATCTGAAGGGACTGGGTTTGGACGGCGAACGGTGGAGGGAGGTGTGTAATAAGCGATTGGTGGTGTCAGCATCGAACCTTCGGGTTCGCTAAGCCTTTTACTATTATTATTATTATTATTATACAAAAAAAATATGAAATAATTCAAATCGAATCAGTTTTAGCGTATTGAATGTATTCACTGATTAAAATTTGTCTGCAGTCAGCAAGAAAGTTGTGGGAGACGACGCATCAGATATTTTATACAAGCGGTTTCCAAGTAAAAAAGAATATATTCTTGAATTATATGTAAAGAATGCTGTAACCTTCTTATTTATGAAGTGTGCTTAATCTCAGCCCGCATTCTCATTTTACTGATTGTGTTTATCTAAGAATGTTTATAAAACTAAAGTATCCTATTCACGAAACATAATAACATAGTACTTTCCCTCATGTGATTATTTCAATGGAATAACAATTCTTCTTAATATTTTAATGAAATATTTTCATACTTCTTAATATTTTGATCGAGTCTGGCACCAGGGAATGCTTTACAAACTCCGTGAATTCGTACGCCCTTCACACTTTCTCTTAATTCGGTTTTACCTTTATAACATATACTATACTATACTATAAAGTAAATCACAATAATGTCTGTTAGTCCCTTTTTTTCAACTCTACTGGTTTAGAATAGTAATTGGATATTTCAATAAATGAAGAGGCAATTAATACACATACTTACCAATATATTCAGTAATAACATTAAGAAAGTCAAATATCTCAAAGATAATATAATTTATAATGCATCAGTGTTGCCACTATGCTATAGGTGGTTGGTATCCTTAGTCCGATTTATACAGTTAACATTCCAACCCATCTTAACTCTCTCATTCCACGTATACCGAAGAAACATATTTCTTACAATCAATTACATCCCGAACTCTTCAATCGCTCATCAACAAACCTTGAAAAATTGCCTAAAAACTGGAAGATTAAATTAAATTCCGATAAATTCCATCAAAATGCCTTCATCTTTCGTTATAAATCTATGACTTCACGTCTTATAGTATCCTTTAATAATACTAAACTTGCCCCTGTTGAAAAGATCTGATACCTAAGACTCCTACAGGATAAATTACTGAATTTTAATATTCATACAATACGTACTATCGATAAGAAATCCCTCGAGGTTTCCGTCTTCTCTAGTTTTTATTAGACATGCGATTTAAAGTTTCAATTAATTAAGAAAACTCATTATTTGACTATAGTAACGCCTATTAGATCTTAGCAGACAGGTCCCTCTGTAAGTCCAAATAAGCCATATATTATTATTAAACTCATGTATATGAGTCACTTGTAATTAATTGGAAACTTTATCCTGTAACAATTACTTGTTTTTTTTAAACTACTTTTATTAGATTGAAATTTTTAAAGTTTAAAATTTACCAATATTTAATAGCTTTTTGCATGTCAAAGAGGTGAACACCAAGATAGAAATTAAAATGCTGAGTTATCTAATCTATATATATATATATATATATATATATATATATATATATATATATATATATATATATATATATATATATATATATATATATATGTCTGCAGTCTGCATTTAACAATATATTAAATATAAAAAAATAATAATAAAATTGAACATGGAAATATTTTCCAATTCATTTTCTTTACCACTTTGCCAGACTAAGCCGCCAGATAAAGGTAAAGCTAGTTAAATTTAAATTGTCCTTAATATTTACACAGTTTAATGATTGATTAATCATCTCCATATGATAGCCCATATCTATGAAATAATAATTATCTACCAAAGAAAGCATTATCATTCATCTAACAAAGGGCAGATTGAAAGATTGAACCAACCAACATCAATCAGTGTTATCTAACCCATATGTCAACGAGTCAGCTGAGCTGAGTCTTGAGACCAGTAATAAAAGCCAGCCAGTCCGACTGATATCTTCAAACAGAACACAGTTAAAATGATTTCATTACTTTTCTTACTGCTGATTAAGACTGTAGTGGCTAGTGATGCCGTTGGTGAGTATAAATTAATTGTCATAGGAATGATACACAAACTAAAATGAATACATTAAAATAAATTGTTATACTTTCCATAGTTTCATCAACTCATCGAATAAATTTAACAGGATTTCAATTTTTAATCAATACATTTTATAAAATTCAATTTTAAAAATATAATATTCTAAGGCGTCAGTTCAATGTTCTTTTAGTAGTAATTATCTCCATCAACAAAGTGTTTTATTTTAATCTATATCGATAATGTTGCAAAAGGCCTCTAGTACAATCTTGGCACAACAGATATTCAAAAATACTATTTAAATTACACAACTGTCTTAAGCATGCATTACTTAAAAGCTATTTCTAGATTTTAATAATAAATATAAATTAAAGGGAAGGGGAAAATCAAGGTGTCACTGTTTACTTTCAGTTACCACTATATGTAATATATAGTAAGGGAAAGTATTGTGATCGTGAAAAATTATTTCCTAAAGGTTTGTTTTCGTTTATTTATGTTGGTCTTATTAATGTGTTTTGTTAGCTAATAATATTGTAATTCTTACAGAATAATAAAATCAGTTGTTAATAAACTAAGTTAAAAATTAAATTACAAGTATTGAGTAAAAAAGGAAAGAAGGGTCTTTTGCAGGGTCCAGTTGCTTTTTAATAGTAACCTGTTAATCTTTTATTGTGTAGTTTTAGCGAAAACTCTTTGATACTTAATAATATTGCCTTATACAAATCTTTTTTATGTATCTCTTCCCCCAAACAAATTCACGTACATATGAGTCCATCATATTTCTGGCTGTGTCACATTCTTTCTTGTTTCTTCTCAGCAGCCCATATTGGTTCTACACTTAGAGTGTTTGCTCCAGTATTAGGGTCTATGAAATTCTCAGGATATCAATTCCACAGTTAGGTATTTGTAGTGCATTCCTGAATTTTCCTATACATTCCTCCAGGTTCTCCATAAATCAGATATAATAGTACCTGGAAGAATTGTTTCTATAATGCATTCCAAGAGAGTTTCTGAGGTCATGTCTGGGATGGTGTACAGAAAGCACTACTTCGTCTATGACATATACCACCAAACACACATTGTTGGGGAAATACCCTCTCAACATTGTACTTCCGCTAAGGTTAGAAGCACAACTCGTTAATCTCCATAGTTGTTTCTAGCTCCTCCAATTTTGATTGGATTGTTAAAAACGTTGCTTGCACAAACCTCCCGCAGATGACTCCTTCAATCCGTTATAGTATGTTGTGCCATACCTAATTCTTTAGCAGCGTACTTCGTCGTAGTGTACTCCTCACACCAGGAATACATAAATAATATGGAAGTGGTTAGTGGTAAACCTGTAACCTCTAACCATGTATTGAAGAATATTCCCTCCTCATTATTACACGACCGTGCATAACACCTCCACCTGTCTTTAGCACCAAGAGCTTCATTTAGTGTCCTTTATCACAAAAGCTCTCCTTATGGATAATTCCAGCTTCCTGATAAAACGTGAAACCTTCCATCTCGTCGTTATTCAAACTGAAGTAGAGCTTAAATGAGTTCATTTTGCTAACTTAATCAATCTGTTAACAAACTTTTATATAATAGAAGAATAACAACAATGATTCAAATGTAACTGATACTTATCTATAACAATTACTATTGCCTATTTAAAAAACAACTGGCGGGGCTAATCTGCAAAAGACCCGAGTTTTGGCCACATGAATATTTTTTTTTTTTTGCTTCCTCACTACCGAAGGTAAGGAAGCATTGTATTCGTGCGAGAAGTTAAAAAAAAATGTACTCAGAATCGAAAATTTCCACTCGCGTCTTACGTTTCAGATATCAAGGATCAAATTTGGTTAGTTGCCTGCCTATCTCTCTGTCTGTCGGTCTGTCCGTAGTCAAATCGATATGAGGGGCATCGAATATTTCACCTGGTACCGTTCATCTGTTTTCCATGAAATTTTCAGGAATTGTGCAGATTGGTGCCTGGATGGTCCCATATCAGTTTTATCAAATTCCATCTAGCACTTTCGCTTACGAACATGATGCAAACGTATTATAAACGTTATAAAATTTTAGGTTTATTAAAAACTTAATTTATATTGTATTGTTTGTTCGATTCCAAACTTTACTGACATGACAGTTATTGCCGTTACATAGATTTTGTGTAATTTTTAGTAAATTTAAAGTAATTTTTACTCGGAATTTGCAAAAAAAAATATAAAATTTAAAAAAATATATAAATATTTACATTAACGTTCAACCAGCTCTTCATGGTCTCGATTTTCAAAATTGTGTCAACTACACTCATATTTTTATATTCCAGCTCAATTAGCTTAATTCTGACTGAAGAATAGTTTGGTCTCGTAAACTCCGAACAAACAAAAGGTTGAATTTTTCCTATGGATTTTTTTTTGCATCCAGTTTACGAATGAAAACGTACCTATTAAGTATATATCACTACTGTTAGTGCTAAGGTCGTATGTAAAAGTATTCAATATTTGACATTATGTAGTCTGCAATTGAAATAAGTAGTCCACTACTATGAAAAGTTAAAGAGGGCAATAAACTATAAAATTATAACTAATAAATCATAAAGAAAAAGTTAGTTTTTATGCTCTCCTGTAAAACACTCAATTTTTATATTTGTCATTTGCACTAACAGTAGCGAGATACATATTCAGTATGTACTGGATTTTTTTTTTTTTTTTCAATTACGAATTATCAAATATGCAATCTGCAAATGCGGAACTTTTTCGCATTGTAATATTTGCTGATAAACAAAACTCGTGGATATCAACCCCGTATATGTTGAGCGATTACTGAATTTCCGAAAACAGCTTCTTTCAGAAATTTTATTCTCATACGAAAAATTTTAGTTCTTTTAATATAGATGTTTGTTAGCAAATGAAAACGGTGAGAAAGCTATACTGACCTTACTTGGCAGACGTTTTTCATTTCATATGTTTTATAATAATTCACTCAAGAGGGTTACTCTCTCAACACCAACTAGACATGCATCGGTTAATACGTACGTGTCATTATTTTATCATATTAAAAAAGATGTTGATTTTCTTGATCGGTTTCTAAGTTCAATACGATTCAAGTCTAACTTCGAAAAACACGTCCTGACCTTCAGGTGTCATTCTTCGACTTTAGGAATGGGGTGTTTTCATACTCCTAAGTTTTTCTGCCACTTCCTTGGCTAGCAGTGGTACTCCTTTCTCTTTAATTATGAAAGCATCAGTTGCCTTTGAGTTTATAGAAATATCCAAGTTGGCTTTCCCTAGCACTGTTGAAGTATTCTCACTACTATGGTACTCCTATACTACTATGATAAGCGTATGAGCCCATAAGTTATCATTTATCTTATCTGTTTTAGAATGAAATTTCATTCCCTTTGACTTTAATCTATTCCAGGATTAGAGATCAATAACACAACATTCTGATCCTGAATCTATCATCATTGGAGTAAGAACACCCGACCATTAAACATGATTAAATATGACTATGATAACATAGTATTATCCGTGATAACCTTGTTTACACGAACCAATCTAAATATAGACGAATCACTAAAACTTGTCTCATCTTCCTCTCTCTCAACTTTTCTTAAAAATTTACCTTTATTTTTTCTTCTTTCATTATACCTGTTATAACCATTGCTGCTCAATTCTTCCTCTCTATTCCATGATCTGTAACAGTTGGCAAAATGTCCTATCTTGTTGCATTTATTACAAGTAGCTACTGTAAAACCATACCTGCCATTATTTTCATTATTATTGTTGAAAACATTGCCTTTATTCGTTTTGCATCTATTGAACCTTTTACTTGAACAAATAATTTAACAAATAAGGAAAAGCTCTTTACCATTTAATCCTTTCTGTAGTACCACCCGAAACATTCATTTGTTGCACACAGCAGTAAAACATTCACGTATGAGACTCGCAAGACCGAGAGGAAAACCCATAATCTCCTGGGAGATAGGCGTGCGAGATGTATTCCAGAAGCGAGGTTTAGAATAGAACAGGAGACGAGAGCTGGTACTGGAAAGGTCCACCTGGTCCAAGCTCTACAAAAAGCAACTTCACCCTGCATAAGCGGTAAAGAGAAACGAGATTATGATGATAATGACTAAAACATTCACTAAAAATGTATTACCATATGTAATCATCGCCAATTGTACTAACGGTAATAAATTATAAATAAATTATTTCAAAAGAGCTTGTGAATTTGTATTCTCTCAACATTTTATATCACATGATATATATTAACTTATGCTTCTAATGTTACCAACACTACAATTTGTTTTTATAACTTTCCATTAGAAAAATCGGTTGCTATGGATACCGATGTGAACCCAAACAATTTCAAACAAAAAAAAGTCAAGATTTTATTTTAATTCAGAAAACTAAAGATTGAATTCTAACGAAATTAGACACCAACAGGTAGAAAAAAAATTACTATCGACAAATTTGATAAAAAACAAAATGGATGGAGGAATGGATGGAACGTTATGATTCTGAATGTCGGAGACAGAACGTTTTTAATATACCAAAGGTTATCGAATTCCTTCGTTTCTTTTTATTTATTCTTTTTAAATGCCCCGCTAAATATAGGTATTTGAAAAATTTAATGAAGATAGGTTAATAATAGATAGGTAAATTGGTCGACATGGAAACAATAATTGTTAACAGTTGTCATAGATAAAGGTTGGAGGCTGGTCTCAAATTAGAAAAGCATATAGTTTTAAATATTTAGGCTGCTTATTGGTAGATTACCCATTAGCTACAGAAAGGTTATGTTTGGAAAGAGCAAATAAAAGTATATGATTGTGATGGAACTACCATCACTTGATCACATGGAACTTATACTAAAGATTAACTAGACAGACATTTACAGACTTAAATAATAAAAGTTAAACATCACAGCTGTTTATGACAGCGGTTCAACGTAAGCTCAATAAATCCACGAGTGATGGATCAATTAAAATCGAGTCTGATAAAATATAAGACTGCATTTAAAACAATGAATGGGTTCAATTTCAGTTCTGCCCGGGCAAATACAAATTTAACAATTGGGAATATATCTAATACCCTTAGCACATACATAATGACAAATAATAACTTTTAGTATGATTTACTCCTAGGTTTAGATGCTATTACTAAATTTAACGTTATTCAACAAAATTTAAATATTTTACAAAGAGTCTATAAAGATGAAATATTAAAAGTAGAAAATAAAAATTCAGCCAAAGACGATATAATTTCAAAGGAGACTGAAGAGGATAAAATAAGTAGGAATCCGTCTGATAAACTTTGCCATCTCGAAAAACCTGATAATTAAAAGTACGACGTTTAAACATAAGGATATTCATAAATATACCTTGACATCACCGGATTCGCAAACACGAAATCAAATCGATCATGTCTTGATACAACATATACTGGCAAAGCAGTACAATCAATGTACGGTCTTATCGCGGAGCAGAATGTGGGTCGGATCATGAATTAGTAATCGCGAAATTTCGACAAAAACTTAATATAAAAAAGAGAAAAGGAAACCGTTTCGATTTTGAGAATTTTAATTTGGAAAAATTTAAAAATCCATCAATTAGAACCCAATTCGAGCTAGATGTTAAGAATAGGTTTGAAGCTTTAGAGCTTCCTGACGAGGACCACGAAAATATTGGCAAGTTATGGTTAAAGATCAGGGATAATATTAAAGCGGTCGGTAACTCGTGTCTAGAAAAACAGGAAAATAAGAATAAAAACCCGTGGTTTGATAAAGATTGCTTAAACATGTGCGAAAAAAGAAAAGCCGCTAAATTAAAAGCTCTAAATAATCCTAGCGAAGACAATCTGGAATACTTCCGAACCTCAAAGAACGAAACGACAAAATTGCTCAAAAATAAAAAAAGGGAGTATCTTAAAAATAAAATAATTGAAATAGAAACTAATAGAATCGAAAATAACGTAAGAGACATGTACAAAGGTATAAACAGATCACGTAAATGTGTAGGGCCCGTAACGTCTGGAATTAGGGATAATAATAACAATATTCTGACCGAACCGGTTGACATATTGAATAAGTTTAAGGACCACTTTGACAATATTTTAAATACGGGAAATTATGATCTGTGTCCTCCTTCTGAGTACTAGAGTGCTGAACCGTTAAGGAAGGACCAAGTAAAGAGGAAGTTGAAGTAGCTATCCGAAAATTAGAATCTTATAAAGTAGCGGGAACCGATAATATTCCTACTGAACTAATTAAGGCATGCGGGGAAGCTGGAGTTTCTAAAATACATCGGTTGGTTAAAAAGATCTGGGGAATGAGAAATTACCTGAAGAATGGAAAGAATCTATTCTTATTCCGATTCACAAAAAGGGCCCGAGGACGGATTGTAATAACTATCGAGGAATTTCACTCCTTCCGGTATGTTATAAAATATTCACTTTAATCTTAACCATCCGAATCACGGAATACGCCGAGGAAATTATCGAAGACTAAAAATGCGGATTTAGACGGAATCGTTAGAGTATTGATCAAATATTTTCTTTACGGCAAATATTAGAGAAAAAATTGGAGTACAAAGGTATTGTTCACCAGCTGTATATAGATTTTAAAAAGGCTTACGATTCTATTGACCGCCAGAAACTGTATAATATTCTAATCGAGCAGGGGATTCCAAAAAAACTAGTAAATCTAGTCAGGATGTGCTTGACGGAGACACTCAATAAAGTTAGAATCGGTAATAATTTGTCCGAAAAATTTGAGGTTCGTTCGGGCTTAAAACAGGGGGATTCTCTTTCGCCTGTCCTGTTCAATTTGGCATTAGAACATGCCATTAGGGAGGTAATGCGAACCGAGAAAGGGTTGGATCTGGGCGGGACAACATCCGTGCTGGGCTATGCTGATGATCTGGTACTGTTAAGCGAAGACGTTGAAACTATAAAACTAAATACGACAACGTTAATGAAAGCCGGTAAAGAACTAGGACTCGAAATAAACGTGGATAAAACAAAATATATGGTTAGCTGCATAAATGGCGATACTACTGGTGATAAGTTTACTCCCTATCCTCTCAAAAATCTTTGAAAAAATCCTCCTCAAACGCATCCTACCCATACTCGAATCCCACAACATCCCTTCTCATCAATTTGGATTCCGCTCAAGACATTCCACTGTCCAACAAGGCCTTCGTGTTGTGGACCATATATCCTCTGCACTTGAAAACAAGCAATATTGCACTGGTGCCTTTCTGGACGTAGCGCAAGCTTTCGACCGGGTGTGGCACGATGGCTTGCTTTTCAAGCTCAAAACCCATTTACCCCAATCCTTATACCTAGTCCTCAAATCCTATCTCTCAAATCGTTCCTTCCAAGTCCGTTGCGGCACCGAATTCTCCACTTACTATCCAGTTGAGGCTGGTGTTCCACAAGGCAGTGTTTTGGGTCCAGTTCTCTACATCCTTTTCACTGCCGATATCCCTCCAAATCCCGATACCTTCCTAGCTACATTTGCCGATGATACTGCCATTCTATCCTCCCACTCAGATCCTCAAATAGCATCTCAAAACCTACAATCTCACCTCTCCTTGATTGAGCAGTGGTGCAACGACTGGCGCATTAAAATCAATGAAGCAAAATGTAAACATATTACTTTCACTCTGCGACGCAGATCCTGTCCCACAATCCTTTTCAATTCAATACCACTTCCCTACTCAGATACAGTCCGTTACCTTGGCTTCCTTCTAGACAAAAGACTAACTTGGAACCCACATACGAGACTTAAAAGACAAGAACTTAACCAACGATATGGCCAGCTATATAGACTACTAAGCAGGACATCTCATCTTTCGATTGAAAATAAACTTTTAATCTACAAGACAATACTGAAACCTATCTGGACCTACGGACTTGAACTGTGGGGAACTGCTAAACATTCGAATATCAAACGCATCCAATCCTTCCAGTCCAAAGTACTTAGAACAATAGCCAATGCCCCATATTATGTCACAAATAAGACCCTACACCATGACCTTAACATCCCTTTTGTCCTCGACATCATCCCATCCAGATTCTCAAACTTTCACCAGAACCTTATCCATCATCCAAATCCTCTAGCTCAATCCCTATCCAGCTCCCACCATCCCTACAATCCCCCTCGAAGGTTAAAACGGCAGTGGCCGCGAGATCTATTGTAAATATGCTTCTGGAGTCCTGGCAATGGCCAGCTTCTCCACTCAAGTCCTGAGCATCTGTGGCTCTAGTGCCCTCCTTCAGCCTCCACTGGCTTTTAATACTAGTGATGCGGCTGGAAAAGTGGCACTGGGATCTCTGGAGTCCTGCTTTGCTTTCCACATGTGGGGAGAAAAGGCTGGCTCGGAGATTCCTGGGCGAATGTATATAGGTATGAATGTGTTTAGAAGTTTTTATTTTATTTTGTTTATTTATTTTTTTTATTTTATTTTATTTTTTTTTCTATTGATTTACATTTTTTTTTATAAGTATTATTTATTTACTTTTATATTTATAGTTACTTCTGTTGGTGATATCGATATAGATGGTAATATGTTTGAACAGGTAGAGAAATTTAGGTATCTAGGTTCTACGATAACTTGAAAAAACGAAATTGAAGAAGAGATTAAGGTTAGACTGAAGGCGGAAAATGCTTGTTATTTTTCTGTGACAAAACTATTTAGTTCGCGCCTCTTGTCCCTCAATTTAAAAATTAGAATCTATAAAACAATTATCTTGCCTACAGTTCTTTATGGATGTGAAACTTGGCCCCTTACATTAAGAGATGAGCAGCGTCTTAAGGTTTTTGAAAATAAAGTATTGCATAGAATATTCGGACCGAAGAAGGATGAGAGTTCAGACGGTTACACAACGCCGAATGACGTGAATTACCCCGGATACAGGGTAATATAATGGAGGTAATTTCATCGCGGCGAATCAAATGGGCTTGTAAAGTTGTTGGACTTAGTAACGAGAGAATTCCTAAAAGATTAATATTTGCTGTGCCGAATGGTAAGCGTCCGAGGGGTAGACCGAAGCGAAGATTGGAAGATTGTATTAAAGCCGATGTGAAGGGACTAGGTTTGGACGGCGAACGGTGGAGAGAGGTGTGAGAAGTGAGCGGGCCCCACCGCCGTCTTCCATCCATACATGAAATCCATAAACCGCGGGAAATTTTCCTCGCTGACTAACTGAGGAAATTCATTTTCAGTGAGCACAAAGATTCCCGCGGCTCTTGTCATAGTCGCTCTTAACGTTTCAAATGCGGTGCAGGTCGTGACCACGTGCTCTACAGTTTCAGGAACACTACAGATCTACATCAATGCCCAGACCGTGAAGTTTAGCTCGAAATCCTCCATGCCCAGTGAGGAACTGGGAAATCCAGTAGTCCGGGAGGACCCACTTTGCCTGAAGCCTCGACTGTTCTGTGGGAATGTACTTCCTCAATGCACTTCCTTTAGGAGTTGCTACCCACCGCCGTCCGAGTTCCATGCTTCAATTGTATCCTCCCGGAGTATCTTCTTCCATCTATTAGGCGCTTCCATAATCCTCATATGTAGATTGTCCGAAAGTACTGTAGAGCCTTTCTTCTTATAAGAATATTTTGTCACTTCTTCAAGTAGGAGGAGGTCGAGAGGCACCACCCCCGCTAGGACCTGCACCGCTTCATACGAAGTTGTCCTGTATGCTCAGGTGACCCGAAGCAGAGATGTCCTCTGAGTCGAGGCTAGCCTTTTTTTTTTTGTCGTAGTGTGAGGTTACGGAACCAGAAGGGAGACGCATACCTCAGGATACCCTTCACGACACCTTTATATATCCTGATTGTGGCTGGATACCTAAGGCCCCAGAATGCGCCCCCCCCCCTGTTAGAGTTATAACATAACCCCCGTATATCATATAACTATATCATGTGCGTACCCACGGATTTTATAAATCATTCTGCCGCGGACCTCTCCATTTTCCTGTGAAGTTGTTCTTATTACCTTTTCCAGGGCTAAGCTAACATCTGTGATATTGCATCTATGTGCCGTAAGATCGTTTGAACTTTGAAGGCTTCAGATACTTCTCCTTGTATTTAGGGACTCTACATTTAGGGTTATTTGTACACGTCTTTGTCAAGATCACCAACTTACCGAGAACTTCCAGTTTAGTCATGATTTTGTATGCACAGTTCCACAGAATCATATGCTGCAATGAAATTTACAAATAGGGCGTGGACGCACTAGCACATCCAGCCAGGGGAGGGCGCACCCCCCTCCCCATGGAAGCAGGAAAACAAATCCAAAAAAGTTGGACCGTTCATTGCTAGGGCCACCCTTCCTGCCAGATATTCCAAGTGAGGTGTCACATTTAGGCCTAAACCTAACCTAACTCCTAGGTAGGTTACCACCTCACTTGGACGTATCCTCTGGCCTTCTATGTTCATTGTTATAAGGTGTGCCCTGTCAGTCTTGCCCTTGAGGAGAATGGCTTGAGTCTTGACAGCAGTCATCCTCCTTTTCTTTTCCTCACACCACCTCGCGACCAGGCCAGCGCATCGCTCTGCTTCTCTCTTGACTCCAGCTCTGCTGTTTGAGGCCACCACAACAGCTAGGTCATCAACATAGGCAGTAGCAGGAATCCCCTCTTCCTCTAACACTCCCAGCAATTCATCGAAGACAAGCTTCCACAGAGCAGGGGCAAGGACTGATCCCTGAGGGCATCCTCATAGTGAAGCTTCTACCTCATAGTGATTACCTCTAATCTTGACACGCCTGTCCTGGAGGTAGCTTCTTACAAGTGAATATAAATTGCTGGGAGCATCGTATTTCTGTAGCTGCTGACGCACGCTAGGCCACCATACACTGTCGAAGGCGGAAGATATGTCAAAAAGTAATAACATAACATAACGTTCCGCCCTATCTTCAACATCTTGGCGCACTCTCAGCAGAGCATCAGCGGTCCCTCTGCCTCTAGTTGAACCGTATTGCCGTGGATGGCTTGCTCTGTCGAAACAGGGCGTCAGCTTGACATCATGAGGTCTTCCAGGACCTTGCTCATCACAGGGAGGAGACATATAGGTCTATATGAGTTAGGGAGTTGCTTATCCCTATCTCCTATCTTGTAGAGGAGTCTCAAATCAGCAATCTTCCAGGTTCGTGGGAAGTATCACTCATTAAAAAATCTTAAAATATGGTGTTCAATATACGGAATACTGTTCCTCAAGATTGCCGCGACTATTGCATCAAGACCTGGAGAACGATCAATTTTCTACCTATCCACGGCAATACGAAGATCGTGAATGTCCCATGGTGGGCATAAATCTGATCCGGTCGGATATACCGTGGTACATCTAACAAAACCGTCATGTTCGTTGTCCTGGGCTGAATTATCCATGGGGTATATTGCTTCGATGAAAATACTGGCTGTCTCTTCCAGGGTGGTTGCCTGAGTATCTTGATATTTCAAAGCTGCAATCGTCTGCAGTGGGGTCAGCTTACCCAATGCCACCCTATACGGAATACCCCTAGGATTCTTCGAGGACTCTTCGACGATGAACTCGTCCCAGGACTTTTTTTTGTGAGCGAACCTCGTTTCGGTATGTCCTGGATTTATATTTATACTCATTCCGAAGTGCAATGCGCCTCTCGTCACATCTGCACCTCTGGTATGACCGCCAGGCCTTGTAGAGGTCTCTCTTTAGAACAGTGAAGGCTGGCATCCACCATGGGATCGGTCGAGGTCTTGCTCTCCGGTGCTTCAGGGAGTTTTCGGCAGCTTCTCGAATGATATTGGTGATCCTAGATACCTTGTAATCCAGGTCATTAGCTACGTCCATTTCCATCACATCCCATTCTTCATCAACAATTAATCCTTCCAGACTGCACCTGAAGACACTCTAGTCACTGATTTTCGTAACAAAACCTTTATCAATGCCGTGGGAACATTCTGGCTTATCTACGAGGTCGATTGCTATCGCAATGTGGTCGTAACTCGTTTCAGACCTGAGAGTTTAATCTGTGATGTACCTAGTAAGCACAGGCGTGGCGATTGTGAGATCAATCAGTCAATTCTGCACCATGACTCCAGAAAAGGTAGGGGTAGCAGAGGGTTCATTCATCACGACAAGGTGATTTCTTTCTATGAAATCTCCCATTTTAGCGCCTCGCCTATCAGTAATATTGGACCCCCACACCGTGTTCCAGGAGTTCGAATCTGAGCAAACGATCACATTCCTCATCGGTCTAATGATCGTTTCCATACCTCCACAGGCGTGAAGGTAATCTTACCCCACCTAAAATAGCATGATGCATAATCCGCCATGGTGTGCTGTCTCAGATCCATCACGTCGAGGTTAGGATTATCGATCATTATTGCAGCCCTAGGCATCCTCTCTCCACTGCTCAGGGCTATAACCCTCGACGTGAGCCAAACCCAGTGACCTTGTTCCCACGGTAAGTCGGTTCCTGAACCGCCATTATGTCATAGCGTTTAGAAAGAGCACGAAGCTCATCAGCCACAAGGCGTCGGCGGCCCATGTTTAGTTGGAGGATAGTGATTTTAGTCATAAAACGTTCTTCTCACTACCTCTTGAGACTTTTTTATATGCACCGGGCAGTCCCGACTTCCTGCCTGATGCTTAGCTTTGCTACTGGGGTTACCTTCCCTCACGCAGTTTATGCAGACAGGGGATTTTTTATTTATTTTTCCAGGACAATCCTTAGCTATGTGGCCAGATGCAGAGCACCACTTGCAAATGATACCATTAGCCTCGCATGTGGCCTTAGTATGCCCATATCCTTTGCATCAAAGGCATGGAGAAGCATCAGAGTAATCCATGAATTTCAATACCCACCAACCCCCAGCTATTATTTCCTCCTTCAGAAGGTTATACTGGGTTCACTTCAATCACCCAATTATTTGTGATCTGGTTTTTGGCTATTGTGGAAAACAGTGGCTTAATATGGCCCGATTTGTTCTCAGGTGTAGGGTGTAGGGCTGTCATTCCCCCGCCAACTATGGTCAGATAAGTTGGTTTTGGAGCATCCGGTGCTTTTAATGGCAGAGTTTTAACGACATGTGCCATAGTCCTCTTCTTTTTAGTTGATGTCTCAGATGAATTTTTTAGCTGTACATTCTGTTTAATACCACACTCCTTAGTCACAACAGAAGACTTTGTCTTCTTCCGCTTTCTCTTAACAATGGAGAAGGTTTCAGTATCTGTGATACCTTCGTGGGTGTCGGCTAATGATTCCTCTCTAGCTACTGTTAGTTCGCTAGTAGCTAACTACCGGGTGCTACCGGTAGCCCTTGTGGTGCCGTAGTGGCTGCCTTAAGCTCTTCTAGGACCATTGGTACTGATTTTTCAACAATAGATTGAATTATATTTTCATAAACATTAGAGGACGCTAACGTCTCTCTAATTACACGTTGGATCAAAGTTTGCTGCTCGTCTTGTTTATCATTAATTGTCTCCATGATATCAATCAATTGTTGCACTTTACTATTAATGTACTTTTGAACTTTAAGATTTACATTTCTGTCTGTGGTACTCATGTAAACTCTAATGTCATCTTGAATTCGACATCCATCGTGTAGGAGAGCATCTTCTATTCTTGTCTTTCCAGACTCTTCACGGGCATCAGAGGATCCCTTTCTTTGCCGTTTAGCGGTAGACCTTGGATGCTTTAAGATCTGTTCTTCTTCCACTCCTTCCTCCATTGCTGTTTGGACGCTGTTAGACATGTCACGGCAATGTTATTTGTAAAAAATTTGTAACAAAATATGTTATAATGATGGGCAAGTAATAAAAATAAGTGTTTACAAAACTTAACCTAAACTCGTTATTGACTATTAAAGTTTCCTTTGGTTAACAAAATTGCACTTAATGTTCAAGGATGTTCTTACCTTAGAATGCATCAGATCCTACACTGTAAGCTGGTCCCTAAAAGTTTATTTAGGAAAGTTACAGTTTTGGAGAAAACCGTAAGGTTAACCTTCATTTCTACTGTTCGTATTTACAATAACTAAAACTACTTATATCATGCCCAATAACGAAAAAAAAACAACAACACGAAAACTAACTGTAATCACTTGAAAAGTAATAAAACACTTTGAGCTGTTTGCCACAATCGCATGTACACTATGTGATAAACTGATCTACATATTTCAAGCAATCTATCGATGATGCACAAATATATTACCGATTCTCCTTTAGTTGAAATACACTGCCAGGCAAAAATTTCCACCCTGATGAAAATTGATTTTTTCATCTAAAAATATTTCTGCTGTGGATTGGTATATTGTTTTTAATTAATAAATAGATAATCTTTTTTTTGTTTGTTTTCAATTAGAAATGTTAATATAGAGGACAATAACCCTTAATCCTTAATTCATTAAAATGATTCTAGATTCCAATGTTTACTTTCTATGGAATCAAAATGTTTATTCAGTATCATTAGTCACCATGGAACACCAATCGATATCATTAAAGAGGAATTTAAAAAATTGGGTTACGAAGCCACCAATGTAGTTAACGTCATATCTAGATTAAAAAAACCCCTTCCTATGTTCTTTGTGGACATTACAAAAGAGACATTTAGAGAAGAAATTTTTAGTATTGAATTTCTTTATTATTCACATATTAAAATTGAGGAACCGCGTCAAAACAGAAATATTCCTCAGTATGTTCGGTGCCAGCAATATGGGCACACTAAAACTTATTGCAACCATCGACCACGATGCGTAAAGTGCGGCGAATATCATGAAACCAGCTCATGTTTGAAAACGAGAGACACCCCCGCGAAATGCGCCAACTGTGGCGGTCAGCACCCTGCTAATTACAGAGGCTGCCAGACGCTGAAAGATCTTAGGTTTCAGCGCAATGCATGAAATCGTCTTCAGCGTTCCACAGTAGCAGAGCCAGCGCAGGGACCTCCAGGCATGCATGAATTCCCTCCAATACGGCAACGTCACAACCAAGGGGAACCACAGATCATCGCAGGACCTCAGCAACAACAAAACCAAACATCATCTAGTTCAGCACCCCCGAACCAGAAAACATGTACAGGTACGAGGAGAGGCATTAACCAACCGATACCTCCAGTAGATAATGGCTCTTCTCAATTATTTAATATAATTAATGGATTAAATAACCTAATCCAGCTTCTTTTCATTCTTCTTCAACAACTGTCACAGGTTACACAGGTCTGGTGCCCAAATTATGGCCCACAATAATTTAACTGTAGGCTCCTTGTCCTGTAGGAATGCCAACGGACTGAAACAGCACAGTACTGAACTCGACTTATACTTGCACGAAAAACGAATCGACGTAGCACTCATTACAGAAACACACCTGACATCCCGATCAAAAATTTACATCCAGGATTACACAATTTACAGAACTGATCACCCAGATAAAACTGCACATGGAGGAACAGCTATACTCGTCAAAAATTCACTGAAACACAATCCCATAGACTTACCCATTACACCCGACATGCAATCGACAGGAATAACACTATACACTAAACACTACACTATAACATTTGCCTCAGTTTACTGTCCCCCTAGGTATAAGCTTACACCCACGATGTTTTCTGAGTTCTTCAAACGCCTCGGAAGATGCTTCATCGCAGGTGGAGACTATAATGCTAAGCATCAAGGCTGGGGCTCAAGGTTGTGTACTCCAAGAGGCAGAAATCTGTGGTCTGTCCTCCATGAACTTTCATTAGACACTGTAACACCAAATTCACCAACTTATTGGCCCACCTCCAGACGCAAAACTCCCGACTTAGTTGATTTCTTTATTACAAAAGGACTAAGAACCGTACCATTTGCCGTCAATGCAACCTCCGATCTTTGTTCTGATCACTCCTCAGTGCACATGGTTCTCTTCGATGAGCCTTCCAAAACACAAAAAAGAACTAGGCCCATAAAAGGCTGCATGGACTGGGACGCATATAGAGACTATTTGAATACCAATCTTTCCGTTCCAGGTTCAATTAAAAATCATGAGGAATTAGAAGAAGCTGTTGAAAAATTAACAAAAAGCATACAAGATGCAGCATGGGCCTCATCAACATCCAGGCCACAAAAAGCAGCGAACTTGCCCCATTATCCAATGTACATAAGGGACTTGATTAGAGCAAAGAGAAGAGCACGTAAAGTATGGCAGACTAACAGACTTCCTTCAGACCGACAAACTTTTAACAGATTGAACAACGAACTTAAAAGACATATTAAAAAATTCAAAAGCACAAACTACGACAATTTTATTAACAACCTTTCGACGGACGATGGAAGTTTATGGAGACATACAAGGAATCTTTTAAAGCATCGTGAGGTGTCAGCACCCCTACGAAGAGAGGATGGCTCTTGGGCTGTTTCGGACGAGGAAAGATCTGAACTCTTTGCTAACCATCTTTCCACTGTTTTTAAACCACATACAGACTTAATTAATACAGAACACGATATTTTTGTACATAATAACTTAGACATACCGCTACAGCTCACACTACCACCACCTCCTTTCACACCATCACAAGTCGCACAAGAAATTAGACAATTGCCCAAAAGAAAAACCCCTGGTCATGACTTGATAACTGCTGAGGCGCTCCAGCAAATGCCAAGGAAAGCTCTAGTGTTTCTTACCACAATCTTCAATTGCATTCTCAGGACCACCAAATTTCCTATACAATGGAAATACTCACACATAACCATGATTAAAAAGCCAAACAAAGACACTAACAACCTTTCTTCATATCGACCGATTAGTTTACTTCCATTATGTTCTAAGTTATTCGAAAAACTATTGTACCCACGACTATTACATATACTAACAGACAGACAGATTATTCCTGACCATCAATTCGGGTTTCGAAAATTACATTCAACAACACAACAATTGCACAGGGTGACTGACTACATCTCTACAGCACTAGAGCGGAAATTATATGCAACCGGAGTATTTCTGGATGTCGCCCAAGCGTTCGACAAAGTATGGCATCAGGGGCTTCTCTTCAAGCTTAAGACCATACTTCCACATACTTACTACTTAATTCTCCATTCCTTTCTCTCAGATAGATTTTTCTCCGTTCGACATGGCCAAGGTCTATCCTCAATTCGATCAGTTTTAGCTGGTGTACCTCAGGGATCAATCCTAGCCCCACTACTGTACATCACATACACACACGACATTCCTCAAAGTATCCACACTCTTACAGCAACCTACGCAGACGACACTGCTATCATTACCAGGCACGACAATCCTACAGAGGCATCACTTAACTTACAACATCACTTACAAATTATACTCGATTGGTGTAAACTTTGGAAAACTAAAATAAATTATCAAAAGTCACAGCACATCACATTTACTCTAAGACCAGAAACATGCCCTCCTGTATACTTAGACAACATACCGATTCCACAAACAGACAGAGTACAATACCTAGGCCTTACGTTCGATAGGAGAATGACATGGGGTCCACATGTGAAGAAAAAACGAATCACATTAAATCTAAGACTAAAATTGTTACATACACTGTTAAGACGACCTTCCAAATTAAAAGCAAGACAGAAACTAAGTATTTACACGTATCTTTTGAAACCTCTTTGGACTTACGGACTACAAATATACGGAATTGCAAAACCAACTCACATAAATAAACTTCAAACTTTTCAGTCTAAGATACTACGACTAATCACTCAAGCACCATGGTACGTAAACAATCACACTTTGCACACCGACCTACACGTTCCGACAGTCAATGAACACATACGAACGTACTACAAACGATTTCATAACATGTTAAACGGGCACTCCAACCAGCTGGTAAAAGAAATGGCCACAACTAGTATGCCCGAGAACTCCAGAAGACGACTGAAAAGGGTCTGGATGAGGGATCTGCTTAAATAATGTTAGTAAATAAAAGCCATGGAAGGGATACCGCTGGGTATTGCTATTCCTCATGCCTATCAAGCCTTTTTATTTATTTATTTTTTATTTTATTTTATTTTTCTCTCATTACTAAGCCAGCACATCTGCTGATTGTCAATAATAATTGACAGGTGCGGATAAATAAATGTAAGTGCAAAAAAAAAAAAAAAAAGTATCATTAGTTCAGTGCCGTTTCTTGCAGCACATTTCTTAGTCTCCGGCTTTTATTTTTTTCAATATTAAGTTTAAAAATGGCTCTTAGTGCTGAGGATGTTGCGCGTGGTGTGGCACTTATTGATGATGGACGTTCCATTAGATATGCAGCTAATGTCCTCGAAGTTCCAGATGAAACTTTACGAGACGCCGTCAGGCGTTTTCGGGAAACTGGTTCTTACATTAGAAGGCCCGGTTCTGGGCGGCCTAGGTTAACAGAACCACGTGATGACCGGTTTTTGACTTTGAGAATTTTACGAAACCGGCACCTTACCGTTGTTCAAGTGATTCTTCAGCTCGAAGAAGTTCGCGTTGTGCAAATTTCTGAACGTACCGCTCGGAGAAGATTAAATGAGTATGGATTAATGGCTTTTCGTCCAGTAAGAGGACCAGAGTTGACCAGAACTCACATAGTAACACGGCTGGCTTTTGCTCCTATATGATAATTACAACAGAGCAGGACATTTAAAAGAACTCATCTCGATATATTTAATTTCGATTTCGAATACCAACCTAATTAACATAACAAAAGTACGTTAGTTATCATATTCTTCTACATTTTCTCTTTAGTTTTTGAAACCTTCTTATTTCAAACTCTCTTAAAAATATAAGGATACATCAAATCTATTCCCTATAAACCCTACAGTCTATTTATTTATCAGAAATCAGAATTTTCATTCTTCCCCATTTATGAGGAAGTGTATATGGTGTTATATGTAGTGTCTATATCTTAGTTTGATGTTAGATAATACTGTTAAATTTTGTTATCAGTTTTATTTAATATATTTTAATTATTATTTCAGATTATGATGAACTGTATGAAAAGGTAGGATCTGAAGTAGAACCTCAAAAGTGTGGACAAGCCGTCAAAGATCTTATGAAGAGAGTGAATGAAGAAATAGCAGAGTCTTTCAATGTTACCATAATTCCACATATAAAAACAACAACACACATAAAATCACATATAAAATCCAATCATAGAGACTTCTTTAGGGTGAGCTTTCATGAATTTTATATATCTAACATAATATGTAATTACATTTTGTTGTACAACTCATAATAAATCAAATAGACTTTATGCTATTTTTTAATGAGATTATTTCAACTGAAAAAAAAATCTTTTGGTTCAGGTGGAAAATATAAATGTAGTTGAAAAAATAAACAGAAAAAGAATGCAATGTCTCTATCTAAAAGAAAAAAGAATACATAGGTAAAGTTTGATCAATCTATTTAAAAAGAGATATTTTAGAATGGATAAAATATGAGATAAAATTAGACATGCCACAAATAAGAAGATATTTATATATGAAGCTTCCAGATTTTCCAAGGTTAAGGTTAAACTTTGACGATTTTACTCCATGCGGATTGGTTCCCATCTGGTAGATGCCGTACAATTGTAACGATGAAATAAAAGATTGTGCAAGTCTCCGAATTATTTAACCTACACCACAAAGTAAAAGAATTAATCATCCCACCTGGGCTGTTCCTTTAAGCTGTTAGAGGGCACCTGTGTAGTCTTCCATTCTAATGACATAGTCAATCCATTTTAGCCTCAGCAAGCTGGCGAATTGGAGACATTTAAATTTTGGTATTTACCAAGCAAATCCCATATATTGCTTAGAGAGGGATCCCTAACATAGAGCTCAGTAAAAATGTGCCCGCCTATGTCTAACACAACCTTTATTGGCGATCACTATGAGAACTAATAAAATATCGAATATAAATTACATTAACTATCTTATAATTATTAAGTATAATTACTAACGGTTACTTTTAAAATAATAATTTATTTATATCATAGGATTTCGAAATTTCTTTCCAATTATCATTATTGTGTTATGTGGGCTAACTGCAGATACAAAGTTTTAAATATAATTAAAACGTAATATCATCAATATTGTTTTGTTAGTAGAAACCAAAATTGAGTAACACTTGGTAACACTGCATCCAATTTACTTTATACCTAATTATAGCCCATAGCACTTATAATTATTTATTAATTCTAATTAAAAAATCAGTGAATCTAATATAACAAAACTATATGAAATCACACTTGATATTTCTTTATATATATACTGTATTTCAATTAAGAAGTATTTAAATTGTTTTGAGAAAAAATATTTCAAATATAAAATAATTAAGTTATTTTGTATTTTAATTAAAAAAGAATAAGATACAAATACACAATACATACTTCTCAAAAAATGGCACTTTACAATAATATCTTTAAAAAGTGGGTTTGTTTTCGCCAGGAAAGGAGTTATGAGATTAGATGAGAGTTGATATACATTAAGAATATTAAATCATTTGATTTAATTAATATCATTTCTGAACAATTTATGATTTAAGTGACGCCTGATTAAATTAATTAATTTTATTTATTTAAATTTTGTCTCTACCCGATAGGGTCATTGGCAATTCTTTCTTCACTCCAGTTTCCTATATTCTATTGTAGAATCTCTTTTTTTTTTTTTTAAAAACTTATCAGAATTTCCACATCTTAGGTCTAAAATATATTGCTTGCTCACTACCGAAGGTAGGGAAGCATTGTATTCGTGAGAGACGTTAAAACAAATTTTGTGCTTAGAATTGAAAATTTCCACTCACGTTTTACATTTCTGACAAGGATCAAATTTGGTTCAGTGGCTGTTTGTCTGTCTGTCTTTCTGTAGTCAAATCGATGTTGCTGGCATATCACCTACTACCGTTCATCCAATTTTCATGAAATTTTCAGGAATTGTGAGGGTTGGTGTATAGATGGTCCCATATCAATTTTATTAAATTCTAACCATCACTTCCGCTTATGCACGCGCAAACGCATCTTTTTAGATATGCCAATACTTCAGAAACACTCGTTCGATTTGGCTCAAAATTGGATAAAAGGTAGGTATTTGTGAAAAATAAAAATAAAATAAAAATAATGTAGTGTCAATTTTATTGAATTCCGTCTGTTGCTTTCTCTTATATATGCGCAAACGTGTTTTTCTTGATAATTCTATATTTCTAAAACCGCAAGTTCAATTTGACTCAAATTTTGAGGGAATTTGGGGATTAGTAAACGTAAAATGGAACAGGCATCAATTTTATCAAAATCTATCTACTACTCCAAAAAAAAAATACTTCCGCTTTCAGATCAGGAAATATGTTATTTGATATGCCTATAGTTTGAAAACGACGCTTCGATTTGACCCAAACTTGGAGGAAATTTGGAGAACGGTATAGAAATTTCTTTTTTTTCTCTCTCTCTTCATAGTTCTATCCACACCTGTCATAGTATTTACAATAAACACATGTGATCTCATTGTAAAGAAAATTGTCATTTAAGGCATGAGGAAGATTAGAATCCAGCAGTACCTCTTCCTGGTCTTGGCCTACTTCATAATCTATCACCCAGCTTCTCTTTAGTCGTCTCCTGATGGCCATTTCAGCTGTGGCCATGACGTTCATAAGTCCGTTGTGATGTCCGTGTAGTTTAAGATGAAATCGGTAGTAGAGAGAACATATGTGTTGGTCGATAGTTGGTTGTTGTAAGTCGGTAAGTAAACTTTTGTTGTTTACGTACCATTACGTAACAGAGAACTGCTGTTATTAGTCTTAAAATCTGGATTGAAATGATTTTAGTTTTTTTAAGTGCGTCTTTTTTGCAGAACCGTAAATTTTTGAGGCGTATGTCCATATGGGTTTGAGTAGGTTAGTGTAGGTATTTAGTTTTTTCTTTGGAAAAAAGGGAGCATAGTATTTTCAGTCGTTTGTTTAAAGTCTTTAGTTTCATCATTTTGACATGTGGAACCCAGGTCATCCTTCTGTCGAATAATATCCCAAGATAATGTACTGTGTCAGTCTGAAGAATTTGGTTGCCGCCGATATAAACTGGTGGGCATGTGTCTCGTCGATGTGAATACCAATTTTGTAAAGGTTCTATTCCAAACCTATCCGTCAACGTTTGGATTGGTCTACTTACTTTCAAAAGAATAACTTCTGAACTCAAAGTTATTTATGAAAATATTGAGAGCAAATTCAAATTAAACTTTTCTATTTAGTAATCACCATATGAGCATCATACCAATTACTTAGTATCAATTT